>CM029608.1:25317954-25944712 GCA_017311375.1 Mytilus coruscus | reverse complement strand
GTTCTGTGCTGGTGATTCAGTCCTGACTGGTGCTGGTGATCATTGAAAATATGCAAACAAAGACAAAATGATGATTTTGACGTTTTCTTTCATAAAAATGGAAGGAAACAGTTGAGATTTTTCAATTTTGTTTCTTATGGGTTCATAGGCAAACCATTAAAATGTGACCCTCTAAACTGTTT
The DNA here is from genome assembly GCA_017311375.1 of Mytilus coruscus. Classification (NCBI taxonomy): domain Eukaryota; kingdom Metazoa; phylum Mollusca; class Bivalvia; order Mytilida; family Mytilidae; genus Mytilus; species Mytilus coruscus. The sequence goes on along the minus strand of CM029608.1, from coordinate 25,944,530 downwards.
CAGTTAGCGTAACACAAAATTGCTCATTTTCAGAAAATCAAGAACTGAAGAAATAAAACAAAAATGCTGCTGGAGTGCGCTTTCTATACCCAAATCCACACGAAATACTTATTTTGTGAAAACCAGTGTTTATTAAAATTTTGCATTTTCTCAGTTTATTCATGTCCTGATACTGTGCTGGTGGGTCCTGTCATTGTGCTGGTGGGTCCTGATACGGTGCTGGTGATTTTGAATAAAAAGATGGTCATATTTGAAACAAATGTTACAAAACCAATCAAATTGTATTCAATCGGATCTGTGACTCCTATTTTTACTTTTGTGCATCCATTTGGCTGTTTAATAAGCGTTTCCAAATAATTTTAACTTATATTACATAAAAGGGCAACATCTTCCGTCCAATATCAGATGAAAATATATCGAATTAGAATAGTTTTATTTAAGATATTAAATGCCCTTAAATTGATGATTCTCTACACAATACGTTAACTAAAACAGTTTTAAAAGATGCTTAAAGTAAAGCGACATTTATAACGGCAATAAAGGTTTGACTGGTTTATTTCAGTTAACAATTTTATGTATTTTGGTGGACGGTTATGAGCATGACATCGCCGCATATGTTAAAAGATAAAATCAAAGAGATGACTTTCAAGGTTTGGCAGTGTTCAAAACGTTTACATAGGGTATTGGTATTTGTTTGTCAAGATCTGTGTGTACAGAGAAGCTAGTAAAATTACCTGTCTATTTCACTTGCTATTCTTTCAAGAATTTGTATGGAGAACATTATATAAACATAAGCAATAGGTAGTGAATTTCTTGGTGGCATTTTTTTACTACTGGAACATCATCACTATGGGAACATTACCATGCATATACTATGGTCGTACTGGTTCTTGAATATAAACACGGGACCACGGAGCTTCCGCGGTCATAACACAATTTCGTCAGTGCTTGATGACGTAATCATAGTTGCGATACTGTTACGGACACAGCAGAAAAAACCAAAGCCGATGTAAAGGCTCTATAACAGATGTTCACTTTTCATGGTCACCCACAATAAGAGTCAAGAACCAGAAATAAAAAGGTGGTAACAATGTACCAAGTATGTAAGAAAATATATTCAACCGAGTTATTGTGTCATTAGTGTTATATGAGGATAGAAAATCAATATGTTATCAATCATATAGTAATCAAAATTATAATAACTCAGTAGGTATTTTCTATATATAACAGAATGAAATTTCTGTGCTACATGTATTTCAATTCCACTGACTACTTGTCAGTCTATAATTTCAAAGACTATTACCCTGGTCAATAGTTTTATACACATTTTCCTGAAATTTTCATTGAACAACAATGACGTCATAGACTTTTCTGCTTGGATTTGTTACACTCTGAAACATCGTAAACTGTATAAATTGTATGTGTCTGCTTTCATCGTTATTTCAAATTCAGTAATTACTTACCAATTAAAAATAATTAAAAAGAAACAGAAAATCTAGGCGACATATTTTAAGAACTAAAACACAAGAAATTTAAGGTATGGGTCTGTCGTCGTCTTCATAATCTGGGACATATTATGCTGTTTACCGTTTCTACCTGTTTATTACACTGATAATAACATTCACAAAAAAAGGTAATTTAAGGCTCTTAACTTCCTTAAAATTCATTCATTTGGTTTCTATTACTGGATAAATTTTATTAAAAGATAATGACGATGTTGCATTGCTGAACAGTTTTGCTGTCTATCGATACTTATTTCTCTGTCAGAAGGTAAAAGTGCTAAACTGTGTCAATCATTTGATTTGAACAGCTTTTAAAGGATTCAATAGATGCATTTGTTGTTTTATCTGAATCGATGAGTATTTTGAAGTTTACAGTTGACATCTATGACATATTTAACTAACATGCTTTAAAATGGACGACACAATTAATCTAAGGAAATAATTTTTAAATCTTTAAATAAACTTATGCTAAATCCAACACTGTAATTAGATCATTGAATATTGTTTTATTGGTATTAATTTTGATTTTGTTATCAGTAAATTAAAAGCAAACTTAATATTATTGTTATATACATATACAAATTCATGGATCTACAATCTGTCGATACCTGTATCTTGGCATTGCATTTTTTTTTTTTTTGCCATGGTGTAGGCTGTGTCTGTTTTGCGATTTTGCACAGAAATTTTTATACGGAGACTACTGGTCAAATGTAGCAGCTATTTCACTTCAATGTGTTACTGCAAATTAGCTTTTAACAATGAACTCATTAACTAATTGCAAATTGAAATTATTTATAATTTGAACATTATGACATAAAATTTGTCACATACTTATGTAACCAAAATTCTTCTTACTTTTGGTAGATATTATTGATCCACGGGAGATTTATGTATGATCATTTCTGTTCTTTTTTAGCTCTGGCAACAAGTTCAGTCTTGCTTTTGTTTTTTGTTAAAATATTGATTTTAGTATTTCATCCAAATTTTACATTATCATTCACGAATTAGTACATGTTAGCAATGATAAGCTACCTATGGTGTTAGTTTACACAATTTACATTTTTATTTAGTAAAATCATGCAATAAATGTAGCGTATATAATATAACCTTAGGTTATCGCTTGTTTCATACGTAATTCTACTGTTCGATTCATTGCAAAATTTATATAATGAAAATAAAACCAATACAACATGTACAAAAACAAAAGAACTAGGAAACGAGAAGTAAAGAATGCATAATGAACAGTCAATCGCACGAGTCGAAAGTAAAGCATTTGTAATACAGTTGATGATTGACTGTAATATGTTTTGTTCTGTCTATCAACAGCTAACACCGAAATGTGGTCCATACTAAATAAATCATTTCCAATTAACAGAAAAAAAATTACGGTTTTAATTTAGTTCTCATTTCTATTTTAAAGGTCTGAGTAAATCATGATCACATGACAAATTAAGTAAATGAGCCTTAATTATTTGTCTGTTTGTCTTTTATTTTTAGCCAAAGCGTTGTCAGTTTATTTTCGATCTATGAGTTTGACTGTCCCTCTGGTATCTTTCGCCCTCTTAAAATATTTGCAGCCAACAATACAAAATACAAAATTAAATTATTATCTGATATGGTAAGGAAAACATCGTAAATTGCAATGGGTATTTGCCAGCACGTAATATAGTATCAATGACAATAACCGACACACATAAATTATTGCAAACACTTTGTTTGTCATGGAACAGACAGCATATATTCAACACACTCCTTCTTCACTGGTTCTTGTTTATCATTTGCGTGAAGACGAAAACTTATAATTATCTTCGTGTTGTTATGAAACTATTATTGCTGGAACTATGCTGCAAACTAAGAAATGTTTTCATCCAATTTTTCACAGGACTTTTATACGGAGTCTACTTGTCAAATGTGGCAGCACTATCACTTAGGTGTATTACTGCAAATTAGGTTTTTAACACTGAACTCATTAACAAATTGCAAATTGGAAATTTTGAATTGAACATTATGACATAAACTTTGTCACATATATGTACTAAGGTATATCCAGAATTCTTCTTAGTTTCAGTAAATGTTATTGATACATTGGAAGTTCATGTATGCTCATCTCTGTTTTCTTTAGAACTGGCAGAAAGTTCGGTGTTGCTCTTGGTTTTTGCTTTCATACAAAGTAATTTTTATGTCGTATAGGGCGTTTTACGCAGTAACCATGATGGTCCAAATCAAGCACCATTGGTTGATATGGATTAAGATATCCATCACCGCTATTGATTTCCTCATTTGCAGCTACACTACTCGAGTTTTCATTGCTTAAACTGTTATTATCTTGATGTAATGTCAGCATATGTTGCGAGGGCATATCATTTATAAGAGACTCATCAATTACATCATATATGCTTTCGTTTTGATCCGGTTGTTCGTTTTCCATAAGATGTAGAAGATTTTGTCCGTTTCGTGCCTCATTGAGACCATACTGTCTAGTCTGTAGTCTATAAAGACCATAAATCACAATTACGAAGATAATGACGACAGTGCAAATACTAAAGATAATTAACTCGATCTTGATGGTTGCTGTAAATTAGAAATACAGTATTGATAAGGTATCACATATTTAATTACTTAGTTGTGGTTAAATGTGATACAACATCTTCAATTTTCATGATTTTAATAAGTTATGTGCATTTCGAACATATTTATAATCGTCCGCTGAAGTAGAGAAACCTTTCTTAAATATTTTGTGTTTCCTTTTTTCACTATCTATGGTAAAGTACATGTATATATCAGCTCTTTGTATGCATTCAAAACCTTTTAATTCATCGAAATGTCTTTTTAAATCTTTAATGAATATTCTTATACAGAAAGTACTGTCATATTAAATTTGTATTTGGATCTATGCTATCAAGATTTTAGAAAAAGGTAAAAACTTGATACCCAATTGTCACACATTTTAAATAAGTATAACTGAAATTATTTGCATCTAGTGATAGAAATTGAACTCGTTGGTTTCATACTATATCTCCATTTTTTTTATCAGAATACTTACATAATGAAAGATATATTTATATACATGTGCTATGGTAAATTTTCTGTCAATATTACATTCGAAATCGATAAAAATTGATTTAAATCGTAGAAGAAATACATGCAATCTAATTAAAATTAATTTTCTTCACGCACTCAATTAAAAATATATTTATTCAAATAACATATAAATAAATAATTCAAAAAGTATTGAGAAGTGGACAAATGGAACATAAGCATAACAAGTAAGTTCACCAGAATTTAATACTTAATCTTTGAGAATATAAAATCGACATTAGGTGGATGACGGGGTTTTAGTGTTCCTGGTAGGATTGTTACACCATCAGAACGCACTAAGATAATTGAATTAAAAATATCAAGGTATGGGTAGTAAATTTTCCACGTGCACGGGCGTATCATATATCAGAGATAATTATCGGATGATTCATTCTAAATATAATATTTTAGAACAAAAAATGCGATATCCGTTCTGACTTATTGTGTGTGTTTTTTTTAATTATAATTATAGGAGCATCATTACCAGATAAAACAGATAGAAATTCTAAAATCGTTTTGTCTTTTTTTAACATTCGCAGGAGTGACAATTAACCAAGATGGGGATTCCATGTCTTAAGAAGGTCCAAGGTTACATTCATGATCATACTTGTTGGTGCATTACAAAATAGGAAAACAGTTTAAACATGGTTAATTGAATAGTATTTCGAATTCTGACAAAGGGAATGGTCCTATCTACTGCAACATTATCACTAGAACCGGTACTTTTTTTTGTTAAAACTCTGATATATACCGATTATAAGGTGTCTGCATATTGCTATTTCAAAATATCAGCTGCAAGTCACAATATGAAGCTCTTTTGATGAGTGAGCGGAGCGAAATCAGGAAAGTTTGGATTGTCGATGAAAACATGGAAAAGAACACCATTAAGAGACCTGAATGTAAAATAAAATGTTCTGGCTTCTTTGATCTTATTAGTTTGAATATTGTCTGAAGGAGCTCCGATTCATGAAATAAAATTCGAAAATAAGAAGAGGTCGGCAAGGATAGTCCCACAGTTCGTTCCCATATGAGGTTCGTTCCCATATAAATGTCGACAATTTAAAAAAAGGCTAAATGCAAAACAAATGATGTCAATAAGAATCTCCAGCATTATCATTTGTTCCTCTGTTTAGCATGGTTTATCTTTTTGTTCACCATGAAAAAAATGTGCCATATGATATCCCATAGCGATTAATTTATTGCGTGTGCTACTATTTTCATAATGAAAGCATTGTTGATAATTTCCATTAAACAATTTTTTTTTATTCCAAATGGGGAATGATGGTATACAAGGTTGAACATTAACTCAAAAGTTTTGAAAGAATTAATTGCAGAGAAAGATGGAGAATAAAATTATCCAGAACTTTTTTTAGAATCCACATATGGTTAATACCACTACGCGAGTGAACATTTTCGCGGTATTTTTGAATTCCCTCTTTCACTGCGGATAGCCTTTTTATCAATCTATTGGACAATTCTTTTGTAGAACTTGGAGATGAGCCGACAATGTTCCGTTGTTTGTGTGCAGTTTTGTAACAATACACACACGGTAAGTCCTTTGTGTTTCTGTTCAGTGTTATATTATGCTCATATGTTCCTAATGTTATTATAAGACACACGTTATAGTATAATTTACATACAAAACACTATTGTTTCAAGCTTTGTCCGCAGGAACAACACCATATGTATCGTGAAGAGACACTAAGTATAGATCTGAGAGTACTCGTAGTTACTGACAGCTAGTCTTAACCAAAACCAACTTATTAGAAATTATGCATCTAAAACTAAAATATCAATCCGTACACATTTAACATCCTTTGGGTTTAGTGTAAAGACATCATCAACAGTCAATGAAATGAGTGTGTTCAATGCAGAAATACTGACAGATTTAAAAGCCATGGATGCTATTATGTATATAAAACTGTTTTCTTAGTTTGATTTTAATTTGCTGATAACAAAATCAACATTATTGATAATTATACCAATATTTGTACACTTTTCTCAGCAAATGTTTTGTTACATATATTGGTATATACCCCTGGTTTTTACCTGTTTGTAAAGTATTCATGGGAATTTTGACGGTGCTTTGCAATTTGCAGAAGAAACGTGATCGAAAACTAGGAAAAAAGTTTGCACAAAACCAGTACAAAGGAAAATTTAATTAATCATGCACTTTGTTTGCTCGTTTAATAATAACCTTATAGTAATTATATGCTGAAGACAAACATAAAAGTCAAGCTCTTTTGCTATTATTCATACAAAGTGTGGGCAGCCATGTTGTCATTGGTTTCTTTCTCCTTTAAAAGGAAAATTCAACACACTATCGATAACCAGTAATGCTTATCGTTACAACATAGAAACTGCTGATTCAATAAGTATGCACATCAAAGTTGTACATTTATTTTGAAAGGTTTTTTTTTAATCATCGTGTTGAATCCTATATAATTCATTTGAAGTTTTTGTTATGACCACAATTATTAAAGTTTGGTAAGCATTTTATAGTTTGTTGATATAAATTATCAGATGAACAACTTGATACAATAACACTTTTATGAGCAGTTTTTAAAGAAAAATTGAGGAAACGTTCGAACGAAGACATTTATTCGCGATATGTCTTTATTGTAACGGTAGCCTACTAATATTTAACGGTTTTAAATGTCTAAATACATTAGCAAAATGTGTTTAAACGAAACCATTTTTTTATTGATATTTTATGCATTAAAGGCATACCTTCTTTTGAGTTAATTTCTATTCTTTTAATATAGTCCTTGGTATTTTCATTTATGGTTGCGTTTAACCTGAAATATGTTAACATCTTCTATCATTTGATCTTTCTAATAAGGGTGGATTTTATATTTTGAGACTGTCTCTTTTCCCAGGCATAGATTTTTCAAAAATTTTGCAAAAACTAAAATTTTAGCTCAAAATGTTATAATTTTATCAATATTCAAAAAACTTACCAAATTTTTCTTCATTCTTCTATATTTCTTCATTCTAACGATTGATGCAATAGAACAAAAGCTCAGGCAAAAATATCTCTGCACTTGTTTAAATATATATCAAGGACAAGAGATAATCCCAAATGAGCAATCGTTTTATTCTGCTGTACAATCTTCATCAGTCCTGAAGCCATAAAAAGAATCATAAGATAAAATTTTAGCTTGAATCAATTAGTAACTTAAAGGAGAGCTAAAATTTTAGCTGGTTCCTTTCCAGAATAAAAGCTAAAATTTTAGCTTCCAAAAAGATAAAATTTTAGCTTTGCAGAAAATTGATAAAATTTTAGCAAACATAAAAAGATAAAATTTTAGCATTATTGACAGAACATAATATTGTTACATACAGTTACAGGTATTATAACATTGATGACAGCATTACGGCTCTTAACCTTAAGACTAATTGGTTGCTGGTTGCTTAATGTTCAGTGGCAAATAGTTCATGCATTTTCAGGACATGAACAAATTAACAGACAAAAAGTAGGTCCTGTAATAGGACTTGATGGGATGAAATTTGGACTATCACTGGCAGGTAGATTGGATAGGCAGTAGGTTTAGAAATTTGACATTGCAAGAAGCCACCTATGGACCGCTAACAAAGTTGTAGGTTCTTCAGGTACAGAGTGCATGGCACCCTCTCTACATGAGGCTTCAGATTAAACGTCCTCATGCCTACCAGATGTGACTACAAATTTATAGTATATCACCATGATCACGCACAACCAACAATTCCTCATGATTATTGGTATAAACAACCAAGTGGCTATACATGAAAATGGACATTAGGTCATATACTGTCTCACAGACATTAACAATAATAAATGCTGAACTATTCCTCATGATTATTGGTATGAACAAACAAGTGACTATATGAGAAACTGGACATACAGTCATTCGCTGATTCACAGACATTTACAGTGATAAATGCTGCAAAATTTCCTTAAAATTACCAATTCAGGGGCAGGAACCCAACAACAGGTTGTCTGATTTGTCTGAAAATTTCAGGGCAGATATATCTTAACTTGATGAACATTTTAACCCAGTCAGATTTGCTCTAAATGCTTTAGTTTCAGAGATATAAGCCAAAACTGCATTTTACCCTATGTTCTATTTTTAGCCTTGTTGGCCATGTTGGTTGGCAGGCGGGTCATCGGACACATTTTTTTTAACTATATACCCTAATCATGATTGTGGCCAAGTTTGGTAGTTTCAGGAGAAAGAATTGTGTAAATAATTACAAAATTTACCAAAAATTGTTAAAATTGACTATAAGGGCAATAAATCCTTAACAATGCTTAAGGGTCAATTGACAATTTTGGTCATGTTGGACTTATTTGTAGATCTTACTTTGTTGAACATTATTGCTGTTTACAGTTTATCTCTATCTATAATAATATTTGAGATGATAACCAAAACAGCCCTCAAAGTAGCTTCTGAAATGAGGTTGCCAATTGGCCACCAGACATGAAAATTTAGTGGCCAACTCAAAATTTCAGTGGCCAGGAAATAATTTCAGGTCGCCTTCATTTTTTTATAGCTAAACAACCCTTGTGAAATAAAAGTATCAAGTTTTTGTTGTGTTTTTATGCTGACGAGTGTAGAAAATAGTTTGTGTAAATCAACTGTTAATAAATGCTCCGCTGGACGCAGCTTGATACGACCGCAGAGGTCGAACCCTGAACAGTTTGGGCAAGTATGGACACAACATTCAAGCTTGATACAGCACTGAATTTGGATTGTGATTAAATATTTGACACAGCATAGGTTTCTGACACAGAATGAATGTGGTCTAAGAACTTAAAATTTTTAATTTACCTATTCAAACCATATCATTATTATTTGTTTTATATATAAATCAGAAATAACCAATTTAAAATGGAAAATTTTAAAGAAAAAAAAGGAAAAAAGGAATAAAACCCCTCCAATTTTTGAACCCCTTATGATTCATCACCCCAAACTCAATCCCAGCCTTCCTTTGTGGTATGGTACCTTGCAGTACAATTTCAGAGAGATCCATACACTTGAACACAAGTTATTGTCTGGAAACTAGAAAATGCTTGTTTATTGGCCCTTTGGCCCCAAATTCCTAAACGTTTAGGGCAATTACCCACAAACTCAAACCCAGCTTTCCTTTGTGACATGGAACTTTGTAGTGCAATTTCATAAAGATCCATACACTTACACACAAGTTATTGTCATGAAAATAGAAAATGCTTGTTTTTGCCCCTTTGGCCCCTAATTCCTAAAATTTTGAGTCAATTACCCCAAAATCAATCCAAGCCTTTCCTTTGTGGTATGGTACCTTCCAGTACAATTTCAGAGATCCATACACTTGAACACAAATTATTGTCTGAAACTAGAAAAATGCTTATTTTTGGCCCCTTTTTGGCCCCTTATTCCTAAACGTTTTGGGCAATTACCCCCAAACTCAATTCCAGCTTTTCCTTTGTGATATGGAACCTTGTAGTACAATTTCAGAAAGATCCATATACTTACACACAAGTTATTGTCATGAAACTAGAAAAATGCTTGTTTTTTGCCCCTTTTTTGGCCCCTAATTCCTAAAATTTTGAGGCAATTACCCCCAAAATCAATCCCAGCATTCCCTTTGTGATATGGAACCTTGTGGTATAATATCAGTGAGATCAATACACTAACACACAAATTATGTCTGGAAGTTACAAAATGCTTATTTTGGCCCCTAATTCCTTAACTGTTGGTACCATAACCCCAAAATCAATCCCAACCTTCCTTTTGTGGTATTGAACATTATGGTTAAATTTCATAGAGATCCATTCACTTAAACTAAAGTTAGAGTGCGAAAACCAATGTCTTCGGACGACGACGCCGACGCCGGACGACGACAACGACGCCAACGTCATACCAATATACGACCGCAAAATTTTTAAAAACCACATGATTTATTTGATATTATATTTATTGACATTGTACATGTTTTAAAACAGTCTGCGACGTTAAGCCGTAGCCCAAAGCCCAAGTAAAATCTCATCAAATTTGTTTTGAAGCACTGGTGATTGCCCGATCGGTCAAGAGAAAATCTGAAATTGTTTGCTAAATTGTAGCCAGTATTTCATTGAATCTATGAGAACAAGTTACAAAATTGTCCCGACCTTGTTTCCTATTTTATATTTTTATAGAAAGTCCTTATTCGTCAATATGTTTGTACGTCTGTTCGGTCACAATCATTCCTTGATTCAATTGGCAAAACAAATATGTGATACTTCGTAGGATTATGTGTCGTCGTATTCTGTTGATCATTTAACACTCTAATTGTTTTATTTGATACCTCTTAGGAATATATTTTGACTTGGGCCATTATACTGATTATAGAAGCACTATGGCACTTGTCGGGGATGTTTATATTTTTATAGCAACATTACAGTTTATACAAAATTAAAAGATCGTATGATTGAAACAATATTGCAAAAACAAGTCATGTGACTGTGTTGATTGTGTCATTTGTGATGTGTATTTTATTCAATTCTTTATAGATTCTTAATATTTCAGGATAGTTACATGAAACTTGAGTAATACAATGTTCCGGCTGAAGATACCAAAGTTGCGAATTATGATACAGCTTATATGCGGCAGTTAGTGCAATTCAGTAAACACAGAGTTTGAAGAAGTTATTATAACACTATTTTACAAAATAATTCCTAATTTTCCATAAGATATTCCATTGCAAGATTTGATGTCGAATGTTGCTTTAAGTGCTTCAAAACGTTTTCGAGTATCTGTACTCTCATCTCATAACCTTCGCCTTTTTTTTTCTTCTCTTTGTTGGTGAGATTTTGAATGTATTCTGTGGCAGATAGTGCATCTTTTTTAAGAGCTGTACTGTTAATCTCGGTTATACATTTTTCAATAAGATGAATTGTATTTTGAAACAGATCAAACGTTTCTTGTCTTTTCTCGTGCCTTGCCTTCACGTCTTCACCTGAACACACGGTTGTAACGTAATGTACTTCGTATATTTTCCGGCTTAACTCGTGATCTTTTGCATCACATTTTCCATCGCAAACTGTACATTTGCCGTCTATCATTGCTTCGCAGATCCAACCAAGCTTGTTCACTAATACCCAGCATTTTTTATGACATGTTTTGCGGCATTTCGGGCAGTTTAGTGATTCTCTATAAGTTCTCTTTTCTTTTGTTTCAGGCACTGTTCTCCTATATTTGAATATTTTTTTATTTTCTGGGCTTTCATTTTCAATTGCCTGTATAACACTCTTGTCCTCTTTATAATTGGCAATATATTGAGCTTGTCGGGAAAGCACATCTTCTAATGCCTTAAGCTGAATTTCGAGCATAGTTCGTGCTCGCATGATGGCAATACTTGATTTTATTGAAGTCATTCTTGTTGTTTCTAGGTTTTTGAACAAATCTGCGAAATTATCTGTTCTTGTTTTCCAAAATGCCATGCTTATCTTTTCGTCAGAAGATTTAAACTCTGAAAAGATGTGTGCATTGTTAAATCTAAAGTATTTTTTATATGGTACCCCAGCATTCTGAAGGAGGGACAAGCACTGATGTTCTTCTCCAGAATCGTCATGTGTTAAAGTGCTTGAAAATATATGCCTTTGGCCGTCTGTAAGTTTTGTTGATAAAACAATTGAAATTGCATCAAGGTGATTAATTCCACTCACAAACAGTTCTTTAATTTGAGCCGTGATTCTTTTGTCAAAGTCTTTTCTTGTGTCATTGAATCCTGGTGTATCAATGATATTAACTCCACAATTGATCTTCAAACCTTTCATTCTTGGTATTCTGTAAACCGTAACTGAAGATGTTTGTGACTGAAACTGAAATTAAGATTTAAATGAAATGTTAACAAATCATCGTATGCATTTTCCTGTCACTCGTCATTTGTAGGTTAATTGGAGCATTCTTTCATTGAATTTCCTAGATTCAAAGACCCTTGCATTATATTTACAATGTTTACTCACAATTATACAAAACACTGCAATTACCTGTTTGAAATATTGTTATGATATTGTGACTATCATATTTATTTAGTTGGCCTAACTTGTTTTGTGTGGCATAAGAATGTTTACATTGTTTAATATTGTATACAAAATAAAACACATTGTGTTACAACTATGCAGTTTAGAAATCACTGGAACAATCATTGATACTAATGGAATGATTAGAACTTTCTATTTCACTTACATAACGTTTCCAGAATGATCATAACAAAAGATGTGTAATTTAAATTTCTAGCGTTGTCTAGAAGTTTCCATTTGAGTATATATATATAAGTATGCAGACCATAGAGACTTAGACATCGATAGACATCAACATTCTCAGCAGTTGGATTGACACTTTTATTTACAAACTACATCATACTAGATTGTGATCAATTGGATATAATATTCTGTGGATTCCGAGAAGATTTCCGGATAAAGAAAAGATAAAAAGATTGGACTCATATTTTGACAGTTAAGTTGACATTACTCTTTGTGTAATACTTCTTGTAAACTAGTGTATAATAAATATTGTTAAATTTTATTATTGATATGTGTCTTTTCTTGGCTACAATTAAAAGTCGATTTTCTGTTCATAACAATATTGTTTTACATACCAGAGCAGAAACATTAACTGCAGTCGTTTAAAGAAGGACTAAATATACACGAATGCATTGAACATTTATTGACTTAAGTGTTTGATGAATCTATACATAATTCTTGAATAGTGTGACATTGTGTTATTGTGCTGTTATGCAAATGATTAATTTTCAATGAAGTTATATTTTGTGTTATTGGTCATGACCTACCGTTGAAGGTTAAAATACGGTTTTAACGCTTATCTCACAAAAAGCTCATTGACGTTTTAACGTTCACATTCTATTTCTTTTGCCGAAAATATATTGTGTTCCTTCAAAATAAAATACCCGAGTCTTAAAATGATTATTGTGTTTATTCAGAAAATTTTCCGTTGTTTGCCCAAATATTTGTTTTGAAATGACCCATTTTATCGCATAGTTTCTATTGTCTCATTTAATAAATGCATGTTTAACTATATAAGTAAACATTAAAGTTCAATAGACAACACATAACTGCAACGTACAGTAGAGGCAAATTTGAGTCAGCTACTAAACTTGTTTTTTTTTTTATCAACGTTTTGTTCTTAGGAGAACTGAAGATACCATTAATATTGTATTAAGACTGAGTACAGAGATCATTGTCCTGATATTTTAGAGTAACATCTTTTGTTTGTGTTTTCAACATAGCTTACCTATAAAACGGAAAAAAACACATTTGTTTGTTAGGAATAATACACCTAAACATTTTTGTTTTGGCCTTCTAAACTTTAACCTGAAATTTAATAAAATATTTTAATTTTAATAATTCAATTTGAATCGTAGAAACATCATCACAAGGATAGTTAAATTATTTGAACCCAATCAAAACCCTCAATCACGTGTTTCTTTTAATAGTACTTTGCCACCCTCTTTCATATTTGGACTTTTCTCTTTGCTATTGTAACTAATATGTAAAGTTATTATGAATATCATCTCAACTAGTAATGAAATCACAATTTCTATAAAGTGTGTATATTTGAATTGTTGCTTCAACATGTTCAATCTCTCTCTCTCTCTCTCTCTCTCTCTCTCTCTCTCTCTCTCTCTCTCTCTCTCTCTCTCTCTCTCTCTCTCTCTCTCTCTCTCTCATTTTAATGATTGATGGGTTCTAAACCAACTTGAGACATATCATTGCATCATATTTTATCGATTTTTCGTGTGAAATATTTATCAATAACTCTTAAAATGATTGATTGTAAATACTAAACGTATCGAGCTTCTAAATCAGTTCAAGTCAGACATTTGGGATATATGCCGTCTCTGTGGCGTTCTATAAAAAATTAGGACACGAGTTTCCAATATTTGATTTCTCAAATCTAATGAAAACCAGAAATTTACAAGCCACGGTTGACACTTTTTCTCCTATTTTTCTCCTATTTTTACCTTTATTCAAATATATGTATAGCTTTATTTTGTGATATTTTGCCTCAAATTTTATTTTAGATTATGTGTAAGTAAAATATAAAAGGTTGTTATACATAAAAGGTAACCACCAATTATAATATTATAATTCTTATGTGTTCAGACAATGGATTGTATACTTAATGTATTTTACAAATTTGCACCAGAAAGTATTAACGAAAATGCCGAACCCCAATGCTGTTAAAAGAGGGACAGTACATAAATACGGACAAAATTAAATTTAAAACTATATCAACTAACGTAACGAATGGAAAGCAACTGTCATATTCCTGACTTGATGCAAGCCTTTTCCGAAAAAAAAATGATGGATTAAGTCTGGTTGTATTGCTAGCTAATCCTCCCACATATTTCCATTCATATCTTTTGTCAAGTATATTGTTTAAATTAAATTACTGTAAAGGGCATACAAACAATTTGAAAAATAAAACACACTGAAGACCAAAACTGTTGAATATCAAATTTCTTTGTTCAAAAGTATTTGTTTAACCTTTCACAATTTGGTTACTATAAGTTCATATATTGAAGAATCATATAATTAATTATCCTACATGTATTCATAAATATCTAATACTTAAAATGTATTTAAAGAAAACATTGATTACAATAGTCTTACCACATTTTCTTTGAATGCGTTTCCTAATAAGTAATAACAGCTGTAGAAATATTCCTTAAATAGAAAATCAAATATGTCAATCAAGTGACTAGAGACAATTGATGTTGATTGAAAAACGGATAATCTGTATATTAAAATGCTTTGCACAAAGAGAGACAACTCAATTTAAGAGCGAGTATTTAATACAGGTAAAATGTACTTTGTTATCATAAATTATTGTGTTTAAGAGCAAAACATATGTTTAATGTATCGATAAGTTCATTTTATCTTCTTGTTTTCTGATTCAATATAGAAGCCGTTTGAAAAAAAAAAAAAAATATCACAGTGCAATGTTTTCGTGAACAGCAACATAAAGAAACAGAATAAAATGTACAAATACATATATTTAATTTAACGAGATTAAACTATGTTCAAACAGTACGGAAAATAGGCAATTGCTATTGTTTGTATACACATATACATTTGAATATGTTTACTAAAACATTTGATATTGAATAGAATAATCCTTGAAGTAGAATTGCTATAGTAGATTCCCATTGAGATCGTTTTCTCTACATCGTATGATTATGAATATAAAGATATGATTTTATTTGTCTTTAAAGCAGCCCTGCTTTCCTACTGCGAACATCTTGTTTATGTCCGTCTGTAACACACTAAATGATACTGTAGAGCTGTATAATGTGTTTCCAAAAGGTCTTCATTCTTTCTCATTGTTGAAGGTCAAACGGTTTCCTATTATTGTCTACATCCAATTTATTTTAACTTTGTTGGATAGTTGTCTCATTGGCAATCCTATCACATATCCTTGGTTTTATATTCAACACACTTTGTATATGCATACTAAAACTAAGATTTTTATTATCAAAGATCAAAGGACAAGTTCTCATTGCTTGTATTCGTATTTGGAACAGTTTATCCTTTCTAAACACATGAGTTCACCAAGATTCACGGAATCCGTGTTTCTCATATTTCTGGAATTGTTGTTCATTTTTTTTTTCATATCCTCGGACTAGTTTATTGTTTGATTCATGATTTCTCCCGCAAAGCATGTTGCATTTATTGGTAGGGTTTATGAATGACGCTTTTTCTGATGTGGATTAAAAGAAATAGCTATATTTCGGATAAAATGGTTATTTACACATAATATGGTTCGAATAAAAGTTAAATCACAAAATACTGAACTCCGAGGAAAATTCAAAACGGAAAGTCCCTAATCAAATGCAAAATCAAAAGCACAAACACATCAAACGAATGAACAACAACTGTCATATTCCTGACTTGGTACAGGCATTTTCTTATGTAGAAAATGGTGGATTGAACCTGGTTTTATAGCGCTAAACCTCTCACTTGTATGACAGTCGCATCAAATTCCATTATATTGACAACGATGCGTGAATAAAACAAACAGACATAATAGGTAAAAATGTCAAAATAGGGGTACAGCAGTCAACACCGTGTCACAATCTTAATCACAACAAAAACAAACAAATATTTAACAAAGAAGCACAAAAAAGCATATATCACATTTAACAACCTCGTTCGTTGCTTACTTATTTTTGTATTTTATTTATGTATGCCAAATCAACCCATAAAGGATCGAGGGATTTAAAGCACTGGGACCGAATCGTAATTTTAACATTAACTCTGGCGTAGAATCGCGTGTTTGACGTCAGAATGTAAACGTCACACAGGTAGAGATATAAAATAATTTTGTCGTTCAAAGTATGCAAAAATTATAATAGAACAATAACACAATGGCGGGATGTTTAAAGTACAGAGATACGTCATATGTATCAAAGAAACATAAAAGTCACACGGACAAAGCACACAAGTAAAATGAAAAATAATACAAACAAATACACTGCTCATGACAGATTTTCTTTAATTTCCAATGAAAACATTGTAACGATTAACAAGTGAGTTAACAGATGAATGAGTTTACTAACCAGGACTTGATTTGATCAGTGGCCTACAATAAATGCATGGAAAGATAAAGTTTAGCCTGAACGACTCCGTGGGAGTTATTCAAGAAAGATTGATGGATATTTTAGGTCTGCTAGTAAAGGCATGCATACTACAGTATCGACATAAGTACGACATGTACATATATGTTGTTTTAACCAACTCTTTGTGTTTTGATACGATAGTTTAGATTTGATCATCTTCAGAAGAGTGTCCAAAAGTCATATTATTACAGAAAATTGATATACACAGATGCAATATATTCCAACAGTATCTTTTCTTCTGAACGATACAATTGCTCATCGCCATCGTTTTGTTACACAACTTACGTCAATCACAAAAGGAAAATAGTATGTCAAAGATACCCAAATTCAATTGTATTATAGCGGAAGACAAAATCAAAGTCGAACCAAGGCGAATACAAAAATATGTAGTAAAAGGTACACCAAAGAGGTATCCGAGACTAAAATCAACATTGTAGATACATGTGCCGCCCTTGTCAAAAGACGGATACATTGCTTGATTTAACCATGTTAACTTTGATTTAAAAGTTACTTACATACAGGGTTAATTAGTTTTCCCAATCTCATCAAGGAATCTAGACGATCATCTTCTAAAACAATGGAATAAAATAAGATAGCCATATATATATTATTAGTGTCACAATGGGATACATGTATCCATTACTGAACAAGAATGACAATGCATTAGTTCATTGTCAAAAGGCTGTTGCGTCATTTTTTAATATGAATTAGGGTGTATCTAGGATAAGCTAAAACTTTAATTTTGCTTTAATGAATTTAAGAAAATCAAACGTTTCACTTCAATGTCGTACATAAATTAACTTTAGACCATTTACTAATAACTATAATCTTAAATTTAAGTTTTATGTAAAAGGAGTGAAAGTTCTGTTAAGCGTTTAAAGTCATTTGCTACACAAGCTGAAAATAAAGTAAAATTTATTAAGAAATCAAGTTGAACATAAGGCTTGATACAACTGATCCAAATAATGCATTTGATAGAAGTGTCAAGTCAGTTTTATACATTTAATGTTTTTTTTTCTTTGTAGTATAAACTGAAAAAGACATGCAGTTGTCAATTTACATGTTAACTAGGTTTTATTTTATCAAACTATTTTACAAAATAATCGAAATGTAATCGAAAAGTAATCGCTGATTACATAATATTTTGTTCTTCATTCGATTAAATTCCAATTGCATGTAATCGATGGTTTTGCTGATTACAAATAACTGAAAATGTAATCAATTACAATCGATAACGATTAAAGAATACGATTACCCTGTTACATGTACTGACAGCATCATTAAGATTATATTGTATGAGAACGTTGTAGAATCCTACGGAAGTCAAAACCGAATAGACCTTCGATGTAAACTTCCAGATAACGCTTTCTTCTAGTGCTTGACCTCTTTTTAGATAGTCCGAATTCAAGTTTGGGTAATGACAATAATATGGATACAAATAACCCTATCTGTGAAACACAGATGTGAAACGAGGGCATTTTAATCTGCGAAATATTCGGGTGGATTTTATGCGCTCCGACATCATTTAAGAAACGATAACTGAACGAATAAAATCAATCGAACTAAGATGAAACAGATAATGAAATAGAAGACAAAGAATGACTCACAGATTGCAAAAATCGAATTAGGTGTAACCATTTAACTATTAATCGAAACCGGAATTGGAACCAAAATCTAGACAAAGGCAATTGCATTGAGTGCATCTTTTGATTGCAGTGAATGCAAGTTTCAAACTAAAATCTGAATTTAAAAAGAGAACTCGATAGTTAGTGTGCTTTACTTAACTAACTTAAGACAGTGAATAATACATTTCATATTTTCTTATCTCATCTTATCTTCCTTTTCGATTAGTTGCGGTTGTTGTTGTGTTTTGCTATTGGCAATTGTCTTCTTAGTAAGCTATGTTTGGACTTAAACTTAATGTCTTGGTCATTCGAGTGCTTTATGTTCAATAAAATGATTTCATAGTTTTCACACTTCTAAAATATAACATATATGTAATAGCATTTGTATCTTATTTACTAAACGGTTTGGATTTTGATCATTGTTAAAGGCCATCCGTTGACTTGTTGCTACAGCAATATATACCATTCAATAACTGTGGTATAGTCGTCTAATTGTCCATCATTCTACATGATCGTATTGTTAAATTTATTTTAAAAGAAAATTTATACATGTAATATATATGATTATTTTGTACAGATAATAGTTTGCCTCAGAGCAAATGGTAATGATTTAATTCCGTAATCTCCAATGGTAGAAAACCACACACACCATCTTCAATCGCATTACAAAAAAAATAATATTAAGAGTCTCATTAAAGAAAAACATTAAAACAATTCACTGTTGTGATGGTTATGGTCTTATACCTCTAGAATTTAAAAGATGAGGTGGCGTTCAAGTAGCAATAAATTAGCAGTGATTAGTAAGCACTTCAACATTTTACTTCAAATTTGTATTTCCAGATGCATTGATTCATTATGTTGTATTCAGTGAAATTAGCATAACTGCTCAGATATGTTCGCCACCTAATAAAAAAAAAAAAAACAAAAACAAAACAAAACAAAAATAAAATCGGTATATTTTCTAATTTATCGTTTTCTTTATATTTGTTTAGCTTTAAAACCGCGTGTAAAGCTTAAACAAGTGAAACTATATATGATAACTTTTGAAATTTAGAAACCCAGGATAGTAATAAAACATAATAAAACTATGATTAACCTCAGCAACATTTATGTACAGTGATTGTGTATTGTCGACCTTGATTCAGATTACCAACATATCATATCTCCTTTCTATCTAAAATACTGATCTGGCATTAAACATCTCACTAGTTTTATATCAAAAGATGGTTTGTATATCAACATGTTTTCCCGCATAAATTTACTAGCCAAATTTGTATCCTTCAACACAAAGTATATGCAGATATCATAAAAAGTAAATTCTGTTAATGAGGATGATTTCCAATAATAAAAGGGACTGTCCGTTATTGAAAAGAGCATAGATGGTACAATGAATAATGTGTTCATTACATTACAGAATATAAAACAACTGATTCAGTAAAGGTGACTATAAGTCGTTTAAAGCAATACTCAAATGTTTCTTACGGTTTTTAGCTCACCTGACCAAAGGGCCAAGTGAGCTTTTCTCATCACTTGGCGTCCGTCGTCCGTCGTCCGTCGTTGTCCGTTAACTTTACAAAAATCTTCGTCTCTGAAACTACTGGAACAAATTTAACCAAACTTCACAATCATCATTAGGGTATCTAGGTTAAAAAGTATGTCCGATGACCCCGCCTTCCAACCAAGATGGCCGACATGGCTAAAATAGAAAACATAGGGTAAAATGCAAGTTGTGTCTAATATTTTGAAAACCGTACTAAATAGAGAAAATCCGACAGGGCCAGAATGTTCAGTATGTTGAGCTCTACCAATTGTCTTATTACGTCAAAACTGTTAGGAACTTCTTATAAGAGTAATTGTCCTTAAATTACAAATGTTACCATGTTTTTATTTTTGCCTATTATCTTGAGAACTATAATAGATACAGAGAAACTTTAAATTGCAAAAATGATCAGCAAGAAAAGATCTACAAATAAGTACAAAATTGAAATCGTCTGTCGATTCCATATTAGAGTTATTGCCCTTTGATGGCGTTCTTTACCAATTGTTAGCGTTTTGCCTTATATCGTAATAATAATAATCAAAAATATTCAACCTTTACGACAAAAGAGATGATTCCAGCTTCCAAATTGTGAACTTTCCATTTCTATGCAGCAACATTCCAGAAGCGCCTGCATACGGAGTATATATCTCCCAGTTGATACGATATTCCAGGGCTTGCATGTAATATCATGATTTCCTTGATAGAGGGTTGCTGCTCACAAGAAAGCTATTAAACCAAGAGTTTAAAGTGGTGAAGTTGAAATCATCCTTCGTAAATGTTACGGACACCATCACGAGTTGGTTGACCGTTATGGAATATCCGTCTCCCAGATGATAGCGGGTATGTGACCTACCGAATTAGACTTATTACCGGGTTAGTACTAACATGAGCCACACGACGGGTACCACATGAGGAGCAGGATCTGCTTACCCTTCTGAATACCTGAGATCACCCCCAGTTTTGGTGGGGATTCGTGTTGCTCAGTCTTTAGTTTTCTATGTTGTGTTTTGTGTACTATTGTTTGTTGGTCTTTTTCTTTTTAGCAATGGCGTTGTCAGTTTGTTTTCGACTTATGAGTTTGAATGTCCCTTAAGTATCGTTCGCCTCTCTTTAAAAATGAAAATAGATAGATAGAAACTTAAATAAGCAAAATGATCAGCAAGACAAGATCGACAATTAAAACAATATGGAGGAAATTATCTGACGACTCCTTATTAGAGTTATTGCCCTTTAATGTCAGTTTTACCATTTTTTTGCGTTTTGCCTTATATGAAAAAATATAATAGATAAATAGAAACTTTAAAAACAAAATGATCAGCACGGCAAGATCTACAAACTAGTCAAATTTTGCTGATATAGTAAGTAGACTGTCACTCTTTATTGGAGTGATTGCCCTGAAATGAGGATTTGTTTCACCCTCTTTGTGTTTTGAGCAAAACTAACGAAAATAGACTTTTATTAAAACTTAAAACCTTCAAACAAAACACTCGTACAAAATTGTTCGTAATCCAAATTGGATACAGTTGTGTCTGAGTCATGCAGGTTTTACAGAAATCGAATGATAAAGTCTTTGAATTTAATTATATGCGCTTAATATACATATTTACTTCATTAATTATTTGGCAATTAAACCCTTTGTGAACTCACTGTTTAAACAAATTTATATATATCCCAAATG
The DNA here is from genome assembly GCA_017311375.1 of Mytilus coruscus. NCBI lineage: Eukaryota > Metazoa > Mollusca > Bivalvia > Mytilida > Mytilidae > Mytilus > Mytilus coruscus. Next base: position 25,922,468 of record CM029608.1, on the reverse strand, counting down.
TCGTAACTACCATCCCCGAATGTGACCTACCGAAGTAGACTTATTACCGGATTAGTACAACATGTGCAACACGACGGCTACCACCTGAGGAGCAGGATCTGCTTACCCTTCCGAAGCACCTCAGATCACCCCAGTTTTTGGTGGGGTTTGTGGTGCTCAGTCTTTAGTTTTCTATGTTGTGTTTTGTGCACTATTGTTTGTCTTTGGTCATTTTCTTTTTAGCCATGGCGTTGTCAGTTTATTTTCGACTTATGAGTTTGAATGTCAATCTGGTATCTTTCGCCTCTCTGTTCTAACATCCAGAGAACGTGTTCCGCCTTGAAGTTAATGTCTAAGTTGGTAAAAGAGAGGCGTAAGATAACAAAAGGGACATTCAAACTCAAAAGTCGAAAATAAACTGACAACGCCTTGGCTAAAAAAAAAAAGACCAACAAACAGATAAATAACAGTATACAAAACAAGACATAGAAAACTTTCAGTTGATATATAAAATAAAGAGATGTGGTATGATTGCCAATGAGACAACTAGCCACCAAAGTTCAAATGAAGTGGATGTAAGCAATTATAGGAAACCGTACGGCCTTCCAAATTGAGAAAACCCATACCGTATGGTCGGCTATAAAGGCCCCGACATGAAAAATATGAAATTTTTCAATTAAGAAAACTAACGACCTAATTTATAACAAAACAATTTAGGAAAATCAAATATGACAGACATGAACCAACAACAACCACTTAACTATAGGTTCAGGACTTGGGATAAGCACATAAAGAATGTGGCGGGATTAAACATGTTTGTGAGCGCTCAACCCTCCCTAACCCAGGGCAGTTGTTAAACAGTACAACATAAGAACAAACTATACAAATCAGTTGAAAAGGCTTAACTCATCAGATGGATACAAATAGAAATACGTCTAACAAAAACACAGAGTGGACGTGGATGGGTACTTATGCATCCCAAAAACAAAAGACACTAATTACAAATATGAGAGTACTCGCAGTTACTGACAGCTTGTTCAAAGCCAATAACAACTAATAATCATTTTTTTATTTCTTATTTTGTAATTTAACCAATGCGAAATAATATCATATGACATGAAGCACATATTACTGAATATGATGTAGAGAGCATGCACTTTACTGAAGCCTTCAAAATTGTTATTTACTGCTTCTACGTTGGGCATGCAATATTAAGGGTAAGAGCAAAGAATTGTCGGCTTGGAGTCAGAATAATATGTCCGGGTAAGATGACATGTGTTTCATCTCAAAGTCAAAGTGAGGCCCCAACAGTTATAAATTAGACCGTTAGTTTTCTCAGTTGAATTGTTTCATATCTTTCATGTCAGGGTCTTTTATAGCCGACTATACGGTATTGGGTTTTCTCATTGTTGAAGGTCGTAGGGTTACCTGTAATTGCTTACATCCACTTTATTTGATCTATGGTGGATAGTTGTCTCATTGGCAATCATACCACATCTCCTTTTATATGGTATGGGGCTTTTTCATTGTTGAAGGCCGTAGAGTTGCCTATAATTGCTCACATCCACTTCGTTTGAACGTTGGTGGACAGTTGTCTCATTGATAATTAAACCACATCTCCTTATTTTCTAAAGTCACGATCCACTACAAAAGGAAAGTCCAACAAATTATAATTGTTAACTCACGACGCATTATTAACATACTAGTGTTATGAATATGTTGTTAACTTACATGTACTAGTGCAATGTACGTGTTGTTGAATTAACAGTACAATGTACGTGTTGTTGGGTCAACAGTGCAATGTACGTGTTGTTGAATTAAGTTACAGTGTACGAATAGTGTAATACACTTGTTGTTGAATGACTAGTGTAATGTGCGTTTTGTTATAGTAATCGAGTAATGAACGTGTTGCTAGTATAATGGTTTATAGTATACGAATATAAAACTGGCCTGGCGAATTTAACACCCATAAAAGAAATAAATTCATGTTAATTTGAATAATAGCAGTCTTTTTTTTTTTTGCTCGCTGTTTTACTAAATGACCTTCTGGTCTGGTAGTAGTTTATACTTTTATAATATTTAAAAGTCGAAAGATGTATCATAGTCAATATACAGTCATCAACAAAAATCATGTGTCATATGTCCAGATGTAATCAGAAGAACTTAGTTTCATACAATATTTGATTTACCGTATGTATAAACTCATTCTACCACCATAATTGAACAAGTGGTACAAAGACTTGAAGCCATGACATATTTGGGAATATGGCCTTGAGATAGGATATACAGCAATAGATTTTCCGTCCCTATTCATTATTAGAGCCAAACGTTTGACATGCAAAACATGCACAAACGAATTTGATTAGGTCAAATCTTTTCAATTTTCTGTCATTATCTCAACGTATAAGTAAAAAGCTGAATGGTAACAGAAACCGACTCTTATAACAAAATAACAGTCAATGCCATCTAAGCTTGTCAATCACTTGATTGAGGGTATCAAATCCAGACGATATTGTGGTATATAATTAGGGAGGGGAATAGACAAACCACATGTGTGTTGTGTTTTACAAACAAGACCAATAATGGAAATGTTAAGGAACAAATGTAACATATTTTACAGAAACGAATCTCTAAAAGAAAACTATATATTGTTTTAGAGATAACTATGCAGTTGTCTAATCTCATTGTAAATCAACACACTCTAAATGTCTTGATAAGAGGAACATACAAATGTATACATGTACCATCCGTGTACATTTACGCCAAACATTTTCATTTTAAACTGAAAAATAGATTTTGCAAATTGCTCTGCAACTTTTAAAGTTAATTGGTTTGAAAAATGAAACAAAAATCTTTTGAAATCACTTTTGAAAAATCATTTTCTTAATGAGATTTGAAATTTGTAATTTCATGAGATTACATTTTGATTTCACGAGGATATTAAAAGAATAATAATAAGTGTGTGTTAAAATGATTAAATTTATCAACAGTTTGAATAAATCAAAACATTTGCGTTTGCTTGTTTTAGAAAAAAAACATTTCAATCTCATTCTAAAAGCAAATATTGAAATTGCTGACCTTAAGCATTTTTCAATTTACTTTTAAATATTGAAAAATGAAAATGCTCTTACGCGGAGCATTTTCATTTTGACTTTAAATATTGAAAATGAAAATGCTCCAACGTGGAGCATTTTTCAATTTGACTTTAATATTGAAAATGAAAAATGCTCCTAGATGGAGCATTTTCATTTTGACATTATTATTGGAAAATGAAAATGCTCTAAGGTAGAGCATTTTCATTTTACTTTGCAATATTGAAATTTGAAAATGATCCAATCTGCATCATTTTTAAAAATTTTAATAAGTAGAACAACATGCAATTTGTTTCAATAAAGGTATATTAAATTTTCAAATTGTCGACACTATTTTTAAATGTTTCACTGTTTCACTGTTTCTTTTTCTTTTCCTTGTTTTAAGCAAAATATCTTGAAGAACTTGTTAATGATGTTTACGTGTGCACTGTGTGTGGTATCATCTAATTCCGAACATGAGTAGTATACTGAAAAGTACGATAATGACCAATAGATGTGCATTTTATTAAGTAGTTTACCCGCAGAACACACGACTGTATACCTACATGTGTGGAACATGCCAAATATCTGTAATATATAGTAACATAACAAATGGTAACACATGGTTTACACAATTTATTTTTAATTTTTATTGACTCGTGGTCTTTTAGTGCATGCTCCCCTGAGTGAGGGAGGTTGTGGGTTTGAATCCGACGCGGTCAAACCAAATGTTTGAAAATACATATTTGCTGCTTCCCGCTAGGCATTGTGCATTTAGGAGTAAGAATAAAGACTAGTCGCTGCGGAGGCAGATAATGTGTCGGCGTAGGCTGACATGTCTACCTATGGACTGTTTCCTTGTGAAAGAGCACATTATGAATCAGGGTCAGTGTGTCGTCTAGTACAAAGTAGAGTTTTAATTATGGTCATATGTTCTCGTCTTGAATATGCATTTTATTTGCCATTTGACCTTAAACGGCCATTCGTCATCATCATCATAATGTTTTGTTGATGTTTGATAGCAAAAGGCTTAACTATCATATAACACGAATATGAAATCAGTGCTACTCCATTTAGTCATATTTCGCCTATTGTTGCACGTAAAAATATTTTCAGGAACATGAGCTCACTATTTGAACGCTCACATTCGAAACTGGTGACTATCGTGGAGACCATTTAAGAATGACAACGATACCTTTGGATGATCAAACTAGATGCATTTCTTAATGCTTTCAGTTTCTGACCTTTGGGAATTATGTTTCTTTAACATTTTGCCAGAAATACAATCACATTAATACTTCGGAAATAAGCCCACTTGTCTTAACAAGATCCAGAACTGTTTTAGGTTTTCGAGCCATGCCATGCAAGGTCTATACTCGGGGGAGGGGGCACTTACTATATCATGTATGGTAGGGATTGCTGGAATAGGTCACTTTTTCAGCTTCCGGATATGGATTAGACTGAAAAGTGTATTTTGTGTTTGTAGAAGTGTGTGTTGGGGAGGGGTGAAATTTAGTAGGCACTGTATTCCAATTTACGAATTCAAGCAAACCAAACAAAAAATCCGATAGACTTTGGATTTTTAATTTCGCAAAAAGTCAATAGATGTCCATGTATGTTAATCTTTTTTGTTAGGTTGCTGACCCTGATTATCTCCTTATGCATATCTTAAATATAAGTATACTATAAGGTTTGGTTCTTTCCTCCTCCCCTTATTAATACATCCCTTTTCAATAGTTCCTTGATCCACTACTGATTAAGCTAAGAGAATAGACTTCTGTGAATTACTTCTTCCGTTTAGACAGTTCATCAAGACAAATAAAACAATTCATATTATAAACATGGTATATATTACAAGAGTTCAATATTAGAGGATCATGTTATGAAATAGGCTGGGTCCGACTTGCTTTTAAAATTGGATCTATTTTAAACTTATAAAAAAGAACAAAAACGGTTTCTGTTGTGAAATTTTATTGAAAATAGCAACCAACGCATACTGGATACACATCAAGGATCAAATCAGTATAGAATTATATTCACTTAACTTTTTCAGTCTCGTATAGGGAAGGGTAACTGTTTTATACACAATCACATCATACCGACATTCGAACATTCAATGAACGCATTTAATTTATCTAGTCTTCAGACAGTGCAAAACACATTGAATACTTTTCTGATGTCCTATCCGACCCACTGTGCCCACATAACCTAGCCCATTGCTTTAATCTTAAATACTAGTATGTTAACGTCTTAAATGTGGCTGAAATGATTACCACTCGACTTGAGAAAGCAACTGATAGTACTGTAGTCTTGAGATTGCAATCTGTATGATTTATTCGCCAGTCATCAGATATCATGTCCACCAGAGTAAACAGTACGTCAGTACTTTGATTGGTTTTCCTCTCATGCATTCACACCTTGTTATCAATATCTTTATTTTGAGATGTCCTAGATAAGCTAAATTAATTGAAAATCAGATGTCTCTGTGATTTCATCAGATCTTTTGTTTACTCTCAGATTTGTAAATTTACCGGCATGATATATTATATTACCCAACAAGTTTGTTTTTTTTTTTTGTCGTTTGGTTGCTTACGTATTTTTGTATACCTCACATTTCATTTAATTCATACATGCCATCACAAAATGACAAGTTTGGTTTCTGGTTTTGGCACTCTCATGAACATGAAAAGTAAAAAGTAATTAAAAGGAACATTTAAGGTGCATTATAGTTTATCCGCCTTTAAAATATTCCCCCACCTTGTGTATCAACTAAAACATTATTAATATTTTCATTTTACCCAAGACCATGAAGAAAGTAACAAAAGAATATAAACTGCTGGTTCATAAGTATAGATTATCGGGTTTTCTACACATTGATATCGTAAAATATCAGTCGCGAGCCACAATGTGAACCTTTTGGTGAGTGAGCGCAGCGAACGAGCTTAAAAGCTTCACATTGTGTCGAGCGACTGGTATTTTACGATATCTTAACACTGGACACTTTTAATTTGCAAAACACTCATTTGCAAATCCGCCGCCGCCTCAAATTAGAGCTACAGTGTCATGTATATAACCAAAATGTGTGGAATTACATGGGATTCAATAATTTCATTGCTTTTATACTCTTATTATTATATATATTTTACAATTTGATTTAGAAAACATGGGATTTTCAAAATCCCATGGGACAGGGCAAAATCCCATGGGATTGACCTTTATCCCATTTTGGTGAAATCCCATGGGATTTTTGGTCCCATGGGATAATTGTAGTCCCATGGGACAAAAAAATCCCATGGGACTATAATTATCCCATGGGATTTTAATATCCCATGGGACAAAATAAAATCCCATGGGATTCAAATAATAAATATGACAGTAATGTGTATGTTTCAATGAATTCTGTTTGATAGTGAAAATTTTTATAATTTATTTATATATGAGTGTATTTTTTAATTTTGTCACAAATATGTTTTCAATTTGTTTATGTGACAATAAAGATTATTATTTTATTATTTTTGGAAAGTATAATAATATCTAAAGTAAAAAATAAAATCGTTTAAATGAAATAAAATGATGACATGTCCAAATAAAAGAAAAAATATTGTTTTGAAATCTTTATCTTGTTTATTTTATTGTCAAAATAGAACTGAAAAAATATTTCATATTCTGATTGAATAAATTAACAAAGCACAGCTAAAAGTTTAGTGAGGTAAAGTTTTCTTTGTTATAGTTTCATTACAATACATGAATATACAAAACAGTTTGAATTTTATACATTTATGGTGTTCAAAATATTATGTGTATATTTGCAAATTTATAAAATAAACATTTTTCATGTTAAGTTTTAGTTTTCTTGTTTCCGCTTGCTATATATTATTCAGTCAACTATATAAGAGTCAAGTAAATAAATTATTTCATCCACTAGAATATTCATACAATTCTTAGACAAAACATTGTTGCAATCTGTTCTTCAAAGATCTTCCTCCGTACATCTTTATTGAATGGAGCGATTTAAATGAGTGGACAAAGCAAGTTCATTTGGACAACAAAATACTAAAACTTTTTTCATTTGTCCCTTCTTTCAATTGATGATTATGTTGTTGCATTTAATTGATTAAGTTATTGTGCATCTATGATCCTGATGAGATGACTCCTTTTTGTTTATAGTCTTTATGTTGAAATTTCCTCTTTCTTATGTAGGAAAAGAACACATTCCATTTCAAAATAATAAAAATATCAACATTAAGTTTCTATTCAGTATTGACCTGTTGAAAGATGATCATGAAAAGCAAGATGTCTGACCTACAAATACACAAAACTCAAAAATTACTAATAAAGAGAAATACAGCAATAAAATGGCTATTTTAATTTATCATGTTTATGAACATTTTGATTAACTTTCATTTGAATATCAATTGTAAGAACTCTTATTTCAGTGCTTTGTGTCTATGGTTTTCATATTAGTTGTTTTTGTGCCTTGTTGCAGTCTTTTGAGTTAAGCCAATTGCAACAAATGTTTATAGTTTGTCAAGTGTTGTGCTGTTATTAAAACCACTGTCCCAGGTTAGAGGTGGGTTGGGTGTGCACAAAATGTTTATTCTATTAGTTGATATTTGCTTTGAATAAGCTGTCAGTAAATGTGAGTACTAAGTTACTAACAGATCTGTATGTTGAGTCTTTTTGGCAAAGGAAAGAAGCAATTTCCAGCCACATCCAGTTTGTGTTTTGGTAGCTGTTTTCTGCTTTGTTGCATTCTAATCATGCTAATGAGTTAATAAAATTGAGAATGAAAACAGAAATGTATCAAACTAAGCGGACCCAAGAGCAGAAAAAAGCCCTTTTCAACTGATTTTTATAGTTTTTATATTGAACCGACACTTACACCACTGTCCTTAAATAAGAGGATTTGGCACCAGCAAACATCAATCGTTGCTATATATCATATTTGTTTTTTGTTTATTGTTTTGTGCAAAAATCAGGCAATTGTTTTACATTGTAATTATTTCATGGCCTTTTATAGATTACTATGCGGTATTTTTGTTAAATCTAATGTCATTTGGTCTCTATTGGAGAAAAGTCTCATTGGCAATTATACCGCTTCTTATTTTCATATCAACCCGGCCATATTTTGCCTGCCCAAAATCAAGAGCCTGTACAAAGTTCAGCGGTTGATGTTGGTTCAGGCCCATCATATTGTTCTTTCATAAAATTTTTTTATTATAAATAAGTCTGGTACAAAAATGTATATTTGAAGTTTGAATTGATTTTTGTTTCAAATTTTGTTTGTGGTGTCTTTTATCATTGTTTATAGATGACTATCTCATGTATATGGGTATGCGTTTTCTCATTATTTAAAGGTCATCATTGGCCTCTAATAAGTAGTTGCATTGCTAACATCCACTTAATTGAACTCTGGTGGATAGTTTTCTCATTTATCATACCACATCTTATTTTCATAATACTAATTATTCAAGGGTAATAACTTTTATAGAAGTGGACTTACCATTTAGGCTTTGTTGACTTCTTTGAATCTATTTTTGTTGATAATTTCTGTGGTTTATAAATTTCCTTTATCTTTAATGTTCTTGCCCTACACAGAAAAGGGTAAACATTATCATTTAATGACAATAACTACTACTGTTAATTCAGAAATTATTGTGTGCATATATTATTGCGATTTTGTCATTTTGGACTTAATTTTGAGATATTGAGAAAAATCAAGTTTAATTCACAATTATAAAAACCATGCAAAATTTCTGCAATTTTTCATTGCCCAATGAACCATGAAAATGAGGTCAAGGTAATATAAAACATGCCAGACAGACATGTGCATCTTACAATCATTCCATTCACCAAATATAGGGCTTTACTGCTTTCAGTATCCGAAAAATAGACCTAACCACAAAAACTTAACAATGTCCAATGTACTATGAAAATTAAGTGAAGGTAAGATGAAACTTCTCAGTCAGACATATGTACCTTACAATCATTCCATACACTTAATATAGTCTTTTGCTAATTTGAAAATAAGAAAATAGAAAACCTGACCAAAAACAAAAAATAACATTGAGCATTGAACCATAAAATGAGGTCAAGGTGGAACAAAACATGCCAGACTAACATGTACATCTTTAAATATTTTCATACAACAAATATACTTGATATTTTGCATGCAATATTAGAAAAACAGACCAAAACACAAAACCAAACAATAAACCACTGAATCATGAAAATGAAGTCAAGGTCAGATGACACCTTACAATCATTCCATACACTAAAGTAAATATAATAGACCTATTGCTTATAGTATATGAGATATGGACGTAACCATAAAAGCTTAACCGTGTTCACTGATCCATGAAATAAGGTCAAGCCAGATGAAAACTCTGACCAACATGAGAACTTTGCAAGCACATACCAAATATAGTTATCCTATTAGACGTGTTAGGAAAGGGATTTAAATACTGCGCTGATGTTAAATACCAATACCGTTACAAGATTTAAGTGTGGACTTTCTCAAAATGCAATTGCATTGAAAAGTATCCCGGAGTAGTATAGTTTAGCTTTGTGGTGTGTTTGATATGAAGCGAACGGTTAATGTCGACTCAATTTTTTAAGACGTGCATTGGCCTTACGTAGATCTTCATACATTCATTCGTATTTGTTTGATTTGGGAGTGCAAAACCAAAACTTAAAAAAATATATGTAAGGGTCAAGAATGGGAATGGTGGATTTTACGGCCACAAGTCCAAATATATACATTAAATAATATGAATAGAATATGTAAGGTTGTCTTGCTGCGCATCGTTTTAATGTTCAAGAAAACCACTTTCCACGAGCCGTATGTGATTCGTATTGTCTACTACTATCTGGGTATGAATGCAATGCATGGACAAAAGGAGATGGACCTATCCAACCATCACTATATACCGTCCAATTTAGAAAGCGGAGAGTATAGTGAATATTAGGTAGAACAAAATGAAGGAGATCGAAAAAAAAAATGCCCGACATATAATTTAGCAGGCTTTGCAAGAGGTGAAAACGAATATTCTATTTTCAAAATATCCTTCTGACCCAAATATAATAAAATTAACTTCTCCATATGAAAGTTTAACGCCACTTTCAACAATATCTCAATTTAATCGTGGTGTTCTGTTTTGTTGGTGGAGGAAGCCGTGATACCAAGAAAAAACTTCCGACTCTTCACCGAAACGAAAATTTAACATGCTTGAATAATGTCCAAATGTGGTAATCTTTTAAAACTTAATTCGATAACCTCTTCTGTCCGAAAACTAACTGACAAAAGTTGATAGAAAGAAAATGTCAGTTAAAATGTGAATAAGAATAATTAATTCACACATTTTAACAGTTTTTTAGGTATTGTCCCTTTTCAGCATTACATTTAATTGCCAGAGTGACCTTTGTAGATAAAATAAAAGATAAAGATTATCAAATTGAAATAGCTTTTGTTTCATTCTTTTATTTTTTAATTGTCAAGTATACATATTTCTAGGTTTTTTATTCGAATTTTAAGCTACACTAATCTCTAATCTAGAAAATGATATAAATTAAGGAGATGTGGTATGATTGCCAAAGTAGACAACTATCTACCAGAGACCAAATGACGCAAATGTTTGCAACTATAGGTCACCGTATGACCCCAAAAAAAAAAAAATATGAATTCTATGAAAGGTATATCTTAAATTAATTTCAAATAAACGAACATTTTGAACAAAGATTGACGTAGAGTAAAAATCGGATTTGGATGTGATTTGATTGCAGTGCATTTTTTTATTTATTTATTTTGATCACTTTGCAGATTTTCCTTGTAGTCGTTCAACAACATAGTAAGAAATGCGGAACAATGATCTTAAACTTATTCGATCACTACTATGAACCAAGTCAATTTTATGATAATATTAATAATGTTCGTGTTGTTTTGCTGGATCCTCCTCGGTGTAAATTGTTATTATTTAATTGTATAAAATCATCTCAGCATTATCAAACAAACCCATACAGGTAACTATTATGAATGATTACCTGGGCTTTTGAGATGGCCCCACAATAGCCTGTAGTGGTATTGGTATTTAACATCAGCGTCAAAATCGTATTGACTTTCCTAACACGTCTATTACTCATTACAAGACAGAAATTAAGAATACTAAAATGTTATATCTTTTCCAAGTAGTCGCTGAACCATGAAATGAGGTCAAGGACAATGAACAAATGACAGACGAAAACTTCATAACATAAGGCATCTATATACATGATATACTAAGTATGAATGGTCCAGGTCTTCTACCTTCATGATTTCTTAAATATTAAGCTTTTAAGAAGTAAGTTAACACCATCATTTGTAATATGTAAACAATTTCTTTTAATATACATTGTCCTAGCAGGTGCGGATCCAGCCATTTTGAAAAAGGGGGGTCCCGACCCAGGATAAAAGGGGGTTCCAACTATATGTCCCCATTCAAATGCATTGATCGTTCAAAGAAAAAAGGGGGGTCCAACCCCCAGAACCCTCTCCCTGGATCCGCCACTGCCTAGATAAATAAAGGACATGGACATTTTACCTAGGAATAGTGATATTATGGACTAGGACAATTAGTCTGGGGATATAAATTACTGACATCTGACTTAATGCACTAGTTAATTCTATATCCATGGAATTTTATACGGCCGTCATAAAAAAGGGGTTGGGGTTCACATGTTGCGTCATATCTCAAAAACGATTTATAATTATTGCTTAAAACTTTACACACATCTTAGTTATGTTAATCTAAAGATCTGTATACTTTTTGGTGGTGATTCAAACTTTATTTTAGAGTTATCGAGTTTTTTGGTAAATAAAAGGGGGGGTTCACATGTCACGCTGTATCACAAAACTATTTGTGATTATTGCATAAAATCTCAAACAAAAGACAACAGGCATATCATGCGCTTGTGTCACAGCTGTTTATTATACATGTAATAATTTGTCTGACCAGGACTTATCTTTCTCTTACGTACACTAGTTTGACCTATGTAGAACTTTGTTAATTTCTATGTCTTTGGTTTCTGTTGAAGAGCAGTCGTGTAGGTGTAAGGGGACAACCATTTGATTTTCTGGTGGGATGAAAAGGGGAGAGGAGGATTTTTAATCACCTGTCCTGGTCAGTTTTTCGAGGTTTGTAAGGATAGAAAACCCAAGAAATTGTAAAAACCTCTGTGGTACGAACATATTTGCAAATAATTATGAAGTCTTGGGAGGCTATTTTAACTTTTTCTGGGACGCAGTCGTAGGAAAATAATTAAAATAGCCTTGCAAGAAGTCATAATTATTTGACTACTAAAAGATGTAACCTAATTCTTTCTATTTCTATGTGTTCCCGGTTGTTTTCATCAACCAACTTTTTTTTTTTCTTTTGGCACTTTTGTATTCGACTGCGTCCCAGAAAAAGTTAAAATAGCCTTGCAAGAAGTCATAATTATTTGACTACTAAAAGATGTAACCTAATTCTTACTTATTTGGGAGAGGGACATTAAAACCCTATTCAATCTGAATCAGTGAACTGAATTTTGCAGCAGTCTTGGGTGAATGATTCAACATCTGTAACTAATCATGCAAATTGATAGTCAACAGTTTCAGGTGGTCCACTTCCTATACACAAGATGATAGGACATGCCGCTGGAATAGGTCACCTTTTCAGAAATATATGATTTTAGGTCAATAAAACTTCTTCGTCCGTCATCTTTCTATTTCTATGTGTTCCGGTTGTTTTCATCAACCAACTTTTTTTTCTTTTGGCACTTTTGTATTCCCTTTTGAAAACATAAGAATTAAATACTATTCGGTACTTTTAAATTGGATAGTGCACAATACTTATTAAAAACAATATGTCCATAAAAACTCAAGATTTTTTTTTACTTAAGTTGCTATTATTCTTAATATTTATTTTATCAGCATGTAAGGTCACTTGAAAAAAAAACAACTATATATATATCTTTATTCTCACAAACCAAATTACACAGGTATAAGATAATTTGTATTTCAATTGTATGCTAGTCTTAAAAGTGCACTTCATAAGAATATTGTTAATTGTCTCTCATAATTTTTAATAGAATGACGCTTGTATATTATTTAAGCTAATGATATGTTACTGTTAGTTTTAATATACGCTATGTTTTATGTTATACAAATGGTGATAGTCTGGGTGATTAATAAAATATTAAATCTTGAATCTTCAAATACATAACTAACGTATGAAGGTAGACAGAGAAATTTATATTTTCACTCAGAAAAGTTCAATTTGTTGTTGATCTCCTGAATAAGTTTACACAGCTCATTTACTGCAGAATCTGAACATGTTTTGGAATTCATTAAACCATTGAAAACCATTGTTTCTACGGTCACCAAAAGCTGAACAATTAAAATGAAATTGTATTCATCACCAATAACATCTAAATTTCACAGTCGACAAAGTTATTTTCAAAGTAACGTATCTTCAATGACATACCACCGCCTTGCTTACATTTTGATTTAGATAATGGGAAAGATTAAGATTGATAACCTTAAATTACACTTAATGTGACTCCAAATTGATTCATATATAAAAGTCAGAAGCAAACATTTGTATAGAGTTACATAAGGGAAAAGTCCGCTGGTCTGAGCAGTATGGGTCTGTTGATTTTAATTTATTAAATGAATAAATAGTTATCAAAATGATATATTAATAAATGAAATCATCATATTAGTTGTTAATTGTACACTTCGAATCATAATGAAGTTTTGATTATTATAAAACAAATAAAATTATTAATATCATAATGACCGTTTTTTTCGGATATTTTTTAAGAAATTAAAGAATCAGTATATCAAGTCGGTTAAGAGCTCTACAGAGCTCATGTTTACCTTGTTGAATTGTACATATCATGCCCGACTATAAATAAAATTTACTTACTTACTTACTTTCTATGATATAAATATGTCTGTGGTCACCGTCATGCATTTAGGTAAGAAATTCCAGCATGCATCCAATAATAATTCATGTGTATTTATGACATCAACAGCTGAAACATTATATTATTTTCCAGTAATTATGTAAATCATTTTGATTTACAATTACATATATCTGGGACTTATGCATTACGCGGATTATATATCTGTCAGTTTCCAGGATAATAAATCTAATTGTATCTCAATATTAAATCAATGTTAAATCATTTTACTTCATAATTATGTCAAAGTATACTTTTCAAAGTTTTATATTTTAAAATCAAAATGAATCTGAATAAAAACTTTTAGAACTGTAATGACATGGTCAGTCAACTGATTTGTTGAAGGCTGATTACAGGTAATTTTCCATTACGACAGTGCGTGTATCCTGGGGGTGTTTAACGTATTAGGATACCGTAGTTTTCTAGAGAACATCCTGTCTATGTGTAATGCCGATTGGTGAACATTACACAAAGTTTCCGTTGTTAAATGTAGTTAAGTATCTGTGTCTATTCCTTATTGCATCACTACAAAATTTTCGAAGAAAAAAATGTTTAATTAAAAAAAAAAATCATTTATATAAAATACAGAAGTAAAAAAGTAGCAAATAAACATCTGTAACTATGCTTGAGTAAACATAATTTCCCTATACATGAACCAAACCCTTGAGAAAAACAGTATACATGTACGGTACGTCTAAACACTGCTAAGGACTCCTTAGTACACTTAGGACTATACAATGCCACAAAGGACTAGAAGGAGTGCTGTTATATGTATTATTTTACATATTATGTTAGATATTGATATTTAATGCATAGATTTCAAATTTCATAGAAAAATAATCATACATAAACGAGATATTCAACATTATTTAGGCACGTGTCCGTTTTTCTTTGATATGCCGAAAATCAATGAACCGATTGACACGTGCCAAATAACATAATAGATGTGTTTAAAAGGCCAATTCAAAAGTACAAATACGATCTTCTGCCATCTAACAATTTCAAAAGGAAATTCTGAGTCGACACTGAAGTACCAAAACTACATCAAGAATCACTATTTTTGCAGAAGGTGGTGTCGAAAATTAAACTGTTTTAATCTTTTTCTCCTAAATTAATTGAAACTCCTGAAATAATTTAACATTATTCATAGACAGCTTACATATGCACATCTTTTAGAAGTATGTGAGTGTATAGTACAGTCCGTGTAACGTAAAGTTAACAATACGAACGATGCCCGAACCATGTACGGACGATGCCCGTACGATGTACGTACGCTTCCCGAACGGTGTACGAATGCAAACGAAACGCTGAACGAACGTTGTACGGACGCTGAACGAATGATGTACGAACGAAACCATGTACCATAAACCATACCATAAACGATAACATAAGCGCCCTTTTGTCGTACATCGTATGGTTTTGCGTACATCGTTTCATTAGCGTATACCGTATCGTTTAGCGTACATCGTTTCGTTTAGCGTATATCGTATCGTTTCGCGTACGTCGTTTCTTGGCATGCATAGTTTCGTTTAGCGTATATGTTTTTTAAATATAAAACATGAATTGTGTTCTGTTAAATCTTTTATATATGTGATAATATGCGTAAAATTTAGATTGGATGCATGTTTCAGTTTTTAATTAATAGTTTAATAAATTATAATTTAATCTGACTCGATGTTGATCCAACATTATTTACATAAAAGTTTGAAAAATAAACACTGAAATAAATTTAAACAAATTAAAAGATACAATAATGATTTTTTTAGCTGTAGAAATACGTACTTGGTGAATGTGCGAGTAAACTACAGTCTGCAGAGTATTCAGTCAACATTTTTTAATATAGCCTAAGGTATCCCCATTTTTTCCAAATGAACAATTTATTTTAGATGGAATTAACCTAATGTTCTTACAAAAGTATATTCGAGTCTTAAGGTTGACCTTTTGTTCAAAAGTGTTGTTAAATATTTTATGTATTCTCTTTATAGCATTATTCTAAAATCGACTGAGTAGCAGTTTTATCTATATGTCGTAATTAAACCATTTTGTTTAAATTATAGATTTTTTTTATTCACTTTCAAATCAGACAAAAAAACCCAAATATTCGAGAAATTTCAAATAAAACAATTACTCATTATGTGCCTCATCAACCCCAAACATAAATCCCTACCAATGTACAAACAATTGTGTACTATTTTAACTATAAATGCACTTGACTTTAAACAATCATCAACAATTGTCCGGCAAAAACTAGACCTTTTCCTCTATTCTTTAATTTTCTTTAACCATTTTCCTCTGTTCTTTATTTTGCCTGTTATACTCTATTCTAATTTTATATTTTTTCTTTATTTTCCTGTATCTATACCTCCTTTATTCAGAGCAACCCACCCTAAATATACATATGATACACGCGGTCTATAGGTCATCGCTTGTGCCGTGATACACATGTTTGCATAACAAAGGATGTCCTTGTTCATATTTATAACATTGTAAATGTCGTCCTAATGATACATCTAATAGTTACCACTGGACATTAAACAGCTAAATATAAATTCATCCGTCATATTCTTAGTTTTGTTATAATGTGAAAATCAAATAACATGATGAAACAATAAGTATTGCAGATTTTCACTACGGAAATAATGGGAAATAATTGTAAACAAAACCACTCAATCACATCCCTACGCCACAAATTAAAGTCTAGCCTTTTCACATTAAAATACATTATTTTCATAAACCTATTTCTAAATAATTTTAAACAATTTTAAATCAAACGGTCATTTTTCTATTTGCCATAAAAAAAAAAAAAAAAAAAAAAAAACCAATTATTTTCATTTCTTATTTTAAACAGATCGATTGTTTTTCAATGGTCGGTGCCTGTCAGCATTTATAAAATCTAACACCGTGTTTGCCAGAAAGAAAGCTACATAGAACAGGAAAACAACAATGTCTTAGAAATACTTCCAGGCCCTATTTTCTAATTTCTGTTGTAATGTGGTGTAATGCAAAAAAGGTAACTCCTGAATACTGATTTGTACCCTTAAGCATTTGTGGTTAATGACAAATCTATGGTAGTCTCTTTTCTTTACTCGAAAGTATTCGACTAAATCATGTTTTATTGATGAAAATTGCTCATTGCTGACGAATGTTAAACATTGATCCCTAGATTTTCAATTGTTTAGTTGTTAGGTTACTGTCTGATCTCGCAAACCTGGCATTTTATGGTCATTATTTTTGCATCCAATTGCACCAATGTATTAAAAGATATAAACGCCACACCGTACGAGAGTCGTTATTTTACATAAACTATTAGTATTTTTTCTATAACGAAATACGAAACCACTTCTCGCAATTCGCTTTGAGGTTATTGTGCTTGTCTTTTGACAAAATATGGCCTTGTCTCAAAAACAAAAGTATAACATAATATAGAGTAATATATAAAACTGGACTAGAGTGAAGAGTTGGGAAGTAGGAATTCCGAATTTTAATTGAATGTTCTAAATCTTAGTGTATTTCTGATATATGATTGTACAGACTCAAAATTTCTTTGTTTTGCTGAAATGAAAGGTCACCGTCGCCAGCCAATAAAAGCAAAATGAATATTAGTAGATCTTTCTAATTTTGAAAACAATATTTCTCTTGTTTCGTTGATAAAGGGCACTTAAAAATAGTGAATACTATCCTCATCAGGATGACCACAGCTGCATGCGGGATTGGGTTTAATATTAATAAGGTTTAAATCTGCATTTGAATAACTGCACCATATTTCTCAACTGTGTATCAATGATATTAAGATTTCTATCACCACAACTAAAATAGGAAGTGCGTACTGTGAATAAATACTCAGTTTACTATTATTCACAGCAAGTTATCACGTATAATACCACGTTAACAATTAGGGTGACAGTGTTTGATAGTCTGAAGGAGACATCATCAAGGATTTAATAAGGCAAATTAAGCTTTTGTTGTACTCAATCTTACTAAAGTTTTCTTTATTATATTTAATAGATATATATCCGAGATACGATAATGTAGTTTTCTTTTCATATCACACCTGATCATCAATGATGGGATTATGTCTACTGAGAGAATTTAACCAGAGACTGGATAACGTAGAAATGACCAATCAAAGGTCACTGTACGGCCTTCAACAATGAGCAAAATTCATACAGCATAGTAAGATATTAAAGGCTCCGAAATGACAAATGTAAAATACACTCAACACTGTTCAAACATCACCGCACGTCAAACTTTGAACAGCAGAAAAACCTGATTGGACATTCGTGACAATTTGGCACGCCCTCATGAATTGGCGTACGTCCTATTATTATTAGTTATTATTTTCCTGTCTATTCTGTCATTTATTGCATTTGATTTGTAATTTGTCCTCATATAACACATATTTGTGTTTGAGCATAAATAAAGAATTGAAAAATGTATTTTGCGTCAAATGTGCAATGAAGCCACGGATCGTCGTAATCTTCAAAAATAGTTCTGAAACGGATGATAAAATGTGGAATGTCTGAATAGAAATATAACAATTATGTCCACTGCGCGATTATAAAACGGGCTATATTTGGACATTTTGAGATACTATAAGTACTTGTTTTCTGTGATAGAATTTCAGAGGTCAATACGACTTTTAATCAGTTGGATTTTCAATTTTAATAAAAAAATGTGTTTGGTTTTCTTCTTTTCTTCAAATTCAAATCATGATTCTTTAGTTTGAACATATTTTATTGTTCAAAAATGACAAATGGATTAAACACAAGTTTTTCAACTTAGTGACGTCTTCTCCAATACATACATAAATATACAATTTAGCATGAAGATATAAAAATAAATTACATATAAATTTTAAGAATCGAATCAATGGATATTTTCCACTTAATATAACTAATCGAGTGCGCCTATTTTCAGAAGAAATAAATACAAACACACCGAGCTGTGTAAAATAAAATATGTTAGTGTACATGACAAGTCATGTGTGAATTTGTTTAAATGTAAATTATACACTCATAGTTTATGATGTGATACATATTAAGTCGCTTTTCTAGTTACGGATTAATAGGAAAACGGAATAAATCTACACGTAATTGTAAGTATCAATTTTGTTTTTAATTAAAACCATTGAAACGTTTCAGAATACAATAGTCAATCATAAAGATCATTCGATTATTGTATCCTTAAGAGCATAAATTGATCATGTTCTAGTAAGATCTGTTACAGAATAAGGTTGTCAAAGTTGAGAAAACGCTTTGTACTTTTTATATACTTTGTGGACAAATAGAAAAACACTATCATTTTCGTCAGAACTCATAGACTCTTCACCAGAGAGCAATACATAAATTGTAATATTGACAGCAAAACATTGATTTCATTTATCATTATAAGCCTTTGTGAAGAAAAATTGTTACAATATAATAAATAAATAATGATTCTTCGATATTTCCCATTGTCTTCTGAAAATAAGTTGAATAATTCAAAATTTGTATACCAAACATTTAAAATTTTACTCTGCGTTTATAAATAGCATTGAAAGTACAACATCTTATAAACGATAAACATTGATAGAGGTAAATGAGCCACTCTTTCTCATGTTGAGATGGAATATGTTCGTTATTTGATTTAACGAGTTTAACAATCGAAACCCTGAAATATCATCTTATGACAAGCACGAAAAATTGCGAAACTGAACTTCCAACAGCGGACAATGATTTCTAATTTTACAATATTCTTTCAATGGATTTTTTAAATGCAATGTAGAACTTATCAATTAAGACATTTCTTATCCCTTTTGAAATATGAAGTCACATGCACGAAGAAGTTTGTCTGACGTATGAAAATTGAAAAAAGGCATGACAGGAGTTTAGAGAAAAAGGCAGTATGGGCATTTGCCAAAAGAAAAGGCATGATGACTTCATGTAAAACAAGTCAGAATAAATTAATAACTAAGAAAGGCAGGACAGAATAGAGTGTAAAATTAAAAAAAAGCAGGACTACATTTACATTGAGATTACATTTAAAGAAAAATGCAGGACAACATTTTTCATCCTAGCCACGCCCCCAAACTCCATAAAATTTAATGGTATCTCCCTAGTGTTGATCTCAACAACGAGCTTTATAACCGCAGAGATAAAAGTCAATTGTGAGTCGGTGTGACTATCCACCACCAACACATAACCACAAGCTGAGTGAGGAGACTTTCTTGCTATAAGACGGCTAGAACTATTTCGACCTTGTCGTCTTATTTTAAAATTACGTCATAGATTATCTGATCACTACAACGTTTTTACAAAATATTCGTTCCCGTGAAAACTAAGATTTGTTTAACTTTCAAATTTCATCGAGGTCTCTTCTCAGGATATTACGGCTATCTGTAGGTTGGCTTTACAGTCGACAAGATAACAGGTTAATGTATTTAAGTGAATTTAAGATTTGTTGCAATTCTAAAGTACAATGGTTAAATCAATCTTATCTTTGATGTGCCACATGGGCATCCCTATAAAATAAGACAGTCCATGCGTGACCCATGGCATTAGATATATTTTGCATGTCATTGGACATTTTCTATCATAATTCAGGCCAGCTAATAACTAGTGTGAAGCTAGCACTAATAACCTATATTATTTACGTGTCTGAAATTTTTGAAAATGAAACTAAACTCTATATAGAACAGACCTTTTACGAACGTCGGGTTGGGACTTTATTATTTGTGTGAACTTGGGATTTACACGTATTAAACTCTTCACTTTTCGGGATTCGAGGAAAAAAATATTTAGCAAACATTGTTGATGAACACAAATAAAAAAATAATTCTGTATCATAAATTTAATTTGTTAATATTTGCAACTCTTGAAAAATTTCAAAACCAGCTGATTTTTTTTATTTCTTCAAGTTGAATAACTTAAAAAATGGGGATATACACGACTTCCCAAATTTAATCTAAAATTCAACTACATTACTCAACACTTTGAATATTGAAACAATACGAGATATAAATATGTTTTTTTTATCAAATTCGAATACTGGGAGCTATCTGAAGTCTGTTCATAGGATTTCAGTTTTAATATAGGCGTGGCAATCCATCACTTTTATCCAATCAACAGTTACTGTCCTTAATAATAAAGATTGGCGTGCAATTGTGTCTGTGTCAAGTTAGATAAATATATTCATATTTCTGGACGTACATATGTCGGGGTTTAGGCTATTTCATTCAATAGTAGTAGATGAAAAAAAGGATTTTCTGTTATTCTATCTATAACTGAAAAAGTGGCATTAAATCGTAGAGGCAGTCCCACTTTATGTGAAGAATAGAACATTTTGGATTTTCTTCTGTTCACTACCAAATGTCAGCCTGTACCACTGAAAATATATAACTTCCGGACTAGCAAACACGGGCAACCCAGTTACTAAGGTAGCAATACACAGTTAGCAAATGATGCTGAAATTTGGTCTTTAAATTCAGGAATATGTGCATGCATTTTGAAAAGGATATAACCAATTCTACAAGAATACCCAAACTTGTATACATATTTAGAATCATATTTCTCAGCAGATTTCAAATCTGTAACCAAACACTAAAAAAAATTGTACAAGTTCAGTATCCATGGAAACATTTGGTGTTTGTTTTCTATTTTTTCTTCAAAAATGCTGTTGGACACCCCATACAGGCTTAGCCCAAACATACAACATGTGCCCAAACATACAAAATATCCATTTTATAAAATTTCAATGAATATCAGACATACATTGTTTCAACACTGAATGATAGCCCTCTCAAAAAACAAAAAATTGGGGTCTTTCTGCTCCTTTTTCCGCAAATTACCTTTCAAAAGATCGAGGCAAATTTACACCATTGAAAACAGTCAACAAATGCTGATATAGTTTTAGAGTCATTGGTGGACTGGATATGAATTTAGACCCGAAATTTACATTTCTACTGAGCAAACCAGGGTCAATCTCTTCTCTGGAATCATACCTTTCAATTAAAACCACTCTCACAGCATCAAATTTTATTTTTCTTCATTTTCAGGTACTTATAACTTGTCTTTTCTTTTATTTAAAAATTCACAGGGGCCAAAATGCGAAACTAACAATTCTAACTGTGTATTGCTACCTAATATTCCTGCTTCCAACTAAACGTCATGTTCTAGATTGTCGGAATCTTGTTGAGTACAACCATTCAATGACTCACGTGCATATTACATAATTGGTGTTAGGTTTATGCGAATAAGATAATTCCTAGTCAATACATATTTCATTTTATGCCCCACCTACGATAGTAGAGGGCATTATGTTTTCTGGTCTGTGCGTCCGTCTGTTCGTTCGTTCGTCCGTGCGTCTGTCCGTCCGTCTGTCCCGTTTCAGGTTAAAGTTTTTGGTCAAGGTAGTTTTTGATGAAGCTGAAGTCCAATCAACTTCAAACTTGGTACACTTGTTGCTTATGATATGATCTTTCTAATTCTAAAGCCAAATTAGACTTTTGACCCCAATTTCACGGTCCGCTGAACATAGCCTTACATCAACTGTCAAGATGAAGAACAGGAATAAAAGCCCTGTTCATTGATAATTTTCTATGTTTTCTATGTATTGTGTGCGATTTTGTCTCATGTACATTTACTCCATATCCTTTCATTTTCTATAGAAAATGAAAGTGGGAGTTTCAGGTTAAAGTTGTTGGTCAAGGTAGTTTTGATGAAGCTGAAGTCCAATCAACTTGAAACTTAGTACACTTGTTGCTTATGATATGATCTTTCTAATTTGAAAGCCAAATTAGACTTTTGACCCCAATTTCACGGTCCAATGAACATAGAAAATGAAAGTGGGAGTTTTAGGTTAAAGTTTTTGGTCAAGGTTGTTTTGATGAAGTTGAAGTCCAATCAACTTGAAACTTAGTACACATGTTCCTATGGTATGATCTTTCTAATTTAAATGCCAAATTAGATTTTTACCCAATTTCATGGTCCATTGAACATGGAAAATGATAGTGCGAGTGGGGCATCCGTGTACTTTGGACACATTCTTGTTTTAGAAATTTAATCTTGTGCTTGCACACTTTAAAACGTTTTCTATATTGTATAGAATTTACCATTGGAATCAAAAGTAATACCTAAGTGTTTATGACAGGAGACAATTCTACTACTTGATTTTGAAGTTCCATTTTAATTTCATCTGGAGAAGAATTACAGGAGAATAGCATAGTAATTGTCTTGTTAGGATTAAAATCAATAAACCAATCCTGAGACCATGCTGAAATTTGTTCTAAATCGCTATTTAAGACATCCTCTATTGTATAAGGACTATTTCTGGAATAAGAAAGGGATGTTTCATCAGCACACAATCGAGTTAGACTTTTCAAATTACCAGCTATGTCATATACCTGAATACGGAATAGTAGGGAACCTAATAAAGAGCCTTGTGGAACTCCTGCATTAGTATTCTCAAAAGGCGAATATGAACTTAAATCAAACGCTTTTGCAACTAATTAAGTGATTAAATACATTTTTAAATACAATTTTTTCAAATACTTTGCCCACTGCTGATAATAATGAGATTGGTTTATAATTGGAAATCGGGTTTTGAAAATAAATATATGCTCAAACTGAAAGTCAACTTATTTTTAAGAAGTTTTGAAAATAAAATGGTTAAATGCCTTTTTTTCACATAAAGCACAAATAAATTTACATACATTATCAGATCAAAATATCTTAAATACCCCAGTCCAGAGATACTGTGTATATTCGACTGAATATACCATATCGATAATTTTACATTCGTACTTGTTACGTAACAAGATCTGTGTCCAGGTAAAAGATCCAGCAGGTGGTGTATATTCTAAAGTGTTTATCGCCTTCCATTTTACATCTGACGATGACATTTAGCTTTAGGGCCATTTTGTTTTCGCAAAGAAAACTAAAATTAAAAAAATTATATATATAATATTCTGTTGAAAATCTTTTAAAGGTAAACTGATAAGCATAACGTCTTCGCAATTTCTTGTACAGATCCAGGGACACAGATGTCAGAATGAATAAGAAAACACTAAATTCTTAAACAATATATTATAAAATGGACACCAAGCACATTTTGATAGACAAGTGTACTGATAGTGTTCTTGTGTATTTTCTATGTTCTGGAAACTTCAACATCCCATCAACAATATTTAAATTAAAGTCCTAAGTTTTATAGATTAAATATATTTTTTAAATATCATGTGCAAGGCTGCATGCACATTGCACCTATCGTTTTCATATATTTCTTTTCCGCCATGCATAAGTTTACTTTGACTTCTATATATATAATGTTTTTCAGAGATCGATTTATAAACTTTATATGCTTAAAATAATTAACCCACACAGAGCGATAGCACAGACAGAAAAATTCTCTGGAAAGAGGACTGTTTGCAAATCATTTTGAAAGAAAAACTGAATTATTTTGATATCCTAATGATAATGTTTCTTTTGACAGCACTATATTTTATTGATTATTCAATATATGTATATGGTATCCGGCATTTATATACATGTACATGCATAATAAAAATCCTTGGATATATTTTAGTTGATTGATTGTAAGTTGTTTAATGTCCAGTGTAAACTATTTCAAACATTCTATGAAGAAAAGAGTTTCTCATTCCTAGGAAGATTTAAGGATTTTTTTGTGCACAATGTAATTTAAAGTATTAACTCCGTGTTTCAAAGTAAAAAAAAAAAAACAATATTGTTTTTCTTCATATTTAAAAAAAATGGATTTGTTTTGTGCTCAATAGAATTTACTACGACAAATTAAATAGTATTTTCAATGAGGTTTATACTTAGGTGTGTGCCAAATAGGAAACAATAAACTGGTAAGTTGGTGACCATTTAGACTTCGTTTAGATGAAACACGTCTTCAAAATTAATAGTTTAAAATTTTGGGGAGTTAAAAATTGTAAAGTGAAACTTTTTCTTTTATTGTTAACTTTGCACTAAAATGTATATTCAAACCTATTCTATTACTTTCCTCTGAGCAAAGTCTTAAGGAAATATATATTGAATAACTCTATCAAATATGGTTTGTTTTAAACCGAATTAAACGTACATCAAACGGAACTGAAACTGTAGGAGATCATAGTGGGTTTAACGACAACGAGACAGCAATCAAACAACAAAAAACACATAAGGACAGCTAGTGGGCAACATATATAGTGTTCACCAATAGAAAGGTGTATACACAACATCCCTAATTTCTTTATCATTGTGAATAAATTTTTCCCGGAAAATAGAATACATGAACTACATGTCCTTGATTTAACAGAACAAATAATAAAAGATCTGGCATTAAAACGTGATTCTCCATATAATTTAAAAATTGAAGAGAAAGCCAGAATATGAAAGTTATACAATTTAAAGAATACCAATCTTAAAGTTTTACTACTTAGAGGTATATGTTCCCCTTTCTTTTAACCTACAAGTAAACTTCCTGAGAGCAGATGATTAAATATCCTAATTTTTTCCGAAATGTTCATATATAATATTAATATGGCGTATATAAGTGTTTAAACAGTTATTTGCCAATCAAATCGGTATGCACGTTAAATAAATATTAAAATGTCATATAAATAATGCTTAAAAATGATGCAATTATATTATCAATCTAAAATATAAATCATGAACACAAAAAAAAATATATGTATTAAATGACTGAAGCAATTTAAAATTCTAAGGATATTGTTACAATATTGCCGAAAACTGAGACTACTATAACTGTTATACGTGTAGTAGTCTCAGCCGAAAACAATACGTAATTGAAAAATATAAGCAAGTATGACAAACCAATCAAAATTTATTGTTTGGGATTATTCATGGTTGACTAGTTCTATATTAACCAGTGACACGTGTCCTAATTATTAAGAAAAGGGACAGAGTGAGAAAAGTATTAAACAGAAATAACCGTTTTTCAAAATATATTTTCAAAATTCACTGCATGATTTAAACAGCTTAAAAGTGTTTCATTTATTTTATCTTTGTGCGTATACAAAAATTGAAAGCAAGTTGAACTTCAATGTTCATGACTTACGAGTATTAGATTTCTTTTGAAATTGATCGATGAGCGGCTTTTCACAAATACCGAACAAAAGAATATGGCGTAAACGTCAATTAATGGACAAGCAACCCAACGAGAAAAATAAAATTTAAGAGGCATCTATAACTAGTTTTGAGTTAGAGAAATCATTCAATGCCATATGATTCTATTTAGGTTTGTGCGTTTTCGATTTACGAATAAGTCAATAAGATAAAATAAATAAATAATTGAAGCCAAAAAAAAAAAAAATACAAAAAAGATACATGAAATAAAATAATAACATAAGTTTACAAATACGTACCTAGGTGCATTTAATAAAGCAACATTTGAACTTATTATTACCATTTTTTTTAATTGTAATTTTATGTTTATGTATATTTAATGTTACCCGATATGGAGTTCTTCTAAAGATAAAATTCACTTGAATGGGTATTTCTGGTGTATATACATGTATCACACGTGCTATCTACATGTACAATATACAGAAATGACACGACTGGGTATTGTAAAGTTACTGAAGGAGATTAATGTCAAATGCATATCCCCGGGCGAAGAATTTATTGGTTTTCAGAACTGGATATCGGTCTTCAAAACACCGTGTGTAAACAAATCAAACAGTATTCATCTTTTACGCAGTCTAGCCTGAGAATAAAGTTTTGGCAATTTGTGTAGGATTTTAATTTTAGAATGTAATGAACAAGTAAGAAGATCGTTAGAAACCTTAAGTGAATCGGAAAATGAGCTATGCACGATGAAAGGAAAAAGTTTGGTGCGTCGATAAGAAATTTCATAGAGGCATGTGATATTTGTAAAATTTCAAGTCTTTCAATAACAACCATTTGTAGAACTGATTATTTCGATCCTTCAAATATGTGTAAAATAATTAAAATTGATATTTTTAGTCTCTTTCATATATACAATTGTAGTATGTTTATAAATACTGTAGATTTGTATTTGATCATCGATTGCATGCATAACGTCCAGTGACAAATATTTCATGTATTCGTACAAAGAATTAAAATACAATTGATTGGTTATTTAAGGTAAATGATTTGCGTTAGAATAGGTGAAACTTGGCCAGAAGGTTACCTCTAAAATAAAGAAATATAAAAAGGTAGAGTTATTTTTAATTCTGTATTTTACTCATACATGGACTTAAGCACTTTTACATTCAACATAACAGTTTTAACACCGACAGCAGGAATCACAAGCGACGCTGGTTCCATAGATGTCTTCAGCGAATTTTATATATCCCTGGCAATTTTCGGTTTATATCAGACTCTGACATTGAGGGAACAAATACCATGGATATGTCTTGTCTTTTTTTTAATACGTTTAGATATAAAACGTGTATCTCATACAAAGCCTCATTTATAGAACATTATATATAATTGATTGTGTCAAGGAAATATTTGGATCAGAGAAATAGTTGGTGGAGGAGAGAGAGAGAAGAGAGAGACTTATATCGCGGTATTTGGTCTCATGTTATTCAAGTCAAAATGTGATGGGAGGAAACGTTTCCCTTCGTTTTATATATATTCCATAATGATATTAGTTGGAGATTTAATCCAATCCAAACTAATAATTGTTTTTTTATCCCGCATCTTTTATATTAAATTATTTCAACTCAAAATAATAATTGAAATAACTTTCTGAAATGAAACCCTAACATATATCAGACGCTTAACAAAACGATATACCATACGATTGATGAAACGCTAGACGATATCACATACCATACGATAAACGAAACGCTAAACGCTAAACCATACCATGTACCATACGACAAATAAAACGCTTAACGATACCATGAACCATACGATATACAAAACCCTAAACGGTGACATTTACCATACGATGAACGGACGATGAACGAACGCTAACCGAACGTTGTACGGACGCTATACGAATGATGTACGAACGATGACCGAACTATATACGAACGATTCCCGAACGCTGTACGTACGATTCCCGAATGAAAAAGTGTTAACTTTTACGTTACAGGGACTGTAACAATTTGTTCATTAAACCCCTTTTTCCTTCTATAAATTTCATTTAAATCGCTTTTATTTCTAATTTTGTGTTTGCTAGGATTGACACTAAGAACGTATCTGTAACAAAAGTAACAAGTGAAAATTCACCATTCAGTTTGGGGATTTTTTCCTTTGAACTTATCTTAATTTTAAAAAAATTTAAGTATTTTCTGAAACATTTTTAAAAGGAAACGGACTTTTAAACCAGAAGCGGATTAAGAGGGGGCAGAGGGGGGCGCCCCCCTTTTACTGGGAAAAATTTTGTTGCTTATATAGGGAATCACTGAAGCATGACCGGAGCGGGCACCCTCTTTGGCAGTCAGTGGGCCCCACTTATGAAAATTTCTGGATCCGCCACTGTAAACAAAATCAATTTTTGAATATTAATATTGAACAATGACTGTTAAAAAAAAACAATCGGTCAAAGTGGTTTGGTAATTAACTGGCTTCATGCTGTCAAAATGTCTCCTTTTTATAAGTTATTGATAAAAAAAGTATTTGAAGGCGAATTAATCGTTTCCTCAACTAAAATACATTTATCTATAAATAAAGCCAATTCCAAACACTTTCTCTCATATATTAAAACAGTTGTAAAATAATTAGTTCAAACTTTTGTACTGCGACTTTCTGTCCGTTTACCAATACTTATTCCTTGTAAAGTTTTTTCGTACCCATTTCTCTTTATATATTCGAATACTTATAATACTAGTAACAATTTTTCCAGATGCTTTTATCCTAATCTTATATCAAACAACCATGTTATCCGTAGAACGGACAACGTAGTTAAGTACAAATTTAGGAATTCAGAAATTTAAAAAAATTCAACAACAAAATTCTACACTTTTGTCTGTTCTTTTTCTTCCGCTTCGAAGCCGCCACCAGTATCAATCATAGCCAACACCTCGCATTGCGTATTCACGATGTTGAGGATTGAAAATAAACAATTAAATTAAGCAATATACAGCAAGTAACTAATTGGGTGTGGAATGCCAGTGCATCTGAATTTGTAAATTTGTAAATTGAATGTTACCTGTTAAGAACGTGTATTGTTGAATTCTTTACAATTACACACATTTCCTTATGACAATTTTGGATTCGCAACTGGTGAGGACTTCATAAATAAATATTTAGTAATTTTTGTTTTGTGATAAATAATGTATTTACATTCACATCGACAGAAATAGGATAAAATAATCTACCAAAAGCTGAAGTCCACATAAGAGGGTATGGATGGTGGTTAACAGAATAGAGAATAACGATTAAAAAAGAATAAAGAATAATGAGCAAAAGTGTAAATTTGTTGAAATATAGCTGAAGAAAAGAAGACAGAAAAGAAGACACCCTACCCCAAGATCCCGACTTCAACTGGTATTTAACGCTGCCGGGATATTTTGAGACAAAGTGCATGCATTAGTAGTCAGCTGCCGAAAACCACTTAACCTTTTGCATCCATACGTTTTAATCGGGATATTGACTGCATGTAAAATATCAATGTCTGTACTACTTCATGTTCCCGAGGATGACCCTGTCAGTAACCTCCTCGACACGGTCTTTACGGCGGCTCATTTTGTCTTAAAAATAAGCACAATTGATAAGTGTCTTTCCCTGCTTTCCTAGATCGCACTTGTAAATAGCACGTCTCAAGAAATTGGTACACTATGCGTTTATACAAGCCTTACAACACTTGCCATCAGTATTGGAAAATATTAAATAAGAAGGTATAGAAAATTAATGCACACACACTTTTAAAACACAGACATGATATTTTTCTCAATTTGCCTAAATCGTGCGTTATTCGGCAAATCATACAACATTGAACATGGGCATGTCAGATGGATGATGAAAACCCACCACTTTGAACACGGGCTCCGGCATGCGGTGAATTTGAAAGTTTCCCAAATGAGTAACTATCCATTACTTTTCTAGGGTAAAGTTTTATTTAATACTCATTTCAGATGCGGATCCAGCCATTTAAAAAAAGGGGGAGGGGGGTGTCCCAACCCAGGATTAAGGGGTGGGTGGGTTTCAACTACCAGTGGCGTAGGCAGGGTTGAAATGATGTGGAAAATTTGTTGGGACCATTTTATGCAGACCTAATAAAAACCTCACAAGAAGTTCTGAATATCAGAATTATACATGCAGTATTGTAAGATTCACAAAGTGTACACATGGAGCTGTTAAAAAAGGAGCTGTTAAAATAATCATGCTAATTAAAGATGTAAACAATTGGCATACAGTTTGGAGAGGCCTTATTGCTTCCTATAGTGTAATGAATTCAGGGGATAATGGCACTACCTCTTTGATTTTAAGGTCCTTATAATCAATCTTTAATATTGATGCATACTCTTGTACAAAGGAATATAAGTATGCAATAGACAAATGGTCTTCAAAAATAAGAGATATCCATGCTATACATTAAAGACAAGATCTTAATCAAGTTTCAGTTTTGGTTTGTTTAAATATTTTGGAGGCTTAAGTATGGCCCAAGATCACAGTTATTTCGTAGTGCATTTCTTTTAGACAATAAATTCAAATTAAAAAATCGCACCTGCCTTTTCTCAAAAGATTTTTACAGGGTAGTGTATTACTAGTGGGACAAATAATTTCAAAATTACAGAAACTTCTACCAGCTCTAATTCAAAATATTGACAATTCTGTGTTAAGGGGGTCTAAAATTCAGTTTAAAGGAAGATAACTGTCTCCTTGGACCTATTAGGACAGAAAGACTTGACGAATCTTAATCAAACTTTGCATGACCTAAGCTTAGGGAATTATGAGAGTTTGCCAAGATTCATGGCCATAGGACATATTTTATAGAAACTAGGGTCATTTTAGTATTGACATTTGGATGTTTATTTTGACGTAAAATCAAATATTTTCAACTGTCAAGATTTTTGCCTAAAACAATTTAATTTTGCAAAAGTTGCTTTTAAATTCTCTTGAATATTATATATTAAGTATTGAAAGCATTTGAATACTCATTTTATTTATCAGATTTATAATAATTATTTCAAAGTCAAATCTATATAAATAGAGATTTTCAAATGCAGGGCAGCCTTATATAAACATGCATTTTTTCAACCAATGTGAAGTTTTTGAAGTTTTTAACCCTAAATTATTCTTTCATATATATTACATGTATTAAATGTACTTTAAAGGTAAAGGAAAGTTACAAAAGCATACCACATGAGTATAAAATGGTCTTAGGCCATGTAATACTGAGAATTATTTAGAGTCGAATTAGGCCGTAGCCTATATTTACATATAAAATGCACACAGAAGCTATAAGAAAAGAAAATTTGTTACTTTTGCTCATTTCTATGCTAAGGTGTCATGATAGAATAAGTCTAATTGCAAAAGGACTTTTGTATTTAAATTGTTTGCAGCCTGAGAATGGTCTGGTGACCAGTTCTTTTCACTTTTCAATGGAAAATTTGCATGTGGTTTTAGTCTCAATTGGCATATATTTGGACCACTTACTACCCTAAAGAAGAAAACCATGGTAGCATATGAAATGAATAAGGTGTACTGATCATTGTAAAGTGCTTTTTACAGATTTAGTGAAATATTTGTAATGGACTACAGATTTTATGTACAATGCTCTCACATTTTACATACATCTAACAGTCTGTTTAACCAGGGCCATGAATACAAAATATTCTGCACATTTTTCTGTAGATTCAGAGTTCACAAATGGTTAATTAAATTAGAATTTAGCATAGAAACACAAATATCAGGAACAAATAAGCTGTCAGATAGAAAGTCAGCATGCCCCTTAGGCATAAAATGCAAACTGCTTTATAATGCTTATTTTAGCGTATAATGCCAAAATGGGACATTTTAACAGAATTGCTGTCAAACAAAGATGTAAATCCTTTACTTTTATTGAGTTTGACAAATTGAAACCAGCAAACCATTCAGGAAAGTACAGAATCTAGATTTACGGAATCAATCTCTTAGGCCCAAGAACACAGTTATTTCGTAGTGCATTTCTTTTAGACAATAAATTCAAATTAAAAAAATCGCACCTGCTCTTTCTCAAAAATATTTTTACAGCGTAGTGTATTACTAGTGGGACAAATAATATCAAAATTATTGAAACTTCTACTAGTTCTAATTCAAAATATTGACAATTCTGTGTTAAGGGGGTGTAAAATTCAGTTTGACAGCTTCAGACGTACTTAAATTTTTAACTGGACCAAATCACAACTTAACATAAAGATTCAGCACCCAAATTTTTTTAACATGTTATTTCATCCCCCATTTTAATATTTCATGCATTAAATATCAAGAAATCAATTGGGAAAGTGTATCAAAAAAATTGCAAGTTATACACTGTTCACACCAGGGACTATATTCAGAGACAACTGAGACAACAAAACCAAAGGACGATAACTGTGTCCTTGGACCGTATGATGTCTTTTTTTGTGAGGATGTTTTCGTTTAAAGTTTGAAAAAATTGTTTGTACCAACAAAAATAAATGCACAAAGTTAGTCTAGAATTATGTTTTTATCATTTATTTTTATGTTTAGGTTGAAAGCAAGAAGAAAAGAACAATGCAGTTCAAAAGTCAAAATGTGGATAAGCTGAGGTCCTACTTTTGCAGATTTTCATATTTTGCATGAATGAATTTGAAGTTATATCATGGAGGGCAGAGAAAGAAAAGAATCACTCAAATTTTCCTGGTCCTAAAGGATAAATGTGAAACATCTAATTCGGTAAGTTTTATGCTCTGTTTTGATGGTGTTTGTGCATCCATCTATCCATTCCTTTCTCTAAATTGTATCCTCATTAAGTTTTTGGTGATAGTATGCCATGAACTCAGTAATAACTTGTGGTTTTACATATATATACTCAAAATTTAGTATGTTAGTATAAGTGGGATTTTGCATGACATCCTGTCAACTATAAAAAGACGATGTGGTATGATTGCCAATGAGACAACACTCCACAAGAGACAAAATGACTCAGAAATTAACAACTATAGGTCACTGTACGGTCTTCAACAATGAGCAAAGCCCATACCGCATGGTCAGATATATTAGGCCCCGAAATGACAATGGAAAACAATTCAAACGAGAAAACTAATAGCCTTATTTATGTACAAAAATGAGCAAAACAAATATGTAACACATACACAAATTGTCTCATTGGCACTCACACCACATCTTCCTATATCTACAAATAGTTAATCATGTTTATACATATCTTGAAATTAATATCTGACACATTGGTGTTTTGTGAACTTGGAAATAAGTTATTTCATAGAATATTACTAATGTTTTCAGAATATCAAAATACAAAATATCCAATTTTGTAAAATTGTTTATCAGGTCAAGATCTATCTGCCCTGAGACTTTCAGATGAATCGGACAACCCATTGTTAGGTTGCTGCCCTGAATTGGTAATTTTAAGGAAATTTTGCCGTTTTAATTATTATCTTGAAAATTATTATAGATAGAGATTAACTGTAAATTGCAATAATGTACAGCAAAGTAAGATCTACAAATTATCAGCATGACCAAAATGGTCAGTTGACCCTTAAGGAGTTATTGTCCTTTATAGTCAATTTTAACAATTTTAACAATTTTTGTAATCTTTACAAAATCTTCTCCTTGAAACTACTAAGACAAATTTAACCAATCTTGTCCACAATCATTATTAGGATATCTAGTTTTAAAATTGTGTCCGATTACCCGCTTATGAACAAAGATGGCTGACATGGCTAAAAATAGTACATAGGGTAAAATGCAGTTTTGGCTCATATCTCTGAAACCAAATCATTTAGAGCAAATCTGATAGGATAAAATTCTTCATTAGGTGAATATTTATCTGCCCTGAAATTTTCAGACCATTCAGGCAACCCGTTTTGGGTTGCTGCCCTGAATTGGTAATTTTAAGAAAATTTGCAGCTTTTGGTTATTATCTTGAATATTATTATAGATAGAGATAAACAGTAAACAGCAATAATGTACAGCAAAGTAAGACCTTGAAAATAAGTCAACATGACCAAAATGGTCAGTTTACCCTTAAGGAGTTATTGCCCTTTGTAGTCAATTTTTAACAATTTTCATAAATTTTGTAAATTTTACAAAATATTTTCCTCTGTAACTACTGGGCCAAGTTCATAATAACTAGAGATAATTGTAAGCAGCATGAATGTCAGTAAAGTAAGATCTTGAAACACATCACCATCACAATTTTGTCATGAATCCATCTGTGTCCTTTGTTTAATATGCACATAGACCAAGTTGAGCGACACAAGTTCTTTAGAGCCTCTAGTTACTATTAATAATTAAGTATTAAACTTTTTTTAAGGATATATGTATAACCGTATATAAAAATAAGACAGCAAGCGAACAACACAAAAATAAGGAAAAATAATATAATTTTTGTATCAATGTTATAATTTCCACCAAAGAGTTCAAGGTATATTCTCATTGAAATAAAACACAAATTGAATTTTTCAGAACTTCAGATGCTTTAATAAAGAAGTGCTGATTCTGTTGTTGGCGTTTTGAATAATATATTGCAAATTCTTGTGAAAAATAGAATATTACTGTTATTGCCTAAAGTTTTAACATTGATCTACGCCGGATACAGTGCAGACAATTTGGTGTCACGATATCTCAGTAGCATGGGTTCGAATCCCAGCGAGGAAGAACAATTTGCAAATTTACAGATCTAACATTGTTGGGTTGATGTTTAGACGAATTGTATATAAATATATATATAACTGGGGAAAATACCCAAATGTTATAAAGAAGAATACATAAATTGATTGTTATATAATATTAGAAAAGGAAGATGTGGTATATTGCTGATTTGACAACTCTCTGTCAGAGAGACCAAAAGTTGTAGGAGGTTAGCAACTGATGACACTGGACAACCTTCAACAATCAGTAAAATCTATACCACATAGCTATTTTTATTGAAAATCATATGTTATTGCTACATGTATGCAAACAATTTTGTATTATCCATAACTTTAGATTTTATTGGTTCTTTTTCAGAATGATTGAAATTCATCACTTAGAATAAAAGAAGAAAACATAGAAACAAGACCAGAATAAATTCAAAGACAAAAGTTGGATCAGTTATTATTTTCATCACTCAGTCAATGAATTGAAGTTCTATTAAATACCAAAAGATATTGAAACAACAATAATGACAATGTTTTGTGCTGAATGACCAAAAGTGGACTATACATTACGACTACACAACTCTGGATGATAAGAAACTTAATTTTTAAGGGATATCCGGAAAAAAAATTAGATTTATGTAATTTTAGCTACCAGTATGTTTAATAGCCTAATAATAGAGTTTTCATTGATTTCAAATGGAAAATAATTGGGTTTCAAAAGGCATTCTAGAATTCATCAATAAACATATATTGATACTTACATTATCTACTTTGTGGTTTAAAAGTTTAGTTTTAAACAGTTATAGAACAATATATTGCATTAACATTTCCAAGGAAAAAGAGATATTCAACTTAAAAGATTCATCTTATAACAATTTACTACCAAACAGAATTAATTGTAACATACACATTACTTTATATTTATAATTTTAATCCCATAGGATTTTATTTTGTCCCATGGGATTTTAAAAATCCCATGGGATAATTATAGTCCCATGGGATTTTTTTGGTCCCATGGGACAACAAATATCCCATGGGACTACAATTATCCCATGGGACCAAAAAAAATCCCATGGGATTTAACCAAAATCCCATGGGATAATGGTCAATCCCATGGGATTTTGCCCTGTCCCATGGGATTTTGCCCTGTCCCATGGGATATTGAAAATCCCATGTTTTTCTAAATCAAATTGCAAAATATATATAATAATTACAGCAGAAAAGTAATGAAATTATTGAATCCCATGTAATTCCGCACATTTTGGTTATATACACGACACTGTAGCTCTTGTTTGAGGCGGCGGATTTGCAAATGAGTGTTTTGCAAATTAAAAGTGTCCAGTGTTTACTTACCAAGAACGTACATTAATGCTTTCATGTTTTTTTTTGGTGTATATATATTTATCTTACCTCCTATACATTTATAGAATGATTGGTTAAAAGCAACAGCGTGGAGACCGTGTATATTTCAGATTAGGTTAGTAGGCGGGCTTATCTCAATACACGGTTAGTAGTGGTGTTACGTCCCTTTATAAAAACAACACATGTTGAGGAAAAATCTGAAAGGTTTCAGCAGACGAAGATATTGATGATGAACGATTGAAATAAATTCATAAATACATTTAAAGCTAATAAGTTGTTATTGTTGCCATTTGTTTTTGTATAGACAAATGGAAGTAGATTCTTAATACTAAGTATTGAAGACTTAATCACTTTGGTAGGCCACTAATCTAAATACCACATATTAAGATAGTCGGTAAGATAAATTCGTTACACAGTGTGCTAGTGACCTAATAAGATATATATGGGGTCAGTAAATTTAATATGGGGATTCGAGCTTCGCTGTCACCCCATATGGAATTTACTGACCCCATATATATCGTATTAGGTCACAAGCACACTGTGTAACTACTAATATATATATATATAAAGACTTATTTGTGAGAGCTGATGTCTCCTCTAATAAAAGTTGAACTGCAGGATGGTGCAAGTCGTGTGGTAACAGACGATGTTTGACTTGCCAACACATACTGAACACTCAAACATTTACTTGCCACTCCACTGGGTCCGTATACACTATATATTGCAACGATACTGCACTCGTTCTATTTGAGCAGTCAAAATGCGTTGACTGTATATTTCTATGTCATATACAGTCACTGACCCGATATCACTTTTCCTCATGAATATTTAAATACTACAGCCGAAACTATATTTAATTTTTTCATGACGACCTCTTCAACCAGTCCTTGTTTCCAATGTATACAACAAGCGTGGAACGACTCATACGTATTTCTTATACCATTTTGGAAAAACATATTTCACTTGTTAATATTTTTGTTTGAAACCTATAAATCATTATGTTTTAGTCTTATTGTTGATATTTTAGTCCATACTCAAACGAATTCTTTCACCATCGATTGGTTTCAACAGGTTATGTACATTTCATTGTGCAGTGTTGTATATTTTCCGCCAGATATGAGGCCTTTTTAAATGGGGATTTTCCCAATATTTAAATCGAATAAATAACATAAACACAATAAACAACAATTGAAATGTTTTATCTAGATTGTAGTATAAAGACAATAATAGTGTATTGACTTGACATATCAACGATATAAGGATTCGGCTCGAAACTGGGAAAAGCTCGGCAGAGCCTCGCATTTCCCGTTTCTAAGCCTCATCCTTATATCGTTGATACGTCAAGTCAATGCACTATTATTGTCTGTGTAACTTGCAAAATCCAGAATGTTGTTTACCTTTTCAGTGTCGATGTGGCATGCAGTATGTTGGCGAGACAGAACAGCCATTCAACAAACGCATGAATGGTCATCGAAATGACTACACCTGCAAGCCCGACCTTAACTTACCATCACTATCATAGACCACAACGAGGGTTGGTCAAGGGCCGACAGACTTGCTCGGGAAAGTTTTTGGATAAGGAAGTTAAGGACAGTTTCCTCAGAGGGCATTAATGAAAAAACATAGAATTAGTCCCTACCATCGCTTGTATCCAGTAACTTAGGCTTCAGTATAGGACTCTTACAGTTTTAAGGAATTTATTCCTCCTCCCAAACATCAATATTGAAAAAATTACCAGCGTATTGATTCGTGATAATTTGTATAACGATCAAGATTACTATTACAGTGTGACTACCACATGTCAAGATAAGAACCATTTGACATCTTACTGATGCATAATATTAGTTATCCGAAATATTTAACAGTTGTAGTGTACTGTATCATAATTATATGATCCATCGCCCCGTAAGATTTATCGTTGGCTATTATTCAGACATTTTATATATATACTAGAATATCTATCAATCCCATATTTAGACCTGTTTTCTTTAATAGCCAATGCTACATGCAACTAGGCATCCAAGATATAAAAAAGAAGACCCCAGGAGCGTAAATTGTCGAAAAGTAAATATCTTTGTATATATAAAGCTAAATACATCCACGAATGAGTGAAGCGAGAGGGGTCTGGTGGTCTTCCCTGAAAATATATTTATGTGTACGTTTTTGTTTTCGTAAGGGTTAGATAAAAAAGCTATGTACTCTAGTAATTTAATTTTACATACAGGTGTATTGAATATGTTCTTTTCATTAACAATACAAACTTTTCTGATTGGGTCTCATCAATAGTTATGAACTAGAGTTTACAGACACAACATATACAGCTTCCCGGCCTCATTGTTAGACATATACCCCGAATTTAACTACAGCGGTTAATCTCAATACCGGAGTAAATGACAATTAAAAAGATGATTTCAATTTTGAAATTATGAATTTTCCTCACCTTAGCAGCGATTTACCAACTTCAGCCGTGTATGGAGTATACATTTCGCAACTCATACGATTTCCAGGAGCTTACAGCTGCTACTCCGAGTTTGTAAACCATTATCAGTACATGTACCTGAGAAAAAATGAACCAGGGTTTGTGATAGAACGTCTCATCCTTTGTCTTAAAAAATCATAGGAAAGTACCAATACCTAATAGATAAATATTCAATGTCTACTTAACAAATGATACATGATGGTCTTGGGTTATAGATTCTATATGCTGACCCTGTGTAGCATTTTTCAACTTTACAGTTTTACCGTTTTATGTCTTTGTAGTATAATGTTCCATTTTACTCTTGACGTGGTTCTGTATATGTGCATCCAGCTTTCAAATTTTGGCTTTTGGCGTTCGTTATGCGGGTGAGTCCAGAGATGAGATTCGGACAAATGAGGTTTTATAGTGTTGTTTTCATTTTGTATACCCTTGTATTTATATTTAAATTATTTTGTGTATTTTATCGGGAAAGTGTATGTCATTATGTCAGGAGTCCCTTACGGAGCCCCACAAATGCCATTTAAAAATAAATATTTTCGCTTGCCGGTGATTTAATCTGGTGCGCATGACATTGAAACTCGTCCGCGAGACTATTTCTCTCGTGCACACAACTTTCAAAAACTGGTGCGAACAATTTTAAACTGGTGTGCACCATTTTGAAAGTAGTCACTACTGGAACAATGCCCCGTAGATTGGACGTGAAAATGTCCGTAAAATGCTGGTGATTTTTACAGTGTTTGTCACGGTTAATTTACGGTGGGCCGTGAAACTTATCCGACAATGCCGTGGAATGACTGTCGTGAAAAGGCTGTGAAAAGTTTGTGAAAAGGCCGTGAAGAGGTGCCACCTGAAAATTTGGGTGAAAAGACCGTAGAAACCCTATGAAAAAAAATGTACACCGTGAAAAGTCGTGATAAATTATGTGCCCATTGTGAAAAGACCGTGAAATGTAGATATAGTACAGTATATGCCTTTATTTGTCCTGAAAAGGCCGTGAAGAGGTGCCAACTGAAAACTTGGGTAAAGAGACCGTAGAAACCCTGTGAAAAGCAAAATGTACACCATGAAAAGTCGTGATAAATTATGTGCCCATTGTGAAAAGACCGTGAAATGTACATGTACTACTGTGATAAACAGCCATTCACTGATTGTGAAAACTCCTGTAAAATGTTAAATGTATTTTTCAGGCCATAATTTAACAAAAAATTTAAATGCTGTTTCAATCAAGTGAAGTGAAATGCCTGAAAACCTAGTGTAAACATCTACAGACAACTTATTTAAGTACAATGCAAGTGAGACTATGAAAAACCATATTAAAATGCTGTATTTTTTTAGTAATAATTGTGACAAAGAATAAAAATATTAATTTTAATAGAACTGTAGTAATTATGTAAAGAAAACATAAAAGCACACAAATGTCAATGTGATTAAGTAGCTAAAGTCAGCTGTAACATGTATTGTAGAAATTTTGTACATCTCTTGGGTCTGATTTTACCACTTCAGCAATATTTGTCTAATGTAATCCTTCACTTCACTGCCCTTTTGAATAACTATTCCAGAAAACATGTATAGAAGTTCCTGCTAATTCCCAGGAAATACTTTTAACTGAAAAGCTCTTCTTTCCAACTGGATTCCTGAACTATTTTATATAAAGACTGCTATATCCTTTTGCTCTTCATTCCTAGAATAAGGGAGCTACCATTTGATTTTATGGGTGGGGGTGCTAGGATGAAATTTGAAAAATAGGCAGGACAGGAGTTTTGAGTAAAAAAAGGCAGGATGACAATTTGTGTAAAAAATTCAGGATAAACTAGTACAAAAAAGGCAGGACCGAATGGAGTAAAAATTAAAAGGCAGAACAGAGATTACAACTAAAAAAAAAGCAGGACAAAATTTTTCATCCTAGCCCCCTTTAAAAATCAAATGGTAGCTCCTAAATAAAGAAACATTACATATATTATACATGTATATAAAAACTATTTATATATTCAAATTAATTTTGGCATTTCTGTACATACATGTACTTAAAACAGCTACACTATTATTCCATGCAATACAGGACTTCACGGTTAATGACTCCATATTGAATAGGGCAGATTTTCATACTGAGGTGAAAATGGTATGAAAATACTAAAAACATCATTGAAACAGAACAGCCACTTGAAACATGCATAGGTTTTCCCATATTTTCATACCATTTCCCAGAAAATCTGCCCTCTATCCAATATGGCATCATTAGTTAACGAAGTTCTGTATTGTCAACTTATATTATTTTTTAAGATTTTTTAAAGACAAAAGACACTTTTAAGACAGACTTTTAAATTTAAATGTTTCCTTGAAGTAATAATATGTATGGCTAAAGCCAAACTTGTCTAGACTAAGTGGCCGTAATGAGTCACAGCTATTTATTTTACAGGGGCCAGGGCGTAGCAACTTTTACTGCAGGCACATTCGCCATACCAATTATTTTTTAAACACCTCATTGCCATACCAATTATTCTTATGATATGGCACAAACCCTTCTAGAAAGGACATTTTGCCGTACAAATATTAAATACTTTCCCTGCTACGCCTCTGATTAATCCCGTTTGAACTCTGTGTCCCGACAGCCAAGTCAGAAAATACTTAAACAGCTCCCGACACATTCAAAGGGGTTACGCCTCTGATTATCAGAGTGAACTTCATTTCAGAGATACTTATTGCTATTATAATCATTTCCAATTATCTATGTCTATGTCTACGTAGTGTACTGTACATAAATGTCTTTTTTATGTGGCCAGTGTGGGAAAAAGGACCCCTGTTT
This sequence comes from Mytilus coruscus, assembly GCA_017311375.1. Taxonomy (NCBI): domain Eukaryota; kingdom Metazoa; phylum Mollusca; class Bivalvia; order Mytilida; family Mytilidae; genus Mytilus; species Mytilus coruscus. The sequence continues at coordinate 25,881,054 of CM029608.1, read as the reverse complement.
TCCCAAATACATAAACAAAACAAAACCGTAATCGTATTTAAAGGATCCGGTAAGTCTTAGAAAACATTAACCGAAATGATTAAAGGAATCAAGTGCAGCAGACTCAAATATAAGTGAATATATCACATGCATGTTTGCGCGGTTTCTGCAAATTCAGTGAAAATCAGTTCGATGGAAATGTTCACAAACGTCATCAACATTTTGGTGATATGATGCATAAAAGAATAAAATATTAATAACTTAACTTACATCAAAGTTGCTGTCACTCGTCTTGCATCTATAAAGTAAATATTAATCGATCTTCGGCGTCTTTCAAATTTCCAACTTTGCGGAAATGTTACAATTACTCTAAATGAAACACGAATCCGGATACGGTCTGATATTCCGGAAGTTCTCGTTTTACATGTTTCGGTTCCAATTAAAATTAATGTTTACATTGTTTATAATAATGTACAGACGAGAAGCAAAATACTTTTCTTTAAATACAAAATATTTATTGGCACAAAGTCATTAATTATAACAATGAATGGTTCCATTTAAAAGTCAGTCCTGTACAGTAGTATTGCATATAATAATATTTAAACAGACACATAATTATAATGAAAAGTTTATAGGATATTTAGAAAATGTGAGTGGAAATAATAAGACCATATTACAATAATCACATGGGATGTTTTAAATCTGAATTAGGATAAGAAAAATTGACATGAAAAATATCACGGCCTTTTCACTGGTTTCAACAACCAGTGAAAAGGCCGTGATATTTTTATTAACATGAAAGGACAAATTATCACGGCCTTTTCACGGGATATCGAAATTTCACGGTCTTTTCTAACATCAAATATTTTTCACGGCCTTTAGAAATATTTTTTACAAAAGTCACGGGGTATTTTCACGGGGTTTTCACGGCCTTTTCATGGGCTATTGTTACAGTAGTGTAGTGTGAAACATTTTAAAACTCGTGCGCAGCATTTTGAAAGCTGTGCGCACCAGTTTTAAAGTCATGCGCACAAGTTTAAAAGTTATGCTCACAAGTTTGAAAGTCGTGCGCACGAGCTGAAAAGTCATACGCATGAATTTCAAAGTAGTGCGAATTAGTTTCAAAGTTGTGTGCACGATCTTTCAAACTGATGTGCACCAGATTAAAGTATGCTTTTCTTTACTGAATATATTATCAACTAAACAATTTTTTGTTGGCGTCTTTGTTTTGTTCAATTGTGTTTGAACGTTAAGTTCAGTTATGTTGAATGTCTGTGATGTATGCTTACACAATTGTGGCTGCTTGATCCCAGATATGGCCATGTTAATCAATTATTATAAAAAGAAGATGTGGTATGATTGCCAATGAGACAACTCTCCACAAGAGACCAAAAGACACAGAAATTAACAACTATAGATCACCGTACGGCCTTCAACAATGAGCAAAGCCCATACCGCACAGTCAGCTATAAAGGCCCCGATGTCTGTTTGGGTTGCTCATCCAATGTGGTAATATTACGAGACATTTTACAACTGTCGTACAAGTGGGCGTATTAGCTAGCTAGAAAACCAGATTTAACCCATTTTTCTTTTTAGGAAAATGCCTCTGCAAAGTCAGGAATAAGACAGTTGTGTTCCTGTGGTTTTTACACAATGTTTTGTTTCCAATTTTAACAAAAATATATTCGTTTCAAACAGACGAATTAAAATTAATTTTGTATATTGTTATAAGAAAACTAGTCAGTGTGGTCTTATTAAATAATCAGATCCAATGGAATAGAACCACCATAGTCCTATTTACAAACAAAAGTGAAGCGGAATAAGTCATGCAATCCAATCTTTTGTAAACGAATTAAAAATATAAATTAACATTTGTTTAAAGAAAGATTTGATCGTTTTCGAGGATTTTGCAATAACGAAAAGCGGGAACAGATCTTTAATGATCATCAAAATGCGGTACCCGATCTTTCACGATCCGAAATATCATTTTTACAAATAAATCGGAATAATCTAATTTATAATAAAATCAAAATAACTTGACGAAATATCTTAAACAGTAATATTGAACGATATTTTTAATAGAAAAGTAGTTAATGCATTAAATATTTGTAAAAAATCATGTTTGTGTACATTTTTATTTCTCTGAAATTTCGATGAGCAATCTGCCTTTTTTCGTTTTGTAAAAACGGCGAATTTTAAACCTTAATTTTTCTCGGATGCTGATCATAATGTTGAACCATTTTGACAAACAGTTCTTTTTTTCTCCAATATTTGTCATTATAATTGATTAAATAATATTATGTTATGACATTGCATGTGTTTTTTCGATACGATTTCCTTCACGATCCTAAACCAGATCTTTCACAATCCAATCGCAATACTTGACCACCATTATTTATTCTTTCACGATCATGTTTTTGATATGTACCAAATGACAGCCGTGTATATAGCGGAAAGTGAAGTTGAAGGATACTGCTTACTTCTTTCCGGTATGAAGTCAGCCTCATATGAATAAAGGTATAATTCGGTCAAGAAGAGCAGGAGGTTCCCATGGGAATGCCGAATGTTTGTTGAAAAACACGTCTTCCAAACTTAACAATTATGTTGTCAACCAAGAAATCAAGCATCTTGCTAATGTCAGTTTCAGAGAATTTTTGTTTCAATCAGAGTGATTTTTACAAATTAGGATTTATCCTTCCTAGGACGTCAAGATATCGTAGTATCTACGTTGGCCTTTTATTTTATGAAAAAAGCAGGACCAACTCTTTCATTTTTTGTTAGTTTGGAATAGGGAATACTTGTGTAAAGTGTAGAAAAGTCAAATAAAATTGAGAATGGAAACGGGGAATGTGTCAATGAGACAACAACCCGACAAAAGAGCAAAAACAAGCTCTATCTCAACATGAAAAACCTAAGATCAGGTCATGTGCATACAAATGTAGGCGTGATAAAGTCACATTTTATATAATCAAATTTAGATTATTTTCATAAATTTGGACCTGGTATCGTGATATTTCGCCTCATGTTACATTAATTTGCCTGCACGTGAAAGAGTTGCAGTAGCTACAAAAGAGAGATGATACCAAAGTGACATTCAAACTAATCATTCAAAAACAAACTACGTTGTGTAACAACGCCATAACAACATCAACAACAACCAAAAGACAAACGACAGCATATAAAGCACAACATAGAAAACTAAAGATCTGAGCAACACGAACCCAACGAAAAAACAGAGGTTATTTCAGGTGTTCCGGAAGGGTAAGCAGATCCTGCTGCACATGTGGCATCCGTTGTGTTACTAATGTAAGTAATTACAAACCCGGTGATAAGTCTAATTCGGTAGGTCACATCCCTGTAAAAGAGGACGGGATTGTGGTTACGACAATTGGAATATATACGTCGTCATCTGTGACGTAGGAGAGGTTACAATGTTGTCTCCCCTTAAACCAAGTAAATGACTTGTATATTCTATTTTTTTCTTTTTAACTGTTTGATCATTTAATAAATTTGAATTGAAAGCAAACTAAAATACAAAAATACAGGATACTTTTTCATCAATTATGTAAAAAAAAGTTATTTCGCACTATGGTTATTTTTATTCTGGGGATAATCTTTTTATTGGATCTTTCCACTTTTCCGTGGAAACCCCTATTGATTTTGTTCTGATTATTTATTTTCTTCTACCGCCAAATTTGTTTCTTGTGTGTGTGGTTTTTTTTTTTTTTTTTTGTGTTTTTTTTTTTTTTTTTTTGTTTCGCAACATGTCGCTTATATGTTTTGTTTATTATATTGAACAGTTATTGCGCTTTCGAAACCCTGTTTAAGAAATCACAATTCATTGGAAGAGTTATCCCCCCTCCCCGAAATACTGTTTTACATGTTCCTACATCTCCTCCTTAACCGAAACAGATATCGACAAAATTATTGGTACATCCCCAGGAAGTTTCGACTGATTTGGAACGAAGCGGTCAACTGATATCTGATAGGAGATATCTACTTTTCATGTTTTTTCACTCAGAAACCAAAAGCCGTATAGACGTAGGATCTTTTTACTTGAAGTCCATGGGTCTTAATTTACAAAATGAGGTAAAGTCAAAGGTGACGGTCATGTTCTAAATTTTTTTTTTTTTTTTGTTCCTGCATCTTGTATGAAACTTTTAAAGTTAGATATAAAAGAACTAGTGCAAAATGTGTGTTTGATTTTGATGAAGATATGATACATTTGGTCTGAAACAATCCAATGATATATCATAGGAGTTATTGACCCTGAAGTATTTCAATTTGAGGTTAATTGATTATTACTTATATATTGTAAATGATAAAGAGTCTTTTGCAAAGTGTTGGGTTGCATATGACTTTAAAAAATATTAAGCGGAAGTAACCTTGAGTAAACCAGAAGTAGCCATATTGGCATTTTTTCAAAGAAAGGATCCTGAAACCATATCATCATTTGAGACAGAGAGGGATCTGATAAAAGCCGGAAGTAGCTAATTATCATCTTTATTTTAGGCAAAAGTACATGTATATAGACAACATATATTTCTTGAATCAGTGTACATACAGCTATCAAATGAGACTGCAAGTGACATTTTTTTTAAACCGGAAGTTGATATTTTGACAATATACAGAGTTTTTTGCTGTTATTATTTTTCTATTTATTAACAGTAGCTCTTAAGGGGGTACATAACACCTAAGAAAGATAACTCTTACTCATAGTCTGTTTCATTGCAGCGTTTTAAAATCACATGAAATATGCAAGAATTTAAAAGATCCAAATCAGAATGTTTCCATTGTTGCTAAGAGCAGATGTGAACCTATTGTTATTCGTTTAATCTTTTAATCCATTTATAATAACACATTTTCCATAAATGAATCTTCAAAGAGACCCATCAGGAACATTTCAAAGCAAAATAAAGTTTTAAAAGAAAAAAAAGCAGGAGGTCAGATTTTTTTTCAAATTACCAAATGAAGGGAAACAGAAGGACCCAGACGTATTGGCATCTTTAATTACTACTTGAACTATATTCATAACTACACTGATATAGCAGCAGAGACTGAGTTAACTGATCCCCTGTATGGGAAACCACAGTCCTAGGTTGTGGGGAGAATGGTTTAACTAGATCTGCTTGCATCAGGCATGTACCGTTGTATTTGCAAGTCCCCTCTCCACCTATCCAATAGGACAATACAGTAAGGAAAAGTTATTTGGGCTTAGCGGTATTTTAATAATCTCCCCTACTCATTGAAAGGAAAAATGGGCTCACGAAAGAGAAATGGCTTCGTGCGGTCTATAACGAATCAAAAAAGTATGCCTGTGCTGTCTTCTACGAAATTATCAGAATGACTCCAATCAGAAATCTGAGTATCCTATTGTTATAGTTAGTCTGACTCTATTACCACGTTTTTGTTTTAGATCCGCACTAACTAGTGCATCATTTACAAGTCTAGGAACAAAGACAACAAAAAAAAAAAAAAAAAAAAAAACCATCAGATTCAGTCCACAAAACATTACACAGAAACTTCCTTTAAGAATTGAGCATTCTAACATTTGTCTCAATAAGAAAAAAACTATGTCATTCAACTCTCTGTTTTCAACTTTATCCCGACAGGCGTAGAAAATAAACAGGTGTCTTCTATTCCGTCTGCAATATTTGGGGAAAGTAAAATCTAAATTAAGAACCATGGTTGAAGCTGAAACTACACAATCATGTAGGATATAAATAGGAACATGTTATTTCTGCTTAATCAAATTCTAATTTCGAAGGGATAGCGAAATTTGTTTTCTTTAATTGTGCTTTTGTGTATCTTTCCGAAGTAGTGAATGCAATTTTGAAGTAAAGTTTTTCTTCTCAAGTCTCAATTCAAGATTATGACGGAAAAGAGTATAGGCTCATTGGTAATTGCCGTACGATGCCTTTAGTGGTTAATTTCTGTGCCATTTTGTCTTTTGTGAAAGTTGTCTCACTAGCAATCATACCACATCTTCTTTTTGATATGTAAGGGGGCCAAAAAAAAATAATGTGACACTTGTAACTGCAATATTTGATATTTGGTTGAATGAGAGGTCAAATGAGTTAAGACTCTTACATTTTGATAGAATTTTAAAGACTGCTTTGTTTTAATCTATAAACCAGTTGTATCCAATTTTCATAACCTCTGCAGAAATACTACTAAATTATATGTTTAACGAACTTGATTATACATGAGGATCTCGCACGGTCATCTCTATTCTATCACCTAGTTCAAATTTTCAAGAGCCGTGGTTCTTTGCACCAATAGATTCGTCGTTCATTTTTGAATTGTATATCATTTTTTTTTTTAAATCTGTGCATCAACAAAATAGAAAATCTTGACAATGTAAAAATATATGCCGATTTTAATGATTTTTGTTGTGTATCTTTTGTATTTTTGGCGTCTCATGCTATTAATTTCAACAGCTCGTATCTCAAACACGAAAACGGTTACCCCTTTTTTATTTTATTTTCTGGTGTACTTTTACAAACAGAATATGTATGAGAAATGTAGAAAAAAATCTGTGGAGTAGTTGATTACGTACAGTTTTCCTTAATCGAAACTACGCCTTTTTAAAGATTTTTATGGAACAACATGTATTTTTTATCTTGATAACAGATAATTTATTTATTTTGTATGTATGGAATTTGTTGATATGTCATAATGTGTGTCTATATAGTTGTATGGTCGATTTGAATAGCCCATTAGAGCCTGTGTAATATGTATGTATTTACTAAATATCGACTCTAAATAAAACTTTGAATTGAATTGAATTAACAAGCCAAAAATCTCAGGCCTAGGTCAAAAGACAACAAGTCATGACCCTCAAGTGTTTCTTGCCAAAAATACATTTATCGTCCTCGAGGTCAAAGTTCAAGGTCACATAAAGGTCATAATTGTAAGGGGGCACACCACCTCATGATGATACATCCACATACCAAAGATGTAAGGCCTAGGTCAAAAGACGAAAATGTAATGGCCTATATATACTATCAGAATGGATCTTGCTCTTATTTATTAAGGGTAGGGTATATTTTAAACTTTATTTTTGCAAGAATAACAAACTGATGTAGCACTACAAATTGTTAGTTTTCAAGAAAAATTAAACGACACATTTAAAAAAAAAAAATGTTCTTCTTAAATACTTGACCCATCATAGTCATTTTTGGGGCTCGATCTGAGACCCCCTTTTAGATCGGACAAAAATTTAAATCAAGAATAAAAAAACTTACAAGTAAAGAGTATCGGTGAACTAAAATTCGCCTCTGTTATCACTATAAACTATGCTATTGTTAATTTTGGATTAATTGAAAAAAAATATATTAACATATATACCCCTATATCCATATTTCTGAAACTTCCAAGCTTGGTTGATATAAGCATGTAACAGATGACCAAAACAAAAAGATGTAACGCAAATATTATTTCCTAACTTCAATGTCATCATAGTAAATGCTTATGGTTGATTCAGCCAATTTGACAAAACAATCATAGCAATTGTTGATTGATGTAACACTTTCTATTGATCTTTATTATCCACTACAAAAATCATAGATGTACATCTTGGATTATCAAATATCGAGACACATTAAGTTAACACAATTTATACAAATGATCCTCAGATGTTACATAAGATAAATTATAGTAAGCAATTATAATATATTAATATTCACACTCTTATTTTTAAAGAGGTATGATAGTTAGTTTTCCCCTTAATTTGTTAAACTTTTAGGACAAAAGTATGAACTACGTTGTGAAATCAATCATGACTGTAGCGGGCCTCTTATGACAGTCAGTCGCCCCTCCCCCACCATTATAAAAGTTCTGGATTCGCCACTGTCACCACTCTATTAATACTGTACATGGTCAGGTTACGTACCTCAGATCACCACTGCATTACCAAATCGGTCAGGTCATTTTAACAATTTTATTTTTCCTGAAAATCAGATTTAATTTGACCATCCACCCCAGTCAACACGCACACATAAGATGAATGCTCGGTGCCTTAGGTATGAAAATAATTAAATCACCTGGCAAGTTGGTATCATCTTTGGTATTTAGTCACATTAAAATTTGGTATTAAGATCGATCAAAATAGGGAACTATATTTTTGTGCGAATTAATCGATGACAAATTCCCCCGGTTACCTGGGGTAGCTATTACCTGAGGTCCTACATCAGCGGACCTTTTTATCCAACTACGGGTGACTACCGATTACCTATACACGAAGGCTATCAGCTGACCTATGTTGACATAGTGTCATAAAACCCCTGGTACACGGTTACACCACCACCTACCATGGGAAGTGACCGGGGAAAACACTCGTATTACCAATGCTCCAGTTATTAGTGCCCCACCTGTTGGCAGGTGTAGGCCTCCCCTCTAAAAGATGAGGTGGAGGAGGTCCCAGTGTTACCCATCTGTAGACCCCACCGTTACCACCAACCACATTTTCCAAACCTGCAAATTGTAGAACTTGTCAAGCCTAGAGCAAGGGCCGAGTGACATAATCCCCTAATCACTATCAGTCTCCCTGGACCTCCCCGTGTCAAAATTGACTCTGCGCCTATTGATTGTAGAAGAAAATTATTTGCTTTAAAATGTTTTTGTTTCTTCTTAAATAATAAAACTGGTAATTAATAAAAACTAAAATTATTTCTGGTTGCTTAAATCACAATAGTCCATATGTAAATAAAATGCTTATTCGGTGTGAGCCTAGGCTCCGTGTTGAAGACCGTACTTTGACCTATAATGGTTTACATTTATAAATTTTGACTTGGATGGAGAGTTGTCTCATTGGCACTCATACCGCATCTTCTTATATCTACTTATTAAAGGAAATGTCCAAATCATAGAATTTCAAACGCAAATTTACTCCAAACTATCCTGTATTGGTCCAATACCATAGAGGAACTGCTTGGATACTGGTGGCCATAATATAGCAACCAAATACAGCAAACTAGTGCCTGAAAATATAAAACAAAAACAGCAGCAACTATTTTCATTTGGGAGGGTGTGTGGGTTTAATTAAATAAACTATTTCCTGCAGCACTTGCTTCGTTGTCGACAACAAATTAACAAGTGCCAGCTACGGGAATTCTAAAATTTAAATTCCATCTGAGAGCGCCAACTATGGCGATGCCATATATGGCAATGAGTTAAAAAGTGCAACACCCACACAAATATTTGATTGAATTAAAACAGATTATTGAAAATGTAAAATTTTGCTAATCTCTATTATTCAACTTCATAAAAATGTGTGTCGTAAAAGTCAAATGTGGTGCCAATGACGTAAAAACAGCCTTAACTTACGTTACCTAAATTTCATCGAAGACCCCACTGCTGTTTCGGTAGATTAATTTCATAATTAACCTCTTTCTAAACATGAACGAAATTTGTAAATACGGTTACTTCTGAACTTCATACAATATAAGGGCATTTTTAAATAGTCCTGTATATGAAGCACAGAGCATCTGCAAATTGAGAAAAAAAACACCGATTAATCACCGTTTTTCATCTAGCAATTTGCATGAACATGCAATAAAGTTGTATTCTAAAGGTACAACCGTAAAGCCGTCGTATATTACTTAAATCGAGCCGTTTCAATTTTTGATATTAATTAGTTATTAGCAATACAATTGGTTAAATATCTGCATATCACAATTTTAATTTCAAATATTTGTCCCATATGAAGCGACAATGTTCTGGTTTCTAGTTATAAGCCCACATTAGGCAATTTTGCGAATGTCATTTGTTGTTAATATCATGGGTATTTATTGTTCACTTTAGAATTTCGGAGAATTTGCGATATATCTATGCTGTTACGTATTGTTGTTTAGTCATGATTGAAAGCGAAAATCATTGTAGGGTGCGTTTGGTTTTCAGGTGTGTTCGATCTGTTGTATAATCAAGTAAATGAAAATCACACTAGTTTGTTAAAACTCGCTCCGTCCGATTCTAAAAAAGGCTCTTTGAAGTTGAAGTTGACAAATACATTATCTCCTGCTTAAAGATGCTGCTTTAAGAGCAGGTGACGCTGAAATGATAAACCGAATGGAGCAAGATATTTTGCTCAATAACGTAGTTTATCATGCTGTAGGCTTCATGAAATGGGACCTTATTCGTGACAAAATGTTTCTTGTAATGTCATCAATTTGACAATGTACCAGTCTTTCTCACCAAATAACATTGGTAAGACCTACTGCATTCCCTCTAAACTCAAGGCTAAACTTGAGAAGCACTACATTAAAGCCATAGTCTTCTTTGCTCAAAGAGGTCAAGGTCAATGGAGCATTTTATTTGCAAGCGACATCTCTATTGGAAACGCCTTTAAAATCTGCGAAAAACATCAAAACAGGATCTGAAATTGCCAAAAAAACTGACAGACGGTGGTGTAATCATTTGTTGTAAATATAAGTAAATATAACCTTGAAATTAATACGCAGCTTACAGAGACATTTTCATTTTAGAAGTGGCAATTGGGATTTCAATCACAAAAGTCAAAAATCAAAACTCTGAGACAAGTTAATTTCAAATTGGTCATAAAACAAGAATTCGATTAAGAAACTATAGAAACAAAGTCATTTTCGTTGTTTGCATGTTAAAAGATACACTCGACTTTTGTTTTCACAAATTGAATCATTAAATAGCATTTTGTATGTATTTAGATAATTGCACATACAATTACTTCTCACTTTTCTCAAATATGATAAGTATGTGAGACCTGGGCTTTCGGTCATAAAACTTTTTTCCGTACTCAGAGTAAAAAAAATGTGCTCAAAACACCAAATCCAATATTTCGATTGGTTGATTTCTCAGTCTAAGTATGATAATCGTTCTCGAAATTTTTATGACCGCAAGGTCTGGACTCGTGAAAATAAGTCTCGACTCATTAGTCTAACCATGCTTTAAAATTCGTTCAGCATAATCCATTTTATTGCAAAAGTTTTTTTTAAATTTTAATTTGAGTATTTTCTCACTTTGTTTGATGAGAAGACTTAAATGATGAAATATTAGGTAAAAGGTAAAATTAATTTAGAAATCGATATCAACTATATACATTTTGTACAAGTACAGTAAAGATATAAATAAAAAAACCAAAAAAACAAATACAGTAATGCTAAAATGCACTCTCAACTTGATATCCTTTCAAGGATAATCCATGAATTTTCGAAGCGTTTCCGCTTATTTGCAATGATGTCTTTAAGTGTGTCGTTTAGATTAAAAAAATAATTTTTAGAGGAGGCATAGCATTAATTGAATTTAAGTCACAAATAAAGATACAAATTTAAATATTTTTCAGATGTTGATTTCACTCTGTTAACTTTAGGAACACAAAATTGAAATGCCGTGATCTAAGAGAGAGCCGGAAGATTCCAAAATGATACTCAAACTCATAAGTTGAAAACAAAGTGACAATGACACGGCAATAAGCGAAACAGGACAAAAAGACAAACAACAGTTACGCTACACAAAACATAACACAAAAAACTAAAGACTATTATTACTGTAAGCAACACGATCCGCAACAAAAACCGAAGGGAGAGATCAGGTACACCGGAAGAGTTATATCAGTGTTGTTCTTCGACTTTTCTACAATTGTTTTAAATATGCGGGACATTTTTTGTTATACATGTAGATCGTATATGCGTGTCCTAATCTTAATTGCTTCACTCTATTTTCAACGTTTAAAAAACCAACTCATAGTTCCAGATAGCGGACACTTAGTCTAGAATTTGGACCATTATTTTTTATGACAGTTTTGTTTTGAGCAGTTTCAAGTTTGTGTTCTAAAATGTGTAATACTCCGGCATATTAAAAAGAACAGGAGTAGTCAAAGTGACACTGGATTTAGAGCAGTAGAAAGAGTTTTGCGGGTTTCATTTGACAAACAGCTTGCTTTACGATACACTTTTTTTTTTCACCTGACAAAATATAGTCTATGTCTAATTCTAGATACTTAAGTTTTGGCTGTGATTTAAATATATCATTAATACATTGTATTAGAAAAATGTGTTTCTTTCTTTAGTTTAGATTTCTGACCAAAGCTAATGCATTCTGTTTAACCAGGTATAAAGATAGCTTATTGTCAACGAGCCAGTTGCTACCAGACTCTAATTCTTTTCCTAACTTCCTCGAGATAGTTTCTTGGTCCTAATGAGAACATATCATAGTCCTGTCGTCGGCACAAAGGAGGACTTTTCAGTCTGAATCAAGACTTATAGACATATCGTTGACGTTATATAGAAAAAAGTAATAGGTCTAAAATGCTTCCCACCACAGGTGATATAAAAAAAAGTTCCGATTCCGATTCCGTCCCATTTACTTTTACCAGTTGTTTTTCACGTCCATTATCATAGATTTTAATTTTTGGCATAATATTTGATGGTCAACTGTACCGTTTCAAATGCTTTGAATTGTAAGTCCCGTACATAAAGCATTTGATGTTTGTAAGTTAATGTGATCAACTAGATGTGGATAAGACAAGTATAAGTTGAGTAAGAGCAACGAAAACCTGCGAATTTACACTTCCCGTACAACCAAAAGGTCACCCCATTTTGGCATGGGTGTTACTGTCAGTTAGAGGAAGGGATAGTGAAATTAAAATTGCCCCAATCTTTAAAGATATTTGTATGGTATAATTGATTAGAGCATGTTGGGATTTTAATTGTAGCAATTCTACAAATAAATTGAAGGATAATAAGATACAATAACATACAAATACTGTAAACCAACTTATTTTCGCGGATACTTTATTTCGCGTTAAGCCCTTCGTAGCCTACTTTACGGCGATTTATTTTCGCAATTTTTAAATTATTTTGACGTATTTATATAAAGGACGGTAAAAGTTTAACAAATTCGCGAAGATATATATTCGCGTTATTCTCCAACTCGCGAAAATCGCGAAAATAGATCGCTCGTGAAAATAAGTTGGTTTACATTATATGGAAGTATAGTAAACATCTGTAAATTCGTTGTATTGATTGTTGAAAACAAAGTTGTTATATGTTGGGTGATGTCTTTATTTCGACAGCTGCAGTTTCATTTTGGTTGGTATTTCAAATTCATTCGAAGAATGTTATTCGTTAAATATGAATATTAGGTATCACATCTCCTACAATTCGATTTTTGGTGATGTTCACATTACATGTAACTGTCGTTTTTTTTTTTTTTTAATTTCTAAAATGGAAAACTCTGGTAGTACTTTCTCTTTTCATCTAGATATCTACATATATCATTTTATGAAGAATTCATTGGATTGGACACTCACTGTCCTATAAGAAAAGAGTTGTAATTCAATTTATGTTCAGGTCACTATTTTTTTTTTATTATATTTAACGTGTAGTAACGTCGTCATACCGAGGAGCGTTTAGCACAGTGATTTTGTCATAGTTTGGTTAAGTTGGTAATTGTTTAGTTACTTTACTTCCCAGAACAATTGCCTCAGTTCTTTTCAAATGAGCAAATAGAAGGAAATAATACGAATTACATTGAAATTTTTGTTTTTAAGAAATTAACGAAGGATAACCAAAATATCGAAATTGATATGGTTTGGTTAAGCGATTGACATGGTTCCGTTAAGCGTCTACAAATTCGTCATGCTTTTGATCAAATTTGTCATGATTTAGATCCAAATTTATACATATTTGTTCACCTTAATGTTGATTTTTTGTTAGAAGGTGCTTGTGAAAAAACGAAGTTACTAGTACACAATTTACCAATTGACAAAGATGAAAAAAAACCTATTTAACCAAATTTGGTGGGCGTAATCGGCAAACCGTACATTATACATTTTTATTTTTCGTGTGTTTCTTAAGATATAATGTATAGAGCCACTGCTCTTTTGGACTGGCATTTGATCAAATAAATTACACAAACACAAAACGCTGCTTCTGTTTCACCTAGAATATTTCCTCCGTATGTACATGATGGACTCTGCGAGGGATATCGTGAGCGCGTTTTGTTATTATAAAACACCCATGCAACCACGCATCCCATATTGCCTGATAGGACCCTATTTTGTTATTATAATACACCCATGCAACCACGCATCCCATATTGTCTGATAGGACCCGACACTACTTTAGTGTTTCGGCAGTCAAATCAGGTTTTAACAGTTAAAGATAATATATATAAGTAAACGTAAATATATATAAGCGAAACATGCTATATATATGAATCACCAAATCATGCATTAACACAGCAATAATAGAATAAACCTGTAATTGAAGACAAACATTTAAATGCATATAAAATTGCATATAACGTATATACACAGCGATACATGGAAAATCATTATAGAAACTAGATACGGACAAGAAATAAAATATCCTATAGGCAAAAATATTAGTAGGTTTTGCTAGGATTGGTTCATCGACACGATTATTTATAAAACTAGTTTAATGGTTAAAGACGTCTACCTCAAGTTTCAAAACCTATCAGCTAGTCAAAAAATAGTTTTTGTTTTACATTTTTTTGTAGCAAACTATATATCGGTGGGTGTTGTACGCACATGATACAGTAACCCAACTACAAAACTAACCAAACGATATCGAGAGGGCACCATGCAGTCTTTATGGTGGCCGGTTAATGCCATTTCGCGTTTTCGCCTTTCATATTATATAGGGCAAAAACGCGAAAACGCGAAAAGACGAAAACGCAAAACGATTTCGCGTTTTCGTCTTCGCCTTTCGCGTTTTCGACTTCGCGATTTTGCGTTTTGCGTTTTCGCGATTTCGCGTTTTACCGTTTTCGCGATTTCGCGATTTCGCGTTTTCGCGTTTTCGAGTTTTCGCGATATGCATGTTATTAGAACATAACATTTTAAATATAATTGGAGACAAGACTACAAAGTATAAGTCATTCAAATGATTGTCATATAAATTTCATATCTGTGACGTATTTTAAATATTTTCATTAATTAGACAATTTCTTTACATTCTTTGTTGACAATTACTGAACAAATTTAAAACAGATGCATTTGTATAAAATGCCTTTGAATATACAATTTGCTAGAAGTTATAGTTTAGACATTTTAAAATAAATGAAATTAATCATTGTTATCGCCATGGTTATTTAAAATACATAATCTTTCATTTCATGCTCTTTTGTGAATCTAAAATTTTAATATTTAAATTAGCTTATGTGAAAAAGTTTAAAATTTAAGACCTGTCATAAGATACTAGAATATCTTATGATATGTCTTATGATCCTCTTAGGACTATCCCAGACCTCGCCTCAAAACTGTCGTTGGTTGATCTTAGCAAAGATATCCTAAACCTGTCGCATGTTCTTTTAATTTAAACAAAAGGTAACCTGGATTTATGGAAAATTCATGTAAATGTAGTATGTGTTTCCAATATATTAGTAAACGCATTGATTAATATTTCAAATTTTCAAAGATCTACAGGAGACACCAAGGGACAAGGGATATACTGTTGAAAACAACAATCATCCCGTGTCAGAACCAGATTAACAAAACAAATAGAGAAACTGAATCTGGTCAATTAACAAATATATTTTAAAATGTCAAAATAAGATTTCAAGCAAATTGTATATTCAAAGGCATTTTATACAAGTGCATCTGTTTTAAATTTGTTCAGTAATAATAATAATAATTATAATAATAATGATAATGATAATAATATCTTTATTTAAAGAGAGTAACTCATTTGGATTCAACCAATTTTCAATAAGGCTGTCTACATACAATATCAACTACATGAATAAAACATAATTAATCTACTAATATACACATGAAACAATAAATGTATATAAACAAAATATAATTACAACAACAAAAACCGCCTATAGTTTACATTGTGGCTTAACTTATAAATTTGACACTTTTAAAAATATAATGACTTGTAAGAGTATTTGAAACAAATAGATATAAGAAGATGTGGTATGAGTGCCAATGAGACAACTCTCCATCCAAGTTAAAATTTATAAATGTAAACCACTATAGGTCAAAGTACGGTCTTCAACACGGAGCCTAGGCTCACACCGAACAGTAAGCTATAAAGGGCCCCAAAATTACTAGTGTAA
Source organism: Mytilus coruscus (assembly GCA_017311375.1). Classification (NCBI taxonomy): domain Eukaryota; kingdom Metazoa; phylum Mollusca; class Bivalvia; order Mytilida; family Mytilidae; genus Mytilus; species Mytilus coruscus. Next base: position 25,865,013 of record CM029608.1, on the reverse strand, counting down.
AACCATTCAAACGGGAAAACCAACGGTCTAATCTATATAAAACGAGAAACGAGAAACACTTATGAACCACATCAACAAACGACAACTACTGAACATCAGATTCCTGACTTAGGACAGGTGCAAACAAATGCAGCGGGTTTAAACGTTTTAATGGTACCAAACCTTCACCCTTTTTCTGAAACAATAGTGTAACATCACAACATAGAAAACACACTATAAAATATCAACTGAAATAGCTTAACTCAATCAAAGTATATAAAGGAATTAATTGTCTAATGACAATCATTTGAATGACTTATACTTTGTAGTCTTGTCTCCAATTATATTTAAAATGTTGTTATAATAACATGTATATCGCTAAAAGGCGAAAAGGCGAAATCGCGAAAAACACGAAAACGCGAAAACGCGAAAAGGCGAAAACGCGAAATCGCGAAGTCAAAAACGCGAAAACGCGAAGTCGAAAACGCGAAAACGCGAAATCGCGAAGTCGAAAACGCAAAGTCGAAAACGCGAAAAGGCGAAAAGGAGAAAACACGAAATCGCAAAGTCGAAAACGCGAAAACGCGAAAACGCGAAATCGCGAAGTCGAAAACGCGAAAAGGCGAAGTCGAAAACGCAAAATCGTTTTCGCGTTTTCGACTTCGCGTTTTCGCGTTTTCAACTTCGCGTTTTCGCGTTTTCAACTTCGCGTTTTCGCGTTTTCGACTTTGCGTATTCCCGTTTTCGACTTCGCGATTTCGCGTTTTCGCCCTATAGAATATGAAAGGCGAAAACGCGAAAACGCGAAAACGCGAAATGGCCTTGACCGACCACCATAAGTCTTCTACTCTCCACAGGACAAAATTTTAACATGAACAACAGCTAAAACTTATTTTTTTAATAAGTTAAAATTGAAATTACCATGAAAATACTTACAAAGTTCCAAATCTAAATATATGAAAGATCACAATTTCGAATAAGAATTAGGTCGATACATGTATAATGTTCATTTTTATCAATTATTAGTACGAAGTAATAAATATGATTATGGTCTTGTCATATTGTATAAATGTATTGTGTAGTATCCCTTAACCCTGTTAAGCTTTTTTCTTTTATGCAATAAAGTTTCAAAAATATCAGAAAGCTTTGTCGAACTAGTATCAAGTATGAGAAATTGTATATTAATAAGTGTGACTGAAAAAAAAATTTCCAAGATACACGTGTTATTTTGTTTGGTTCAAATACATTTAAACTGTGTCGACCTTATTTTGACCCGACTAGAAAACATCATCGTTCTTAATAGTATATAATAAGATAGACGAAAATGAATATTGGCAGCAGAATTCCATTCTGAAATGAAAAAAAGTAACGTTTTGTCTTGGATTCATGACTATTTTGTTAGTTGCTATTGGCTTTGAACTAGCTTCAAGTAAATGCGAGTACTCACAGAGTACTCACAGATCGGTTCTTTGTGTCGATCTGATGAGTCAAGTCCTTTTCAACTGATTTTTTTTTGTTTGTTCTTCTTTGTTGTGCTGTTACACCACTCCCCAGGTTATGGCGAGGAGAGGATTAGGAACCCGCAAACATGTTTAACCCCGCCATATGTATGTGCCTGTTCCAAATCTGTAATGCAGTGTCTGTCGTATGTTATTATATAGCATATTTGTTTTCGATTTTGTTTTGAACATAAATCAGGCCGTTGGTTTTCTCATTCAAATTGCATTACATTTAATTTGTCAGAGCCTGTTGTAGCTTGCTAAGAGGTAAGGGTTTTGTTTATTATTGAAGGCTGTACGTCGACCTATATTTGCTAACATCTAAGTCATTTGGTCTCGGGTGGATAGTTGTTTCATAGGCAATCATACCGCATCTACTAATTATATATTACTATGTGCTTTCTTAGGTCTATTTTTCCAAATAAAACTACTTTTAAAGAAAATTGCCATTGACATGCATTAATATATCATCTTCGTGATTTCTTTATACATGCGTGTTCTATAATGATAACTCTAATGATAATATCTTAAATTTACTGTAGACGACTTATTTTCTGGAGCGATGCATTTTACGAGTAGAGGATCAACGTAAATAAGTTGAAACTTAGATTTACTCGACGTATGGGAGCAAAACAACAATATTAGAAAATGGCGACAGTACATTGCCTCGAAATAGGATAGAACAGTACTTCAATAGTTGTATAATGTATGTTTATTTTGATCGTTGCTCTTCCATCATTCACGACAGGAATTACAGAACTGAACCATGTCGAACATGAACTATATCATGACACTACTGGACCAAACCATGACACCGAATTTTCAGTAATCTTAATTTGTGTGCTAATGTAGCTATTTTTGGTATAATTGTCAGCAGTTTTATATTATAACGAAATATGTGATGTAACAGACAGTAAACAAATCACTATTTATATACACGAGAAAGGAATAAACAACTTAAATTTTACAAACGGAAGCATTATTCTGTGTCAAATTATTAACTATATATACTACTAAAATACCGAGGTCCAATGTGTTAGCCGGCATGACGTAAAACGACGAATCAAAGAATTCAACTGTATATATAACTAATATAGGACAATGGTGTTGATTAAAAGTTACACCATTTCAGGCCCTTTTGTTTTCCACATAATTAATATTACAGATAATTAACAAGTTCCGGGTCGAATCCGATACCGATACCAAGAGTATATGTCACATGTAGTTTCCAGTTACCTGTTACCTTCTGTACATCCCTCCTCAATCAGGAGAACATAGAATTCTTCCAGTAGTTGCTAAAAAATCTATGTTACACTATAGTACATTATTTAACAAGTCTGATTTCTTCCACCTCAATACCACTATTAATTTTGGTGAGTTTGCTAAAATGTTTGAATTTAGTTTATAGTAAGTTTATTGTAGTAAGAAAACCAGGACGGGTTCACACAGAAAGATTTTGAATGCAGAGAAAACTGTGAACCTTACAATCGGAATGACTTTATCAGATGGCAATGCAAATACTAAAAATCTAGTCTAAATATAAGGTATAGGTACTTTAATTCTGTCACGGACCGCGTGTGTTCTAGTAGAGATATAAACAGAATATAGGATAGGTAAAGCCAATGCAAAATAAATATCTAGTAGACAACGAGATATTATGTAGGTAGACTAACGAACTATTTTAGTCATCAACATAAACAGATGTTAACAGTAGAGCCAGTTGATGCTTGGACATATTAGAGATGTTAAGTTTCAGACACGAGATCAAAAATTTAATGTATAGTAAAAGAACTCACATATGTTTTCATTGACACCCCACCCACCCTCTTTCTTTAATTTGAAATATTGTTTGATCGATATTATACGTATTTCTACAACAAGAAATTCAATGTAGGATAAGAAACATGCAGCTATTCCCCAACCTCTAAAATTTGTGAATACAGTTTTATGTATCCTACATCAATCTTTGAGACTGCCCTGAGATTGTTAAATGAAATGATATTAAAATACAGGACATTTATACAGGCAAACCGACGGGTGAACATTCAGACATTGCCATGAGAAACAAATCTTGTGGAGACACGTAGACTATTCGATACATTTTAGTAGTTAAATAATAGAGAAATGTTTTGATATAAAATGTGTCATCGGTCATTCGAGTTCGAAGGGCATGCCTCTTACATTTGCTCTTTTATCTGTTCTTTCGACTGTGCTCTTGGATATGATTTCTTTGTATGTTTTCGGGACCATTTGGGGATGTTTGCTTATTGTAGGGGTCCCATTGCATTGAATTGATTGATTGGTTGATAGATTGGTGTTTAACGTCATTTTCAGCACTTAGTCTATTGCTATTTCTTGGCGATCAGTTTTATTGGTCGAGCACGACCGAGTGCCCAGAGAAAACCAAGGACCTTTGGCATGATAACTGACAATCGCAGTCAATTGTTGAATGCACTTGCCACGTTAGAAGTTCGAACTCACTATCTCTGTGTTGACAGGCTAGTTGACATGTGGTATGATTGTCAAAGAGACAACTATCAACCAGCGTTAAAATAAAGTGGTATTAAGAAATTATAAGCCACCGTCTTGTTGGCGTGTTCCGTTTGGTAATTGTGTGATGTCTTCTTACCATTGCACCACACCAGTTCCATTACACATTTGGCCCGCACGAAATGGAATAGAAAATGTCTCAATAACGCCATGAAAGTAGCAAAAATACATTTTAGTTGAGAAAATCGTAATTAAAATTTAACCTCATCACAAAGGATTTCGTCTGGCATGCCCTATACAAATGTGTAACTAAATATTTAGCAACAACAATGCACCCCGAGTGATTAGTTCTGTAGCAACCAAGGGGTCACTGAGTGGCTATATGGATACGTATTGTCAACTTTCCGCGGGTAAAGAATGGCAATGATCCAAAATCTCCCTGGGGAAAAATGAGATCATGCCCAGGAAAAATGGCTATATAACACTGATTAGTATTGACCAAAGGCTACGTGGTTGTTATTGTTGCGTAACACATCGCTAATGCCACCACCCGCCATACCAGTCAGTCTATAAGTTAACCCCAAAACTAAATTACATAATTTCAAGCACACTTTTATGAATGTTTTATGACAGCACAACATTTAAAATGGCCAATGTGTCCCTCTTATTGGATATTTTAACGTATATGCTATTTCAGTTATTTATCACAACAATAAGTGGTAGACTACAGGTATGTTTGTTATAGATATGTTATTGTCTTTAAAGAGTCAACTGACAATTTAACGTGTCCGATAAGGCTTTTAATTTATAAACTGTTCGTTATGTTGACAAATATTCATCATGTTTATGTCTGAAACCACTTAGCAATTTAGAAAAAAAGAATGTGACTATTTCCTGTATGGTTGTGTATTAAGGCGCTAATATTGCTAATTAAGCACCTGTCTTTTCTCCGTGATAAATAAAGAGCTGTCCCCGCAGATAGAGCTCTAATTTAGTGTGTTTTTAACAGACAGTCGTAATTCCTATGGAAACCTCCTTTTCGTGTCGACTTGTGTTATGATATTGTAACTATCATATTTATTTAGTTGGCCTAACTTGTTTTGTGTGGCCTAAGAATGTTTACACTGTTTAATATTGTGTACAAAATAAAACACATTGTGTTACAACTATGCAGCTTAGAAATCACTGGAACAATCATTGATACTCATGTAATGATAAGAACTTTCTATTTCACTTACATAACGTTTCCAGAATGATCATAACAAAAGATGCGTAATTTAAATTTCTAGCGTTGTCTAGAAGTTTCCATTTGAAAATATATAAGTATGCAGACCCGATAGACATAGATAGACTTAGACATCGAAAGACATCAACATTCTCAGCAGTTGGATTGACACTTTTATTTACAAACTACATCCTACTAGATTGTGACCAATTGGATATAATATTCTGTGGATTCCGAGAAGATTTCGGATAAAGAAAAGATAAAAGATTGGACAATATTTTGACAGTTAAGTTGACATTTCTTTTATGTAATACTTCTTGAAAACATGTGTATAATAAATCTTGTTAAATTTTATTATTGATTTGTGTCTTTTGTTGGCTACAATTAAAAGGCGATTTTTCTGGCATAACACTTGTACCTCATATAAGGCAGATTTTAGACAGTTGCTGCTCAGGAATAATGAACAGAAGCTTATATTATTATTTAACTTCACGTTTTAATATATAGATTAAGTCCTCTAACTTAATAATTGAAAGTTTGGTGAATACGGTAAACGTATGTATCCCACCGAACTTCAAGAACATTATTACACTTAACACCCAGTCTACCATAAAACCATGCGAAACAGTCCACAAGTTGGGTTGTAAGATTTGATTGAAACTAAGTGTGCTTAAACAACATTGTAAAAGAAGTTCATACAGAAAATATCTCATCTGGTTCCCATCCCTGAAAGTAAGGAGCTGCTACAATGTACTGGGAACGAGTTTCTGTATGTTGAAGGTAGTATTTTACATGAAAATTACCCATTTTTGCACCATAAAATTTATTAATGAGAAAACAACGAGATGAAGGTTGATTATTTATTGAATAAACACATGTTGAAATTTAAGTTACACATCATTACACAAATTTACAAGAAACAGTTTATGGATTATTCCAAGGGAGATAATCCAGTAAAAACAATCTTTTCAGGCAATCATTAAAAGCACATATTTTTTAAAACTATGCAGTCTTTGGTCCATTAAAAATATAAACATGCCTTCATTTGATTCTTTAAGCGACAAATAACGCATTTTAGTTAATAAATTGCTTGACTCTTGTTTAAGTACATTCTAGAATTCTACTGGAAAAAAAATGCCTAAATTTACATTTTCTCTCTATAAATCAATGAATTTAAAATATTTATCCGTAGATAATTTCGGAAATTTAAATGTAATTTTTCAAAAGTTTTATAAGTTTTGTAACCCGGATTTGTTTTTTTCTCAATCAATTTATGAATTTCGAATAGCGGTATACTACTGTTGCCTTTCTTTATAATAAATGTAAAGGTAAGTTAAAGTAACAAGAACACAGTACAATTACGATATCTGATGCCATGACTATTGATTGTCTACAGTCCAACGAGAGGTTATCCAGTAAAATTACATTCTCAAAAATCTAAAAAGAACATATTTTGAAAATATCCAGCGCTTGGTCCCTTAAAAATATAAACAAAACTTCACTTTTCTAAAAAATGCCGAAATTTACAATTTTCTGCATTATTCAATGAATTTGAAATATCAATGTAAGTGTTACCTTTTCAAAAGCATTATAACATCTGACAGAGTAAATACAAGTAAAAAAAAAAAAAAAAAAATACAAATAGGACAATTACAATATCTGAAGACATAAATATTGATTTTCTATGTTAAAATGGAGATAATCCAGAAAAATCAACTTTTCAAAATCTTAAAAATACATTGTTCTAAACCATCCAGCTCTTGGTCCATTCAAAGTATAAAGATATGTATGTTTTTAAAGTGAAAAAGCTAATAAAACATGTTAGTTTAAAGATTTTGTAGGCTCTGGGTGTTAAGACGGTCTCATATCTTGAATTACATCTATAGATTGATTATAAAGGTCGGTTTAAAAAATTTAAAGACAGGAAGACTTAAACTATGTTTAAAATTGGAAAAAGAAGGTTACACATTTAATGTGTTTTTTAACCAAAACAAATACATGTATTGAGATTAAAGATTTAAATCAAATTTTGAACGCAAATGCATCAATTTGCCTGAACTTTGAAATTTTAGAAGACTTAGTGTGGTTCGGTTTTTAATTTGTATAACGTACACGATTGTTTTAGGAAAATCAAAATAGATGGATAAGATTCAATTGACATTATAATGATGAAGTGTATTTGCTATCCAAAATATGTTTTGCTACTTTTAACTTGGATCCAAATTCAGTCAAAAATGCTATACCTTATGGAGTCGTCATTCGTGTTAAAAATTTGCGCAATAGAAGAAGATTACAAAAGAAGAGAAGAAATAAAACGCACCTGCAAACACGAGGATATGAGAATTCGTCAACTGAAGATCAATTGACAAAAGTCGACATGTGTTGCCAGGACGATCTTTTACAATACAAAAATGAAAAAAAAAAAAATATATATATACAAAACAAAGATAGAAAACAACAGAGTACCTTCAGTGATTACTTATTCCAAAGTTCTTCCTTAAATACATTCCATTCTCAGAAAACATTTCTACAGCAATTTAACAGACTAAACGCAACAACAACACCAAAGACATCTTGGTGCGCAAGAAATATCATTATTTTTTTTTACAAACAGAGTAATAGCTGCTGACCATGTGGGAAAAATGCATATTATGCTCACACATTAATGAAACCATATTCTGTATTATGTGATAACACCGGAAAAGAATAAATAATTCAGGGACAAACAGACTGTAAAATTGTGGGCTAAGTGTATGCAATAAACTGTACGAAATGCAAAAAAAAAAAAACGTTTTAGGACAAACAGGTGATAACTCTATGAAAAGTGTTATTGGACTTTTCAAAGAACAAACAAAACAGACAATCCAGTAGCAAACCACTTCATACAACATAACTATTCGGTTGAAAATATAAAAGTCACTGCAGCAATCGAAAGAGTATTTGGCACAGAAATTTAAGTGATGGGGCGTGACAAAACAGGAGGAAAAAAAATATATATATACTATTTATGTGGAATAGTGGGGTTTTTCTATAAACAAAAGATGCATATCCGTTGCGGAAAATAACAAAAAGAAAGCTAATGATGTTTGGTTTATCTGCTTTGCAACTTTTTTTGACAAACATAAATTTTCACCCTTTTGTGCCAGAATTTCCATTCTTAATATCTGTACTGCCCTCTTTAATTTGTAATTAGGCCCGAGATATTTTTTTTAAATTAGGCATTAGATGAAAGACCAATATAGAACTAATATCTACAAAATTGGTTTAATATCAGAAAGAGTATTGTCATATGAACTCAGCTAAAGACTATTTGTCATTTCGGTCGTATCTCTTCGATTAAGAGTATTCGTAACATTAAGTCAATTGTGCCAGAAAAAAAAAACTGATCAAATTAGGATAATACGGGTATCAATAATTTTGTCTGTACCACAAGACTTAATTAAATTGTTGCCCAATTTTCCATTTTGATACATTTCTGTGACTCATGGAAATTGTTGTAAACCTACTTCCACGCAGGTTAGTGTACAACACCCCAGGGCCAATAGTTGATGATGTAATTAAAAAATGAATAAAGGGATGCAAACCAGATGAAACCAAAACAAATAAATCAATCTGTTTTTTTTTAAACGAATAAAGCTTTAAACGGAATGTTTTATTCATATGTCATACATTTTGACGAATGGTACGAACGAATATAAAAGGAGCATATATTCAATTCCCTCGATTACACTGATATTTTAGTAAAACATTAAATCGACGTTTTATTCTGAGTTATCGTTACCAATTTAAGCATATCGCTAATAAAGTACGCATCTACACTTAAAATGCTATTAATTGCTATTTGTCAGCACGCTATAATATCAAGCCACCACGCAGTGAAAGATCTGCAACTAGGCTCCATGCACTGTAGTTGCTTAGAACATATCGTTTTTCATGAAACCGACAGCAGATTTTGAAAAAACCCTTCCTTTTGGCTAGTTGCTTTCTGTTGATGGCTTAAAGAAGAAAACTTATATCTCCGAGACGTAATGCTATTGTCAGAACGAGACATTTGTCGCAAAATTAGAAGTTGTTTAGCTGAATTTTCATTGGACTTTGTACAACGAGACCAATTGTCAAATGTAGCAACAAAACCCTTTGATTGCGTTGCTGCATTGTTTACGACATTGCATTTATTGGCAAGATGCAAATTGAATTACTCATTTGAACATTATTACATAAACTTTGTCTCATACTAATGTAACCGGAATTCCTCTTACTTTCAGCAGACGGTATCGATCCATCAGTATGTTCATTTATGCTCATCACTTTCTCATTTGTAGGACTGACCAATAGTCTTGAGACGTTTTTATACCGTAGGCATGATGGTCCAAATCAGGTACTATTGGTTGATATGGATTAAGATATCCGTCATCGCAATTGTTTTCTTCATTATCTGCTACTAGGCTTGAGTTTTCATTGCTTAACCTTTCACTATCTAGAATATTTTGTGAGGGCATATCAATCATTTGAGACTCATCAATCATATCATACGTTCCTTCATTTTGAACCGGTTGTTCGTTTTCTAGAATACGTAGAATACTTTTCTCTTTCTTCTCACATTGATATTTATATCAGACTGTATATTTCTTCGTCTATATAGCCCACATATCAAAACTACGAAGATAACGCAGGTAGTACAAATAATATAAATAACTACTTCGATCTTGATGGTTTCTGTTAATTAGAAAGAATGAAAACACAATTCATAATGTGTTACATAATTATGTAAATACTCGTTTGGAATGCTTAATATCACACTTGTAGTGCAATGTTAAGTTAAACATTCACTAGTAAATGAATTCAAGTCTAAAACGGTCATTTTGATCTTAACCGTTTCTGAAAAGTCTTAACTATATACTATCCAGTCATTTCTGTCGTTCGGTCAATTTCAGACTTATCTACTGTGGTAAATTTAGTACTGTTAAGACAATTCAATGAAATCTTAATTAGATCTTTAATGAAGTTCTGTCTTTTAGTTTATATTCGCATTCATTCTTGATCTATGTTGCTATTAACTATTATATCATGGCTACCATTTGTTTCAATTGTCACTATGAAAGGCTCAAATAGCATAGGTTGCTTTGCATCCATGTTCTTTGGACTCTAATGAATAGTTGTCTCGTTGGCTACATACCTTACCTCCGAATTTTTATTATAATACTTAAAATGAAAATATAATAATAAACATGTGCTATGGGTTATTTTTAGTCGGTATTTCAGTATTTTAAATCGAACAAAATCGTAGCAAAAATGCATGTACAATTAATCCGACTGTCATTAGGACGATGTCAGAATTTTACAATCGTTTTTAAACACAATTATTAAGAATTCGAACTAATTTAGTGAAGAATTGTAACTGTCCATACAATAGAATTGTATACAAGCAATGATATTGATCAAAATATTATATTTGAAGTGAACAAATGGAACGGAAAGTATAACAGGGCAAACAATAAAACCTTTTCCAAAATGATTTCGTATCATTTATGTATTTTTTTTTTGTCTTTCGATAATTATAATTATCAAATACTTTTAATGAAACTGTTGCTTGTTTATTGCCGATTTGACGTCATAAAAAAGCAACACAAATCAAACCAGAGAGCTGATATCGACAATTTCTTTTTGAAGGCGGTGTCATTTCTATTTAATACTTCCTGAAAAGTGAGTCCACCGATATTTGATACAAAATTTTTTAGAATGTCAAATCGGCAATGGGTTAAGGAGGGCTTTCAGTGTTCACTGGTTTGAGTGTGACAACAATTGAACGTTAGCCAATTTTCATAGGTAAGTTTTTCATAGGAGTTACCACAACAATGGTTGAGAACTAATAGAAAATGAAAGGATATGGAGTAAATGTTCATGGGACAAAATCGCACACAATACATAGAAAACATAGAAAATTATTAATGAACAGGGCTTTTATTCCTGTTCTTCATCTTGACAGTTAAACTTGCAATATTACTTACTTTAATTTTGACAATGATACTTTTGGAACATCATTACCATTACAAGATAAAGCAGATTTAAATGCAATGATCGTTTTGAAAAGAACAAAAATCAAATTTAAAGCAGGACTGACAATTTAGCAAGAAAGAGGGTCCATGTCTTAACATGTTTATTGAAGCATTCATCATAGTTAATGGAGCATTATAGATGTATAAAATTAGGATTAATAATTCTAACACATTGGAAAGCGGAGGGCGTATCTTACTATCTAACAAAATAACTATATCCATTAACATTAAATGATAGTTTGAAACTCTTTTGTCGAAGGGTGAAATTTTCAGAGAAGGTGGTCAAAATACAATGGCTTAAACAAGGTGTTTTGAAATTTTACATAGTAAATGCACGCACAAATTTCGGAATGTACAGTACACTATGTTGTTGTCTCAATGTGCTTCTGTAATTTAGTTCAAATACGTAGTGCGCCTTAATGTTTTATCTTTTAACCGATGCCTGTAGGATCACGGCTATAGATGCCTTGGTTAGATTTCTAAAAAAAAAAAAAAACCTTTAACACATTTAGACATCCGAAAACTAAGGCTCCATTTTATTTTTACTTTCAATTTAAGTATTTAGTTTTCAATTTAAATAATAATTGCCAAAGTCGTTCTGATACAGCATACAATATATGTCTTACACTTATGGACAACAACTGATGCAGTATGTACTACATTAAAAATTTAGTGAACTTTCATAAACTTGTCGGAAATCTAAATAGTGAGATGAACTGTATTGCTTCAACATGTTCAATCATTTGCGGGTCTTAATGAAAAAAAAACATAATAATAGAAACAATTAAACAATTCGATTGAAGTTAAAACAAAATTGAATATACTGTCGTCGTCCGTCGTCGTTTGTTAACTTTACAAAATGTTTTCCTCTGAAACTACTAGGCCAAATTTAACCAAACGTGGCCACAATCATCGTCCGATGACCCCGCCTGACAACCAAGATAGCCGACATGGCTGAGAATAGAGCATAGGTGTAAAATGCAAGTTTTGTCCATTATTTTGAAAAACTATTATGAAAAGAAAATCTGACAGTAGAAGAATTATTCAAAATGTAAAGCTCTACCGATTGTCTATATACGCCAAAACTATCAGACGGCTTTTATAGGAGTTATTGCCCTTTAATGACATATTTTACCATTTTTTCATTTTGCTTATTATCAATGTTATCTTGAAAGCTATAAGGGATAGAGAGAAACTTCAAATGTAAAATGATCAGCAAGACAAATTCTACAAATAAATTTAATTGTCGATATCGTCAGTCGACTCCTTATTAGAGTTATTACCCTTTGGTAGCGATTTTTACTAATTATTTGCGTTTTGCCTTAAAACTTAAAAATTTTAACAATTAGATAGAAAGTTAAATAAGCAAAATGATCCGCGAGACAAGTTCTACAATTAAGACAAACGGAGGAAATCTTCTGACGACTTCTAATTGGAGTTATTTCCTTTAATGAAGATTTTACAATTATTTTGAGTTTTGCTTTTATGATGAAAATATATTTGATAAATAGACATTTTAAATAACAAAAAAAAATTATCAGCAAGGCAAAATCTATTACCAATTATTGTTAGTAGACTGTCACTCTTTCCAGAAGTTATTGGCCTTAAATGAGGATTTATTCTACCCTCTTTGTGTTTTGAGCATAACCCTAAGAAGATAGGAGAGACGAAACAGACTATACAAGATCAAAAGAAAGGAGATTTTGTCATGAATTCTATTCTTATCTACAATGTTGGAGAGTGTCCTTTGTTAAATATGCACACATATCAAGGTGAGCTAGACAGGCTCTTTAGAGCCTCTAGTTTTTATGAATTCTATAGTACATAATATATTATGTTTGTAATTACCAGCCTTAGCCCTAGGAGTAACTGTTCTTCCTAAAATGAAAATGCATCAGCATATAAAGAATATGACTAACAACGTGGCGTATATTTTGTATGTGTAATTCTATATTTAGTCTCCTTCTTTGATGTATAGAAGGATAACGGATAGAGCAATTGATGATATGACAAATGTTTTCATTGAAGACATTTTTTCAATAAATTACATATAATTGATATAATTTGTTGAATCTTCTTACCAGTGTAAATTATATCAAAAGTGTCATCACAGGAAAAATAGGCTTTCAATACATTCCCCGAGAGAAAACAACATTTGATACACATACTTATAACTCAAGTATTAAATGACAACAACTGTTGTAGACAGCGATGATCACTGATGACTGAAAGATTGAGCCAAATGGTGTTGAAAGGGTATGAAAAATAAGTATACTGCCTAGATAACACATATTATATTTTCATTTTTATTATACGGCATTATGTATAATTCTTCTTTACGTATTTTTAATTGTTTTACATAATCTTTCAATTAAATGAATATTGACAGTGAAAGTCTGTAATCGATTGATATTACCACCAAGTTATGTGCTTCGATGTAAAGATTCAACTTTGTCGACATCATCTCTTAAAGAATTATATCACACTGGTGCTTTCGTTTTCTTGAAATGGTGTTATATATGAGTTACAACACCTTGTCGAAGGTTGCAATTTGAGCTTAAGCTTACGGTTATAACTACAAGTATATATATTTACCTGTTGAAACCTTTATAGAATTAAATCAAACTTCAGAAAATGATATACAGCAAAGGTTTTTGTTACTTGTCAATTATCAGATCTTACCAAAAATATCTCCTAATATAGCTGTAGTACTCCATAATGGGAAGTTAACACATCCGAAAACATGATGACATCTATAATAAGAGAAGACAAATAAAGAAGACAGCCAACACTTTGTTACACAACTAAACTGAGTATGTATTTTAATTTCAATCATTTTACAAAAGTTCTTTATGACCTCCTCAGACTAACTTGTACATATAGATACATTTTGAGCATATGTTTCCTCGCTTGTATTCCTCTTTATCTTCTAAATATAAAGGTTTGAGAATTTCTGATGAAGTTTAATCCAGAATAGCTCGTCGGACGAAGTATTTCTTAATGCCTTTTTTTTAAACTGTTATCATTACTAGCTCTTAGTTAAATGTTACATCCATCGTTTTAAATTTTCGTACTTTCAGATTAAATATGGATAAAATAGAGTACATGACCTTAACCAAGTAAACTGTCTACCTCGACACAATTATCAAGTAATAGAAAACGAGCTAAAATCAAAATACATTTTGCCTTTGGGGCTTATGGCCATTATGTACGCCAACATACTGCATGATCAAATTTCTAAAGCGGAGATAACCAGTATAAAATGTAACGACCGAATACTTAACAAATTAATTGTGTATATATATCTTTAAGTTAAGAAAGAAATATGATAAAAGAGCTATCATTTTAAAACGACTACTCTTTTAATATTGTTTAAGGAAAATAACCCTTCCAAATGTGTCAATGTATAAAAGTTTTTTTAAGCTAATACTATATGTAAACTGTCTTTTAAAGTTTTCTAAGAAGAATGTTCAAGTTGCAAAAGAACAAAAACATATTGCCCGAACAATTGCAAAATCATTTTCAATTGACAATGTAAGAAGAAACAGTGTAATATTAAAGTACAATAAGTAAACAATACTCAAATTTCATTATTTTAACAGGCGTGAAATACTATTTTGAAAAGTATGTAAATAAATCATAATACATAACCCCCAAGAAATTAAAACGTGTACATCATGTAATGAACATGATTAAGCATAATATTTTATTCTCTAAGTGACAAAGTATAATACAACCTTTATGTTCATTACAGGAGCAAAGTTCTGCACATTTCTTTCCATAATATCCTTCGGGGCACTTATGGCAGGGTTCTCCTAAGTCTGATATATACCCATGTTCACATTCTGTATAACAAAATGGAAACAGAAAATTGCGACACACTTTTGATTAAACCCAATGAACAAATGAACGCATTTTATCGCTCTGTATTATCGAGGGTGAAACTGATTTCATCCCCATTCTTTAAAATATGTTAAGTTCACTTCCTGTCTGAGATCAAACTGTCAACATCATATTGACGTCTCCTGCTTAATTCAAAATGTGTTGTTAATAGACAATAATTCTGACAAAATCAAATACGTTTTTCTGTTACATAAAAGAAACGACACAGCATATCTTTTATAATCTATCATTCGATGGGTGATTTGTGCAATTAATTATAATAAAGATTTTAAGAAGTATTATTTAATTCCGGTTTATCGCTGTCATACGATATTTCACTTCTAAACGGAAAATTGCTCGTTCACTCTTTCATTTTGATCTAAAATACATAATATTCTGAATGCTAATCAATGGCTTCTAACTGAAATAGTAATTGTCCCGTCTGTCGCCGTATGTGAGACATAAGTATTACAATCCGGCGATTGAGGCTGCTGCGTAAACTATTTGGGAAAGCTTTATATTTCAGCAATTAGAAAGCTTGGATGTTTCATACCTTGTGGGCTGATACCTTATGTAACGACGTTTCCGTCTGCCATATATCCATTGTTCTCAACTTCATTTTCATGGTTCAGTCATTGTTTGAACAAAATTACACTTTTTTTGTTACGTGAAATGAGTAATAGCATAATTATGTTTGTATATGGGTTCCTTGCAAGGTCCGTTAGGTAGGGTCCCCTGACATCGACCTAATTCAATTGAGCAGTGATCAAGGTTGAAATTACGTGGTCAATCCTTA
Organism: Mytilus coruscus; assembly: GCA_017311375.1. Taxonomy (NCBI): domain Eukaryota; kingdom Metazoa; phylum Mollusca; class Bivalvia; order Mytilida; family Mytilidae; genus Mytilus; species Mytilus coruscus. The sequence continues at coordinate 25,849,086 of CM029608.1, read as the reverse complement.
TCTCTGATACTATAAGCAATAAAGCCACTATATTTGGTGTAGGAAGAATCGTCAGTTGTACATATCCGTCTGGCAGGTTTCAACTGACCTACGCCTTGTTTTCATGGTTCATTGGTCAATGTTAAGATTTTGCGGTTTAATCTGTTTCTTAGGTACTATTAGCAATAGCATCACTATATTTGATGTATATAATGATTGTAAGGTGTACATGTCTGACTGTATGTTAAATGAAGGTAATGGTAAGAAATTTCACTTAGTACTAAAGAAAATTTATATTAATTTTTTTTAGTCAATTATCTAATATTAAGTCTTTTGTGAAAATTTTAAAACAACAAGACCGTTTACGTTCGAAATCCGTTAACAGGAAATATTTCCATAGATATCTACATGGAAATATCTACCAAGAAATGTAACTAACAACACTTATGCTATATATTTTTTCATGAGCCTAAAAAATCAAGATTATTCATAAAATAAGTGTTTTGCAAAATGAAATCTTATGTTTATATTAATCCACATAGTCATATAAGTCTTAGAGAGAACCTGTCTCATTATGCCTTTTGTTCCATTCCTGTACTGTTAATTTTTTTTTATATGTAAGCCTGTTTCAATGCTATCTGCCATTGCACATGTTGTATGGATTGTAAGCAAAAGTGTATTTGATTGCAAAAATAATATTGTTCTTACCTACACATGTACCATTTATTTCTATTTGATTGTCACAACAATGAATCTTTAAAGTCCCATTCCTACAACAAGTCAGTTTATGAATAATCATAATATTCCTTTCAACGAATTGAGTTTGTCCAAATCTGTGACCAACCAGCTGAAGTTATAACTAAATTGGTACTTGTTGGACGTGATAAATTTAAATCTTAGAGCCTATTTATTCTAATAAGCCTAAAAATCAAGATTATTCCTAAAACAAGTGTTTTGCAAAATGAAATCTTATGTTTATATAAAACCACATAGTCATATAAGTCTTAGAGAGAACCTGTCTCATTATGCCTTTTGTTCCACTGTTGTACTGTGGATTTTTTATATTTACGCTTGTTTCAATGCTATCTGTCATTGCACATGTTGTATGGATTGTAAGCAAAAGTGTATTTGATTGCAAAAAAATAATATTGTTCTTACCTACACATGTACCATTTATTTCTATCTGATTGTCACAACAATGAATCTTTAAAGTCCCATTCCTACAGCAAATCAATTTATGAATAATCATAATATTTCTTTCAACGAATTGAGTTTTTCCAAATTTGTGACCAACCAGCTGAAGTTATAACTAAATTGGTACTTGTTGGACGTGATAAATGTTCACAATCTTAATTTTAAATCTTAGAGCCTATTCAATCTAAATAATGCATAAATCATTAATTGCATCCGAAAACGGATACACTTACTCTTTGTGATTTAACGCTAATTTTCAGAAGATCTTTCTAGTTTATATTTAATTTGTATCGTTACACCACCGTCCCAGGGTGGGAGAGGTAGGTACCCACCCAATACTGTATGTGCCAATCTTAAGTCAAATGCCTATATTTCAATTGTTGTAGCTTGTTGCTTTATATCATATTTAATTTCTCGGTTTATTAGTTTAACCTTTTTTAATGTCGGACCAGTTATAACTAGCCCAGTTGTATGGGTTTTTCCCAATGTTGAGGCCTTGTAGTTACCCTGGGTTGCTAGCATCTACGGCATTTGGTCTTTTGTGGACATGTGTCTCATTGTCAATCACACCATATCTTCTTTTTTCTTAAACATTATCTGAAAGAACTATAGACGTTGCAAGCAGGAGGTTTTGTTGCAATTACTGTGAGAAAAAGGATTAAGATACGAAGCCGACCTTCATTTTTGGTAGTATTCCCAAGCAAACAAAGATACAGGAAATATAAGTCCACCAAAATATTTAAAAGTAAAATTAAAAAATTTCGCATAATGCATTTTTTTTCAAAAGGTTATGTATAAATTCTGCAATAAATGCAACAGAAACAAGTGTTCTTTTGGTGGTGCACAATACGAACCAATTGGAAAACGGACTTTTTAAATCAACCCACAACTTTTGCTGATAAATCAATCCACAAAAATCAACAAATAAGTTGTCGGTCAATAATTTGGATGATATCATCTATGGTGTATTTGTTTTTAAATGTGTTTTTTTACAAAGTAAGACTTTTCATGACCAAGATGAGAGACTTGTGTGTGTGTGTGTATTCACTGTGTATTCACTTGTAAATTTGTGTACAAAAAGGCTTTGTTAAATGAGAAGATAGAGTTAATCTTTTAATTGAGCATTAGGAATAGAAGAGAAATATTATTGCAATATTGTGACGACTTTGATTAAATATTTTGGAATAGTTCTTTGGAACAATTCACATCACCACTAGTTAAATACACCTCATCACAATATGTTTTAAGGCCGTATGTCACTATCGAAAGAATGGTGATACGAAATCCAACTATATATTGCCCTTTGTAGAATTTTTGTGGGGTGTATGTATCCAGCATAATAATGTGAGATACCCATCGTTTGTCATCATCTTACCTGATATTAAGGAATATATCAGATTGTCAATTAAACAAAACCAGAACCAGCATAATTTACGATTGCTTTCTATATTGATACATGTATATATGTATAAAATTGAGAATGGAAATGGGGAATGTGTCAAAAGACAACAACCCGACCACAGAACAGACAACAACAGAAGGTCACCAATAGGTCTTCAATGCAGCGAGAAATTCCCGCATCCGGAGGCGTCCTTAAGCTGGCCCCTAAACAAATATATATACTAGTTCAGTGATAATGGACGTCATACTAAATTCCAAATTATACACAAGAAACTAAAAGTAAAAATAATACAAGACTAACAAAGGCCAGAGGCTCCTGACTTGGGACAGGCGCAAAATGCGGCGGGTTAAACATGTTTATGAGATCTCAACCTCCCCTATACCTCTAGCCAATGTAGAAAAGTAAACGCATAACAATACGCACATTAAAAGTCAGTTAAAGAGAAGTCCGAGTCCGATGTCAGAAGATGTAACAAAGAAAATAAACAAAATGACAATAATACATAAATAACAACAGACTACTAGCAGTTAACTGACATGCCAGCTCCAGACCTCAATTAAACTGATTGAAAGATTATGTCTTCATCATATGAATATCAGGCACAATCCCTCCCGTTAGGGGTTTAGTATCATACCATCATAAAATATATAAGAAGAGCATAACCCGTGTCATGCCAACACTGGTTTTTAAATAAATGTGTTTAGTTCCGATGCAAAGACCCTATAAGTGAATCAATATTAAAGCCAAAATATGCAATCTTTAATGACCTGACAACAGTATCGTAACTATATCCCTTCTTAATAAGTCTATTTAAAGGTTTTGTTAGCTTCTGAGGTGAATACTGACATTTTTGTGCTTTATAAAGAATATTACCATAAAAGATTGGATGTGAAATACCTGAACGTATAAGAAGTCTGCATGTTGAGGTATATTTACGAATGATGTCCTTGTACCGATGATAAAATTTAGTAAATGTTTTGACTAGTTTGTGATATCGAAAACCCTGGTGTAATAATTTTTCAGTAATACATAAATTTCTTTCCATAAAATCTGAAACGTTGTTACATACACGAGCGAATCGTACAAATTGAGATATATAAACACCGTAAGATGGTGACAAGGAACGTCACCATCTAAAAATGGATAATTAACGATAGGAAATGAAAATCATCTCTTTTATCATAAATTTTTGTATGAAGCTTTCCGTTAATGATATAGATATCAAGATCGAGGAAAGGGCAGTGGTCATTGTTAGTATTAGCTTTATTTAAAGTAAGTTCAACAGGATAAATTTCTTTAGTATACATACTGAAGTCGTCATTATTGAGAGCCAATATATCATCCAAATATCTAAAAGTATTATTAAATTTTGTATCAGATGTTGTTTCGAGGGTGTATGTATATAACAAGAAGGCAGATAAATAGTTTGATTTTGAGGATAAACCTCAATACAGGTTTTTATATTCTTAAGATGGTTTGCTTCATTTGTTTTGATCTCGATTAATTTTTCCTTCTATTATTATCTATACTCAGTAAAACAGTTAGTGTTTATATTCAGCCTCTGATTATCTAATGTCAACTGATCTGAGTTGTAATTTAGTCCATTAAAAAGATTTATCACTTTAACATTAGCGTTCTTTATGATGACTACAGATATTTTTTGTGAAGGGTCACTTGTATTCTAAATATATCAATTTAATTGATTGGACTGTATACTTCATCAAAGCCAGATGTGCTTTTCTTTTTTGCCACCTGAAATTTGCATCGGTTAACTTTGACCTTGCTATAATCATTGTTCTGAGATATAAAAGTTGAAATGTCCATATCAAGTATTTGATCTTCTCTTAATTTTGTTGTCGCCTACATGCATGGTCTCATCCTTATAAAACAATCATCAATAACCACCAAATCTGAATTCAAATTCGCACTCTCGATGATATATTAAAACATAGTAAGCAGGTAAGCATTATTGTAATAGTTTTACAAATAATCAGTTAAACTGAATTGAAATGATACATTTCTATAATTTGTTTTCTTTTTATTGAGGCTTCTAATTGATATATGTGAACAGTCAAACAATGGATAATAAAGCATAAACTGGACGATATATGGTTGATGGAATAATTAGGTCTTTTTTACGAATCCACCAAGTGACCTTTTGCTTACCATAAAGGTTAAGTTTTTGTGTCTGAGCTATTTAAATAATAAAGAACAAGATATACAGCACTTTCGAGCAAATAAAAAATGAAATATGAATTCCAGTATATCAGGGATTCTCTTTAGTTATTTTTAGATTGCCAATATTAAAGTTTCCGCGACTGACACATGTTGTACATTTAGTAATAATGAATGTTTCATAGAATATTTCCTGATCCCGGATTATATTAAAATAAGTTCAGATAGTGTAGTTTTGTGATATTTCAAACAAATACTATACGAAGTATAAAGAAGGATAAATTATGAAAAGTATCTAATACTAAAAGTTTTTTTTTTAAGTCTGATCTTATTATTTTTTTTGCATTATTGTATTCTAGAGTGTGCATATAGTTGTGATGCCAAACTTATATTTGACATGTGTGATAAAATTTGGAGGCATAATAGATCTGACGCTCACCATTTTCGTGAAATGTTAATTAAACTTTTCTTTTTATAAGGGTTTCAATGTACATTGTTATAAAGCCAGACTTTTAATTGTACTCAATACTTAGGTCTTTAAACATTAAAAATAAAGATCATTTACATGATGATTTTAATTTCGCTAACATATCCAATATAATATCATTTGCATGATGATAATCAACACAAAACATACGACCGAATTGGAACAAATCTACAAGAAAACAGTACAGTTAAAGAATTAGAAGGAATAAAGATTGTGTAGTTACCCCAACTTTGTAGAACATCTTTTACCGCTCACAAACATGACAAAATACCATAAAATACATAATCGGTCATAACTATACACCATCATTTTAACCATTTAATATAAATGCGGAAATAGGAAAAAAACATTAAACCAGGAAATAGTGTCCGCACAATTAACATATATTCGCTTTAATTGTCTAATTGTTTGTGTGAATGCATGTTTTATTGAATGATGTAATATATAACACCATCCATAACATGAATATTTAGGCGTTTACAAAGCAATGTTGCCCAGTTGATATAGAATGAATTTTTGGTCAATTGGAAAATTCAGGATACGGTTGCAAATGTTTTACGCCTCATAAAATATAAAGTTAAATTTATTAATAAGATATATTCTGTAACTGTACATTTTATGTACCTGCATAGCGATAAGTTTATAGATTACTCGAAAATATAGCATTGTTTTATAAAATTACATACCATTTCTTTCTGTTTCTACATTGCACCGGATATAGAACCTTGATCATTTTATTGACCCTTTATTAACGAAACAGATAATTATACTTCACTAGGGATTTTGCTTTATTGATTGGTTTTCTATTGTAATCCGCTTTTCAAAATTATGTTATACAGATTATAAATTCAAAAACAAAATATTATACTGTTCAAATTAATTGTTTTATATGTTTGAGATATCCCAAGATATGATTGGTTGCATGATTGGTTAGTAAAACAACTTTCAGCATTTTGTGCTTTTTCGTGGCGGTCAGTTTTTTATTGGTGGAGGAAATCGGAATGCCCGGAAAGAACTATCGACTTTCTGTAGGAAAACTGACAATCCTACTCTATAAAGATTGGAGTCTAACGCACCTGTGACGTGCAGGATTCGAACTTTCAACCTCAGTGTTGACAGGCTGGTGATGCGGGTACATCATATTCGAAAAAGAGGTAACATTAGTACCTTATTTAGATACCAAAATCAATTTTACATCATAAACTTATTTTTGTTCCCTATAAATCAAATAATCAATATCGAGGTATAACAAGTACTCAATTTGTAAGGCAGAACTTATATCATACAAAAGAAAAACTATTGGCAATTTTTATAGTACATAACGTTTAAGTCATAAATTTGTAGAGTTCTTTATTAGTGTAAAACTATCCGTCCTCCGGTACCAAACTAACAGAATGTTAATACAAGTACCTAGCATTCTCAATCATCTGCTTCAAGTCATCTGTGTTATCATTTTGTTAACTTATGTATATCATGTAACGATAGAGTTGCACAATTTACTTATTATACCAGGTTGGCAAACATGTATTTCTTGTTGGACAATTGACAGAGTGCATGTTCATAAAACGGTAATTAGCAAATGTAAGTATGCAAAGCCTTGTTATATTTGGATAGTATTGAGGGTAGATCTATTCTATGGTAATATATACTCAGTTATAGTAATAATACGATCAGTTGTGCTGGCTATGTTGGTTAAAGTACCAGAGATTATAAGGGAAATGAATAAGGTTATGACGAATATGCCAAGTTAGACTACTTAGATGTATGTAACGATTCTTTAGCGGCAGTTGAATAGATGGAATCTTCGAGTACTGTAGATAAATTGATAATTGGATCATTTATAAATGGCAAACGTATACTGTAATTTAGTAATTTAGTACCTACTTTCATGGTCGAGCATCTAGAAGAAGGCCTATTAACATTAAGATATGGTTTGAGTTCAGTTAAATGAAATATAAAAGAAAAATAAAGAAAACATACAGAATTATCTATGAAATACATTATCACTGGAATAACTCGACTGCATCTAAATATTTGGACAAACGATTATCAACTAATGATTTTGTGACTGTGTAAAAGACTTTTGCTATTACATAATGTATTCTTCAACTACATGTCTACCTTAATGTGCAGCTTTTTCAAGTATCGTTGTCATACAAACAAAACGCGATGCTTGCCTGCTGAATAGCAACAACAAAATAAACAGAAGAAGCAAGCATCTGCCTTGTTAATGACCTGTTATACCAGAGATTACTGCAAAGTTTTAAATCATTATTGTGCCCTCTTCCGATTGATCATACAGAAAACTGTTCCAGTCGAAATGTATACATTCTCGTTAAGTTAAGCTTCAACATTGGAATAAAACCAGTGTCTTTTCTTGATCTCTCGTTATAGACTACTGTTCGACAAGATCAGTACATGTACCATAGTTTCGTATTTTTTATACTGTTTTCACAAATCTTTTTATGTTTGGCTTTAGTATATAAATGTGGCATACTATTGGTATCATAGGGCACTTAATTGTATCGAAGGTACGTCAAAACAAAAACCTTGTAAAAATAAAAAAGATAAAAAAAATACTGAACGAGGAGGAAATTTCAAAACGTCTCTAATCAAATGTCAAAATCAAAAGCTCAAACACATTAAACAAATAAATAACATTAATATTATTCCTGACTTGGTACAGTCATTTTCTTATGTAGAAAATGGTGGATTAAACCTGGTTTTATAGCTAGCTAAACCTCTCACTTGTATGACAGTCGCATACAGATTCCATTATATTGAAAACAATGGGTGAACAAAACAATCAGACATAATAGGTTTAAACATTAAAATCAATTCTTTACAAAGACAAATAAAAAGACAACACATGTAATTGAAATGATAAACAACGTCAGTACCTAGAATCTAAACTGCAAGACCATCGTGTATTATTTGTGAAGTTGATACGGAATAGTTATCAACAAGGTCTTGGTATCTTCCGATGAACTTTTTAAGAAAAAGGACGAGGCGTTGGTTCACCAACTTATTGCTCAGACACTGGTGACGTGTTACAAAATCAGAGTAGCAGCTGCAAGCTCTTGAATACCGAATACGTTGGGAAATGTATATCCCATATGTAGGTGAGGTTGTTAAATAGCTACTAAGGGATATTTGTTAATTTTTACAATTTGGAAAAAAGCCGTTCTATTGAATTTTCAATTTGGGTTCTAAGCTTAATTTGTCCAAAGCACCCCGCACACTGATATGACAATTTGAACTAATATAAAGAATATTTGTTGATTTTGAAAACAAAAACGCCATATTGAAATTTCAAGGTGGGTTCATAGATAATATTTTTCTAAACACCAAGCATTACTACTATGCAACTTTGACCTTAACTGTGGCTTTATATGTTGTTTGGGTTTTTTTTTGGTGCATTTTATGGCCATATTTGAAACAGCCACCGTATTGAAATTTCATAGCGGGTCCATAGCCAGTATAAAATATTGTTTGCAACAACAAGAACTACAACCATGTTAAAATTGATGCTTTTATCATCAAACGAACAATTTTGTCGCCAATCTGCAGGACTATTTTTCAATCAATTCAATACAAGAAAGGGTTTCATGTTCAAATGTATCATTGTTTATATAACACAATTCCAAACACAGTTAACAAACATATGATTAAATCCAGCACCTACGTTTGTTAAGTTTCAAGAGACTACATCAAGTTCTAAAAAAAAAAAACAAACGATCACTATGAATACAGTTCGAATCAAACACACGATTGCTTTTTTAAACATGAGTAAACGTGTTCCGTTTTTCTGTTTCTTACATTGCACTATATTCCTAAACAGACAATGATATCAGATTTAAAAAAAAAAAAAAAATGAAATCAACGCCGACACCTGAAAATCATAAACTGTTGTAGCTCTTATAATTAGTTCATGAAGCAATTTATAGATTTGCACTTTGCACACACAGGGTGATGCTTTCAGGGTTGTTAATCAAATTCTGGATTAGCTATTTTGTCCAAGGACTTATCTGTGGTCTATCAAGCGCTTGAAGGTTTATTTTATCTTTTCTATATTCATTGTGGCTAAAAATGATGTAAAAAAGAAATAGAGCAACACAGATGTCGGCTTTTATACCAAAAGACGGAAGAGGAAATACAAAATCTCGTACAAATTCTAAAAAGCATCAAACACACATTTTAAAACTAGCATCGTCAACCAAATTTGTGTTAAAAAAAAAATCCCAAAGCATGAGAAAAAATGAATTGAAATAAGTATGGACGCCGGCAAAACCAATTAAAACTTGTTTTTCTTTTTTTTTTTTTTTTTTTTAAGAAACCGTCTGTACGAGTGACAAAAGCATTGTATTTGAAGGTGACCTTAAAAAAATTTATGTTTTTGTGTACTTGTTATCTGTTCTTTCGTTGTAAACTATTTTTAAAATTTTGTGTGAATAGATGGATTTTTTTTAGTCCTTGGACTATCATTCCTCTGCATATAGGATATACATTTTCTCAACTCATTCGGTATTCAAGAGTTTGTAGCTGCTACTCAGATATTATAAAACGTCACCAGTGTCTTTATGAACCAATTGCAAGGTTATGTCAAAAAACATCTTTTCCTTTTTCGGTACATTTTTAACCTTTACTGTTCCGTCCATTATCATGATTATGGTGATACAAGGTGCGGTACTTATACAAATCTCAATTTTGTTATTGTGCTATCTTCAATTTTGTATTCTTGTCTTTCATTTTTTTCTGATGTTCCTTGTCTATGTAGTGTCTTAATGCCATCTTTTTTCATTGTTGAAATAGTTATTAGTTTTTATAGTGATTAAGATTGTATTACAATGTTGACTGCTGTACCTCTAATTTTGACATATTTGTACCTATTATGTCTGTTTGTTTTACTCACACATTGTTTTCAATACCTTTTATGTCTGTTTGTTTTACTCACACATTGTTGTCAAGACCTATTATATCTGTCTGTTTTACTCACACAATGTTGTCATTATAATCATGATAATGGAATTATATGCGATAGTCATACATGTGACAGGTCTAGCTAGCTATAACACATGGTTTAATCTACCATTTTCTATGTAAGTCGTATACCAAGTCAGGAATAAGACAGTTGTTTTCCATTCGTATTGTGTATTTTATTATTTTCTTTTTATTGATGTGACGAGAATACTCATACAAGGGGGATATTTATATAAATAAAAACAATTTTAAAATATACCGAGCAGGATATGATAAATATTAAAAAGGAAGAAGATTGTTAAGTCCTCATCATGCTGATACCTCCGATCTTTTAACTATTGTTTATCCTCATTTTTTCGATGCATCTAAAATATCTGAAGACTAATATTATTATGCTAGTTACTACAGTGTAAATAGCACTCAATCTGAGATATAATAATATCTATATTGACGGAACTTGACACTCGCTTTTCGGACCCGGTTTCGTTGTCGCGTTAATTGCTTATTTAGGATATTTTACGATGTATGTTGATTAATATTCCTTTTCAGAACAACATGCCCTTGATGTTGGCTGATGTTATGGTAAAACAACAAAAGCAAATATAAAACAGCACCATTTGTTTGAATTTGTTGTGCTTTGAAATGGACCATTAGGTGTCATCTGATCGCTTAAAAAATATAGTTTTCATCTTTTGATATCATTTGTTATATATTGTGAAAACTTCAAAACTACCAATCTAATGTTTGCAGTAATACATGATAAAAAAAATCAAAACTCTATGCAGAAATACACAATCACACACAAACAAAAATCTGACAACACTCTGTGGTATTTTATTGTGTTATATAAGGGCTATTTTTGGAATATGTCATTATATTTCAGGTGGTTCGGTTTACTTATGTTAATTCTTTGTACCTAAATGTAATGCATGTACCTATGTTACACGAATGAATATCAAAATTTCTCATTCTTCATATTTTAGATTTGTATAATATATAGCAAATATTTCAGATAGTTTTCTAATCTTTGTTAGAAGAAATATTGCATTATATTAAAATATATTTATGATACTTTTGTAGGATGTTTTTCGGAATCTTTATTTTGATATCTTCTCTATTACTTTTTTTAATTCATTTTAGTATAATAAATATAACTTGAGTTGTTTCTCTTTTATTGTTATGATGTTAAACCGTTCATAGGTTTTATATATTATATGATATTGTTTTATTTGATTTGATTTGAGAAATATAATTCAAATGTGATCTTGGTTTGGGTCGACATTACTACAGCTAATTTTATCAAATATCATGTATATAGTTGACAATTTCAAAATACTGCATTTTAGTGTTTTGAATAAAGGTTCTAGAACAATTTAGATTTTACATAAACAGGTAAAAGTACAATTTATAGTTTGTATATTTCAAAAGGAAAATGGATTAATCCGAATACACGTATCAAATCTGTTCAACGGCACACAACTATAAATTATTATGACAACATATAATAAGGACTGATCGAGAGGTGAATTTGTAGACATAGCTAGCAATAACATTTCCCGGACATATCTGTTTGTGTCTATCATTATGACAAAGCACAAAATACTATTGTTTACTGAAAATGAGGTAAAGTTTCTCAGAGAAACACATGGTCTACGGTTATAAACTACGAAGGACTATACAATGAATGTTTTAAGTTCTGTACATATTTTGTCTGAATGCTGAGTAGAAGAAATCTGCAAAACCTAGATCTAATCCCTCGTGTATGTCTACAACAGTAACGGCATTAGAACTGACAGATTACTTGTTATAACAACCATTCGACACGATGTCCATCTACAAACCCGGACATACCCAGTTAACAACTCGATCGGATAGCTAGATACATTTGTTTCTGTAGTCCGAGATTGCTTAAACATTGATAAATTAACGCAAAGAAAGTTCGTAATCGGATTACGTGGAACCACCTAATTGTGTTTTTAGAGAAAGAAAGGCCTACACGAAGATCATCTACTACCATACGGTATCATTCACATGATAAAGACACAGAACACAAACCCGTTCCATGTAAATATCCGTGCCAAACTCAATATAGGACAGTAACAACCTTCACCTTATTCCATACCTTATAAGCGAAAATTGTTCGACGAATATTTAAGATGCAGTGAAGCATGCGTTAGTAAATGCTTCTACTGAAGTCATATTCGACATTTTTTAAACATAATACTGGTATCTAAAGATAATTTAAGACAAAAGACTAGAATAATCACTCAAAAACTACGATTGCTACTGTGTCTCAACTGCTTCGAGACATGTCTATGACAATGTTCACTTCATCAAACACTGTACAACCGGATTTATGTTTCCAGTCTCAAAACCTGCACGTTATTCGCCATTGAAATCGCATCTACTAGGTAGATTTATTTGTTTGCCAAAGCTTTGATTGTAAAAAAAAAAAGGAAAACAATCGGTCTGGATCGTTTACAAAATTAATGAACAAAGTAGAAAAATCAATTAGTTAAATTATATTTAAAAGCTATTCTTCTCAATATCCATTTTCAATTATATCGATAACTCTACTTTGTATGCAAATAATATGTGTTTCCATGCGTATTATATGCAATATCTGAATATTTCGCAGAACAATTTCAATTGCTAAACAAATGTTTCGAAGAATACGAATTAGCAATCTCAATTCTACAAAATAATAAAAAATTAAGACTAGTGTGTGCTTATTTTGGTTAAGCACATTATGTTATGTTACTTATACATTTGCATAGCTACTGTTCACTAACATAACCATTGAACCTTTAACTGCTTGTCATTTTAAAAGACCCAAACGTCTATCTCGGATTTAAATTGGAAGTTATATACATTGGAAGTTAAAGTTAAATATGGAACAGATTATACCGATATTTACTGGAATTGTTAAAATTCTCAGAAATTAATAAATTACAAAATCGAGTGTCAGTCGAAATTATAGATATTAACTCCAATGATCGGGCGGCAATATTTAATTGTGAGTACACATATTTTTTTTATTTTTTTTATACAAACAAGTAACATATAAATACTAGAAATTCCTAAGGCCCTTCAAAGCCTAATTTGTTGCAATTGTCTATCTGTACTAATATAAGAGAACACCTTAGATTGATTTACTCGTCAGTTTATTGTTATATTAAACTAATTGAAACACATGAAGAAATAAACATCCGAGGTCAAAGTATCTTTATCTACATGTTTTGAAATAAAAGTAATATATAACAGGTAAGGTATACTAATTTGGACATGAATTACAGCTTTGAAATAAAGACAATATTCCATAAACAGATGAGGTTTTGTAAATTTTATCTACATTCAGGTGCTCTATAGCCAGTATAATAGCAAAATCGTGAATGTGATATTTCGTTTGCAAAACATTTCTATGCTAAATGTAAGTATTTCTATTTATGAAGGAACTTTGTAAAGATTTTAATTTATTTCCATACAAGAGCGATTTTGATGATTTATTAGTTATATGAACATTGCGTTCATTGAAATTTACATAATAGATATAGGAAGATGTGGTGTGAGTGCCAATGAGACAACTCTCCATCCAAATAACAATTTATAAAAGTAAACCATTATAGGTCAATGTACGGCCTTCAACACGGAGCCTTGGCCCACACCGAACAACAAGCTATAAAGGGCCCCAAAAGTACTAGTGTAAAACCATTCAAACAGTAAAACCAACGGTCTAGTATATATAAAAACGAGAAACGAGAAACACGTATAAATTACATAAACAAACGACAACTATTGTACATCAGATTCCTGACTTAGGACAGGTGCAAACATTTGCAGCGGGATTAAACGTTTGAATGGTACCAAACCTTCTCCCTTTTCTGAAACAATAGTATAACATCACAACATAGAAAACACACGATAAAACATCAATTGGAAGGCTTAACTCAATCAAAACGTAAATTAACACACTATGAACGAATAAATTCGATCTGTGATACCTGAAAGTAAATACATAGTTAATAAAATATTAGGGACAAACATTCAAGGCCAAAAGCAAACAAACAAGTCCAAATAAAGCCATGGCAAAACACTACCGCGAAATATTAAACCCTTAGAAAATAATCACTTTTGAAAAACCGGTTTTCATAATATATACAGGTAAATGAAAAATAACTTTGTCGTTTTAGGTATACTTTTCTGACTATATAAAATCTTCCAATAATTAGGAATACCAAGAAAGGTCTGTCATATAAATACCTAATTTAACACTAGATACATAAGGGTAAATATCAACAATAAAACTTCCTGTACAGATTAAAGGAGAATAATCTTGATGTTAATACAAATGTAGTACGAAGAAGTGAAAATTAGTAGATATTCCAAATAATCAAAGCTGGTATACAGACAAGATCCATATTAATATAAAATAACAAAAAGTATTAAAAATAGTATCAACAGGTCGAATTAACAAGAAAGTACGATTTGAGAGTACTCGCAGTTACTGACAGCTAGTTAAAAGCCAAAACAATTAATGATAAAAATCGTGCATCAGAGACTAAAATCAACTAAAACACATCCCAGGGATTTAGTATTTTAACGTCATGAACAGTCAGAGAAGACATGACTTGTGCAATGCCAAAATAAATGTATCGACAGGTAGTAGGATAGTGAGGAGCTACTTAAGAGATAAAATTAACGTGTGTGTCTCTAAACATCCCGCCTCAAAAGAACTATATATACGGGCAAGTACACAATGTAATGTAAGGTGAATTAACAAACTGGTTAAAGTAACATCACCGTAAATAATTATCACATTTTATGTTGGTAACATCAACAAAAGACAAACAACAGTATATAGAACACAACATTGAAAACTAAAATGGAGCATCACAAATCCCGCAAAATATCATACACGCGTTTTGTCTTCAAAATGAATCATTGGTTACGGTGGAATAAAAAGTGAAAATTCAAAATATATAGCACATAGTTGGTGAACATAGCAAAACAGTTAATTTATAAATGTGACAATATCAATTTTATTGAATGTCAGCATGCTAACTACTGTCCTGGTGATACCATCGGAGGATAAAACTGTTGCGTCTTGCGCAAGATCAAAATTTTTAAAATTCATTGAAAATATACAATTAGTTTTGGAAAGTCATCTAAAAGCAATTTATATGCTGATAAACAACAAAAACAAACAAACAAAAAAAAACAAACAAAAAAACAAACGTTATTCATATCAGTCAATATCTACAATTTTTTCCAAACTGTAAGTGTTATACGTACACCAATTAAAAAAAAAAAAAGGTTAATAATGCTGTTTTTGATATTCCAAATCACATGTAAAGGAACAAATTCAAATTTAAGATGAAGTTCTCAAACAAAAATACCGTGCGTAAACGTTCTCGGTCTGAAAGGATCTATTTCTTTCAGCCTACTGACTTAAACAAGGTTAGATAAATTTAAAAGGGTGTGAAATATTTCAATGTTCATTCGTTTAAAAGGATACTTTGATTTTGACATAATATATGCAAATAGTTCAAACGTTTAAGAGAAATTAGATTTATACCAAAGAGTCATGGTATATATCAGAGTTATATATGAAGAGGTCATTTCAAATTTCTTGAAAGTAGTCTAACCTTTTTGAAAAAAAAAAAAAAAAAAAATCCATTACACTCGTTCAGACATTTTGTTTTGAACCTGCAAACATGGAATTTGAAAAAGAAATATTTTTGAGGGTGAACATTGTTTTGGCTTAACTATAAGATATTTAAATATATATAATACATGTATATAAGTATATTTTCTTTTTCCATTTCAAATTGCAGCCATAAGTAATGTGTACACGAATTTTGAATTTTTAAACACAATGAAGGGTCGTACTGCAGATGTTTGTTGAATGAAAACATGTAGACGATATCCCTTCATCTGCATATGGTATATACATTTCCAAACTCATTTGATATTCAAGACCTTGCGGCTGCTTCTCGGACTTTGTGGAACGTCATTAGTGTCTGAACAGAAAGTTAGTTAACCAGGGTCAAATAACGTCTCGTCCTTTTTCTAAAGAAGTTCATCGGAAGATACCAAGACCTTGTTAATAATATTCTGTATCAACTTCACAAATAATACACGATGGTCTTGAAATATAGATTCTAGCTACTGACGTTGTTTATCATCTTGATTACGTGTTATAGTGTTCATTTATTTGTCTTTGTGAATTATTGTTTTTACTGTTAAGTCTATATTTGGTAATGTCCATTCGACGTAGCTCGGTGCTTGTGCATCCCGTCATTGAGTTATAATGCTATGGTAAATGTTTGTATTCTTTTCTTTCGTATTTCCCAGTGTGCTTTGTCTGTGTGCCTTTTTGTTTTCTTTGTTGACATGTTTGTTTGTTTAATAGTAATTAAGATTATAACACAATGTTGACTGCTGTACCCCTATTTTTGACATTTTAACATATGTTGTCTGTTTGTTTTGTTCACACATTGTTGTCAATATAATGGAATTTTATGCGACGTACAAGGTTTTGTTAGCTATAAAACCAGGTTCAGTCCACAAGAAAATGCCCGTACCAAGCCAGGATTATGACAGTTGTTATCCATTCGTTTAATGGGTTTGAGCTTTTGATTTTGCTATTTGATTAGGAACTTTCCGGTGAATTTTCCTCGAAATTTTTTTTTTGTTATTCTACTTTTCACTTAGATTTCTGAATTGTCAAATGATTCTTATTGTTTGTTTTTTTTGTCTTATTCAGATTTTGTACGTTCCGTTGACAGTATTAAAGGTCGTTTCATATGATCTAACGTGTCCAGAAAATTTGCACAGGACTTACTGCAAGCAATCGTTTTGTAATACTACATTATTCACCTCGTATTCCTGTTTGTTAGATAGACATTCCAATGATTTCAACGAATCCTGCGAAGAAGAGCCAAATTTTGTTAGACCAGGTAAGTAACTTATTTCTCTGTTCATTTGAACACCTAACAAAGGTTTTATATATATTTGTTTTCATATATTATGGAATAATGTTTTGAAGAAGAATTACAAGAAAGATCTTAACCAGATGGATTATCTGGTCTTTTGTCTCTTCTATTTGTTGTATTTTTATAAGTGTTACTTAATGTCCTGCTGCGCTTAATACATTGCTCATATTACATACAGAGTCTAAATGAGACCTCTGAAATGAGCCGAAATAAGCTGAAATGTGGAAATATGTTATGCATCTTGCTTGATAAACGCGTACTGTTTTCATAATTTTGATTTATTGGGAAAGGAATATGAGAACATACTTTCTACTTGTGAAATTAGTTTTAAGGAGGTGGCGATATTCTAAGTAAATTCTCATCTTGTAGGACTAGACGTTTTACTTCTAAGACTAAATCACAACTGCATACAACTAAAGACGAGTAAATTATTTGTAGCACAAATGACTATATAACATAATGAGATGTGGTGGGATCAACACTGAGACCACTGTATCCATCAAAGACCAAATGCGTAGATATAAGCACCTATAGATCACCGTTTGGCAAGATGGAGCAATACTCATATTGCAAAGCAAGCTAAACTAGGCTCACACATAAGAAAATGATAAACAATGACTGTTATATATTTAGCAAGTTGCACCTTGGCTTTCAAATATTAGGTTTTGTGCGTTCCTGATAATATGAACTCCAGAAAAATGCTTCGGACACGTGACATTATGAAGTGTTACTTTCATTGTTGAAACCGGCAGTATTAAAATGTTTTACATGATTGACATACATTCATGGTGAATGCATACATAAAATCCAAATCGATAAATTAACTTTACAGTACTACATATGTATAACATGCAAATAATTTTACATGGTCAATATATGAACAAGAAATGAAACGGTCCATATACACAAAAACAAAAAAGCATGTGTAATCACGACAAATTCCATTGAGTGGACTATTGATACATTTATCAATGGCAAATCCAAAATATATCCATTTTCAAGTACAACAGGAATGTGAAATATACCAGAAGCTGATTAATAAGCGATTAAGACAAGATAAACAAATCCTAGCAAATAATAACGTAACGTCATAGTTCCTTCTACGGCGACGTTCCCTTATCAACGTTGCGAGAATATTGATAAGTACTTACAGTATGATGAAAGCGAAAGAGAAAGATGACTCGTTTAACAGTTGTTCCTTGGATATATTATCATGTGTACAATAACACTTTATAAAGCGTCTATATTAAGGATGTCAACTTAGTGATGAATCACTACAGTACTGTGAAAATACTTTTCTATGTGGGTATTAATTTTTATGTTTCAGCAAAAGTTCCATGTTCGTCAGTTCTAAAATTCGTGGATTTTAGTTTTCTGGAAAAAATCGAGGGAAGGTTTTGATACTGATTTAGACGAGATCGAATGAAAGGTTCTAATTAGGCAATAAACATGTCACTTTGAATAAAACCATTTGCATATATAATGCCACAAATGGACTTTGAATTGTGCAATTAATTCTTATGAAATAGAAAAGCAAGTCCAATATTAAATGTATTTTTTCGTATGAGAATTATGAGAATATAAAATGAACACTCCATCATCACACATCATCACCAGAAGTCTGACTTTCATCGATTTAATATATTTTGTCATGACAATTAAAACGCCAAATGTGATTCAGTCTAGGTTTTAAAAATTACATGCATAGGATAAAATCCTCTTTGAAATTGTAGATTTAGTTTATAGTGCAATTACTGATATTCGATGTATTCCCTAGATTATATGCTCGTATCAATCATGTCAATAAGTCAACATTAAATGAGGATCTTTCCAATGTCTTGATTTAGGTTTTATATGTGGTTGGACACTAAAATTCGTTGATAAAGCCATCCATGAAAACCACGAAAATTGATACCCCACGAATAAAAATACTTTCACAGTGCATGTAATAATCGACTAATCCTTGTCTTTAACGAGTGATACTCGAGGACTGACTTGGAAAAATTTCTACCAAATAAAAACACAAACTAATACCAATTTCAAGTATTGTCGGTCGTTGTCTAATGGACATAAAAACATTATAATCTGATAAAGAAGTTGGTTCTCAATTATTGTCATGTTACCAATTAACGTTTGTTTGGGTTGCCCAAACTATTTTGTCAATGAAACGAAACTAAAGTCAACTGTCATACAAATGGGAGGATAAGTGAGGTTTTTATTCACCCTTTCTTCGGAAAAATGCAATTCAGTAATATGACAGCTGTTTTCTAGTTTGATACAGTGACGAGTTCTGTTTTGTCAGATTACATGCACATTTTGAATTTTGATTTTACTTTGCTGTTTTCTTATCTTATGCCCACCTAAATAAATGTGATTCACATGTGCATTGAACAAACATCACTTAGGGATATTTTGTTATAAAGTGTAAAAGAATAATGCAGTACGTAAATTGCATTAAAATAATTGTTGTGTACAAAATAATGCATATGAGGTAAACAAATTTGGTCATGAAACAATTATAAACGTCTCTCCTAGCGTATCAAACTATATGCAGGTAATCTTATAATCTTTACATCAAGTTCATCTTTGTACACTAGGATAATTAGATGTTAGCCAATACAGATACGCTTTCTGTTTTACCTCATCGGTCTCGTTTCGTTTGGAAATCATACAATTAAGATTGTGCTTGTTACCTTGATTTGTATCTTTCTAATAGATTTACGAGATTTAGAAATCAGTAAACTACCGTTGCCCTAATTAAAATAAACTATGCAATGCTTTGGATTATTTTCTCTTTTAGGCCAAAGATATGTCATCAACGGATTTCGTACTAATACAGATTGTTCTAAGAGCACTTACCAACCTTTCAAATTCTGGTCACAGAAATACAGCAAATGTATTTATATTAAATCCCTATGCAATGGATTAGGGCAGCTTCTTTATGAAAGTACTTCTACGACCGAGGACAACAAATGTGGATGCGACCATAATAATGGCTATGCTTTTGTCGTAAAGCCAAGGAATACGTGTTATTGCGTACCAACAGAACAAGATTGTACATGCTTCAAAAGAAATGTCCGCCTAACACTTCCCTCAGTCCTGGTTTGTTAATTCAATATTTGAAAACGTCTAAAGTAAAATATGTTAAAACACAAACAATCAATTCCATCTTGGGTCGTACACTTTCTAAAATATTATAAATAGGCTATTGTTTTTGGAAAAGAATGCTAACCTCATTCAAAACTTGACAAGTGTGAGTTAATATTCCCTGATGATGTAGTAGCTAGTGTTATGCAAACATAGTACTTCAATGACCTGCATACATCTTGTTCGTCACATTATACATGTTTACCATAACATTAGACAGTTTCACATTTTAGAACATCAAATAGGAACACCAGCATAAGTAATCCATTGTAATCTGTCTATGGGAGTGTTATTTTGACTGGCTGTGGTTTAGCATGGCAGTTGATTCTGTTAATACACTAGATCTCGTTTTTAAAATCATTACCTCAGTCATGATTTTTGTTTATCTTGAGTAGTCTCCATTAGATTTATTATATTTAAACTTTGGTAAAATACTGTTGCCTCTAATTGAATAATCTGAAAAGGTAAACATATGTTTAAAACATAAGTAGTAATTCTGGTACCAGCGATATCTGTTTTGATTTACAGTCATTTGCATGTAGTATGAGGCTTTGCTTTTGCTTCGCGTCCCTACTGCCTACGGGAAAATTATGCTTTGATTGCAAGCATTTTGGCCTATAAGCAAAAGCAATAGACAAAATAATCCTAAATCAGCTAATATGATCTGCAGTACAATAGTTCTAACACAACCGACATTACTGCTTCCTGTATCTATGACTAAAATGATTAGTTTCACTTAAATAACTGTGTTTCTATTTTTACGCAATATAACCAATTTACTAGATAAACAGGAACTGTATACAGAAAAATAGCATTGATAGAAATGACAATTTACAGACGCTACCAGTTTTAGGTAGTCATGGCCCTTTCATGTCTTTTTTATTGTAAGATCGTTTTCGAATGTGTTTGTAAAAACTTCAATAAACGAACAGAAACTGAAAACAGAAAACAGAAAACTTATTCAGCATTAAAAAAAACATCGTATGCTACTGTAGGGGACTCCAGATTATACGGTCATATTAAATGGCTTTTATCTGGTTAGGTCATATTTGCAATTCTTATTTGATTTAAAGTACATTGTAAGATGATAGCTGACATATGAATATAAAACATTGCTTAACATGTCAAAACAGATGAATGGTTCATCCGAGAAAATAAACGAAAAATTGAAAAAAGACTATTAGGGTTCTTGTAGCGTTTACGTATTGGTTAATTTTCGTTGGAATGCAATCTGCTACACAAGCACATACACATACATACACTTGTTTATTTGCAATGTTCGGTAATCGTTTCAATTCTATAGTAAGGTCTGCATCCATACAAAGAAACAACTTTTCGTGTTAAACATTCTTGTGCTTTATTACTTGTCAAATGCACATACGTATTAAAGGGCACTAGCTGCGAGATATATAAAAATCTAAAATATGATTTGTTTTGTTCGATCATTAATGAAAGAGAAATAGTGAAATAATTATTCGCTTTGAGCAGCCAGTATGGTTCAGTTTTGTCGAAATAAGCTAAGAAACATTGATGATGAATTGTTCACTTGCAAGTGAATAATTCAACATCATTGAATCCGTATTCATGTGAACTTCAATTTAACCCCTTAGCTAGAGATGGATAACGCATGAATTGTGCCTGTAAAGTTATTTAACGGAAAAGAATGTCAACATTGAAAGTGAAACAGAGGTAAATCATTTGATTGACTGATTCGATCCACAAAACATCATTCTTATACAGGTAAAACGATGATAAACATATATTTTAATCTATCATATGAAATTAAACAGACCTAGAAAAATCCAAAAGCATGAGTTCGCTTAATCTATTTATATCTATATTTATGTTTACATCGCTTATATGGTCATCGGAGGACTTCGGAGGTCAACAGTTGATTAGATGGCGTCTAGACTAAAATACACACGAAACGAAGCTACACATTATCGAGTCCATGCCTTGTAAATTGTTTATTTTAGACTTTTCATAGTTTGGATAAATGTTTTACATGGTTATAAATCAAATATGAGAATTTGAGTCAAATCGGTGAACATGAATTTGACAGCTAGTGTCCCTTTAATAAGGGCGTGGCCAATTCATGTTACATAAGTTATGTCATTCTAGTTGTATTGTGTAAAATGAGCACTACGGAAAGTATTGCTTGAAAACATCCTTTTATTCAGCCTTTTATTTCAAGTCAGACATATTATTTTAGATTACAGCTGCATGTCAAATTTTACCTCGTCGGAGATGTCAGTGTGCCAGAAGAATATTCAACCAAGGTATGTATATAGAATCACATGTCTAATCATATTAGTCATTCTCATTAGTATTTTCATGTGATATAAAGGTATTGTCTTGCTTTTGATTTATACCCAGACCATAAAATATTTCTTGATACAGACTTAATGTGTACTAGTATTAAAAAATGAAATAGATTGGAATCTATACTTGAATTTACTATCAGGACTATGGAACATGCACATGATAAAATGAAAATGCATTTTTCGAATTTAAGGAACAAAGTTGCGTCTTATAATTACCAACGCAAACCTGGACAACAAATAAGGTTGGGTGATTTTTCCTTCTCGTGAATATTAGAACTTAAAATGATGATACTTTATCGGTATAGTTTTTCTATATTTTCAACAAAATTTCAAAATGTTCACTTACAATGTAATGTAGATATTTGAACTATATCTTTATTTCTCATATGATAATATCTTTTGCTTTCTCACCAAAAGTGTCATTACAGCTCGTAGGAAGAAAATATTTTATTTCTGTTGTGGCTAGTAGTTTTAATATCTTGCTGTTTTATTTTAGAAACATGGAAAAACGGACACATTTCACAACATGTCATCGGAAATAAAGGGTAATACATAAATGGTTATACTTGATTAATATTCACATATTAATTGATTTTATCTATTAAACAGTGCAGTCCGAATTTTAACTCATTATGATTGCTGCGGATGAGATATCAGCTCTTGTTTATATGTTGCAACCATGATGTCGGTCTTGACGTTTTATTATTCATTGATAGTAAAACAAAAATCACATTACATCCCATATAAAACATTAGATTTAAAAGATGAAACGAATGAAGTAATGTCACATTTAAATCATGCATTTGTACCTCGTAAAGATTGCTTCTATTTAAGTAACTCGATGTGTCTTCACAACTTCATGACTAAGATATACCCCTATTACGTGATGCGCTCCCTATCATTGTATCCTTCAAGGAATTTGGAGATATACCATGGGATGGTAGGATGTCTTCAAAATGTTTAACGTCGCCCCATTCTCTATGTGCTTGTCATCAGGAGTCTGTAATTCAGTATGTGTCGTTTGTTGTTGTATATTGTTTTCGTTTATTACTTTGTATACAAATCATGTAGTTAGTTTTCAAGTATAACTTGTTTATTTTTCAGGCAGTAAACAAACACACAGACGAAGAAATTATGTAGTTGCAGTAGTTTTGCAGGTACACAAACATACTGAAACAAGTATCGTAATAAACAGATCTTAAAATGTTAAAATATTATTCACTTTAAAACTCTTAACATTGGATATTTAGTCAGTTATTGGTTTAGGTCAAACTATATATTTTTATCCAGACCTATCATGCATTAGAATTAACTAGCACCGTTTCTAGATATAAGTATTCCACTATAACCGTATGGGCATTAATAGAGAAAGCCAAATAGTTAAGGAAAAGTTTTATAAGTACAATGACTCTGAATGAAAAAAAATAATGTTTTCTTAACGAGACATTATATACAACAAGTAATCCCTTCACAGCACGGAAATAACTAATAAATGTTTTAATCAAACAAGGAAAATTAACCCTTTAAAGTCCATCATTCAACTAAATAGTTGACAATGTACAAGGATTTACATCTTGTATTTGACACTTTAAAAAATAGCTAGCGAAAAGAAAAGGTTTTTCCTATAGGTATAACGCATACGTTGTATCATTGCTTTGCATTCAGAGTTTTATATTATAGTGTACAGCCATCTATATCAAGTTCTTATAACAAGAACATTATTGAGTACCCTGAAATCTAGTATCCAAGTAGTTAAACTGTATAATTATGTATCATTTATAGGATAACTTACAGTCAAAGGTAAAATTAATAACACCTAACAATTGGGTTATATTTCCAAAATCTTTGCTTGTTTAATCTAATTCTATATTAGTACAACCACAAAATTGGCTTACCTTATACCCAATTGGAAAGGGATGACTACCTTTTTTGTAGTATATTAGACCGAAAATAAAAGAACTATTTCAAGGTATTGTCGGACATAATAGAACGGTGCAGCTATTGCCACTTCAGAAAAATGAATAACATAACATTTAACTTTATTACTGTTTTTCATTCTGTTTTGCGTGTTTGTGTGAATGTCTCCTCAAATGTGTCAGCTCAGAAGTAACACGTCCGAAACTTTTGTTTTAATCCAAATTATTTACATAGTTTTATTTTCTTTACCTCAGCTGTCCGTTACAATCACTACAAAGTTCCAAAAGTCTAAAAGACCAATTTTGTCTTAATTTGCATGAATTATTACTCGACATTCTCCAAAAGTATGACTTGTGTCTTGATGATACAAAAAGTCGAAAAATTTAAAACAATGTTTATACTGTCAAGAACCTTATTAGACAAATTGATACTTTGTTAAGTATTTTTAAAATAATTCAGACAAAGAAAGAATGTCAAGTAAAATTCATGCAAATTCAGACAAAATTGGTCTTTTCAGACTTTTGACTTTTGTAGTGAATTTAGCTTGTTGCTTAATGTGTTTTTACTATATTCTATTCAAAAGGAGTGTTCAGAATAAAGTTTATATGTAAGACATTATGATTACTAACAGGTTATTTCCAACTTTTTAAGCCACTGTTATGATGTGCCTCGCAGTATGTCTAATAGGTATGTTTATAATATTAAGAACATTAGTTTTAAGAATGTGATACACATGATTTTAACGAAATCAAATAAGGCAATACTTTAATTAAATCGCTAAATGCATCTTATTTTTGTATTTCATTTTATTTTTGCAATATAAAATATTTTCAATATATATTACTTATATCTTGTGTTTAATCATGCATGTCTTATATCTGAAAAATATACTTACGTGTTTAAAACATCTGAAACTACTTTAAGGAAAAGAACTCATGAAAATGACAAAACAACCTCTTCTAACATTAACGTCATATTCTGTTCAAACCAATAACGGAAATGCAAATTTCAGTATGACTTAAACATTTTCTAAAAACAAATATTAAATATTGTTTTCAACTGTTTAAATTATGCATTTATTGGTCCATCATGTGTCCATTGCGCTTCTAAATATTGTTACATGCTTATGTCCATGACAGAAAGTAAGAATATAAGATATCATAACATAATTTAAACCTTGAGAAGAAATTGTTTTATCTGCTAAGAGTGACAAGTCATACATAGATTACGTATATGATTCCGTTATATTTTGTTTTATTTATATAACAGGAAGAAAACATTTTGTTTATCTATTCTGAATTTTATTTTTGTAACGTCTGAAATAGGTTTTGTTTTACATTACATGAAACAGAACATTTTCCAAAGACTGGCTCTTCTACGGTATGATTAAAATTTATTATTTAAGTATTTAAATTATTGAAAATACTTCTTGCTGAGTTGATACCTTTGATAGGTTTAACATACGGTTTTAGTTTACGAATACTAGGACGGGACCGTGGGTCGGGAATATAAATATTGATGCAAATATTGTATTGCATATTTTTAACAAACATACAAAAAAAAAAAAAAAAATATTACTTATTTTGCGTTTACCACATATCTTTTCGTGTATTATCAGTTAACTTTTGGAAACTTAACTACCGTTTATTTATATCTAAAATATTTTAGAAAACAAAACAAAATCGCTTATAAAAGATCATATACATTTTCATTACATGTCTTTGAATAACATTTTTTGTAAGAAGAATGTATTTTAAATTCTCTGAAACGGACATTATTTATTTTGTTAAAATATTTCCTTTCTCTATTGTAACTGTATACGTATACCTAACTACAAAATTATTTTATTTACCTGTGTTTAAAGTTATTGCAAATGGCTGATATTTTCGTTCGAGCATATTGTTTTTCTTGAATTGTTTAACATTTCATACCGATATAACATGTTACTTTTATTATTCTTCCCTTAGTTTATTTATTTTGAATTTACATTGTATCATAGGTCAAATTTATTTGTTCAGTGTATGTTCAATGGTGTTACTATGTCCTTTGATTGAGTTAAGCTATTTCAGTTGATATTTTATAGTGTGTCTTTCTATGTTGTGATGTTACACTATTGTTTCAGAAAAAGGGTGAAGGTTTGGTACCATTAAAACGTTTAAACCCGCTGCATTTGTTTGCACCTGTCCTAAGTCAGGAATCTGATGTTCAGTAGTTGTCGTTTGTTGATGTGGTTCATAAGTGTTTCTCGTTTCTCGTTTTATATAGATTAGACCGTTGGTTTTCCCGTTTGAATGGTTTTACACTAGTAATTTTGGGGCCCTTTATAGCTTACTGTTCGGTGTGAGCCTAGGCTCCGTGTTGAAGACCGTACTTTGACCTATAATGGTTTACATTTATAAATTTTGACTTGGATGGAGAGTTGTCTCATTGGCACTCATACCACATCTTCTTATATCTATTATCAAGATGCGTGACTTCTTGATTGACAACATATTTGTTACGTTTGGGGACGTGTTTTCAACAGACTTTGGCATTCCCATCAATTGTGCCCTCATCTTGCCGACTTGTTCTTTCATTCTTATGAAGCTGGCTTTATACAGGAAGAAAGAAAATAAGTAAGCAATACCATTTGTCTTTACTGTCCGCTTTATAAATGATGTTCTCTCACTAAATAATTCAAATTTTGGTGAGGTTCGTGTTGCTTAGTCTTTAGTTTTCTATGTTGTGTCTTTGATTCTATTATTTGTCTGTTTGTCTTTTTTTTAGCCATGGCGTTGTCGGTTTATTTCAATCTATGAATTTGAATGTCCCTCTGGTATCTTTCGACCCTCTTTGATAGTTGTCTGGCTCAGTGAAAATTCAGCAAAACATATGTATCGTCAATGTTACATTATCATGAAAATGTAGCGTTTGTATGTTATCTAAAATAAACAGATGATAAAAAGGATGATGATAAGTCAAAGAAAATATACATCTCGACAAGCAACAGGATCATTAGGAGTCCACACAACAGTACACAGATAACTTAAAAATAATTTAACCAATAAAACCGAGGTGACCCTATATTTCATGACGGTCAAATCTATCATCATCAGTTAAATGTTGAAGTGATAATAACTCCACCATAAGGAATCACTGTTTTCCTTTTACATCAATCCCTATAACGGATATTAAAAGGAAACACAAGCTTGACATGGCATATCAAATTGAAGATACATACTGCATAAATAGGTTCTGTTTTAAAATTTGAACGTTTACAATTGGTAATCTTTATTTTCTATAAATTTGGTCCTCAACCGACCATCAATGTAAAATTACGTATTGATGTCGAGTCAACGTATGAAGCAGATATTTCAGGGCTTTTAACGGAATATGTTTTCATTTCCATGGTTTTAGACGTTCTTGTATACAATCTGATTCACCAATACTTTCATTACAGATATCGTTTGTATTGACAAATACGTTTACAAATTATGTAATATAGTCTATAAAAGCTGTTTGAAAAATAAAGTGCTTAATAGACCCGACCAAAATATGTATTGTTTTAACAAATTCATTGAGTAACCTTTAACGAAATTACAACTACATTAATTATGATGACGTGCATTTTGGACTACCTAAGTTTAACACATATCTTATCATGGTTATTGGAGCTCTTGGATTATCAAAGAAAACATGGCCAACAAGGCCTGTTTCGCGTTTTCTTCTTCAGATGCAATACCTTTCAAACAATCAATTATGCATTTGTTTAAATATACATCTGATCTTAACGTCAGCTGGTTGAACCTATTTATCATGTTGTAAGTATTATGTTTTCACAATTATGTTCACAGTGATTAAATCAAAATCTAAACCAATCATGCAACATACTTGATAATAATGTAGGCTCTATGCTACTTAAAATGCGTGATCTATAAACTATATTTGGCAGTCTTTGAAGACAATGCAAGAGATATGGGATGTTCATAATCATGCTGTAATGATAACCTATTTTACTAGTCGTATACGAAAATGAAAAGAGTTTTAATAACATTGTTTATTTATTAATGACGTTATAGTTAATGCTACATGTATTCATCATGAAATCATGATTTTGTAATAAGTCAGTATTATGTTGTCGGTATTAAACATTATGACCAACTGATGATGTCTAGACAAAATGTAAGCAGAAACAGCACATCGTTTGTAACATGTAGCATAAACATTAAATTTTCAAAATATTAATTTTTAATATAGATAATAGTATGTCGGTTGTGGTCATCATTACAAATTTTACATTTTACAGTCTTCCTTACAATCCTCCAAAATAAACCAAACGAAACCATGCAAAAGATAGCAGAGGTTGTATACAATATAGACATAGGTTTTCATATGTTTTCCAATCGATATTACAATATATATGTGACTAGCTACGAGATTTTCAAACTTGTAGAAGTTAATAGGGTACTATGGGTTTCTTGCATATTCAAATGCAAACCACCTTTTGACAACTATGTTGAAATAAAGAACTTACAGATATTTCATATCTTGCTTTTAAGGCAATGAAGAACCGACGTCAAGGTTTTTTTTTTATTTCTTCATGAAACATTTCAAAAGGTGTTTTTTATTTCTTCATGAAACATTTCAAAAGGTTTGCATAAAGTTCCAACACATTTCATTCGGAATATTTGAAAGAAGTATAATATTTATTGCCTATTAACGATGATTAATGTCAGTAGATTAATAGCATTAACTTTGGTTAGAAAATATATTTTCCTTCAGGAACAATCCAACAAACTTGGAGTTTTTTTTTGTATTAATAAGTACTAGAGTAGCTGTATTTATTAGAACTACGCGTTCCTTTTATCGCCGTGTTAAAGTTTTATATTCGATCACTTCTACTAATTGTTATGCAATATTAAGATCTAAATTGAAGCTATCATTATGTCTTTCGGATTTAAGGACATTAAAATTTCTTTGAACAAAGAACCAAAGAACAATTTTCGACAACTTTATATATGCACACACGCGCGAACCAGTATATCAATTCTTCCGCAAAATTTTCCATTATATTCAGTTCACATTACCTTTACATTTCGGGAATTCATTCAAGAAAAGAACGCATACACCATTTATCTCTTGTAAAATCTAGGTATTTAATATTTGAAATTAATTTCATTGAAATAATTTATCTTTTATCTGCGTTTAATCGACAGCGAACTAAGTCCCAAATCAAATTGTTGAAAACAAAAGGAAGATAACCAAAACCAGAGAAAAAACATTTGTTTGGTAATATATTACCATAGTTTACAAACCTGTTCGTGCATTTCCCATTGTTATTCAAAGCAAAGTAATTATCTAAGATACCTGGGCGATGTCATTTCACAAAGGATCTCTTTTGTTTAATTATTGTACCTCGAACTTATTCACCCGGTGTAGGTCTTTAAGTTGCGGTTCAATTTACTAAAAGTTAATCGGGCATGACTAATCAGACACGCTCTTTTAGAATCAGGGGTCCAAAATTGATCTTGGAAAAGAGCCAGCGTAATACCATAGTTTACACAACAGAGAACCAAAGTGCTGTTGGTTGATTTTATATCTCCGGTCAATAAACAAACGGATTTGAGTGGAAATACAAACCTGTCCGAATCCGGGAAATGTTGGCTGCAATAGGAATTTATTTACAAAATAAGTGCATATATCATTTACTTATAGTGGCCGTTATTGATTGTAAATTCATGTCGTTTTGGTTTTGGCATTCGTCAACCGTGGAGAGTAAAAATGGGGGCTTAACTTACAATTGTGATCATGGTTCAATTTTATTCTATTACGGCATACGTTTAACCTCTAGCAAACGTTCTATCTTATTAAAGTGTCGCTCTAAAATTGTTATCATTTGCTTCAGAATGATCCACTTTGCATCTCGTCGTGAATATGCATGACATATTTGCCACTGGACATTATATAATTACGTATCTCAATAGTCATATTTGATTTATCAAGCGTAAATTTTAGCATTTCTTTCGTCATTTTCTCTTTGCATCTGATCTTTTTTAACATTAAATAAAGTAGTCCACATCAGGGGTTACATTATATCCTATCCAGCCAATTTACGGGAGGAGATAGAACAAAAAAAAAATTATTGAGTGCAATAACTCATATCTTGAAGCGTACAACCACGACAGTCTCGTTTAGGTGACAAAATTTGCTGTTTTAAGTTTTGTTTATATCTGTTTTAATAGTTATTACAAATTTAAAGCAAAAATTGCTTTAAATTTGTAATAAATAGAAAAAAAAACATTTAAATAAGGATTCAAATTATTTTGGCGGTTTCATTTATTTTAGTTATTGTCTTACTGATCGGTTTTGTTATTCAAATTTTTTAATCTACGATTGTCCTAGAAAAGGTCTCAAAATGTGTTAAAATCAGCTACGCGAATTATTTGAAAATTTAGCTGACCGTTGTTGTTGTTTACAGATTTCAATCATTTAACGTGCGAGTATTTCCAGTTCAAAGAGTTTTTCAATTTTTTTTTAACGTATAGATAGTGTGAAAATCTCACAACATCAGGCATCGGATATACGACGTTTCTTTTCGACCGGACGAATCTGCATATTTATACATCCGAATTCGAACAGCCGAACAGCCAAACGGACGCACCTCTTTAGCAAGGGTATCCTGTCGGACGGGATAGGTCCAGAGTTGTCAATATTTCTATACCCAAGTGAATCCTTTGGTTTTAAATAAAAGGAAATAAAGGTATACAATGATGAGACAGCAACCCAACGACACAGACAAATCCTTATATTAAGAGTCAACATAGTTTTTGTTATAGAAAGATGCATATACAGAATAATAAGCTCAAACCGCCCCATGACTAAAAATACGGAGTTAATTTAATAATATTTACCGTCAAAGATATCCCTACAGGCACATTTGATTTATTATCAATTTCGTTAAACATATCCAAACGGGCACAAGTGTTAGGTTGAAAATATCACCTGCCTTTTTTTATATTGATCGGTGGAAATTAACGAAGGTGTAATATAAACCAGTAGAGGAAAAACACTTCACTGTATAGTATAAAATTAAAATAAATGATGATAATGAATGACGTCCAGAGGCAAATCAAATGAATATTCAGGACGATAACATGTAAATATAATACGAGTCTTAACCCTGCTTTGTACTAGACAGACACGCTAATGCAGTTTTTTTTTAACGCGGAAGTGCACAAGATATCAGTTCGCTGGAAGAAAAGTCACCCTTCCTGAAACATTCCTGACTCCGAGTCGACAAGTCTGTGCGCTGACTCTTAAATGCTGATAATTTAGCGTTGAAACAGCAAATACTATTTTAACGTCTTTAATTTGTTTGACCCGGTCGGGATTCGAACCAACGACCCCCACTCGCGGCGAACACACTCCTACGAAACAAATTAGGAGAGCAGTAGTACAGAAAATCATATAAAAAATTAATGTACAAATTCACAAAATTCTCACAGTTACAAAAGTGAATGCATCTTACATAAATTAGTGCGTTAAATGATATTGGAAACTACACTTAAATATGAATTGCCGACTTCAGAATAGATATCATGTATCAACGCTCTCTGCAAATTAGAAACTTGAACCAAATATTAACGAGCTAAATTTCGGTCCTAATTCAATATACCCTCAAATTCCAGTGGCATTTCAAGTTTCACGTCCAACCTCACTTTTGACCTCATACTGCAAGACCTACCTATTGTATTAAAATATATATGTTCTCGTCATGAAAATGCATGAAATATTTGCCACTGGAAGTTAAGCAAACAACAATCTATCAACTCCATAAATCATTCCATGTACATATTACACGAAGACAAGGTCTTGTATAATGCTATCATGGAAAATTTCCATTTAAATCACTTAAAAATAGTGTATTTTTTTATGGTTTTGCAATTTACTACATAACTGATCAGTTATATAAAAAAAAAAAAAAAAAAAAAAAATATTACTATGGTTCTTAACTACTGTTTTATTTGATAGTTTACAAATTATGATATATGATTCTGTCAGTCGATAATAAAACTAATAAAGGTAAAAGTTGTTTTTTCAAGGTATTGTTTATGCTACATTTAGACGTTAAAAGGGAATGACGAACGACTAAATAAAAGTGTTTGTTTTCATGTTTTACATTTGTTTTCAATTTAAGAATGATTATCAACCTTACGAAAATGTCTCATCTATACAAGTTTATATCGAACCACTCACACCAACATAACTTGATGCTAAAGATGTTACATTTAGGCTATTCATTATGTGCATAGTCCTTATTAAAAACAATAAAAAAACTAAAAAAACATGATTTATTAATTAATTAGACTGAACAGACAACACAAATTATTTTGAATTCGCATGTAACGTAGTGTAGAAAATTACAGTATCAAAACCAAAATAAACATTTACCTGAATACTGTGAAGGACCTCATGCATCTAGGTCTGTTCCATTAAAAGTTGTTAAACAAGCTGTTTAAATAGCTAATTATTGGAAGAGTTAACTTACTGTTCATTTGGTCTGGTTTTACGAATCTATTTCATGATTACTGACAGATTAAAAACATCAAATATATATAACAATATATAACAAGCAATTTTGTGCAGAACATTCATTGGTCACTTGTAAATGACGTCTGTATAGGGTTTTGATTTCCCATTTATACAACAGAAAATCGTTATATTGAAAAGTTGGAATTCAAAATAAAAATTTACCCCTTAATTTGATAAAACTAACCTATGGTGTTATTTTATTGCTAAAAAATATTAGGATTAGATAATTAAATGATGATTATGTAACTGTTATTTGTCTCTATCAGTCTGAGTACTGTTTTACTATCATTTGAGTTGAATATATTTAGACTCGTCCAATTCAGGGAATTAGGTTTCTTCAAATGGATTTTGTGTGCTTTACTTATGTTTTCAAGGTTTGTAAGTAAAGTTCAATTATTAAGTTAATATTGACATTAAAGACCTCCTCACAAAAGGGCTGTTCAAATCCATTCGCCCTTCGGGCTCGGGAATCTCAACATCCCTTTTGTTCGAAGGTCATTTAATATCAATATTAACTTGTCATTGAGCTTTACAATTACATAATTGGTTGTTTTGAACTATAGGTAAGTAATAAATGTGTTATATGCAATATACTGATGGACAAATAAACAATACGTATTGAGAATATTATTTTGATACAAATTCACGTTTCAAAAACAGTGATGAAGTAAAATATGCCTAAAGTTCTATTAGCATTTAAGGTACAAATTTGTCTGCAACAGATCCGCATTTTAACAACAAATGTCTCATCAGTGAAGCCTAGAGGCCAAACTATTTGAAAATTCAACGCTAATTAACAAAACTCTTAAGAGCTTTTATACACCAAAAGAACAAACAAGTATAGCCAAAGTTTGGCAAGGATTTAGAGATTTGCATGAAGAAAATGTTGTTTCATAAATTGAAAAAATTTGAATTCGGTAACAGCAAATTCAATTAACACTTAATCCATATTTCATGTTGCTGAATAATATGATTAATTCTCATGTTTTTGCAACAAAAACAACTATAAATGATGTGTTATATTTGTTAAAGCATACACACTCTAAAATAGGTATATGATTAAATGCGTAAAACTATGTCCCTGTCCATAATAAGTCGTTACGTTAATCGTTAACGAAGTTGAAATGACTATATTGTATTTGTATAAGTTTAAAAATTGGCATTGCGGGTCACATATACAATTGGTGGAATGAGAATACTGTGAGTTGTACTCAGTATATATAACTTGCATTATTATACATTTCTACTTACTTAATTGCAGGTGTCATTGTCAAAGTTTGAATTTGACTCGGATATGGTTACCATGTTGCCTTCTGCTTCATCTATAACAATATCATTGGACCAAAGAAAACTCAAAATTTTAACGAATACAATAATACCAAAGCTCATTACGAAATTAAATACAGACAAACTGGAAAGGTTGGCTTCATTTTAGCAAAGGATGAATTCGAACCAAAACTACAGGAACTTAAATCAAACACGTTGTATGTCGTCAATATTTATATCTGTGGTATTGATGGACAAATCCGTCTGCTTTTAAATAAAACTTGTGAAACAAAAAACACTGTGCATATTTTTAATGGACAGAGATTGTTTAAAAGACAATTCTAGGGAACCAAATTTATACCAACTAAAACCTGTGAAAGTTTCCATATCCTATGCAAAATGAACAAAACATCGGTTTAAGGAATGCTAGTCTTCGAGTTCGTTATTGTGATATGAGTAAGTTTTTTTAAGTAATATTGAGTGCATGTTCATAGTACGGTCTGTTAAATGTGATTCTTTTTATTCGGGTAATTTTGTGTGAAATACAAAAGTGAGATTTCATTAATATAAATTAATTACAATTTTTCTAATAAATTATATACAAATTGAAATGTATGCTTACAGATGTACTGTAGCAGCGTTAGTATATTTTGGTTTCAAAAATATAGACATTTCAAACATCTGTTGAAATCAATCAAAACATATTCCTTTTAGAATAAGCAATTTTAAATCTTTCATAACCGAATATATGCAAATAAACATTAACCAAGATAACTGACTTACGTTATACATGTTGTATGTTTAATTTCAAGAATTTGTTAAACAATATACCTGATGAATAATTCGATAAGTAACATATTCCATGATCCAAAACGAAGTCTAACCTAGCAGGGTATTACAATTATATATATACAAAGATTAAAGTTTATATCTTACTCTGCTAAATTACAGACATTCGTATATAATAGAGGTTATGATTAGATAACTTATAATTAACTACAACATGTATTATTAGAGATATCTTACAATTTGACGAAAGGTATGTACACTTGACGAATCATAGGAAAAATTCGTTTGCAGGATCCTCTATTTGGAATTTTGAATTCTTTTTATGTACTATGAAAATATAACACCCTCCAAAATAGTTAAATTTGAAAAATTGACACCTAAAATATAGTACGGGTCTCGCTTAGTCATTTATATGTGCAAATGTGTAATACATGTAAATTAACAATACCAGATCCATAATTATTTGATCCAAAATTACACCTCAAGGGCGCATTTTGGAGTAGGGTGCACCTAATGTGTGTCTACTCGTAGCTTCCTATTCTGGTATTGGTCTATTATATGCACAAATAATACAGAGACAGTTTAACCGCACTACATTTCAGTATCACTTACGGTTTAATTGTATTTTTGGTTTTGGACCATTTTACATTGGTTATCCATGGTGGACTATATAACATTGACATTATATTTGCATTGATGTAGATGATCAGCTATTTGTTGGTTGGTTATTTCTCAGCTGTGTATGAGGATGCGTGAATAGACGTTAATTGTTCCATTAAAATTCCACTGTTTTCACATATACGTTTGAATGCAAAATGACCTATTGGTCCCCAATTATTTGATAACTGATTTTAAACCAGTGGTCGACGTTTTAGATAATCTGAATAAATCAATAACGATTTTAGCATTACATGAAGATATTACTAATTGAAAACAGACTATGTTTTCATTTAATTAGGGTACGATAATTTAACTTTCAGCAAGTGGGGAGGGGTATAGTTATATTCCTTTTGAATTGGTTTGATGCAAGTGTCATTTTGTTTTCTCCTCCCAGATTTTTTCAGACTTTTTTCTATTCGTTGTAGTTTCTTTGTTTTGTAAATCTCGATGATCCGCGTTGACATTGTGTTGCTGTCGTACACACTAATAGATAAAAAATAATTGTGAGTTTCGTGGTCAAATTTAGTGTTTTATACTGATATCGTTTCATTAAAATGTTCATGGTTTAAACATTTATTAAAGGCATGAGTGAACAATTCCCGCGCAAATGTGTGTTATCGTGGTTAGCCTAAGCAACGTATCGGATAGAAGTGCATTTTGTACTATTTTTCATTTTTCTCAGATTTTAAATGCGCGTTTTATTTGCGTTATGCTTAAATTTTCAAAGATACATTTGATTCAGAATATAAGGCCGTTTTAACGGATAAAACATAGTCTCGAGGGAATGCATTATATGCTTCCTTAACGTTCGTTCGGACATTTCGTCAGTATGAAAGTAGGCTCTGTGTACATCAAAATCTTACAACGTTCAGTTAAACTACTGTATGTTCATAAAAGGCAAAGCGAGATTCTATTGATTTTAATACATATTAAAAGAATTATAAAAATTGGCTTTAATTGGTTTTAGTTAGACCTGTTCTACATTATAACATAGTGTAACAGTTTAATCATACAACCAATATGAATAATTATACAAAGCAACGTCCATGACAGGTCTACACTAGAAGGGATTTTGTCAGGTTTAGCCTAAAATGTATTTAGAAAGTTATACACTACACACAATTCTAAGATTTTACTTTTTAGGTAAAATCGTTCAAAAGTAATCCATCATAAAACAGATTAGAGCAGTTATATTGATTGTTATTAAGAGCAAAACTTAATTTTTTGATATTTGTTGGACTAGAGTTTATTAATTATGCATGAATGAAGATTTGTCACGAGCAATGACAGATATCGGTTTTGAGCATATATGTATGTTCAAAAATACGAAATGTATTAATAAGTAAAATTTCATGTAAGTATTTCAATAAAGCTCATTTCATTTTGGAATATACTTTGGTAAATAATCATTTAATAGAATAAGAACATTTTTATCATGTCGTTTATAAATTGACAGGGCATTACATATAGATTTAGTGCAATATATTTTCATTTTGCTATATACTTACATCCATTTCGATCCGATCCTTATAATAACTTTTTTCAGTTGAAGAATACCAACGTGGAAAAATACATCAGAGGAGAAAACTCTGCTTCTCCTCGGAGAAACCGGAACAGGAAAAGCACACTTGTAAATGCTCTGATGAATTATGTAGCTGGAGTATCATACAATGATGATCATCGATTTGTATTAGTTTACCAAACTGCAGAGGAAGAAGCAAATAAAATGAGGAGGTTACCAAAATATGAAATGCATATCTTATTTTAAAATTAGTTCGTTAAGATAAAAGTATTTAAAAGGGTTCAAAATTTTAGTTGTTATCAAAAACAGTACATTAACACAGAAAGATATCAAAATATTACACACAAAATTAAAAATGCTCTACAAGGTCCTCCTCAAAGCGATAAATGAATTAGTACTCTAGAACTAAAAA
Source organism: Mytilus coruscus (assembly GCA_017311375.1). Classification (NCBI taxonomy): domain Eukaryota; kingdom Metazoa; phylum Mollusca; class Bivalvia; order Mytilida; family Mytilidae; genus Mytilus; species Mytilus coruscus. The sequence goes on along the minus strand of CM029608.1, from coordinate 25,811,266 downwards.
CAGTTCCTGATCCACTGTTTGCAACTATCATTTTCCTTTTGATTTTTATACCTAGAATGCCACCTGATCACTGAATATTTACATGTCCAAATCCAAAATTGTTTTAAATTAGTGAAATATAGGAAAATAAAAACAAAATAAAATTTCTTAGATTTTGTCTATTTATCAAACGAAAATCAGGAATCTTTCCCAAATTACCTCTAACAAACATAATAACCAACACGACATTAGAACATGAACAAATGAATATGATCAAATTGAACAAATTATAACAATTTTAAACTTTGAGTGTGCGGTGAACTTGGTAAGACATATGAATTGTAGATAAAAATATAAGTATCCATCCAGTACTAATCGAATTCCCGAAGGGATACCTGTTTCACCGATTTTGTAGTGTATATGTTGTTTCAATACACACGTGGAAATAATGCTTTAGAGTTAAATGAATCTGAAATTGTTGTTTAATTAAGGTATACAATACAATAATTATGTCGATTTGTTTTACATTTATCGTAAAGCACGGTTATGAAACTGAATTTAAAGTACTCTTTTAAATGCAAAATCGTATTCATGTTAGTAGATTAAACTTTAAACAAACACAAACACTTTTCAATAATGGATAAATTTGGTCAACTTTATTTGACTGTAAATATGCGACTTTTCTCACTCAGTTACCGTACTAATACTTGAATGAAAAATCTGCAAGAATCATCAACTGCATGCTACCTTGAGTACAGGCCAAATCATAAGAAAAATTTGTTCCTCAATTACAAAATGAACAATGCACACTCACCTACATTCAGTAGGTTGATATCGTTCTATATAAGAAAATACCACTTTAATTTAGTGTGATTCTAACACAAAACACCTGACATCCCCATGAAGCTTGATTTCGTTTTATTCACAATATATTTATTTCATTTCGATGACATGTTTTTAAACAATCATTTCGATTTGTTTGACCATGCAGACAGCTCTTCCTGATTTCGTTTTTTTTTTTCTAATGAGACACATATCGATGTGAAGCACCTCAAACAAAATTAAAAGAATCTGAAATTTGACGATAAAAGTTGATATTTTCTTTTGATTTTGAAATCACTGATGAGGCATTTGTAACGTATATACGTATTGCGTACTAAATTATCCGCCTGGCCACTTTTGTGACTTACAACAGATAAACGTGGCTATGTTTAAATTGCCAAAGCCACATTTAAGTCCTATCTTTCGATTGAAACATCGCCGGATGTGACTTATTACCACAATATTAATACCAGCATCTATATGCATGTGACTAGTACAACAGTATAATGCGAAAGAGTCTCATAGCACCCAAATTATGGATTTCATTTTGTGCAGCCTTTAGCCTTTTTTAACATTTGATTTTCAAATAGTTTCTTCAGTACTTACATACATAAAGTTTGTATTGCTTTTATTTCGTTGCGGGTAGCTTGGCAACATCCTGTTTTCACTGATTTTCGATAACTATTTTTGTTTTTATTCATATTTCAAAATTTCTGCAAAATTCTTAATACCTAAACATTTATAAAGTCATTTGAAGCAGTAAATATGTAATGGTTATTTCAATTTCAAATCAACAAATAAAATGAATAGTGATTACAATATGTTCGTATTTTCATATAGCATGAATCCCAGACGTCGTCGGTCACTGTTTATAGACTTCCACAGATCAAAGGTTCTAGAGTCAGTTTTAAATTGAATATCATAGATACCCCAGGATTTAATGACACTAGACAGGATTTTGACAGCAGTATCACAACCCAGATAAAAGAAGTGTTTGAAGGAAATACATCATCTAGATGCAATATTAATTGTTGTTTCATACAAAACAACAACACTTTCCGTTGGGCAACACAATGTTTTACGAGAATCGTAAATATGTTTGGTAAGGACTTTACCAAAATGTGTTTGTTGCTACAACCTTTTTCAAGGAGACTCGACTAAAAACATTAGACAAGTCCTAAAAAAGCTGACGTACCTTACAATTGTATTTTCAAATTCAATAATTCAAACGTGTTAAGTGAATTCAAATCCAAAACGAGTTTGTTCAAGCAGAAGAGGAAATTTGGAGTAGCAGATCAAATAGTTTCGATGAGCTTTTGAAGAACTAAATAAAACACCAAAACAACAGTTATATCAAGTATTGAAGTCATTGGCATTCAAATAAACATAGACAATGAGCTTTCGGCATTTGGAGAAAATCTCTATAAACTAGCTCAGGCGATTGACAATTTCAAGTCTACAGATTACAAGGAAGTTTTAGAAAAATTGAGAAAGAAGGTCCGAAAACAAAGAACGTGCACTGTATCATGATTTAGTACCAAAATCATACGTCCGTTTCACTTTATAAAATCAACAAATTGTGAGAAATGCGAAATCACATGCCGAAAAATGGGCTTATTTTCTGGGCGCGAAGTATTATCTGATGGAAATGCAAAGTTTGTAAATGTGGAGAAAGCAGCCATAAGCGGGAACATAACACATATGCAAGAAAATATGAATCCCAAGTTGTATCCGGTCAAGATGCAGTCGATAACCAACAGATTAGAGTAAAATCTATTTTAAGCTTGAAGAATTCACTGCTCGTTATTGAGAAATTAATTATTGAACTGAAACAAAAACTCTGGCGAAAAATTCCATAGATTTATCGATTATTGTTCAATACTATATAAAAATGAAGAATCACAGAAAAGAGAAGGTTCTGAAACGAAAGTACAAATACTCCAAAAGATTTTAGAACATTTAGAAACGAATAATTCTATTCAAGAATTTACAATAGAATCATAGCTGTCAAAATTATATATATTATGTATAATGCATTAACATTAACTTTTTATTTTGTTTTGTTTTTGAATAATGTAATTGAGGTGAAAGAATAAGTACTTATTTTATAATATGATCCTTCACAGAGAAATATTCCTGCCACATAGTTTACTACCCACAGCATACACATGCATGTGTACTCTGTAATTTCTGTGTTGTTAAGATTTGTTTTTGTTACAATGTTTTAAACTACTATATATTACAAAAATCAAAATGCACTGATTCGACAGAACATAGTCATTTGAATGGGTTTCTTTATATGAAGTGATGTGTATGTTATGCTTTAAAATGAAATAATACGTCATGCGTTATATGCATGCAACAGTTTTATAGTTGCAAAGTATTAATAAAACTAATAAAATGCGTATCGTTATTTTTCATTGTGCTTATTTTACGCTTTTTGCTCCAGCTTAGAAAACGTAAAATTAGAAATTCAGGTAAATTTCCTTGCATATTCCAAGATATTTTGCTTTTATACGTTTTACAAATTATGATATTAATTATCAAACATACACATATTAAGATGTCAACTGTTTCACCGTAAACGAAAAATAACATTGGCTTTAAAATCAGTCTTTTATCATGATCAATAAATCATAAGAATGTGCATACCCAATTAAGAACTCTGTTTTCAAAAGTTGTATACTTGGTGATCATACATTCATCATACATTTGATAACACTGCAATAAAGGATATGTTTATAGATGCTTGTTAAAACTTAAGCATTTTGAACTGAATGTACAATACATGCAAATAAGTTAAGTCACTTTAAACTAATAATTTGCTTACAATTGCTGTAAAATGTTACAAAATTCACCGAAAAATATCTAAATTGTAAGCATGCAACATTGTCTATATTTTACTCTCCTTGAATGTTCTTCTATAAAAAGAAGATGTAGTATGATTGCCAATGAGACAACTCTCCACAAGAGACCAAATGACATAGAAATTAACAACTTTAGGTCACCGTACAGCCTTCAACAATGAGCAAAGCCCATACAGCACAGTCAGCTATAAAAGGCCCCAAAATGACAATGTGAAACAATTCAAACGAGAAAACTAACGGACTAATTTATGTACAAACAATGAACAAATAACAAATATGTATCACATAAACAAACGACAACCGCTGAATTACAATCTCCTGACTTGGGACAGGCACATAGATACAGAATGTGGCGGGGTTAAACATGTTAGCGGGATCCCAATCCTCCCCTAACCTGGGACAGTGGTGTAACAGTACAACATAATAACGAACTATAAAAATCAGTTGAAAAAGCTCAACTCATCAGATGGATTAAAATACAAATACTACAAATACATGTGGACGTGGCCGGGTACTTGTACATCCCAACAACAAAAAGTCACTAAGTACAGATCTGAGAGTACTCGCAGTTACTGACAGTTAATTCAGAGCCACTAACAACTAATAAAAAAATCATGCATCTAATCTGATGTTCAGTAGTTGTCGTTTGTTGATGTGGTTCATAAGTGTTTCTCGTTTCTCGTTTTATATAGATTAGACCGTTGGTTTTCCCGTTTGAATGGTTTTACACTAGTAATTTTGGGGCCCTTTATAGCTTACTGTTCGGTGTGAGCTTAGGCTCCGTGTTGAAGACCGTACTTTGACCTATAATGGTTTACATTTATAAATTTTTACTTGGATGGAGAGTTGTCTCATTGGCACTCATACCACATCTTCTTATATCTATCTAAGACTAAATTATCAATCCGTACACATCCACATCCAATGGATTTAGTGTAAAGACGTCATAAACAGTCAGAGAAAACACGACCTTGTGCAATGCCAAGATACAGGTTTCGACAGATTGTAGATCCATGAATGTGTATATGTATATAACAATAATATTTAGTTTGCTTTTAATTTACTGATAACAAAATCAATATTAGTACCAATAAAAACAATATTTAATGATCTAATTACAGTGTTGAATTGGTAACCTTTTCGAATAAGTTTATTTAAAGGATCGATAAGTTTACCAGGATCGTTTCTAAATTTCCGGCACTTTAAACAATATTTCCGTAAAATGAGGATGTGCATCCTGTTTGAAATAAGTTTTCTACAGGTACAATCAAACTTCAAAACCAAATCTTTGTATCTGTGGAAGAATTTAGTAAAGGTTTTAAGTAATTTGTGGTAACGAAATCCCTGGCTTAATGATTTACCAGTAATACATAGATTACGTTCGCTAAAATCAAAAACGTCATAACAGACACGGGCATAGCGAACGAGTTGTGAAATATTAACTTCGTAAGATGGTGCCAAAGGAACATCACCACCAAAAATGGAAAATTAACAATAGGGAACGAAAAATCGTCTCTTTTGTCGTAAATTTTAGTGTGGAGTTTCCGTATAAAACCGAAATATCTAAATCTAGGAAAGGACAGTTGTAACCGTTTAAATTTGATTTATTAAAAGTATGTTCCTTTGGGTAAATGTCGACAGTATATTGAAAATCTTCTTCATTATTTAACAAATAAATGTCATCAAGATAACAGTAAGCGTTGCTGAATTGATCAATTCAATGAAATAAAGACGGGTCTTTGGTCATAAACTGTGACTCATAACAGTTCAAAAACAAGTCTGCTATTAAAGGGCGCAATTAGTGCCTATAGGAATACCTACAACCTGTCGATAAACTTTGCTGCCGAAACGTACATAAATATTATCAAGGGAAAATTAACAGCTTCAATCATCTCATCATTCTAGTAATGTGTTTTTAAGTTTGTAGTACTTATTTGCTATCGATTCTCTGTCAGTCAATCAAATCCATAATGTTTTATCTAAGTAGTCTACGGTGACTTTTTTCTGGTATTTCACGAATCACCGAAAATAATTCGCAAAAAAATTCAACTTACTCTTTTGTTTTCAAATTGCATAAAAAATACAAATATCTGACTTTATATATAAATGTTGCAACGCGTTATCGTTAGTAACCCATAATTTGAACTAAAACAGACATTTCGATCTGAACGGATTTGAAAAAAAATAAAAATAAATTACTATTATAATTTGTATAAAAGCAGCAGACAGATATAAATGACTGTTTCTTTTTGTTAGCCAACGGAACAATCCCATGTTTATGCGAAGAAATGAATTTTAACCAGTAAACTCTTTCAAATGAAATGGTTACAAAGGGTATCGGTAGTGTAATTTATCACACTAACAGATACTGACGTCATATGCAATTTTTTTATCAAATGTTAGCTTCAACTGTAACGGTCATCACTTCATAACAGTACAATATATGTCTATCTTTGCTAACATATTTGCTTTTTTTTTAATGATAAAGATTATAACACCATGTTGACTGCTGTACCCTTATTTTTGACAAATTAACATATTATGTCAATATAATAGAATTGTATGTGACTGTCATACAAGTTAGAGGTCAAGCTATAAAACCAGGTTTAATCCACCGTTTTCTATATAAGAAAATCCATGTACCAAGTCAGGCATATGACAGTTGTTATCTATTTGTTTAATGTGTTTGAGCTTTTGATTGTACCATTTACGTAGGAAAATTCCGTTTAGAATTTTCCTCGGAGTTCGGTATTTTGTTATTTTACATTTTTATATATTATATATTACATTTTGTAATTGATATGGTCGATTAAATATTCTGTAAGGAAAACACATCCTCTTTGTTTTAATTATTGCTGCAACGTATTATTTTTCACTTACTACTCAGACTTTGGTCACTTTATCGATATATGTGTTTAGTTATTTGCATAACTAATTTGTTGTTTATGTGTTGTAAAAAGACTTAATCGTCAATCAGTTTAATTGGGGTCTGCAGTTTGTATGTCAGTAAATGCTAGTAGTTCTTTGTTAATTTATGTATCTTTTTGTTTGTTGCTTAGTTTCTTTTGTTACCTATTTTGACCTCGGAATCGAACCTTTTTAAAACTCAGTATTATGTGCGTATTGCTGTGTGTTTCTTTATTTCGCATAGGCTAGAGGGATATGGGTAGGGATGAGATCTTACAAAACATGTTAAACCCGGCAGCATTTTTGTGCCTGTTCCAAGTCGGGAGCATCTGATCTTTGGTAGTCTTTTATGTTTTTAAAATTTTAGTTCATTTCTATGTTTTGGAGATTAGTTTGACTTCCATTTTTTAACTAGTAAACATTTGTATTTAGGGACCAACTGAGGCCCAACTCCGGTTGCAAGATTTACTCGCTGCGTTGAAGACTCATTGGTGGCCTTCGGCTGTTATCAGCTCATTGGTCATGTTGTTGTCTCTTTGGCATATTCCCCATTTCCATTTTCAATTTTACATACGTTAATAAGCATTGTATGGCATTAAAAATACAATATTTAATACCGGAGGCCATCAGAACCAGACTTAGAACCATTACTATTCTATAACGCAGTTCTCATCGTGTGAATGCCTAGTTTACATAACCAAAACAATATATACTTTTTAATTTGCAGCTCCGTTTTCTTTGTAATTTTGAATACAAGTGTCAATTAGTTTCTTTGTAGTTGATGCATTACTGTACCAAATACCGTGTACATTGTAAATTACATAATGTATAGCGTCCATGTAATTGTAAACCGGCAACGACGAGCGGTAGAAATGGTTTTAGAAGTAAGAGAGCATTGTATCCCTCAATAGTGAACTTATATTAAAATCCATAACAATACTATACATTTCGTCTTCCATAAAGCCCAGCAAATGTCTCCAATGCATTGAAGTAAATGCCATAATAATCGTATTTCAATTTCGGAAGAAAGATTTAAACGAAAACTAACACAAAACGTCGTGAGATAATTAGCAAACTCTTACAAAGAATTTTAAAACCTGTGTAGCAAAAACATCAATAACAAAAGTTTAAGTTATCTATTAACGTGCATGAACTTAAATATTGGTACTGAAAACAAACAATGTTTCATTTGTTTAGTATTGCAAACATAATGTTCTGGATCAAACATAATCATGAATATATTGAATATCAAAATATACCGAAGTATATATGATCATAACCCTGTGTGTTTGCCTTTTTCGAAATTGGCTGATGCAAACACGATAAACAGTTTTATTAAAATCAGATAAAATAGTTATATTCTTTAATACAATTTTAAACAGGCTTGTCAATATTACTTCGCATGCTAATATTATTAATGTCAGTCATACTATGTAATTAAAATTATTGATATAACCACAAGAATCTATATGATTTATTGTTGAAAAATATTTGGTAATTTTAGGAAATGACCCAGAGACTAGTATATCATTTAAATGTATATAGAGGTTAGCAAAATAATAAGAAGTCTAACTATGACGAGATAATAATATCGTTATACATGATCATTGACTACAAGCAATTATGATTTGTATCAGGATACATCTTAAAGGAGGTAAAATGTTCTTTCTATATGTAAAATAGATTGGAAAAGTTCTTTGATTCACACAATCAAGCCATCAAGTGCATGTAAAGCGTAACCATGCAAAATGCATTATAAATCATAGTACAAAGATATCGGATGTATTGAATCCTTCAAACTATATATCTTCATAGATCTTATGTGTCTGATATGGCTATTTTCCACCCTTGGATTTGTGTTCGCAATTACTATCTAATAATTAGTATCGTTATTGATAAACATTTAATTAAGTTTTATTGACAATGGCTTAAAGTGCAAATGACCAGGGTTAACCAAAAACATTATGGTTATTTTGCTACTGTGTACTACAATTACCATGGAAACCATACAACTTAGGGAACAGTTGATGCATGTTCACTTCATGTTGGCAACTTTGTGTAATTAAGAAAACATGACATACTAAATCAAAAGTAAACAACATTGTACTGACATTTTAAGGAAATTATTAGAATGATTCTAGATACACATTGAACATCATAATTCTGCTGATTTCAATAATACATCCGTAACTAATATCAAAATGAACGTTTAAAATGTAGCATTTAAAATCTCCTTAATTCAATTATCGAAACATTTCAACAACTGTACCAGAAGATGAAGGTACTCCGTATGTGCCTCCACAAAGTCATGAGCATGAACAGTGAACGATGTCAGGACATGTCAAAATTCTGTTTTCTTTCGTTCATTATTTTGTTTATCAATTAGCTATCTTTTAGTGCGTTCTATAGCTTACGATACAGTATGTGTTGTACGTTCATGATGTTCGCACTCTTACAATTCAAAATGTAAACTATAATTTACTCATACATCTAATTGGTTTGACAGTAATCGTGGGTTGTTTTCAGTTGGAGTTAATTTTTAATGTTCCATCTTTGATAGGTTTAAGGCTGAAACCTTTTGTCCTTCGTTTGTAAGACTGAAATAACAAAACAAAATCGTCATTGACGCACATTTGTACTTTCGAAACAAATAATGAGAAGTTTTGTTTACTAATCGCTACTTTAAACATGTTAAAGGGACATTATGCGAGATGAGTTTACTAATGCAACTATTAGCATCTTTAAAACAGGCCAGATTGAACATATTCGTGATCAGGATTTCGTAAATCGTATTGATTCACACAAGATGCTGTTTTGGATATAATACTTTGACCTACATTGATGGATAATCGTGTTCGTGCTACATGTACATGTACATGTATCAAGATTCTGTGCTCTCCTCCCGCCAGCTCTGAACTTTTGATTATAAATATATCTTTTACTCTATCAAACGTTCTCATTTTCTATAGAATAACAGCCACGTACCTCACAATGAGGCATATGTCAATTGGGAAATGTGAGCTATATCATAACTAAGCTCTTCCCTATGCCGTCTGTACTGTAGGCCAAGACTATTAATTTAAGTCAGATCTCCTCTCGGTTGCTATTTAAAGTTCCCGGACAACAATAAGGCAGAGCTCAATCGACTGAATATTCATACATTTGAAAAGACCAAATAAAAGTAATTGGATATCTCTACATTACAAAACATTGCATGCACAGCCAAAAATACATACAAAAACAAAGAAACAGCGCTTGTATTGTTGTTCTTCATCACAAAGTTAAACTGAGGTCTTTTAGACGGAGCTAAAACTCATACCTCACTTCCAGTTTACGACGTTTTTAATACCGATATGAGTGAAATTCTTTTAAAACGCCTCTTTACCTATGAAGGAGCAATTGGCCTGGGAAATATTTTGGATTGGAAAATTAAAATAGTTGGCACCAAAAAGCTCAACGAAAATGAGTACTTCTAATCCTGCAGTACAAACCACAGAAGCTGGATGTGGTGCTTTTTATTATTAACATTCGACGCATTCATACTTCTTAAATGAAAATTCAATATTTTAGAACATTTTTAAGGACATTATTGTAACTAAATTTAATATAAACCTCGTCAATATTACGTTTCTGTGTGTGTTGCATTGTCGTTTTGGTTTTTGTTGCACTTCAGTGATTCTGTTGTTTCGTTGTTTTCCTCTTATAGTTGATGTGTTTACCTCAGTTTTAGTTTGTAACCCGGATTTGTTTTCTCTCAATCGATTTATGACTTTCGAACAGCGGTATACTACGGTTGCCTTTATTTAGGACAATAAATATCATATTTATTACGATACACACTGTTATTAGGAAGATGTGATAGGAAAACAAAGAATAAAACAAGAATTTCAAGTCAAAGATAAACTCGGTCGTACTGATGAAATGATTGAGACAATAACACCTTATGAAAACAATGTTGTGTTGATTGATTATTCGATTTCTACGAGTAAAGTCTGTCTTATTTATTGATTTTTAATACCGACAAACAGTCTGGGTGATGGATATCAAAATATTTAAATGACACCTGTTATATTTATCAAATGAATACAATCAAGGACACACAGTTGTCTTTATCATGCTGGTTGGCAACATTGTATATAATAATATAAAGTTAACGGTTTAGGTTACCCGCTTTGTTTTGATTTAGTTATTATCATTCATACCATTGATTTCATATATATCTCACATAGTTATTACTTCCTCCCCGAGAGTGGCTGCAACCTGTACATTTTATTTCTACCTTCTACGACAACACTGCTTAACATTGCGCAGACACCCTATCCCTCCTCTAATTATAGCTGATAAAAATTAGCCTTCGTTTCAGGTGGTGTTACCTTCTCGTAGGAAATAAACAAAGACATCTGATTCAATACATGAAGTATTTTTTAGTGCACAGAAATTATCATCTTCTCATCTTTTCAATATAATTACAGGATGCTAATATATTCTAGAAGCATACTGTCACTGTAAATAAATATGTGTATATGTCTGCCTAGTTGTAGTGACAACTGCAATTATACCTTGTCCATAGGATACATATATATATCTGATATACATATATGTGTATAAGATATTATTCGTCGAAGTGTGGTGTTGTTCAATTACCAAATAATTCAAACCATAAGACCAATGTTTGAGGAATTTCAAAACCACATGGATATATATTAGCTGTAGTGTATTTCATGTGAAATTACAGGTCTTTAAAAGTATTTATTATTTTAACATTTGTGAGTTAATTTGTAATTATACTGTAGCAATTGATTATAAAATATGTTACATTTACAGAAATGCAAATATCAACTCTATATGTAGATGTATATCTATAACAGTTCTTCGTAAATTTACTGCATCTTCTTTAATAATAGGCTTTATCCTATTAATAGCTCAATTCATTTCAAAAGTGATTATGTTTTTATCATCAGGGGTAGCCAAAAATCAGAAAATACAAGCAACTCTAAAATAGACAAAAATTAAACGCCAGACAAATGTATCGTGGTTAAGACATTATTGTATAAATTTTGTTCATTTCAACAGCAGCATTTAAGTGAGGAACAAATGAACGGACAGTCGGCCTAACATGACGATTTGTTTATATCCCTACTTTGTTGAAAGGGATAAAAGCAGTCATTAACACCATTTCGTGAGTTGGTGATTTGTTACATTTGGAAGCTTAAAATAATTGATAGATACATGTTTATTAACAAAGAACATTATAAAAATGAGTTGTGATATGATTTCCAGTAAGACAACGATTCAACAGTTATTTGACAGTAATTCTACATCAATATAATATATTACTTTTAAAACATTTAACATCACATTAAAATTTCAATTTGTTTCCTAAGTTCTTCCTGGTACTCTTTAATATGCTTAATTTCATTCGATGGTTCTCCTTTTAGAGCATTTTTCTTAAATATTCTGCATTTTCTACAATATTTTGATAGTTCGTAAGGTATTTCTTTTTAATATTGTTATGTCATTCTGAATATCTGTCTTTTCATCATTGTTTTGTATTTTAAAGGATGCAAAGTCTTCAATTGCAATTATACTTTTAAAAGTATCACTGTCGTTGGCTTTTGATAGCGTCCATATTGTTTTTCGTGATGGGCGAACGAGCATGAACAAGAACAACCAAGACATGTATGCAGGAATTTGATGAAGAAACAGAAAGCTTGCTTGCAGGAACACTTATAAATATGCGAACAGCATCGACCATAACAGGAACAGACCAAACAAATACATGAGCAAATAATTTCAAGAACGATCATTATGTACCACAAAAATCTAACCGCTAATCGACAATCAAAACACACGTTTGATTGCACAATTTACAGTTAATGCATATCTTTTCTGCATCACTGTCTCGTGTATTTACCGACATGCGCTTCTCTCGTCATAGTTTTTACAAGTTTTCTCTTTTCTTAATTTCTTCGTGTATACAGTTTGCTTCAATTAAACACTCGTTGAGTGTAATTCGGCTGTTAAGTACTTTTCTTGTTTTTCTATCGAATATTTAAAAACGCCAAAGGTTTCTCAAAAGACTGCGCATGGTGTTCTGACGTGTATTCCAGATTTCTACGTGCTCATTGCCAGACAATAATTGTGAGTTATTGAACCTAAAATGCAGGTGTTCCACAAAAGGCACTTTCGCAGCTTTTAGTGAGTCAAGTGCTTTTATTTCCCCACCGTCATCAAATGTTATAAATGGAACTACGTAATCTATATCATTTCCAAATATCGATAAAATGTTATTTAAAACGCATCTGTGTTCTACGGTTAGTCTACAGAATGATGGAATTACGAGACAAGCTGCATCAATATACTTAATCGAATTAAAGAGACTAATTAACTTCTTGTACACATGTGTATTGTTTCCGCATTGCAATTGTCGATCATCAACTCCAGGTACATCAACAACCGTGAGGTTAAATTTTATCTTAATTCCTTCTTGACAACGGAATCTATAGCAAAATATATCATCTGTTCGTTGTACTGTCTGCAATATGTAATAAAGGATTAAGTTTTGCTAGTTTTTTTCGAATACACCTTAAGCTATGTTAACAATATAAATGTGTGTATCTTTATCTTAAAATCTATCTTCATTTCAAATACACAAAGTAGTTTGGTAATTTCAAATATTTAAACTGACAGAGAAGTTTGACATATTTTTAACGGTTCTTTGTATATATATATATGGCAGTGAGCAGGGTTTAAGAACATTTGTTGTTCGACCTGTTAGTCAAATGCGTTTTGTAAAATATACTTTTTCACTTTTTGGCCTTTTGGAAAATGTTGTTTGTGCTGTATTTAGACCCTCTAACAAGAAATTTGTTTTGCATGCACATGTGTAAAATTGCGGTTTTATACAACGCAATCATAGGTTTGAACGTTGTTTTCAATTAAGACTTGTTTTTTTTTTTCGTTTGGGCATATTATATTTGCCTTCGGGTTTATATGATCCGTTCATCCTATTTTGACTCCTCAATATTCAAGAGTCTATCCTGAATTGAGGTAAATTGTATGGTTTTCCAAATACCATTTCGATTCCTAACATCACTGAAGAGACATTAATTGTCGAAATCCGGATATGGTGTACAAAAACCTTTGAACCTTTTGTTTGTGGTATACAATCTTTTCCGCAAGTTTATTGTTTTCTGTTTAGTATTAAATTTATAAATAAGATCCATTTATTTCATCGGTGATCCGTTTATTTGGCAATCGCCAATGGCAGTCAGCAGGGTTTAAGAACATTTGTTGTTCGACCTGTTAGTCAAATGCGTTTTGTTAAAATATACTTTTCAATTTTTGGTGTTTTGGAAAATGTTGTTTGTGCTGTATTTAGACCCTCTAACAAGACATTTGATTTGCATGCACACGTATACAAATTGCGGTTTTATCCAACGCAATCATAGGTTTGAACGTTGTTTTCAATTTAGAATTGCTTATATATATATATATATATATATCTGTAACAATTTAATCTACTTTAGAGGTAATAAAAGCATTTTAATTAGTAAACAGCGTAAAAAGTAATTTCGATAATAAAAGCAACTGTTCTTACCGTGGTCGTAGCTTGTTCCCCAGTGATTTTGAATCTAAAGTTGTCAGCATAAGAGACATCTGTTATATAGTTTATAATGGCATCAACTATTGTACTTTTTCCTGATCTGATTGCACCAACTAACAAAAGTATTCGTTCCTCAACATCGTCAACTTCTGAAACTACACTCATTACCCAATAGAATCAATATTGAAAATGTTAACACATACATAGGGCTACCTTTCCATAAAATAATTTAATTCAAAAGAACAACGTTATTGAGTTAATGACATTTTACATGATGGGGAGGAAAAAACTAAGTTTAGCTTCAAAGCATAACCCCTTTCATTTAAGAAAGTTACTGTTTGTAGGTAAAATATTCCATCCGACTAAGTCTTACTTTATCAAGGAAATTATTCTGCTTAAGTTTAACACGAATCAAGAGGACAATATATGCTCAGGTACATTCACGACTTTCGTATTTGAGATGATAAAGAATAAGCATGCTTATTTGGACTTTTAAACTAGTTGGTTTTAATTGTAATATAAGTCGATTTTGCACATGATAATCTTGTTTCTATAATAAAAGTAAACTCATTTAGTTATATTAAATAAAATGTATTGTTAAAAATCCAAAGATAGCACACAATTGGAAAAAAAAAACGAAAATACTGTATTATTGTTCACCAATGATGATTGACAAACAAAAGTATAACAATAGTAAAACAAATTAAACGGTTAAAATATCTTTTCGTCGATTTACACCGTTACGTTTGTTCGTTACTGATCATTCAAATGTGTATATGCTAATAAATATTTGTATATACAAATTACTACTTACAGAACTCGCGCATCTGTATGTCTTCTGATAGTTTTGTCATTGTGAAGGGTTTCAAACGGTATATGATAGGTTGATTGCATATTTTGTCAGCAGTTTCAATTAATTTAGAGGCAATTGATGCAAATGTCTTCACTTCTGTTTCAAAAGATAGAGACTCGTCCCCATTAATATCTTCTCTGTAAACTTTGATATCGTATAAAGTACTGCTTTTAAATTTGATATCAGTATTTTGCTTTCGGAAGTATGTTGTGCTGAAAAACATCTGCTCCTTCTTTGTTCCTATATTTGATGATATAATTTTCAAAATGGCCTCCTCTTTGTCCCTGCCATTCAATATATATTGTGTTTGCCGAATAATTGGTTTTAAACGGAACTGTATTACAATCTGTATTTTTGACATCGTATTTGCCATTCAACGGTACTGCAAAATATACAAATCGTATATGATTGCACTGAAAATGAAAATTGCCATTTGTTTTGTCGTCAAAACATCTTTTACTACTCGAACACTTTCACACAGGCCTTTTGGAAAACAGTTCACACTAGTCATGTTGTGAAAAAGGTTACAATGTAAATTTACGAGTAAAAAAACAAATTGGACACTGAATGAATGCGATAGACTAATTAATGATATGACTATTAGGCACACCTTGTTGATTATTTTAGTGCTTTTATACTCGTAGTTGATATGTCCTTCCTCGATGGAATAACCAGCCTAGTAGGCAGCCTTTCTGTGTTGACATGAAATATCATTGAAATTATTAATTCTCTTTTCATCATTTTATAAATTTCGTGCGTCCGAGACGCCATTTGGATTTAAATTCAGCACGAACGCCGAGACCCACAAATGTGCAAGCCAAGAATGCATAAGTGTCTGATCATTTAATGAGCTATAAAGGCAAAGGAATTTCTATGATTTAACAAGTTCTGATAACGCGATCAATCTACAAATCTCTTAAAGTATATCCTGTCTAAATACGAATGTACATATAACGGAATTTACAAAGCAATTAATAAACGGTATACGCTACCACATGTAATGAAAATTGCACAGCAAGTCATAAAAAGTTTTCGCTACCATTGTGTATTTCCATGATGAGTTATTCAGAGTGCAGTGTTATCAAATAAAGTTGTTGCAATACATGTCATGAATCGAAAATCAAAATATATAAAAAAAAAAAAGAAGATATTAATAAACTATCAAATGCACTTATTTCAGTGGTGTTCCAATCGTTTGATGTGTTGACCGTATTGGTTTTGCGTTTTGGTAAGGGACTTTCTATTTCGAGTTTTGGTATTTCTTTTTATTATACTTTTACAAATCTTGAAAAAATAAACAAAGTTAAAAATGAAAGCAATGATTTTTAAATCGTTTATATATGCAAGTCGAACTATTTCGTATATGCAAAGTTATCTTGCTGAAAACTTACACACTTACTTGTAGTTCGTCCTTCGCTTCTGTAGCCTTTTATTCATCAAGGCATGCCCCATCCATATCATTGCATACTAACTAGTGAATTGTAACGTTTATTTGTACAATTGTGTAATTATGAATGACATTTAAATTTTAACATTGCGATAAAACACGCCCATCAAAAATCGTATGTTCCGCATATCAAACAGTAGCTAATAACAAAACATAAATAAAACTCTGATATCAGATAACATAGAAAGACAATATTAACGTTCAACCTGTTCAATTTAATACGGAACTTGTATATACATCAAATGTCAAGTTAAGAAAATACGTATATTACGAATGCAATTAAGAGTAACTGTTTTTAAATACCGAAACTGCTGTTGACAAGGTGTCAAACTAAGACATAATTTACATTTTACGAGAGTTTGCCTCGAGTGTCATGAATACCTAATGTCTTGCTTGAATTAAATACAACAATACGTGTGATAAACTAAGATACTGATAAGTTATACAATTGGCCCGTTATTAAAGTCCATATCTATCGTGCGATAATAGATTATTATGGATAAACATGATGTTCCATCAATTCCTATATAATTATTCATATATTTGCAAATTTTTGTTCCTCTTTTGACGACCCGGTTCCTTTTATATTTCCTGGGAGAGTAAATAGATTTGTAAACCCACACGCATAATATGTACTTTTATATTCGTATATGTCTCCACCTTTTGAGTTGTTGTTTTAATTTCTAACAATTATGTTAAGATTTGTGTTTTTATTTGTTTTATGTAAATATGTTAGAGTAAATAGATGAAATGAGGAATTACATGTAACAAATAAACAATTCAGTAAATACCTGTAATAACTAATCAATTTAGTAATTACATGTATTTACTAATTGTTTCGGTGATTTTTTGGTCATTTTACAGCTATTTTTCTCTTTGGTCGGGTTGTTGTCTCTTTGACATATTCCCTATTTCCATTTTCAATTTTACAAGACACAATTCTATCACACAAACTATGTTATTTAGAAAAAGGTAGTTATGTCAGAGTAAAAGAAAAATGGTACTTTGATGGTGTAGTATTGACATTGTTGATGAATTTTGTTACTTAGGAGCGGAGTACTGTTAATTTATCACGGTACTTTTTTAAAACCCAGAAACAATTAGCTGAGCAAGTTAGAAAAAGGATTTGCCTGGAAATGAAAAGCATCATCCTTATATTTGAATATTTTTAAAGATTTGAATTTGTTTGATACATATCTAAATTGTATTTTATGATATGTCAGTAAGATATGGGCTTTTATAAACATTCAATATTTAAAAGTAAATATTTTGCAAAAAAAAAAAAAAAAAGAAACTTTGGGCGTCAAACAATGTACATTGTACCACAAATGCAAGGTTCTTAGTATTAAAGCCTTGGTCATTTTGATAGGCTGTTAGCCTAAATGCACATGTCAAGCTAGTCGGTTGGAAAATCAAAGATACATAAAACTAACGACTTAGGAACATGAATTATGGGTGACCGAATGTGCTGCAGAAGGGTTAGCAGATCGTGTTCTCCTTGTAGCACCTACTACCTAGTTAGGATAACTTACTTCAACATTGTCTACATAAGGAAATGGCTGTACCAAATCAGCCATATTACGGTTGTTTTCCATTCATTTGATGTGTTTGAGCTTTGGAATTAAACATCTGATGAAGGACTTTCTGTTTTTCTTTTTCCATGCAGTTCAGTATTTTGTTATTTTACCTATAAGATAGACCCCAAACTGAAAATACCAAAAGAAATATCATTGTACTTAATTTTTAATATTTAACCCTACCACAGTCAAATTTTGAAAACTACATGAAGTTATAATGTCCTGGAATGAAAATGGTATACTGTTGTATTCAAGGTTTTGTTTTATAGTTATAAGAAGATCTGGTATCAGTGCCAATGATACAACTCTCAATGCAATCCAATTGGTAAAAGTAAAACAGTATAGGTGAAAGTACGACCGTTTTTTTTAACACAAAACTCCTGTCCTTTTCAAATTTCATTCTAGCCCTACCCCAAAACATATTGCTCGCTAAACCACTAAAGATTGCTTCTAGTTCACTTAATTGACACAATTCATGTTTTTAAAAAGGTCTTTATATAGCAAATGTTCAGTATAATTTAAACGTATCACAGAGATAAACATTTCCAAATAAATTAAATAAAATTTTTAAATATGTTTAATATAGTTAGCAAGGGTACATTATGTTTGTGTGCTGATTAGCATTATTTGCTTAAAATATTACAAGAATTGTTAATAAATGGCCTGTCAACAGTAAGGAAATAGGTTTAAAAATTCATTTTGAAATTAGTAATTACTGGTAATAACTGGGGAGGTTCAGGAATTTACTTATATTAACTAAGGGCACCAGGAATTACATGTAATTCCTAAATTTAAGTAATTACATGTAATTTCTAATTTCACCATTTTACTGTAACATATATACTATGTCTTCATTGTATATTTTGTATTTTCTCAGTTGTTATTCTGAATTTGTTTATACTATATTTCTTATTCTGTTTTAATGCACATCAGTTGTTCGACCTGTTAGAAAAATTTGTTTTGTTAAAATATACTTTTCATTTTTGGTCTTTTGGAATATGTTGTTTGTGCAGTATTTAGACCCTCTACAAAGAAAAATGTTTTACATGCACACGTATAAAATTGCGGTTTTATCCAACGCAATCATATGTTTGAACGTTGTTTTTCATTTAGACTTGTTTATATTTTTTCGTGTGGGCTAGTATAATATTTTCCCTCGGGTTTATATGATCCGTTCATCCTATTTCGGTTCTTTAAAATTTAAGAGTCTATCCTAAATTGAGGTAAATTATATAGCCTTCCAAATATCGTTTCGATTCCTAACATCACTGAAGAGACATTAATTGTCCAAATCCGGATATGGTGTACAAATTTTTGCACCTCATGTTTGTGGTACACAATCTTTTCCGCAAGTTTATTGTTTTCTTTTGGTATTAAACTAATATTAAGATCCATTTCGTTAAAACTAGTGATCAATTTATTTAGCAATCACCAATGGCAGTCAGCAGGCTTTAAGAACATCAGTTGTTCGACCTGTTAGTCAAATGTGATTTGTTAAAATATACTTTTTCACTTTTTGGTCTTTTGGAAAATGTTGTTTGTGCTGTATTCCGACCCTCTACAAAGAAAATTGTTTAACATGCACACGTATAAACATTGCGGTTTTATCCAACGCAATCATAGCTTTGAACGTTGTTTTCAATTTAGACTTGTTTATATTTTTCGTTTGGGCTTGTATTATATTTTCCTCGGGTTTATTGATCCGTTCATCCTACTTCGGCTCTTTAAAATTCAAGAGTCTATCCTAAATTGAGGTAAATTATATTGCCTTCCAAATACCGTTTCGTTCCCTAACATCACTGAAGAGACATTAATTGTCCAAATCCGGATATGGTGTACAAATTTTTGCACCTTATGTTTGTGGTATACAATCTTTTCCGCAAGTTTATGGTTTTCTGTTTGGTATTAAAGTAATATTAAGATCCATTTGGTAAAACTAGTGATCAATTTATTTGGCAATCGCCAATGGCAGTCAGCAGGCTTTAAGAACATCAGTTGTTCGACCTGTTAGTGAAATGCGTTTTGTTAAAATATACTTTTCACTTTTTAGTCTTTTGGAAAATGTTGTTTGTACTGTATTTAGACCCTCTACAAAGAAAATTGTTTTACATGCACACGTATAAAATTGCGGTTTTATCCAACGCAATCATAGGTTTGAACGTTGTTTTCAATTTAGACTTGTTTATATTTTTTCGTTTGGGCTTGTATTATATTTTCCTCGGGTTTATATGATCCGTTCATCCTATTCCGACTCTTTAAAATTCAAGAGTCTATCCTAAATTGAGGTAAATTATATAGCCTTCCAAATACCGTTTCGATCCCTAACATCACTGAAGAGACATTAATTGTCCAAATCCGGATATGGTGTACAAATTTTTGCACCTCATGTTTGTGGTATACAATCTTTTCCGCAAGTTTATTGTTTTCTGTTTGGTATTAAATTAATATTAAGGTCCATTTCGTTAAAACTAGTGATCAATTTATTTGGCAATTGTCAATGGCAGTCAACAGGCTTTAAGGACCTGTTAGTCAAATGCGTTTTGTTAAAATATACTTTTTCACTTTTTGGTCTTTTGGAAAATGTTGTTTGTGCTGTGTTTAGACCCTCTACAAAGAAAATTGTTTTACATGCACACGTATAAATATTGCAGTTTTATCCAACGCAATCATAGGTTTGAACGTTGTTTTCAATTTAGACTTGTCTATATTTTTCGTTTGGGCTTGTATTATATTTGCCGTCGGGTTTATATCATCCGTTCATCCTATTCCGGCTCTTAAAAATTCAAGAGTCTATCCTAAATTGAGGTAAATTATATGGCCTTCTAAATATCGTTTCGATTTCTAGCATCACTGAAGAGACATAAATTGTCCAAATCTGGATATGATGTACAAATTTTGCACCTCATGTTTGTCAGCAGGGTTTAATACATCAGTTGTTCGAGTCAAATGCGTTTTTGAAAATATTTTTCACTCATTTGGTCTTTTGGAAAATGTTGTTTGTGCTGTATTAAGACCCTCAAACAAGAAATTTGTTTTGCATGCACACGTATAAAAATTGCGGTTTTATCCAACGCAATCATAGGTTTGAACGTTGTTTTCAATTTAGACTTGTTAATATATATATGTATATGTATATAACTCGTCCAAATAACACCCAAACAATGTTAGATCTGTAAGTTTGAAGAAGCATACCACTGTATAATGTTTTTGTTCTTTCCTGGCCGGGAATCGAACTCATGCTGCTGAGATCTCGTGGCACCAAATCGCCTTGCATGTATATATATTGATTAGCAAGTATATGAATATTCAGATTTAATTTAAAAGTCGAAAGAATAGTTAAACTTATTTTTATTATTTAGTCACTTAATTAGTATTCAAGCTAAATAGTATGATATTAAGATATATTAGAATAAAACCATTTGTAGTTTTCTTGTTACATGTAACTAAACATGTACTTATTTGACACAATTTGTAAGGCTTAAGCGATAATGAACAGCACATCAACGATTGTGTTTTATTTTCTAAATAGAGTGCTTTCAGATTACATAAAATGTATGGTTCTTTAAATCATATAATAGATATAGGAAGATGTGGTGTGAGTGCCAATGAGACAACTCTCCATCCAAATAACAATTTATAAAAGTAAACCATTATAGGTCAATGTACGGCCTTCAACACGGAGCCTTGGCTCACACCGAACAACAAGCTATAAAGGGCCCCAAAAGTACTAGTGTAAAACCATTCAAACGGTAAAACCAACGGTCTAGTCTATATAAAAACGAGAAACGAGAAACACGTATAAATTACATAAACAAACGACAACTACTGTACATCAGATTCCTGACTTAGGACAGGTGCAAACATTTGCAGCGGGATTAAACGTTTTAATGGTACCAAACCTTCTCCCTTTTTCTGAAACAATAGTATAACATCACAACATAGAAAACACACGATAAAACATCAATTGGAAGGCTTAACTTAATCAAAACGTAAATTAACACACTATGAACGAATAAATTCGATCTGTGATACCTGAAAGTAAATACATAGTTAATAAAATATTAGGGACAAACATTCAAGGCCAAAAAGCAAACAAACAAGTCCAAATAAAGCCATGGCAATACACCACCGCGAAATATTAAACCCTTAGAAAATAATCACTTTTGAAAAAACCGGTTTTCATAATATATACAGGTAAATGAAAAATAACTTTGTCGTTTTAGGTATACTTTTCTGTCTATATAAAAGTCAATAATTTAACAAAATCATATTGGTTATAGTTTATTGTAATACTGGTTCAGTATAGCTTGCACATGATATGAAAACTGCTTTCTTTAGACATATCAATTAGAATGTGGTTTAACTCCATGACTAATGGACGGTTGATACAATAAGTAAAGCGCAGTATAATGAGTGAATTATTATCATCCAGGCCAGTCATGCACTAAACGGTGTGTAATGGAACGATTCAAAAATAAAATCTCAATTGTCAGGCACGTGTATGAAGAAAAACATAAATTGAATTGTTTTATCCACTTAGTAATGTATTTTATCATCATTTGCTTGATTTGTAGAAATAAATGTTTGGTAAAAATTATTTCGAACGGACAAAAATACAATACGACTGCGAGGGTATAGATGACTTCTGGTTTTGCTTCTGGCAATCTTTGAAAAAATAACCAGAAGATTCGAAAAAATCAGCAACGATAATCCGATATGTTCTACGCGACGCAAGAGATATAGCCTCAGTTGTGACTGGTTTAAACTAGATGTTTGAATCTATTTTAGAAGTCAAGGATCGACATAGAAATTGTTACTTTATGAAATTTACGCATGGTTACCAAATATCGAAATTGATATGGTTTGGTTAACATGGATAAGTTTAAAGAAATTCGTCATGGTTTTGATCTACTTTGATATAGTTTTAATCCAGTTAAAACATCGTTTCATCTTGATATGGTTACTGTAAACCAACTAATTTTCGCGAGCGAGCGAGCGAGAAAAAAAATAAAGAGAATATAAATCGTCGCGAAAATTTAAAACCTGGATCTTGCCTTGTCCATAGACATCAAGTAAATATAAATAGGGAAATTAAATTGCCGCGAATTGTGATAGAAAAGGCTAAACGCAAAATAAATTAGCCGCGAAAATAAGTTGGTTTACGGTAGTGTGATTGAAGCAGCTTTTAAAAAAACAAAGATACACACTTCTAAAATTTACTAAAAAATGAAAGCTTTTTAACCACATTTGGGAGGCGTTTTATATGCAATTCGTACATTTATTTTGTATTTACATTGTATCATAGGTCAAATTTATTTGTTCAGTGTATGTTCACAGGTGTTAAAATGTCCTTTGATTGAGTTAAGCCATTTCAGTTGATATTTTATAGTGTGTCTTTCTATGTTGTGATGTTACACTATTGTTTCAGAAAAAGGGTGAAGGTTTGGTACCATTAAAACGTTTAAACCCACTGCAATTGTTTGCTCTTGTCCTAAGTCAGGAATCTAATGTTCAGTAGTTGTCGTTTGTTGATGTGGTTAATAAGTGTTTCTCGTTTCTCGTTTTATATATAGATTAGACCGTTGGTTTTCCCGTTTGAATGGTTTGACACTGGTCATTTTGGGGCCTTTATAGCTTGCTGTTCGATGTGAGCCAAGTCTCCGTCTTGAAGACCATACTTTGACCTATAATTGTTTACTTTTATAAATTTTGACTTGGATTGAGAGTTGTCTCATTGGCACTCATACCACATCTTCTTATATCTATTAGACATTTTACTTTTCGTGGATTGCCTAAGCTTGAATTTATATCGTTATAGCTCTTTTGAACTGGCATCCGGTAAAATAAATTACAAGAACAGAAAGTGTTGATGTTTCTCGAAGAACTTAATCTCCGTAGGTCAAAAAGGACTCTATCGGGGAGTTACAGATATTGTGAACGGCATCACTAGATAAAGATTAAATATCATGGAATCGAACATTCAAAGTATATAAAATATACTTTACCTACTACTTGTACCCTAGCAATTTGAGATAACACTGTCCAAATTTCCCGAACTTGAAATTTCAAATATTATTTTAACGGTTAACTGAATTCTTCTCACTGTCTGTACGCTTCACAAGAGCATGGTTATCAATGCCACGAATTTTGATGTAAGTAGTTGCATGAACTTGCAGTTTAATTTCAATAAAAATACTTTAAAGACAATTGAAGTATTTTTGTTACTCGTCTTTGGTGCCCTCATCTGAACATTTGGAGTCGATATTACGATAAATGTACAAAACATGAATAATATTTATTGTCAGTGCAAGGATGTTGACAACTGAGCTCGTAATACCTAGTGACGAAACGTCAATCAGCAAAATTCTTTGAAACAGCAGATGCTTTTTAAATTTATTTGCCTTATTATGATGATCTTAACCATTGTTTGCGTGTTTTGCCTTACATCTTAAAAATTTAAATGGATAAATAGAAACTTAAATAAGCAACAATTATCAACAAGACCAGATCTACAATTAGATAATATAGAGGAAATCGTTCGACGTCTCCTAGAATTATTGCCCTGTACTGACTTCGGTTTCTACCATTTTGAGATTTGTTTGCCTTACTTGTTTAAAATCATAATATATAAATAGACACTTTAAATCACAAAATTATCAGCAAGGATCTACTAACATGTCAAATTTTCTGATATCGTTTGTAGACTGTCACTCTTTAAAGAGTGATTACCTTAAACTATACAATACAAGATCTTCAAATCAGAGATTTTTGTCAAGAATTTTATTCTCGTCTACAATATTGAAGAGTGTCCTTTGTTGAATATGCACATAGACCAAGGTGAGCGACACAGGCTCTTTGGAGCTTCTTGTTTTTAATTTTAAATGAAATATTTTTTTTTTAAATTATCGAAACGCATTAATATATTATCGTCGTGATTTCTTAATGAATATGTATTATATAACCGTTACGCTAATATCTTAAATTTACTGTTAACAATGTATTTTCTAGAGGGAATTATATTCCGTGAGTAGAAAATCAACATTATTATCTGAAACTTGGATCTTATTGTATATGAACAGAACAAGAACATTAGAAAATGACGACATCAGATATTGACGCGAAATAAGGTAGAAAAGGTTAAACGCGAAAAAAAGGTAATCGAGAAATATTTGTTTTTCTCAGTTTTCAATAGTTGTACAATCCATGTTTACTTTCATCGATAAAAATCATCACATAACTGACCAATTTCGAATACGAACCAAACCATGACACTTCTTAACCAAACCATGACCCTGAATTATCAGTATTCTGCAATGATATGCAAAAAAAGCATTTTTCCGGAAAAGTTGACGACAATTTTATATTTTAATGGAATATGTGATGTTAGCAGAGAATAAACTCATATTTGTTATGGTTAGTAAACTAGTTTCGATTTTTTTAAATTTTGAGATACGCAAGCATTGTTGTGTGTCAAATAATGAAATATATGATAAGAATTATAATTAACTTACATATCAGCTATCAACAAAGATATTTACGAGCTTGAATTCATGTTAAGACGTTCTTTTAGCAAAAAATCAGGATGTTTACATTGTGTCATTGTTTGTCATATAAAAAAAAAACACGTAACACAATCGTGTATGACTTAACAAAACTACGACAAAATTACTGTACTAACGCTCCTCGATATGACGACCTTACTATCCTTGAATATTCTTTGTTTTTTCTTGTATTCAGTTTGAAATATATTTATCAAAAATGCTAGAAACCTACCTTCCAATTGTTACTGGAAATATCTATATGACATTACTTAAAACAAAACATTCTGAATCTACATTTTACGTTTTTACCAAGCGTAGACGAAATTCATATATTATTTTGTAATGATACGTGCGATTTGTTGCTGCGCTAACATGAGGAAAAGAGGAAATTCCTTCCTGTTCAGTGTATAGAGGAATTAATGAAATCAACATCAGTAAAGTTCTACATCACAAGGAGGTTACATCTTAAATTCCACTTTATTTTCAAAATCAGTCTGTTCTTATTGTATCCTACAGTTATACCAAAACCATTGTATCCGAAGTATTTAACTATAAACAAGCATTGCAGGAACTTGATTTTGAACAATACCTTAAAAACCCTCGGAGATGTGACTGTTTCAACTCGCCTTATATTTACAGCTACTATGGCCATGTTAATACTGGGGATCTAAACATGATTCAACAGAAACATCTCTGAAAGGTTATATGTCATGGTTCAAAGTTTAGAGAACCCCAACGCATCAATTGGAACCATAACTTCAAAATAATTGTGGATTCCATTGAGGACTACGCAAGATCACGAGCTAAACGAGAAGAAGCTGAACTGGACACTATGTCGGAATGGGTCAAAACAAACAGGTCTCTGATAAAACGTCGCATTCATAAGTTATAAAAAATGTGTGAATAATCGACCAAAGTCCGTTTTCTAAGACAAAGAGGCAGTGAAATGTCTAGCATCTCTTCACGATCAGTATGTTGTTGTTCCTGTAGACAAAGCTTCAAATAATATTGTTTTTTTTATGTAAATCGTACTACGAGTGTCTTGTAAAATAATTGGGACGGAGTAAGGGGCATCGAATGATATCCACGGAACTCTTCGTGCTCCCAAAAATGTTTCAAATAAAAATAGCAGTATTCGTCTAGGATTACCAATTTGTATGTTGCTACAGAAAACAATAATCAGGAATAGTAGAAAACTATATTTAACAATTTAACAAACTCTTAAAACTATACATTTAATATAAAAAGCCAGTCAAGTAAACCAAAAGAAATTACATGGCTGACAACAACTCATATTCCGACGTTGTTTCAAAACCAGCATATCAAAATCATGTCTTTCACCCGATACATGAAGTTCTTGAAGAACTGTCGTCAGTAAAGCACAAGAGACAGATTTATTCGGTAATTCAGACCTCCAACAAAAAGACTTCTTCACACATGAAGTATACAAGAGTATCGTTACAGAGGCAGCCAGATGCCAAATGAAAGGACTACAAAGAGTCAAGGGAGTGTGGTGTATTTATCTTGCACAAGAAGGATAAAGGCAACAATAGTATACCGCTGTTCGAAATTCATCAATCTATTGAGAAAAAACAAATCCGGGGTAAAACTGAAACTGAGGGAAACACATCAAATATAAGAGGAGAACTACGACACAACAGAAACACAACATTAAAATGTAACACACACAGAAACGAACAACAATATAACAATGGCCATTTTCCTGACTTGGTACAGGACATTTAAAGAAAAAATGGTGGGTTGAACTTGGTTTTGTGGCTAGCCAAACCTCGCACTTTAATGGCAATGTTAAATATAACACTAAAATGACACCATTACATGACATGAATACAGAACAACATTACGGACAGAGAATTACGCAAATAAACAATACAATATAGTACATGTGGACAACGAATCAACAGAAAGCACTGAAGTGAACAAACAACAAACGACAATGCAACACACGCAAAAACAAACTATACGATAACAATTGCCATTTTTCTGACTTGGTACAGGACATTTTTAAGACAAAAATGGTGGGTTGAACCTGGTTTTGTGGCTAGCCAAAGCTCCCACTTTTATGGCAATGTTAAATATAACATTAAAATGACAACAATACATGACAGGACTACAATACAAATAAATGGGAGAACATATAGGACAGAGAAACATACGAATAATAGCTAACAAAAGGTACCAGGTTTAAAATTTAAGACGCGCGTTTCGTCCACACAAGACTAACCAGTGACGCTCAGATAAAAAAAGTTCGAAAGCCAAAAAAAGTACAAAAGGAGCAAGATATTATCTCCTTACAACTGGTGTATCTATAGGCAATACACTTTTAACAGTATATGACAAAAACCCAAGAATTACTGTAACTGAGCAGTCATTATACCCCAGAGTACGTGAGTCCAACATTCCACTATCAGACGATGACGGTATGTTTTTTTGCGTTTTTTCAATCTATTGGCGTAGTCATTACAAGATATTTCAGAGAGAGAGTGAGATTTGATGGCACTCTCACTGACTGCCAATCTGGAAACATAATCTTGTATGTCCAGACATTGGAAGGCACACCACCCAGATTCACAAGAATTCGCAAGTACAATGCCAAAATATACTATAAAGGCCAGATCTACATAAATGCATACAGTGGAGTCCCTGGTGTCTGCGCGGCCGGTGATATCGCGCATTACCTGATATCGTCATAGCGGCAATGTAACGCAAATAGAATCGTTCTTGTATTTGTTTTAGTATTCTGAAGGGACAGCAAAGATTAAAATTGTTAAGATTAAGAGTAAATTTATAACTAAAACTCGATAATAAACCATGTTTAGCCAATTTTTATTAAAAAATTACATCATCAGATAAAATTTGTTTCATTGAAGTCAAATTTAATCAGATTGAAATAAATTTTGCTCTGCATCCTTCGTAGTATGTTGGGTTCAAATTCAACTATATTTCGTACTATAATTTTTTTTCTCTTATTCCAAATAATCTATTTTTAGAAGGCATGCGCGACATCACCGAACATTTGAAGAACTCTCATAACAAGGGTTTCCCTAATTTTTGAAACAAGTTACTCAAAATCTTAAGAGTGAAACCAGACACACAGAAGCTTTCATGAAATAAAAGTAAGTAATAAATTTGTTCACACAATATTATCCGATTATTGGTTTTATCAGTTTAATAAAGTGAAGTCATAAGTCTTAGGTGCGCGGATACACGGGACTGCACCGTACATTTCTTGTCAGAAATGTCTGAAAAAGGGACACAAGCAAGACAAATGCCAAAACAGTTGGGTTTGTAACCAATGAGGAAAAGAAGGGCATGGACTATGAATCAACAATACCAGTTCAAAAACATGGGAAAAGAGCAGCAACAACCCCTACAGATGAATATCACAACACAGAAACTGACTCCAGAAAATCTTCAAAGACATAGGTCCAAGAACAGTTACCATATATCATTTCCTTTAAAAAATTATTCTCTGTTTACTTTTAACTTAATGAACAACATGATTTGTACTTGTATACATATCTGTAAATATTCCTATATATATCTATACTTTAACAACATTTAAAACAAATATGGCAGTGTATGAAACAATACCTTTATATTGCATATATATAACTCAGTGAATTTTGGTACGGGTTACATTAAAGGCTGTTGGTCTATAATCGACAAAGTGGCTGCTTTAAACGCGAGACCGTATACAGTATACAGTATATACAAATCTATTCACAAGTGTACATTTTGAAAGATAGGGGAAGACTGCCCAAGCAACAGTTTACAAAACAATTATACATTAATCAAAGTTTTTATACACGCCAAATTTGTAAATTTATGTGTATTCAATGTTTTATGTAAGCATTGTTTAATTCTACAAAGTAAAGAGAGAGGCGAAAGATACAAGAGGGATATTCAAACTCATAAGTTAACAAATAACTTACGAATCCATTGTTAAAAAAAAGGACCAACGGACAAACAATAGTACACAAAACTTAACATAGAAAACTAATGAATGAGCAACACGAACCCCACCAAAAACTAGGGATGATCTCACTGCTCCAAATATTTGTTTAACTTACCTCAGCTACAAATAGTGTGTGTTTCATTGTTTATATCTAAATATTGAACCATCTGAAAGCGTTCATTTGGATAATTGTTATCAAGAAACAAATACGAACAGATCGCTTAGTTACATAAATTGATAATTACCTATAGAATCGCAGTGTACGCTATAAAGAGTTTCTCTTCGAATGCTATACGTTTTCGGTCTTACCAAAAGCTTGATAAAATCAATGACATATTTAAATATGTGCCCAGTTAATAATGTCGACTTGGAATTATTGAATAATGCCCTAATAGGTTAACATGCATTCCTTCTCTGTTACATGCTAGTTTTAATTCTGAGTATATGTCTGTCTGTCTTGAAACTTTAATTATTTGTTTCCTTGTGCATGTGATATTTTCTGATGGACGTTGATCAGTCATGTAAAAATCATTTAATCATGCAAGAAAAACTATGAATAGTTATAAACCTATTATATTTAGAAGAAACTTCAACCCAACGACAAACATAGTTAAAAGACACTTCTAACTAACTTGTGGTGTTGAACGACCTTGACTGGCTGGTAAGCCCTCGCACGGTCGGCTCGGTGCCCGAGGGCCTTTGGTGAACGTTTAAATATATTTGCTGTCAAGTTGGAACAAGGCGGCAATTTTGGTTTTGCTGGAGGTATTTGTTTTATTTACTATTGTTGGTTTGCAGTCTATTTCCTTCACAACGGCTGCTTTCATGGCCAGGATTGTCAGCTGTGCAGCCCGCCCGCAAACCACGATGACGGATTACCTGTCGATGAGTCTCGGACATAGTAATAACGATTATGACAGGAAGCGTAATCAGGACCAATGTCGTGAGACCGTGAAATGGCGGTTTTGGAGTGTTACTGGTATTTGACGAAGGTATTTACATAGACCACAATGTAGACTGTACAGCGTTGGATTGGTTTCTGTCATTGAAAGTAGTAAGTCGTTGAGCCATCTATAATTAAACCGACATCGCAGATAGTAGGTAAAGAGGAAATGACCTATCACGTCCGTTCAGTTGTAATGACTGAGACGTGACTGTTTGATTTGAATGAATGAAAGACAATTCAAGATAGTATTCAAATGCATTTAAAATATATTCGTATTGGTTTAAACGCAAGACAGTTGTAATATTAATCGAATAAGCGGGATAACTCAGATTATGACATGAAATCAAAAAACATATGCTGTTTTTCTTAAATTATTTGTAATTGCTGTTTTATGTAAATGTGCTACAAATTTATGCATTTTATTTTACAAATAACTTATATTTATCAAATGTTCATGAATGTAGAAAAACGTCATCTTTTGCTGTATATTTATTAAATTTAAAAAATTGCATTATTGACTTTTCATACGTAATCAAACAAAATGTCATTTTAAAAGAGGGTCCATGAAATCGTTTTCAAGTTAAATCAGTTTGAATGATAAAAATCGGTCGAAAATGCATCTTTTCCCGATACATCACAGTTTGACGTCGCGAAAATAACTTTTAACGTTAGCAACGTCATTACCTCCCTGTAACTGTATCGTATGCCCTTAATTGCAAAAGGGTTGAGTCACCCACTCGGTAAGGTGTTTAAGGTGTATTAAATATCTAAATTTTGGTTGACGACATCTTTGTTGTTAGTTTTGAACTTGCATGAAATATTTGTGACTGAACACTAAGCTTAAACAATCAAATACTTAATCCTCCAATGCAAACGTTACTGAAATTTGTACTATTTCAAATTATCTTCAACAGCGTTGTTTAGCAATCACTGATTCCTTTTATGGGATGAACATATGGGTAAAGTTGTTTTAGATAAATCTCTAGAAACACTATGCCGAAATTTAATTTGACTTGGTTTTACAACCAAAATTACGGTTATATTTGTTAGTGGTACGACGAGAGGACGAGCAGCACCAGATGTTTGTTGTCCGATAATTTGGGAACTACTTAAATGTTCTGTACAATAACTAATGTAGATTTCTATTTTGATAGTTATCCGGGTTTGTTTTAGTTTGTCTGCTCCTTGATTTAAACGAACTCACAACAGACCTAATTATATGATAAATATCATTGCTAATGTTTGTAAACAATTAAAAGGTTAGAGAACACTTTTCCAAATATAAATGCATATGATGGATCATTTTAAAGGTTTTTATTAGGTGGAAGCATTCCATGAGGTACATTTATAAGGTATTTCTTTTTTTTTTTTTTTTGTCGTCGTTGACTTTTCAGTTTGAATCACGTTTTTGCAAGCAAACATCTTCCTATATGCGCATACATACAGGATTTGGCGGGGTTAAACATGTTAGCGGGATCCAAACATCCCTAACCTGGGACAGTGGTGTAACAGTACAACATAAGAACGAACTATAAAAATCAGTTTAAAAGGCTTATTTGTATTTTTATCCATCTGATGAGTTAAGCCTCTTTCAACTGATTTTTATAGTTCGTTCTTATGTTGTACTGTTACACCACTGTCCCCGGTTAGGGAGGTTGGGATCCGCTAACATGTTTAACCCCGCCACATTCTGTATGTATGTGCCTGTCCCAAGTCAGGAGCCTGTAATTCAGTGGTTGTCGTTTGTTTATGTGTTACATATTTGTGTTCGTTCATTTTCTGTACATAAATTAGGCCGTTAGTTTTCTCGTTTGAATTGTTTTACATTGTCATTTCGGGGCCTTTTATAGCTGACTGGGCGGTATGGGCTTTGCTCATTGTTGAATGCCGTACGGTGACCTATAGTTGTTAATTTCTGTGTCAATTGGTCTCTTGTGGAGAGTTGTCTCATTGGCAATCATACCACATCTTCTTTTTATATTAACTCATCAGATGGATACAAACAGAAATACTACACAGAGTGGACGTGGCGGGTACTTGTATATCCTAACAACAAAAGACACTAAGTACAGATCTGAGAGTACTCGCAGTTACTGACAGCTAGTTCAAAGCCACTAACAACTAATTAAAAATATCATGCATCTAATACTGAATTATCAATCCGTACACATCCAACATCCAATGGATTTAGTGTAAAGACGTTATAAACAGTCGGAGATAAACATGACCTTGTGCAATGTTAACTTTTCATTTCTAAAAATTGCCTGCTACAGGAGGCAATTTTGATATATATAACGTTTACATATTTCGACATTTTCTTTAGATCGATAACAATTTTGGTACGCTAATTTTTTTGGACGATCATAATTATTTCGTGTTGGCTAGTACTTTTCCTCACTACTCGCTCTTTCTTTTGTAAACCAAACTACATGTATGTTGTAAATAAGCTATCGAAACAGCATGTTCATCTAGCCTTTTGTAAACTTGTAATTCGGTGACATATCCAGGAACACAGAATAATTGTGTTAGACCTTTGAAAGTAAACACATACTAAGTATGTATGTAATGTTTTTTTTTTTTTTTTTTTTTTCTTCGTAACCATTCACATTTGTTTTGTTAAAATGGTCCTTGAGTGCCAGTATGTTCAGGACAAACTGTGAACTTTTCGGAAGAATAGTATAGCAAAACTAACAATATATTATAATTATTACCAGTCAACTCGAAACATTTTATTCGAACTTTTTTCAAAGATTTACATATAAGATCAAACGTGGGTACAGCAAATTAAAAAGGACTAATGATGTCATAAAACGATTTTCATTTCAATCAACTTTCTTTTATACCATTATGTACATGTATAATATATGATCATTTGTTAGTGACATGCTGATATTTGTTAAAAGATTTACTATATCTCGGCTTCGCATTTTGATCAGATAAGGAACACAGTGACTCCAAAGAGTTAGCCCTCTTTTCACACATTACGTTTGGTAAAATTTTTTATCTCCTTTTGGGCCAGCATGACTGTATATTACATTTACAATTGGGACATGGTAGCCATTCAGGATGAAACACACTTTTACTTGGTTTACCCAAAACATGTGAAGCTTCGATTGAACGATTAACACATAGCTTTAACAATTCTTTGGTAGCTTGAAGAGACGCTGGGTTTTTATTGCTGCTCTGGTTACAGTCATCTCCAATATTTTTGTTAAGTTCTCTTTCAAAACATTTTTTTAGCTGCTTCTTTGACAATTGCGTAAAAAAGCGAATGGCGTTTGATTTCGAAATGCATTGATATGTAAAATAATTTACAAAATATGATGTTAATGCAGTTCTAGCCTTCCCTGTACCTGTGCATGAACTTGACAATGGAATTTCAATTATGCAAGCATATAGTTTAGTTTGAAATGTCTCAATGTTTACATCAGTGCTGCTTTTAGGGAAAGCTTTTACATTATGAAGATACGGATCTCCTGCAATATGCATAAACGCATTTACTCCCCCATTGATCATAAAGTCCGTCGAAGCTTTCTTGTTGGTTTTTTCATAAAAGTCAGTATAACCTACGAGCATGACAAATTGATCCGATCGGCCTTTAGCATAGTTCATCAGTTCTTCTGAACAAGAATAGCCTAACTTTTTTACATTTGCACAGTGAATGTAATGAGAATAAAGCAGCATGATTGGGTATTTATTTCTTGTTTTGGGATTATTTTTGAAGTCCGTCATCAATCGTTCGATCTCACCAAAGTGAATAGCAATTACTTCACCATGAAGTTCTCGGCCAGTGTTATATCTTTTTGGCCGTGTTTACGTTTGTTCAATAGAAAAATACTTCTTCGTAATACAGGAAACTCTTTCATGAAAGATTCTACCATTAGTCATAGATTTTAGTGTGAAGTCGTCTATCCGTGTCAATATTGAGGAAAAGGTTAAAGTATGAAGCACTCCTTCGAGTATCAGTAGTTTCCTCAATTTCAATTTACTAGTATAACAAAATATGAGTACTGGCTGAAATATTGGTTATTCAGTGATAGGACATCATCAATATATATCTTAAAGTAAAGTTAAATAATTTTGCAAGTTTCTTTTTCTTTTCGTCTTTTAGAATGTTCTGAATAAATTTAGCTTCATGCGAGTACAAAACAAATCGGCCAGAAGGAATGCACAATTATGATCCCTTTGGATACCGACTGCAATGGACTGTCTGTTCAAATTTCAATCCTCCAGCATTTTGATTATATCATCGCCAGTGTATTTTGTGATGGAATCAGTATGGTTCTTCGCGCAATAAAATGATCATAACCCAAAATTATGTAGACGATTCCAATGTTGTATAAAAACATAAATTTGATGTCATTTTGAGCTATGTAATTATTAAGTTGAACAAGATGAAGTATATAATCGAAATTAATCTGTCGTCGCTAAAACAAGCTATTAGTAAACAAAAACAAGAACATACTATTCTGGTATTATTACTTTGATCGTATGAGTATTTGCATAGTTGGAGAAGATTATTTAACGGAAATAAGCGAGACCATATTTCCAACTTAAAACAACTAGCATTCATTAAAATGCACACAACAACACAGAGAAATTTTTATAAGAAGCATCACGAACCTGTCCACTCCTCCTTACACACGAAACATCAGGTGCGTTGGTAAGCATTTCATTTCAGATAACTCTAATTACCACCGTTGCATTTCCATTATGACTGTAAATACAGGTACAAATCTCATTGGTACACCTTCTGTGACCCTTCTCATGAAATTAAACTCTTTCGTTCAATACGAACGCATCATTATGTATAAAACAACGAAAACTCAGCTTTTAAAAATATTGCAAACAAAACATTTTGAAAGAATGCAATAATTATGCTTACGTTTTATGTAAAAATTTTATAACGGGTTGCAACTTTTAAGTTAGCGTTAATTGTTTTAATTAAACGAGAAAATATTCCAGCTCGTAGTTGATGCAATAAAATTCAACATTTACATATGTTTGCTTCGTTATTTGCTCTTCCTTTTAACTTCATCGAATCGACGTCACTGAAGAGTATTCGTCTACAAGATATTAGTACTGCTATACTGTTTCTGTTTGTCCAACTTCTGGTTCAATGACAGCGAATTTGAAAGTTAGAATTCAAGGGTGTTTGCAACATCACTATCTACTCAACCAGTAAATTTTGATTTTCCAAACTGATACATTTGTCATTGATAAATCGACCGTCTGCTTTATTAAAATTGCTCACCAAAATTTTGTCAATATAATGAAACTATAAGTAAGTGTCATACACGTGGAAGGTTTAGCTAGGTATACAATCAGGTTCAACTTACCATTTGCTTCAAGCATATGGTAGAGGTTTTCACTTGTTCGTTGATTGAAAGAGTTTGATGATTTTCGTATCTTTAAAGGACTTTCCCTTTTGAATTTGCCTTGAAGTTCAGTATTTTGGTTATACCTTTTTGTTGCCATGCCACTGTAGTACTAAAAGGTATATTCAGACTAGTGATCAACATTTATACCATGATATCTCATATAATTCATTAAAATATTAAAACAAACATTGATTAATCATCTGATTGACGAAGGTTTCACTATTGAAGGCAATGGTGGTCATAGCATGATTTGTACCAATGTTTTTGGAATTAGGTGTTCAACGATTTTCAATGTTATATTTTTGTTTGGCTCTGTAGTTTAAAAAATAAATTGCTTCGATGGCTTTATAATCATTTGTTCACATGAAATGTTAAATTCAAAGTTCGCACTGATCTGGACAGAAAGGAATAAGAAACAGCTGAAGATTTTCAGTGGGTGTTCTTCCAAGAAGTTCCAGCGTTTATGCCGTTAGCAAAAGTGATAATTGCCAATAATTGTTTGTACCTATCATTTGATTAAATAAAAGAGCTTGAGCTTGCTAGGGTATGTTTTAAATCTAATATAGTTTAACTAATATCTTTTTCTAAATCGATGACGAAGTGTAATTGTGGTCTGCTTGCTGGATATGATTAATAATGGAAACTTCTTCATCTACCTACTTATGACATCGGTTACCGTCCTGTTAATTTCCATTTGTGTTAAGCATATGCTATGTATAAGCTTAATATGTATGTGATAGAACAAAATTTTTATCAGCACGTATGTTGCTTACAATTTTGCATTTTATATATTACAGTCGTCGACAAACGTAAACAGATTACCACAGATTAAAGGTTTCAAATTAAATTTTAACTTAAACATAGACACTCCTGGATTCGACAGGAAACAAAGTAGCCGTAATTTTGAGAAATTATTAATAACAGAGATAAGAAATATGAGACTAAAAGATATTATCTTCACGCAGTTTAAGTTATTTGAGCAACTTGAAATAACACGAGCAATAACATTAAAATCAAGCATTGATGCCATCCGTGCACGAACACATTTTGAAGTTTAGCTTGAAGTTTTAGGAGAACATGCTCTCAGTATTGTCAACAACGTAATTTAATTACAAGAAAATTGCCAACGCCATCAAGAATCGAGAAAATAAAGGAAACAGTAGTATACCGCTGTTCAAAGGTCAAACTTAATAAAAAAAACGTTATTGAGGATTTGATTAATGAGTTAAAAGTAAAGCACTGTTTACGGACGTTGAGAACATAATTTAAGTAGGTGTTTCAACTCACTAAAGTATTTTCTTAGTGGTCTTAAGTCTTTAAATACCAGAACATATATGTTTTATCACTTTTGTCGATTTTTTCTAATTGGCGATGATTGGGAATGTTAAACTGAGTGAGGTTGTATATGTTTATTGATTCATCCAAAGCAGAAGACGCTTTTTTTCGATGCAACCGTCTTGCTCATTTTAAGAATTATCATTAACATTGATTTGATTATTCTTAATTGATTTACGTGATTTAAAACGATGGTCAACATTGTCGCCTGGATGCAGTTAGGTCTGTTCTTCGTTGTTACCAAAAGAGATCTACGATTAAAATTGAGTACATTAGTCAAAAATGGATAACCTTGTAAAAGCAAGTAGTCTATTGTGCGTAACACACTTCCAGTGAATCAATTGATACAACCCGCCATTGTGTTATATTGCTTTGGCCATTTGTTTGTATTATTGTCGAAATGAAAGACTGGAAAAAGTGAGAGACAATGTCCAGTTATTGGTTCATCTGGATCGATCTTTACCTATTTTCTGGCTTCGTTGTAAATTTATTTTTCCAATTAACGGTCTGAAGAATGTGCTACTCCGGATTTTTCGCTAACAACTTTGTAAGTGCTTCGTTGCTTTTTTACAAATGTCCCTATTTTTAACATGATTAACAAGAAACTATACGGGATCGATGAGTTTTTCATGATTTTCATCCAAAATGTCTCTAATACCTCCCTAGGGTTAAACATTTTGAGGAAGTTTATTCAATGACACATGTTCTGGCTAGCACTGCCTGGGGTGCTGATTGCAACATTTTTAATTTATGGCGATCACTGGTTCGGTTAAACATTGATTTGGATGTCCCGAAAAGAACTTATGTATAGATATCCCGATATTGTTCTTCTGTTTCTTGGAGCCTGTAACACCTCGCCAGTTGAGAGTTGTTAAGTAGATGCTGACGAGCCTTCGCTCTCTTGGTCTTCATGATGCTGTCAATACAAGGGCATGTGTTTGAACAAAACAATAAATGAGAAATCAAATATAACAGACAGCTTCCACCGACAATAACTAGCTAGTAGGTTCCTTATTGGTGACATGCATATGCCAAATTTTGGGTTTATCATGTTTTTGAGCTTTCTTTCGAGCCTTTTAACTTGTACGGTGGTGTTACACCACAACATAAGCAACAACTGTAAAAATCAGTTGGATATAACTTGACCGATCATATTGGAAGTAAACATATACATTTTACATAAAACCAAGGGTACAATAAACTGATCATAGATACCAGGACTGAAATTTTGTATTTGCGCCAGACGCGTGTCTTGTCTACAAAACACTCATCAGTGATGCTCGAATAAAATAAAAGGCAAAATAAAGTACGAAGTTGAAGAGCATTTAGGATAAAGCACCGAAATACATCTTATTTAAAAATCTTGATTTAGTAACAAAATAGTCTGTGATTAATATCAGCTTTTGAAATAACACGCATTTGTTCTTTTAAATAATCATATATACTATACAAAACCTTTGAGGCAAACAATTAAATAGATCATTTGTATTGTTATTTAAACATTATTGTGTTACAAATGTACTATTCATATACAATATAACGACAAAGGTTGAATATATCATTTGTATCAGTTAGAACATCTTTATTACAAATTGCACAGTACAACAAAGAATTCTGATATATTAACGGTACTTTTTAAAACAAACCTATAAATGACATTTGTTTCTATATGTGACAATAACTATTGTACTTGAGCATGACAATTCATTTGGAAAGCATGACGGTTTATATACCAATATGCAGTAAATGTACTCATTTCTAAACGACCGGATATATACATTTCTTACTTGATACCCTTTTGTCGAAAATAGAAAGGTCTCATGCGGTATATTACTCAGTTGTTTTGTTGTTGAAACATTTAATAACTTAAATTCTTACATATCTTATATCGACCTTGTCTCATGAGCCATAATTCAATTTTTTTTTTAAAGTATTTGTGACATTCCATATACCAAAATGAATCTGTATTTCACTGCAATATGTCTTAAAAACGTTATAACCAAAACAAACTATGGCAATTTATAATTATCTTTCTGACTTTGTAGTTGCTAAAATGTAAACTTTTTTTTGGTTAATTACCTATTTACCTGGATTTGTAAGTTTGGAGTCGTTTAAAAGATAACAAAACGTTGGAATAAATTCTTTGAAGGATCATTAAACATGAAAATACTTCTTAAATTTAAAAATTATTTAATAGTATTTCACCTTAAGGAGGCATTATTACAACTTGCTATCACATTGTTACTTTGAAATGCGTATCAACAAGGCTCGTCAAGAACTTACCATTAATTTTGGCTGACATTTTCAATGATTAAGACAAAGATAATATAGTCGAATTTTTATTCTAAATGATGAGAGGTATTGGAACGTTTCAACATTTTTCTGTAAGGTTTTAAAATGTATTTTTCTATAATTACTGATCCGCTTGCCATTCATATATAATGTTGGTCAAAATCACAGAAACAATTTTTTGATTCCTATAGATGAATTAGTTTCCATAAAGCGTTTTGTAACTTTTCTACGTCGTATTTCTTTCTGTCCAAAATCAGGAGCCTGTTGATTGATGTTTGCTCATGTCTGGTATATTTTTTCCTATATAATTTTGTTATGCCTTAGTCCATTAGATTTCTTAACTTATTTGTTTCATATTTTTGTTTCGGGGCCTGTATTAGCGGACTATACGGTATTGCTTTTTCATTATTGAATGCAGTATGGTCATGACGGTTGCCTATAGTTTGTTTTACATCCACTAAATTTGAACTTTACTGTATAGTTGACGTAATTGCATTCATACTACTTCTTACTTTTTTTGTAAAACGCTCACATTTATCTTATCCGTTTTAACTAGACATAAATTTTAGTGCAGTTTAAAGACCAAACAGCCTATTAATTTTAGGAGTGAGTTTTCTTAAAATTTTGAGTGAAAGTATTTCATGACTTTATGTATAAAATATACAAAAAAAAATTGGGGTCACCGACTTCGTTTCGTCACTATAGCTATCTCAGTTTTGCGGGTTTCCGAAATATGGACATCATTCGGTTGTTATTTAAAATTTTAAGATAATCCAACAATACCTAACATAGGAGCATAATTCTTATCCCATTTAACAGTATATTTATATCTATTATTTTAAGATTGTAGAGTTAAAGATTCTTCGGGTTTTGATTTTAAAAGTATAATTTATTTCGTTCCCGCCAATATTAACACATAAGAATGAAAAAGTTTCCAGTATTAAAAAATGCTACCAATGAGTTCTTCTTAAAAGGACTAGGGGCTATAAGGGCCATTTTTTGCCCCACCCCCAAATTTCATTTAATTTGCCATGCTGTAACTCTATACCATAGACCTTCTGAAAATGATTGCATTTTGGGTCTATCTCTTATATTTTGTTGCCTAGCAACCAACATATTAGCGGAGTTAAAATGCTTAATATACAGCTTAAATCTATCTAATTATATTTGAAATTAAATCTATTTATCATGAAGTAAACTTTACACTTATACACTGTTTAAATACAACATAATGAAATGCACATTTCTTGCCAAATTCACTGTTGTTTCCCCTAGCAACAAATATTTGTCCATAGCAACGGCAATTGGTTTTCTATTTTACAAGACTTAATTTTAGATATGTTGCAACAAACAGACAATTCAAGATGCAAACTGTAAAAATAACAAACTCGAAAACGTATGTAGAGCGGAAAAAGCAATATTGAAACATTAACAAACAAAACTACACACAACCAACAGTAATTCTTCAAGAGAACTTGGTAAGGACATGCACTTAATTAAAGGTTGCATCTGTGGAGTTAAAAAAATCTATCTTTGCGTTTACGTGTACGGTGAAATTTCTGGTTATTACATTTTTTCAGGAATTGATGCTTGTGCACCTTTATATATTCTTATAATTATACTGGGTATTGCTGATATATACAGATTGTGCATCTAGTACTAGGTGGGTGTCTTGCGACAAGAAGAATAATATAACGACAAGAAATCTTATTATTACATTGATTGCAATCAATTACATTGATTTCCTGTGAAATAAAACCGATAATTTCACATGTGAAATAAACGTGAAATAAACGTGGTTATTTCACTCCTCTAACGTCATACAACAATAGGCGTTGTCAAGTCGTCGATTACGCCCGATCAAAACAAATGTTGAATGCGTTGAAAAAGATATTTTCTACTTTAATTTCATAAAAAAAGCAACTGTCAATGCAATAAAAAGAATAACTAATCAAAGAATTTAAATGTCGAAAAATATTCAACTTGTGACCGAACAACACTGATAATTAACTTATGCGCTACGCGCATTCGTGAATTAATGTGTTGTTCGGTCACTGTTAATTTATCTCTATTTGAATTCTTCGATTGGTTTTCTATAAATATTGATTATCTTAAATAAATAAATAAATTATAGAAATATGCATAAAAGGGTGTTTTAAATATCAGTATGTTTTCATTAAAGTGCTCATGTCTCGGTGGGGTTGGGTCGGGGGACTTCTATATACAAGGTGATAGGACGTGCCACTGGAATAGGTCACCTTTTCAAAATTGAAAATATGTAAATAGTTCGGGAAAACTATCAGAAATATATGACAAGGTCAATAAGGTTCCCATAACTTCTTTCTTAGTGTTCCCGGCTGTGTCTTTATCAACCATTTTTTTCTCTTTTGACACTTTGGTATTCCACTCTTACATTACACACCACATGAAACCAAAACAATATGGGAAAAAGGTACTTTTTTACCTACGCAATATATGAAAAAGGTATATATCTTTAAAATCTAAATTATATGAAAATGCTGAGCACAGCAACACCCCCTATCAATTAAGTATTGGAATAGCCCCCTTCCCAGGGGGCCTTAAATAGAGAATCAATTGGGTTGACATTTCCAAAATTCAGACCATCTTTTTTTTTGTATATTTTTATTCATTTCATATATATAGCATTTCAAAACTGTAACGTGCTACTAAGTAAAACAAAATTTTAAACCTTTCAAACACACAAATTATCAGCTGTAATTAATTGACTTTTTCTATTAATTTATTGTTTTGATATTATATAAAATGTCTTGTCGCTAATAAGTGAGAACACCCGCTGTGGTGGAGAAGGCATTATTGTTAGTATCCGGTTCTTTCGTTCCCACATTTGTACGGTTTACGTTCGAGCCCCACACGTTCGCCTCATGGGTTCGTTCGCACCATATACATTCGAACTCCATTTTTTAAATGCAGGTTATTATATGTACATTTGTATTTTCAGATGTATATATCAAAATATTTATATTTTCATGAACAAAAATTGTTAATTGTTGGATGAAATTAATTCTAGGTGATTAGGTGATTAATTTTGAATGTTAATTATCTATGATTACTATAAATTGTATTTGCAAACCTTATTTGGTATTATTGTAATATATTTGAAATCATGGTAGCTGTTATAACTAGTGGTGTAAAGAGAAATACAAGTAGTTATCTTGGTAGGTGTAAGAACAAAGAAAATTTTCAATTGAAAACATGAAAGTTAATTGTTTTTAACAGCTGGACTCCTTATTCTCGTGTGTATTTAGACAAGTATGATATACAACAATGCCAAAAGGGGTAGATGGTCTGGATGTTGGGTCCTTCATATCTGTATTCTTACAATTTTCTCTATTCTTTATATATATATATATTATTTGTTTTATTGTGGTTGTTGTCACTGTGACTAGTATGATCTTTGCTTGGTATCTTCCGCCTTCACAAATCTTAGAGACGTATGACCTGGTCTTTGATTATCATTACAATATTCAATATTCATTACGTCAAAATAGTTCAAAAACCAAAACCTGTTTACATTTTTAAAATTTCACTTTAATTTTAAACATGATTTAAGAATTATTGAAAACATAACGTTTAAACGGGTAACCGTTGCAGACGTCTAGGATGCTAACAGATTACAGGCACTTGTTTCTAACCATGGGAAGAACGACTATCCATATATATGGATATATGGATAGTCTACCTTCCCATGGATACAGACCCACGGTGCAAACATGTGCGGTGGGAACGTGAAAGGGAATGAACGTGAATTGAAACAAATATGATTTTTGGTGAAATAACCTGGATCATAAAGGTTTCCCCCGTCCATTCGTCCGTCCCGAAATTAGTTTTCCGTTTTCTAACTTTACTTAGCCCCTGCGAAATGTTCTAAAACTTCACAATCCTTTTTACCACTAAACACAGATCAAGTCAGAATTTGGGTGGTGTCACTTTCACTGTTCTGGAGTAATGTTCCTTTACAAGTTCCAAAAACCGGGATTTTGCGGTTTCCGTTCTCTTACTTTACTTTGCCACAAACAAATGTTATGAAACTTGTACTTAATGCTTATTACCCAGAAAGACACATCAAATTGGAATAAGGGTGGTATCATTTTCAAAATAAATCTCATGTTTCTCACTAATTATGAAAATTTAAGCAAAAAATCTTTTAAATTCGGTATACTTTGTCCCCCACCCCCCTTTTTTCCCACATAAATTATAAATCCGACCCTAATACCAGAGAAGATTGCCCCATTCAAACAACAGATTTTGAATTGAGATTAGCAGAAAAATAAGAAATGTACAGATTGTGTTATATTGCATGTCTATCTCAAATTTCATATTTCATGAAAAAACTTTTCCTCAAAGTTATCGTTTACTCCCTTACAATATGTAGGTCATTGCTTTTGGTTTTTTTAAAGTTAAACTAGGTACACTTACGAAAATAATATAAAACGTACATGTTACTGATTCATAAGCAAAAAAGTAAATTCCTATGGACATAAGAATGTATAAATTAAACTTTGTCAGAGAAACAGGTCTTATTTTGACGGCAAATTTCAGCTTTTATTGCTCCGCTT
This sequence comes from Mytilus coruscus, assembly GCA_017311375.1. Classification (NCBI taxonomy): domain Eukaryota; kingdom Metazoa; phylum Mollusca; class Bivalvia; order Mytilida; family Mytilidae; genus Mytilus; species Mytilus coruscus. The sequence goes on along the minus strand of CM029608.1, from coordinate 25,767,136 downwards.
GGCTATGAAAATATATAATAAACTATCGCACCAACCTTGCACCAAAAGATTTTTATCTGAAGTTTGATATGTATGAACTTGTCAAAATGTTAAAATTTCTAATTGGTGCAAGCATGATGCGGTGGTCAAAATGTAGAAAAACCATCCCAATTTCTATATTTTGCTTATTTTCCCGTTTATGACGTCATTTGCACATACCATTGTGACGTCATTGAACCTTTTTGTCAGATGAAAACAGTTTTTTAATCATAGACTCATATTCTAATAATTTATGGAGAAAAATCTGCTCTGTTTGAATTTTTATTATTTTGTAAATCTGGGGCCTTTTAGGCCCTTATAGCCCTACTCCTTTCATGAAAGAAAGAGCTGTTTGTTATCTTACAAATAAAGCTCAAAACCTATATGTCACCGACCTTTCAAAAGTTATGAGTAATTTTCATGTTTTTTTTTAAATTTATTTTCAAGAAAAGAGTTGTCTTACTATAACACACTGAATCTGACGTCAAAGTACAAGTTTCCCGTAATTTTGGCAAATATTGAAATTTGGACGTTTGAAACACACATCAGATTATATATAATAATAGCAACAATATGCACCCTCTTTATTATCTATAATACAAGAGGTCACATTTTAGCATCAGTATTTGTCAGATCTCATTCTATTGCCCTACTAAACGAGAATCTCAGCTTTGAAATAAGATTTCAGAAACACCGCCCGTAAAATGTAATATTGTTCGAAATCTCCTTCTACTCCGCTTTGTAAAAAAGTTCATTTTCAATTGGGAATCATCCATGCAGTTCATGTTTAAATTTCTAATGCAGCGTAATTAAAGTCCGACAAATAACATTCTTTAAACTGTCGTTCTATAAATTGTCCTTGTAAAAAGTAGTTACCGTTTGCTGCAATCTGTGAAAGTCTGTAATCGTCATTGTCAAGAATTGGGTTTTCCCTCTTCACATATTTGTGTCAGGGTAATGTCTTCTTCTTCATCGCATACATATAACGATCATTTATTCTTTCTGTATCATCATATTTTCAAGTAGAAACGTTATTTGGCGCTCCATTAATGTTGATGGATCTCGCCTTACTGACAATTTGTAATTTTTTCGAAAGTTGGTGGGTTTGATTGTAAGGCCAAAATTAAAGGAATATCATAACATATTAATGGAAAACAAAAATATATGTAAATAATATTTTTAACAATGAAAGTTGCAATAGGTTAAACAGATATTTCATATTTTTGGATAGCTTTTCAGTGTATCGAAAGTTATAGCATAGTTTTTGTTGTAACCCTCCGACAACCTCACTTGACCTTGTCTTGTGAGGTTTAGTTCAAACTTTCAACAAAATTATGGTATAATTTCCGATACACTGAAAATTACCCAAAACAATGAAATATCTATAATATATATAAAAAAAAAAAATGATTCAGTAAAGAGTAATCACATTTTTTTCTTGAAGGTGCGTCCTCTTAAATTCAATTTAATAAAATTCAACGGAAAGGTGACAAAGTATTATCAGAAAGATTCATCGGTGATCTGAATTTTTACCTTTGGCAAACGTATCTTGAAATAAAATATAAAGGTATGCAAAAAAAAAGATAAAGCAAGTCCTGTAAACCTTTTAATTTCCGGCGTGTTTGAAACTTTTGTTTTATGTTATTTCTTTTAAATCCAAAATGAGAATATGATCTCGCTTCGGTTTCCATTATTTTTATTTTCAAAATTAATCTGATTTAGTAACTTTAAGAATTCATCGTTTTGGTGATAAATATATGGGTCAATTGAAATGACGAAGTAATGATCGATGCGTTTGATTACTGGTAACTGAACTAAATATTCCCTTTAAATGTTGTTATAAAAAGAACTTGTGGTATGATTGCCAATGAGACAACTCTCCACAAGAGACCAAATGACACAGAAATTAACGACTTTAGGTCACCGTACGGCCTTCAACAATGAGAAAAGCCCATACCGCATAGTCAACTATAAAAGGCCCCGAAATGACAATGTAAAACAATTCAAACGAGAAAACTGACGGTTTTATTTAAGTACAAAAATGAACGAAAAACAAATATGTAACACATAAACAAACGACAACCACTGAATTACAGGTTCCTGACGTGGGACAGGCACATACATACAGAATGTGGCGGGGTTAAACATGTTAAAAGGATCCCAACCCTCATCTAACCCGGGACAGTGGTGTAACAGTTCAACATAAGAACGAACTATAAAATTCAGTTGAAAAGGCTTAACTCATCAGATGGATAAAAATAAAATATTACAAATACAAGTGAACGTGGCCGGGTACTTGTACATCCCAAACAACAAAAAGACACTAAGTACAGATCTGAGAGTACTCGCAGTAACTGACAGCTAGTTCAAAGCCACTAACAACTAATAAAAAAATCATGCATCTAAGACTTAATTATCAATCAGTACACATCCAACATCCAATGGATTTAGTGTAAAGACGTCATTAACAGTCAGAGAAAAACATGACCTTGTGCAATGCCAAGATACAGGTATCGACAGATTTTAGATCCATGAATGTGTATATGTATATAACAATAATATTTAGTTTGTTTTAATTTAGAGATAACAAAATCAATATTGTTATCTAAGAAATCATCCCAAATTTAATAACAAAATATGTAAAGAATTAAAATAATATTTTGTGTCAATTTTAAACAGCATCTATTCCAACAAAGTATGTATATTCAAATATCCAAAAATCATGCAGTCTATGCCCCTCCGTCGTCCTTCACTGCAATAGGCCGAGATGCGGTCAGATAAGTTGGTTATGTCGAGTATTGTAATTTTATAGGAAATCTCTATTAGGTCTGTACGTCACGTTACGTACGTATATCATTTTATTTGAAATCCCTATATGTCAAGAACATGATGTTCGGTGGCTATCACTTGTTGATGTGGTTCATAAGTATTTCTCGTTTTTTTATATATATATTGGACCGTTGGTTTTCCTGTTTTAATTGTTTTACACTAGTCATGTTTGCGTCCTTTATAGCTTGTTGTTCGGTTTGACCCAAGGCTTCGTGTCGGAGTTTGACCTATAATGGTTTACTTTTAAAATTATGACCTGGATGGAGAGTTGTCTCGTTGGAACACATACCAAATCTTCTTATATATGTGAACATGAAAAGTAATAATTTACAACGACTAATAAGGAATAATATTACACGTTATTATGATAATAAACAACGTCAGTACTAGAATATATACTTCAAGACCATCGTGTATTATTTGTGAAGTTGATACGGAACATTTGTCTTCCGAAGATTATTTTTAGAAAAAGGTCAAGATGTTCTTTCACATACATTTTGTACCCGTACATCGTTGTAAATATATAATGGAATCTTTGTGACTGTCATACAAAATCTAAAAATACAAAAATCTGATAAATTGTTGTTTTATTAAATCATAATCATTTTTTTTTTTTTTTTCTTTTAAAATTATCAATTTCATCCAAATATTCATCTACTAGTATATTGAAAGGTAAATAATCTCTGGACATGAGGTTGTCGTGAGGCTAAAATAGTTTTCCACTAGACATAGAGGACATCCAGTTTCTATATATTTATGTACCAAGGGATCTCGTACTGAAAGGGCCTTTCTACTTATTTTCTGCTTTCTGCTTCTGATTATATTCTCTTGCCAAAATAGAAGAAAAAAATATGTTTATTAACATTTTTCTCCTCTTACAATTCATATTTAAACAGTATGAAATATTTTCAGTATTCCATTTTCTGCAACTGTTTCAGTAAATGTTTAGTAGATATGACTTTACTTGTGTCCACTGTAATCTGTAACAAGGATACAACAAAAGGATCATCAACTTAGCATATATTTAAGTTCGTTTTCAATCACAGGCGAGGTTCAGTTATGTTAAATTTTCTGGCGCCTTTCATGTGTTTATTGTGTCTTTTAAAGTTACAATTACCCAAAACGTTATAATGAACAAGCATTTGTATCCTCATATATGCTCAGATATCCAATTTCGGTTACAATCCGATGTAACGTTTTATCATCTGGTAACAAAGACGACTTACGAACTGACTTACTGATGAGTGGAATAAAAGTAATTTCAAAAGGCATTAGCTGATTAATTCATGTTTTGACCCAAATTCCTCAATATTCTATTTACAACATATTGAAACACATATCCAAATTACAAAATTGCATACGAAACAAGCAGCAATGCACGGGCTTGATGTAATGTGTCAGGGTTTGTGTGTATTTTAGATCATAGAAATTATATTTATTCATAAAGATGACCTCTGAAGACAGTTACAAAACACGATATGAACATACGTTTAAAAATAGACAGAAAACAAGCACTTGCAATCGGATCATTCAATAGTTTTTATGATTTCATTTTAAAGGTCAAAATATAGTATAAATCATAGTGTAATCTTTTTAAGAATGATTTTGTGCGGACCAGATTAGTTAACGGAAAGGTTATTCGTAGTTTCCTCCTGCTTCACTATTCAATATTGACATCCTTCATTTTTAATGAATGAATCACATGCACACACAGGATAAAATGATTGGCTGCATTAATATTGATATGAAGGAGTTAATTGAATGACTTGCGAGATGTACCAGTTATTTTACGCATGTCACACGTTTTGGGGAATCAGGATTACTTAATATCACACTTGATCTTATCCTTACTTCACTGTTCTGTTCAAGTACTCTGTGGTCAACAAAAACTTACGTGTATACGTTTTTAAACAATCATGCGTTTCATATGCCTAGGTTTCAAAGTTGAAGGTCAATCAAGGAATCGCGATTTTCATTTAATTCTTTGGTATTATTTTCATTCGACATATAGGTATTGTTGGTTCTGTCTTTACTTTTGGAGATTGATTTATTTGAGTTGAGATGTCCAGAGAATTTGCAAAGACACTTACGTGTAAAGTCGTTTTGCAATGCTTCATCGCATGACTCGTATGCCTGTTTGTTTGATGAGAATAATAAATTCTTCAACGAATCATGTACAGAGAAACCAAATTTCGTAAGACCAGGTATAATATACTACATTAAACATAACACGTTATGCTTCATGATTGACTTACATCTGTGTTGGTACAATGTTGATTGAATAGAAGTGCAGTGAATATTTAAATTTGAAGTACTTAGATTATAGACTGTTCCCTTGACATGCCAGAAGACGTATATACTGATATATAAAAAATAAACGTATGACACAAACTCAGTCTGTACATTTATATCTACATTATTCACATATCACGGAGTGTAATACATAACTGCATACGAAATATATATTCGGGAAATGCTTCTATTAACAATAAATAAACTAAATTGGAAAGTAATCTTAGCAAAGAATGTACACTTTATACATATGAGCAAACAGAGTATTGTTTTCGGTCGCGCATGATTAAGACAAGGTTTCAAAAAGACCTTATATTATATGGCTATTCATATTAAAAGTAAACAATTGTGTCATTTATTCTTCTTATAAGTTGCCTTTTCGTTGTGGTAATTAGTGTGATAATTGTTGTTTTACTTTAAGGTCAACGGTATGTTATCAGCGGCATTCGAACTAATGCAAATTGGTCTTCACTGGCTTACAAACCCTTCAAATTCTGGACACACAAATACAGCACCTGCATTTTCTTAAATCTAAATGTAATGACATTGGATTGATTCTTTATGGAGATCCTTCAACTACTAAGGACAACAACTGTCGGTGTGATCACAAAGATGGTTATGCCTTCCACGTTCAGCCAAGGAATAAATGTTTTGTATACCATCAGTAGAAGATTGCACTTGCTTCAGACAAAATGTCCTACAAACACGTTTCTCAGTTCAGGTATGCTTTAAAGATTCAATAAACTTGTAAAATGATGTTTGTTCAAAGAAAGCTAAATTAATAATTGAAATAAGAGAGGCGGATAGTACAAACTCACATTAAAAGATCTTCATGTGGCATCCCTCCTGTTGTTCATGTTAGTACAAATCCAACCATGTCACATTCGCGAAAAGAAGACAGGATTTTGTTTAGGACAAAATATGTTCGCGTTTGATTGTGAACCAGATATTCCATAATGGTCAACAAAATCGTGATGGCATCATAATTTTGAGTTTACCACGTGTTATTCTTAGTTTAAAAGCTGTCTTGAAAGAGAAATCCTCTATTACTGTCAAGGACATCATGAAAGGAAACGCAAGCTCTGAAATATCGTATCACAGGGACATACAATCCAAAACGCAGACGCTACAATTCTAGACTACTTAGAATTGAAAGGTTAACTACCAGGACGCTGAAATCATCTCTGTTGTTGTAAATGTTTGTTTTCAACCGACCATCATTGTCAATTTCTAGATGTAGATCAGCATATGTGGAAAAGTTAACTGTAAATGTGGCACCCATCATTCACGATTAAGTAAGATAGATATTACATGTATCTCCTATGCATTGTTGCATTGTTAAGGTCTGTAAAAGTAAAATAACAGAAAAAACGTACTCCAAAGAAAATTCAAAATGCTCAAACACAACAAACAAATGGAAAACAAGTGTTATATTCTTGACTTGGAACAGTATAGACAATCTGATAATTATAGTACACATAGTACTGTATTGCAACATCCTCATCATCTTCACACTTTAATGTGAGTAAGAGTTACTGTACAATTTGTATCGATGTTGCAACAGATAGCATGACATTAACGACGATTACAAAGTGTCACCGTCAACTTAAAAGCATGGTGTCCGAAAAGTTCATGCAATATATATGGCATATATGTTTTTACGACGTGAGCAAATAAATGTTTTGTAATGTAAAATTGGTTCCCATTGCGATAAAGTCTATTTGAGCGGATGCAACGTTTTAACAATCATTTATCAATCTATCGTATACAAACAGATTGTATTAACAAAGAGAGGTGAAAACAACATCTTAAGTTTCAATTTTGCTACGGACATTGGTTTTATAATGCATCTGTTGAAGTACGGTGTTTGAGAATAAATTTCTATTTTCATATATCGTTTTCTTCAATTCTCTTCAAATTTTAATCAGCTTTTGCGAACAAAGCCTACTATCAAATGAAACAATAAAGAATAGAAGCAAGTTTAATAATTAAATTAATTTTGAAATATCACTAGTGAATGAATTTAAGTCTTTTATTTACTTCATATGAGAAGTTTGAGCCTAAAAGGTTTCATCTGCTCAAGACCTTACGTTATTTTTGTGCATGTTTTTCTTGTATAGCCAATACGGGTCAGATATTTTACTTTCACCTAATCAAATGTTGTACTTTCTTGTGAAGTATAGGAAAATAATACTACTTCTCAGTCAGACAATAGACTGAACAGAATTCAATTGAATGCAAGTATTCTGTTTGAACAGTTCAAATTAACCGTAGTCGATAAGTCTGACAATCAAATTAACACTATGTTTTAATATATTGGTCAGTATTGTAAGACTTGTTTAGATAACGTTGGTCATTTCAAACCGAGTCGATTATAATTTAATGATATTTCTTCTGTATTTTAATTCACTGTTGTTTTTAGATTACAACTGCATGTCGATGTTGACATCAGTAGACGATTCTATCTGCCAGGAGTACACTTATTCACGGTATGCATACATTTTATTGTCTGAGTTGAGCATGTATATACCTGTTAAATGAAACAGTATTATAAATCATAGTGTACTGAAGCATTGTGATAGAAGTTATGTAGAATAGATTCAGACATATACATTGTGTGGTTAATCACTTGATATGATTGTATATTTCTACCTCTAGCATACAACAATACAGTGGAAGTGGTATTAAGTTGTATTGTAACATCACTCATTGCTCATTTTAACATGGACAGGCATAATATTTGTCAATATATTATACCGAATAAAAGGAAGGTTTAAAATGTTGACAATTATAGTGCTAAACCATGTTAAAATGAGCATAGAGCATGGCACGATATTTCGATTCTAATAGGAAACTTTATATTTTTATTAATTCTAAGATGACCTATTATACTAGTTCGAAGGGCAGTCATTTGGATCTGATCCCAGTGTTGTTCAAAATACCACTGACATTGCAATTTTAATTTTGACGTTAATCACGTGCAGCACTTGTTCTTTTGTTCTTTCGACATAAGAACATGGCTTTGTTTCAAAGTGAAAGAAGAAGGTCATTATAGAATTTGACTAAATATCTGTTTTGCCCTACGGTACAATGTTCGTCAAATTCATGAAATTAAGATCAGAGATTAAGAAAGGACAATTTCTTAGTTTTTCAAGATGACAGCATTGTGTCATATTCTGTCATCTGAATAATAAAAAGTGTACCGAAAAATTCGTAGAAGAGAGATTGACAGGTCACTTGTCAAACACACTTAAAAATATTTATAACAAGTGTTTTAATAAACAGTTACTTTTCCCCATAAATCCCTTTCAAGCCAAAATATATTTTTGTGATTTAACTGTTTATCATTCATAACCAAAACATAATCCCTTATTTAGCATTATATATTAAATACAATCACGTTAAATACTAGTTTGATACTCAATCATAACACGCCATTCAGTTGTTAAACATACCGCCATCTTCTTATCAGTTTTACAATAAATAGTGCATGGAGTCAATTATATGGCTAAGGACCAGTTTTAAAATGTGAAACCATTTGAAGTAAATGCCATACGCAAGTTTCATACTTTTGAAGAAATTAAGGGATCGAAACTATTGAATTTCAATTTGCATTGTACCTACCACCCTGAAAGAAAAATTCGTATCATTGTATTTGTAATGTCATACCAATAGCATTATACCTGTATAACTAAACGCCTTGTTATTTTGTTATTGATATCAAGTTTGTCAAAAAAAAAAAGATATAAAACAACATGCACATAGAAAACTGCTCTTCTTAGTTGTTTCAACTGCATCATTCATTGTTCATTGTATGAATAAAATTGAGAATAGAAATCTGGAAATATGTCAAACAGACATGACAGACAACAACCCGACCAAAAACTGATAACATTGATCAACGACTAAAAGGAATGTTAAAGCTTCATCAGCTGTAATGATCTTGTTGTTAGTCCTAAGTAAGAAAACATATGAAATACGTACTATTCAAGCAAAAGATGATTGACATTATTTTTCGTTCGTGAGACATCACTTCATGAGACTTATCAATTGACGTGTACTTAATAAATCCTGAACGAATAGGTTATATTTTTGAAGTTTTTATCAGTATCTTGTTGTATACAAGAGGTAGGAATACAAGCGCTATTCTTTTGCTTTTATGATGTGTTTTGCTGTGCATGTACTGACTTTGTACAATGAATGGATACCCTTATTCTTTGTTTTCTATTACCACGAAAATGAGGGTATTCAAACCTTCACAGTATTAATATTCAATTATGTTTGATAAAAAAACAACTAGCAGTGTCCTTATAATTACATACACATTAACCTGCATTTGTGCTTTAAAATTCAAAAGTGAAAACAATATTAATTCAACAATATAACTTAGTCATTCTATTATCGTACAACATTAAACGTCTAAACATGTTAAAACCTTTTTCGAACCAAACAAAAGTAGCATATACCTTTATTAAACATGTAATTGAAATTTTGTATAGGTCTTGCAAAATTAAGGAATGAGTATTCCTGACTTTAATAAAATTTTATAGCATACAATTTTTTTATCTCTGGGATACACAAAATGTACAGCTCCGTGTTGACGGCCATACTTTGACCTATAATGGTTTACTTTTTACAAATTGTGACTTGAATAGAGAGTTGTCACATTTGCACTCATACCACATTTTCTTATATCTCGACGAAAAAGTTTTGAAAGAAATCTATATAGCCGTGTATTTGATTAAAGTCCTTAGGTGAGTTTTTTTTAATGTCACTCGCTCAATATAGGCATTTTGCTATGCAGCAAAACAAACAAATAAAATTTTGATAGAAACAGTAGGTAATAAGCTCTCGTTTCTATTTACTCCTAACTTTCGTAAAATTTTTATAACAAGTCATATCATTGTTCAAAATATCGCCATCGACCATTTTGTTGGTCAAACAAGCAAATCCGCATTCTTTGTTGGTTTTGTTGTGAAATATTTGCTATTCCTTGCATTCTTTGTATCTTCCAGAAACAAGAGCAAAACAGACATGCACTCGGTGGAAACAATTGGTAAGAATTTTGTTACAAAAGCTGGAATATCAGCAACAATCAATGACATAATGTATTAATAGCTAGTAATAGAAAAGTGAGTGAACTAAAACGAGTCACAGACTAAGCCTTTCAAAAACTCTGACTTTGTTACGGTTTCTACGTTCGAAAATTGATTAACTATTTACAATAAATAATGTATTAGAATAGTTTTGTCAGTTATGAAGTAATTATATCATGGATCCAGTATTTACATGTCCAACTTGCACATTACATGTTGTGTTAAAAAGATGCGGAAGATACAAACTCGTATAAAAGCTAATAAGTTGAGAGGAACTAATAACGCCATGGCAAAATCGAAAACGACAAAAAAAAAAAAAAAAAAAAAAACATATGCGATTCTTTAATCATGCTATGCATCTTTTGCACTTCTTAATTAAATTACAGCACGCCTTTAAATTTCTTTTAAACCAAACGATAACATTTTATGTTACTGGTTCATATTTTGATTTTTTTTTTTCGTATTTTGACATCGAAAATAATGGCATTGGACGGAAGAAATGTGCATCTGGTACAGTAAAATTGATACCGATAATTTTACAGAAAAGCTAGTCCATCTAATATCGTTCGGGAAAACAATTCTGTAATCTTACTAGATTCTGATTAAATAATTCATATTGATTCACACCCGTATACCCTCTAGAAGTCAAATAAAACAATTAAAAGTTTTACAATATAAGATCAAATGGGATGTGTTATGACATGATTGCCATTAAGACAACTTTTACGGAAGAACAATAAAACCAACACTTTCTACTACAACATGTTCATAAGCACCAAAAGGGCTTTAACAATAGGCTTAACCAAAACCAAATAATAAAATTGAAAAAGCAAGGCTTGAAACAGGTCAAAGAATGAAAAAGAAAGCCAACAGCAGAACTTATTCTGAATCAATATGCAAGATAATGACAGATAACAACCAACTTAAATCAGACGCACATTGTTTTAACAGGAAAAAGGATTTTGTTATAAAAGCCACCGCCTAGCCTAGAACAGTGGTGTTACAGTACAACAACACAAAATGTAACAAAATGTCAAACGACAAAATTACTTCTCAGACAGTACTTGCAGTTATTGAAAAGTATATGAAAACCAACCTTATAAAAACTGTGTTCCTGTACTTAGATAAAAATCAGCACACTCCAACAGAAATATAGTAGACATCATAACCATGAAAGTATGACTGTTCAATACAAAAAAAAATAGTTTTGACAGAATCCATCAGCACAAGGGTTTGTCCTGATTAGCCGAAAACAAATCATAAATGTTTATATCTGTACAATGTATGTATGAGAAAAGTCAAAATCAAATGTTACTGGCTAAAATACATTATATATTTGACCCAATATTAGATGTATCTCACATACCACAAAACCTCATTGCATATTCAAATTTATTGAGGTGTAGTTAAATAACTGTTATCATAACATGGATTGTTATTTGCTTTTACTAGGTAAAGGACAAATAAATACAAGTATTGTTTCCTATGCAGCAGTTCAAGTTTGGTAGTGACTACAGGTAAATTGAATATTAAATTACATATAATAAATAGGCAAAAGTACTTACCTAAACTGATACATACCATCGACAGCTTAATCTTAAGCTTAAAGCCTCATTAGCAACCGATTGCTTTTTCTTTTACAAATTTATAAACACAGTTGAGTTTGTTTTTTTTAACTGAAACAGTATGACATATAAGATCGACATCAGAGTGAAACAATACATATAACATCCACAATGCATTTAACTAAGTTGATCATATCATTGCTAAAAACAAAATGGATTTACATTCATCACCACTTGCTCAAGTTTTATGCTGTTAAAGAAAGTAAACAAATATGTAAAATAGTGTACAGACTGGAAAAGGGTATATGGGTGTTGATCTGACCAGTTATACGTACTATGGTTGTTATCTTTGACTCATTACTTCCTCAATCTAAACCACAGATGTATCTTTATTTTGACAAAACAGAGTGATGTCAATAGTAAAATTGCTCTACCCTATTTTTGATATTTTTCCTACAATGTCTGTTTGTTTTATTCACAAACTGATGTCAATATAATAGAATTGAATGCGACTGTCATAGCAAGATTAGCTAGCTATAAAACGAGGTTTAATTCACAATTTTCTACCTAAGAAAATGTCCGTACTAAGTCAGAAATTTTCCATTCGTTTGATGTGTTTTATGCTTTTGATTTTGTCATTTGATAAGTAGCTTTCTGTTTTGAATTTTCCTTGAGTCCGGTATTTTGTGATTTTACTTTTGTTTTGCATTGTACATAAACACCCAACTATCACTTAACTTCAGTTATAAAACGGTGATATCACACGGGAAGTAATATGCTAACGAAATCAAACACTTCATACAAAACAAACGTGACGATATTATAAAAATGGCAATTATTCAGAGAAAACTAAAGAGTGCGCAATGTTAACCCCACCAATAACCGAGGGCTAACTCCCCACCAATAACTAAGGTGCTTTGTCATGATGCTCAGGCAAAACAAATTCAGTTATAAGTCGCTTTATGTTACGTCACAATCGAGGAAAACAGGACTGAAAGAGGCTCAATGGAACAGTATACCTACAAAACTCGTCTGGTAAAAAAATGCACCTTTAAGATTAAGTTTTCCATAGATTTCGCCATTGCACGGGTTGACTTTTTGTTGAAATCTTTATATTTGTGTGTTTACTCATAGAAAAGAGAATGGACTCGGGGAATGTGTCAAAGAACAACAAACCCAGACCAAAGAGCAGAAATCAACACAAGGCCATCAAAGGGTCTTCAACTGTCCTATAAACCATTAAGTATACTAGCTCCACGAAATGGACGCCGAACTGAACTACAAAACATAAAAAAAAAAAAACAATAAAAACTCCACTCTAACAAAGACTGCAGGTTCCTGACATGTGCAAAAAACGGCGGAGCTAACAATCCCCGTAAACATATAGCCAATTTGAAATAAACAAAGACACAGCTATAAGTACAGTAAATTTCAGTTCAAAAGACGCCTGAGTCCGATGTAAGAACAGGTAACAGAAGAAACTAGTAAGCAAAATGACAACGATCAACACAAATCAACAAAGTACTGTCAGCAGTTACTGGCGTGCCAGCTCCAGGCGTCAATTAAACTAGTCTTCATCATAGGAAAATCAACCACAATCTCTTCTGTTACTGGATTTATTATCATAATATAATACTGATTTTGTAAGAAATGTCATGTTTTATGACTTGACAAATTTGTTTTGTTACTTCTCAACGAACACTATACATGCATGTACATGTACCTATTTTGTACGTAGATTTTCATTAACATTACAATACTGTAGATAATACCGTAATCTTAAAATTTCTTGTCTGCTAATGTCATTATTGTATTTAGTTGCAGGGATAATGACCGTATGCGTCATATTGTATGTTGTAGGTATGTTTTATTATATTGGTAAATTTCATGCGCTCTTTAAATCTTGATTATTGAAAGGCCAAAACAAAATTTCAAAAGTCTCAGTTTGTAGTAAAAAACCCAACAAATACACTGCTTTGGTGCAATTTTACCGACATGACATTTCACAATGACGAATACTGGTCAACAAAGAGAGGAATAAAGAGAGCTGAAAGTCCTGTTCAAGAATCAATAACTGTGAATACCAATTTAGCATTTACTGTCACTAACTTATTGTTGTATTATAAAAGCGTTTCAGCATAACAGGTCTGAATGTTTTTTTCTGATTTTAAAATACCGTTAGCATTCTAGTTTATGACGTAGAATCACAACGTAAAAGATTGATTGATTGATTGAAGGTGTTTTAACGCCACTTTTGTGCTATTTCGTGGCGGCCAGTTTTATTGGAGGAGGAAGCCAGATTGCCCGGAGAAACCACCGACCTTCGATAGGAAAACTGACAATCCTAGTCAATTAAGATTGAGTTGAGTTCATCCGCACGGGCGGAGTTCGAACTCACAACTTACCCCAACGTAAAACGATAAAAGAATAATGATCGTACACTTAGCGCTCTAACTTCTAAACTCATTTATGCATTAATTTAGTTAAAATGATCCATGTTAAACGAGCTTAAACGAGGAAATAACATTAAAATGTACTGTTGAAATCATACTTACATCGATTCACCGTTTACTGACCTGCTTGTCCCTTTGACTACTCTTGACACAACTATTAATATTGGTTTTATATACTCGTTAGATATGCCAATATAAGAATTAGAAGATGTATGAATGCCAATGAGATAACTCTCCACTAGCGACCAACGATATGATTTTAAAACTACCATTTCTATCCGATCATTCGTCATGTTTGTAACCCATTTATTGAGCCAACAGTAACTGAAGTTGCGATGTTTGTATGAATAAATAAAATGTTATGTGTGAATTTTAAATCCTGACATGTCGAGTACTCTCAAATCGTACTTTCTTGTTAATTCGACCTATTGATACTATTTTTAATACTTTTTGTTATTTTATATTAATATGGATCTTGTCTGTATACCAGCTTTGATTATTTGGAATATCTACTAATTTTCACTTCTTCGTACTACATTTGTATTAACATCAAGATTATTCTCCTTTAATCTGTACAGGGAAGTTTTATTGTTGATATTTACCCCTTATGTATCTAGTGTTAAATTAGGTATTTATATGACAGACCTTTCTTGGTATTCCTAATTATTGGAAGATTTTATATAGACAGAAAAAGTATACCTAAAACGACAAAGTTATTTTTCATTTACCTGTATATATTATGAAAACCGGTTTTTTCAAAAGTGATTATTTTCTAAGGGTTTAATATTTCGCAGTAGTGCCATGGCTTTATTTGGACTTGTTTGT
The DNA here is from genome assembly GCA_017311375.1 of Mytilus coruscus. Lineage (NCBI taxonomy): Eukaryota > Metazoa > Mollusca > Bivalvia > Mytilida > Mytilidae > Mytilus > Mytilus coruscus. The sequence goes on along the minus strand of CM029608.1, from coordinate 25,752,058 downwards.
TTGCTTTTTGGCCTTGAATGGTTGTCCCTAATATTTTATTAACTATGTATTTACTTTCAGGTATCACAGATCGAATTTATTCGTTCATAGTGTGTTAATTTACGTTTTGATTGAGTTAAGCCTTCCAATTGATGTTTTATCGTGTGTTTTCTATGTTGTGATGTTATACTATTGTTTCAGAAAAAGGGAGAAGGTTTGGTACCATTAAAACGTTTAATCCCGCTGCAAATGTTTGCACCTGTCCTAAGTCAGGAATCTGATGTACAGTAGTTGTCGTTTGTTTATGTAATTTATACGTGTTTCTCGTTTCTCGTTTTTTATATATACTAGACCGTTGGTTTTACCGTTTGAATGGTTTTACACTAGTACTTTTGGGGCCCTTTATAGCTTGTTGTTCGGTGTGAGCCAAGGCTCCGTGTTGAAGGCCGTACATTGACCTATAATGGTTTACTTTTATAAATTGTTATTTGGATAGAGAGTTGTCTCATTGGCACTCACACCACATCTTCCTATATCTATGTATTTGTTTTGAGACAAAGGTTACAGCACCTCCGAGCAATCTGACTGTTTTGACTGTGTATACATCCATTTGTTTATTTAAAAACTAGAAGATGTTGAATGATTCTTCTCTAACCCTTCAATGTTTTCAAACTAATAGTTTATGAAATCATATAGTTAAATTGGTTTTAACAACAACAAAAAGATAAATAACCATTCCTGACAACAACAAAATAGATGTTATTTCAGAAATTGATTGAATTTCCGTATAACAGGCCAAAATATATAATCTTTGCAGACCACTTTTTAACTGTGTTTCAAGGCTCTTTTATTTTCTTTTTTTTTAATTTTATAAGTGTAAGCTTTCATTGTACATCACAAAAAAAAGACTCGCGCTTTACTTTAGTTTTCTTCTTATTTTGTTTCTAAATATGTGTATTTGTAATGTTCTTTCTTTAAATGATGCAGTAAATTGTACAAAGATCAAGACACTTCTTGAACATTCAAAAGAAACAGAAGATTTGTCGAAGTCGTTTTACGGGGTATGTCTTTTATGTTGACTCTCTAAGCATTTACAATTACATATTAGCCGCTAACCGTTTTCAGAAGTTGTTTCTTCTTTTTAAGTTGCAACTTCTGTTTTGTAATCAACATATGTTTGTTTAATGTTTAACATGTTTTAGTTTTGTTATGAAGAAACAAAAATAAAACATGTAAAAAGTAAAATCACAAAATACTGAACTTCAAGGAAAATTCAAAAGGAAAGTCCCTAATCAAATGGCAAAATCAAAAGCTCAAACACATCAAACGAATGGATAACAACTGTCATATTCCTGACTTGGTACAGACATTTTCTTATGTAGAAAATGGTGGATTGAACCCGGTTTTAAAGCTAGCTAAACCTCTCACTTGTATGACAGTCGCATCAAATTCCAAATGTATCTGATTAGTTTTAACAAAAGCTTAATTTATTTCAACAGTGATCTGCTCCTGGCGTTTAAGTAATTTATATTAACATAGTAGCATTCAACAAGAAGACTTCATCAATATAAAGCCATACGATTTGAAATGTCGTTTTGCATTTTATGCATACCTCATTAGTAGTTTCAATTTTTAATTTAACATTGAAATGTACATTATTTCTCTGAATGATCTACAGGATTTATACATTTCCGGTGGATTGTTGTTGAATACTCTACGTGTTGTTAGTTTCATCGCAGTTCTTCATTGGAAAGTTATTTTTCATTTACCTGTATATATTATGAAAACCGGTTTTTCAAAAGTGATTACTTTCTAAGGGTTAAATATTTCACGGTGGTGTCTTGCCATGGCTTTGTTTGGACTTGTTTGTTTGCTTTTGGCCTTGAATGTTTGTCCCTAATATTTTATTAACTATGTATTCACTTTCAGGTATCACAGATCGAATTTATTCGTTCATAGTGTGTTAATTTACGTTTTTGATTGAGTTAAGCCTTCCAATTGATATTTTATCGTGTGTTTTCTATGTTGTGATGTTATACTATTGTTTCAGAAAAAGGAGAAGGTTTGGTACCATTAAAACGTTTAATCCCGCTGCAAATGTTTGCACCTGTCCTAAGTCAGGAATCTGATGTACAGTAGTTGTCGTTTGTTTATGTAATTTATACGTGTTTCTCGTTTCTCGTTTTTTATATAGACTAGACCGTTGGTTTTCCCGTTTGAATGGTTTTACACTAGTAATTTTGGGGCCCCTTATAGCTTGTTGTTCGGTGTGAGCCAAGGCTCCGTGTTGAAGGCCGTACATTGACCTATAATGGTTTACTTTTATAAATTGTTATTTGGATGGAGAGTTGTCTCATTGGCACTCACACCACATCTTCCTATATCTAATTATTCAAAATTGTCTACTGTGACGCAATAACCATGCACAATGGTACATATTTAGAACACATTTTTTGTAACAGCCTTCATCGTATCACACTCGATGCAAAGGTAGAATCTATATGTATACATCTTGTTAGAAATTTATTTTAACATATTCAATAAGGCATGCAAGTTTTGCATATAAATTATCATAAGTAAGGGTAATAAAAGACAACAGTGATTTAACAACATTTCAGTGAGTGCTTGAATCTCATATATCTCAAAGAACTAGACAATAAATGTAGGCGAAGTTATGCGATCTGCTTCATATCTTGTTCTTCACCTTGATGAGCAGGTGTGGCATGTTAAACAAGAATATATAGTAAAACGATGAATTAATTTTTTTATTTCCACCGTTCGATTTCTCAAGTATTTAACTCATCTGATACATTTGCGGACTAGACTGGCTATAACATATATATACGATATCAGTGTTTTTGTTTTTTTTTTTAATGTTCATACATATATAACCTCAGGCGGATCTTCTGTGTAAACGAGTCCTTAATTGTTTTCAATATAAATTTAAAATAAGTTCACACTCTTACAACCTTAACTTCAACCGTTTCCTGATCTCATTTTTGAAAGTAATTACTTAGTACAGACATTTCCTTATGTAGAAAATAGTGGATTAAACACCGTTTTATATCTAGCTTGTCCTCTTACTTGTATTGAAATTAAAGAACGTAAATAAAACCCACTTCACAATGTTTGCATACATCAATTAACAAAACAATTTAGATAACAGACATTGTGAACGATAAGTGAAAACAATATGCAACTCTTAGCTATCAATCGCATAAAAGCTCCAAAAAATATACATGTGTTCACTATTGAAAAGATATGCTTCCAAATCTATCTTAACATACTAAATTAACATGGTACTTTGCGGAAGGAAACGCTTTTATAAATATAAAAGAATATACAGACAACGTTTTTATTAATTATGGTATGAAAATCCTCAATAAAAATCTAAAATAAAATGTTATTTAGAATCAATTGTGGTGCATATATGAATACATTCCGTCCTAAAATGATACCAATTCTTGCTTGAATTATTGATGCCTGAATTAAAACTACAAGAATCGTTTCAATATTGAATGAAGAGAGAGAAAAATGGAGTGTTTTAATTTCATTTGCATTTTGGAAAACACATCAACAAAAGATGTACAAAAATAGTGGTTATAAATTATGATTGATAAAAACCATGATCAAATCGGAAATAAGATTAAAAATAGAATAATTTCTAGATGAGCATTACACTATACAGCAGCCTTTTAAAAATATTTGAAAATGCAATTTCTAATAATAACGTTGAAGAGAGAATATACACCGAAAAGAGTAAGAATAGTCGATCCCAAACAGGAAATAAAAATGTGTAAGAGGCATACTAATACCTTCATGTCAAACGACAAAATGCATTACAAATACATATAATGTCCGTAATGTCTATACCGGGATCGAAGTACTGATAAACTAAACTGGTGTTACCTTGCGGACCATACAGGTACCAGTTACAGTATAGACCAAGTAGAAATAGTTTCAAACGGTACACATGTTGCGCATTTAAGTAAATTGTGTCTCTTAGGTGATTCCTAATTTCAATTCAAAATTTGTTTGGAACAGACGTTTAATGAGCGGATATTAAATAAAAGAACTCTTGAACCCGATGGATTGAATGAGAGCGTTGAAAATCTCTACCGCATCCGATTTTTACATGGATGCTACAGGTGCTTAATGAGATTTTCTGCGCGAAATATTGCGCGAATATATAAAATATAACAACACATTAGTGTGTTAAAGATACATTCTTCAGCATTTACATGTTATATATTAAATATAATTGAAGGAGCTATTTCTTTTTACGATAAAAATACCCGTAACAAAAGCAAAGGTCAATTTAGTCTTATAAAAGATCATTATTTATTTATCCAAAGTATATATATGTATGTCACTAATTTGAATGTAGTATTAATCATTTTCAAACGTTTATGTTGTACTGACAAATGACTTTGAACATTTTGTATTCATTGCAGATGAAAGCATCAACAATTGAAAACGATCATTTAATTTTAGCACTGTGCCTTCTGCAAGATCAATAACAGTATCATGGAACAGAAATAAAATTAAAGACCAGATGAAGATCAATTATTAGGAAATCAAATACAGATGTTCGGTGAAAGAATCGTTTCTCACATTGACTGTTTGCAAAGAAGAAGACATACAAGTAATAGAGAATCTCAAGCCGAATACATTGTATGACATTGAATTTAATATGCACGATTTAAAGGACTGTACACATCCACTTTTGCCACCAACTACTTGCAAAACAAATGAAACATATGCCAAATACCTACTGAAACGCACCATTAAAGTAGACAATGTACATTTCGTACAACCTGAGTTAAAACTGAACCAACAAAATACGAATATGCAGGTGGTACAGATGCTGTTCTTCAAGTTCGCTGTTTTCATATGAGTAAGTTTTTTTAAATTAAAACAGAGTAAACTTGCATGGTTTTGAAAAGAAAATCAATTTTATATGCACTTCTTTCCATGTATAAAGTGTATTACGAAAGAGAACATAGAAAGTATTTTTCTTTTTAATAATGCTAATAATAATGTCAACATTTGTATTTGATCTTTTGTCTGACTGGGTAGTAAAACGAAATATTTGAATATCAGTTAATCAAGTTTGAGTAACTATTTCAAATCAGATAACTAAAATCGATTATAGAAAAATTCAAACAACTAATTCCCTGAAAGTTGTACACATCTGCGTTACTTAACTGTAATCTAGTTGATGAATATTTTGACAATATAAAAAAGCACAAATATGTTGTGATATTTAAAAAAAAAAGAAATGACTATGAATACGATACCAAATAAGTGAATTTGAGCAATTATAAACCATTATTAGGCCTTCGCCAGTAACGAACATAGTTTAGTTAGCTATGAAAAGCCCGACGCTACGAAGTATAAACTAGTTAAACACTACTTCTCCGTTAAAGCGCCCAACATCCGAGTAAAAATTATAAAATAAAAATTGCAGCAAAACTAATAAATAAAGAACATGAAACATCCTCAGAGTATATACTATCCACCATATAAATTTCGGCATGTAATATTATATCGTTAATTAGTAATGATTGACACAGTTTAGATGAAAAATGTCAACAAATACATTTAACATTTATTTCTTTTGACGTCGTTATCTGATAGCGTGATTTTCAATACAAAAAATGCTAAAACCTTTGAGATCATTTCTTTTACGATGTTTAAAATTGTTAATTTTATTAATTCATATAAACGTGCGTTTTCTTGTGGTTGAAAATAAGAAATAGTCAGCCATGTCTGCATTATTATATAATTAAGTCTCTTTTTTTTTATTTCTTTAACACATATTAGGGTGATATGTCTTCCCGTGGACTGTTACCTTGTAAACTAATATGCTAAAAAGGAGCTCAGCCTGTCGGTCTTGATATTTTTCTTTGTATCGGAAATTTGAAATAACAGTAGAGTGACGTGTTTATATCTGCTCAAATGATAAAACGAAATGTTTATCTATTATTTAATAATGTTTAAAGCCACTGTAGTACTGCATTTTAAGATGAGACATGATTGATTTATTATTGTTCTCTGAACATACAGTGGCAAATATTTTATGCATATTTACGACGGAGAGAAAATTTTCAAACAAAAAAGCTACAAAATATTTTTTGTCATGCATCCGATTTCACCTTGAGAGATGCACACGCCTGATGAAGCTAATTTGTTTTGCGAAATATTGCGTGAATAATATAAAATATAACAACTAATTTTATAACACTCATTAGTGTGTTAAAGTTACATTCTTAGGCACTTATATATCACCTTTGATAAGTATTTAGTATGACGATAAATGTTCACTTCTGTTCATGTACTATAAACTACAAATTTATTTATTTTGTAAAAAATATTTCCGTAATCAGAATAACACTTGTATCAAATGTATTAGCATGTTCACTTTTGTATGTAGTGATAAGCTGTGGTCCACATCATTAAAGTGCGATATTAGAGGAAAGGCTATATTATTAAGCACCAACAAAACAAAACAAAAGAACAAATGAAACAAAATTGTTGTATGAAACCTATAAAAATTTTGAACCTCTCTTCTGTGTCATGCTTTAATTCAAATTGTAGATATTTATAATTTAAACTGATTTGTTTAAAATTGACAGTTAACCTAGTAATAAACATAATGCTGTGTTAAGTGTTTATCATAGACAATGAGAACTAATAGTCTCTGTTATTGTTAAGTTCCAGATGCACAGTTCATGCAGTTCTTGATGTGCACTATATATTTAGCCGAGGCTACCATTTCGTATTGTCAATAATAAATACAATATTACAATGTATTATATAAGAAATACTTGTTCAGTAGTAGATCACTTCTATGTTAACTAATAAATGAATAAAGAATTATTTGATACAGTTCATAAAAACATATAGACAGTATACACTGCAAACATTATTGATTATTTTTGTCTTATGCAACAACAACACATCTATGAATGTTTTATTAGCCACGGACGGTAAAATGAGAAATTTATGTAAAAAGCGTTATTTATTCTTTTTCAGGTCAGTTTACATTTTTTCTTTTCATCCCGAAGAATACTGTTAGTATGTTTATTTTATGTCCTTAGCTATAGATACTACTACTAATATTCTGATTACATAATAAAATGTAGCAACACTTTTGTAATAAGTTTATGCAGTTGATTATTGACTTTAATTTCAAGGTCATAAAGCAAGGAGCTATAATCAAAAGGACATAGGTTTTTTATATATGGTTAATGAGTTGTTTCACCATACACGTAATTTTAATATAAACGGGAGAAAATCCCATTAAAAGTCAACGTACCCTTTCAACCAAAATTGATATGTTACGACATGTCGCAACTAACAATTTAGTAAAATATTCTATCGATATTTTATTCAGTTTTCAAAAGAAAGGAAAATAAGCCAAAATCTAACTTTTATTTTGACCTTGACCTTTGACCTTGACCTCAAATCAAAAGACCCTGGGTTCCTTTCACTTACAGTTTACGTGTTGCATTTACATTTCACTCAAGTCAAATACATAAACAGATACAGGAAAATAACTATCATATGGAGTCTTTGGATTTTTTGGTGTTCATCATTATTCTAGCTCTCATCCTGAAGATATACCGAGCGAGCAATTGATGAAATAAATTTGTCGGTTCCTTTTACGGTGGCGAATGAGTAGTTGACGGCGTTAGAGGAGGATTGGGCGACCGCTTACATGTTTAGCCCGCCACATTTTATATTCTACATTCAAACTCATAAATCGAAAATAAACTGACAACACCATGGCTAAAAAAGAAAAGACAAACAGACAAACAATAGTACACAAAACACAATATAGAAAACTAAAGTTTAGCAACACGAACCCCATCAAAACTGGGGATAATCTCAGGTGCTACGGAATGGTAAGCAGATCCTGCTCACATGTGGCACCCGTCGTGTTGCTCATGTAAGTACAAACCGGACAACAAGTCTTTTGAAAGTTGTCCTGTATCTGTAAGGTATTTTTACATTCATTATACCAACTCAACTTTTAATCCTAATGTATAAACTCGGCGACCTCGCCCAAAACTGAATTAATGTTACTACAAGATAATATGTTAAGCTTATAAATAGAAGTCCTAGTTAACATATCAATTAACTCTTGAAATAGATGCAACCTTAATCACTTACAACTTCAATAAAATCCACTTAAATTATGTCCAGATCAAATTTATTATCAATGCTTAGATTACTTTTAATCTGTAAAGATACAACTGTTGCAATAAAACGTGTTACATAAAACACATAATTTGGAAAACACGCTGTCTGCATTCGAAGATGGTATTTATTGGCATATGCTCATTGTTAAAGGCCGTACGGTGACCTATAGTTGAAAATTTGTTTCATTTGGTCTCTTGTGAAGAATTGTCTCATATGCAATCATACCACATCTTCTTTTTATATTAAGTTTAACATTGCCTTCTATTATTCGTATTGAACCGATGCTTCATCGGATATGTTCTTTGTATAAATCTACTGGTTGATATAAAAAAAATCTAAACTCTTAAACTATACTTTAAAAAACTTATCGATATAATCGACTGGTCTTTGGGTTGTTAGCTAACGGCATTAAACTTGCTGTATTTAACTTCTTCCTGGATTCTTCTCAATCGGCAAACAATCATATCTTACAAATTGAAATACACCTTGAAGAAAGGCATTCGTCAGTGAATTGGCAAACATGAACATGTATACTCAAAGCAGGGATCTCATTAAAGAAGTCGATTATTTCAAAATCTCAATAATTTTAATATCATTAATATGCAGTTTTATGCTTTCATCGATGCAGCGTTTATGACAAGAACGACTATTTAAATTACGAATACATACCTATTCTATATGCAATCCCTCTCTTTTTACTTTTGGTTGCTTACATCACGGTATTTGGTTTCGAATAGTTGGTGGTCTTATTGTCATGTATGTCGCATCTCCTTTTTGTATGATTCAGTACATCTGTCAATGGAATATATTCATACAAAATAAAAAAAAATACTTACACCAATATGTCATTTGGTGAAATAGGATACCCTGCATTCATCATTCGTTTAAATAACATATGGACTAATTGCTGAAAGACCCCCGTCCTAAAATATTGACAAATATCATTTTGCTTACAAAAATACCTTGGTGTAAATTAGATACACCCATTCGGGCTAACGCCTTCAATGTGTATGTGATACTTACATCATTGAATTGTATAATGATGAAAGTGCATTACTGTTGTACGATGGACGAGGCATTTATGAATATAATCAAAGACTAGTAGAAAAGAGCTTCTAAACTTATGTGTGAGTTAAATGATATGTCTTCACGTAAAAATAAATTCTATTCAGCATATAAGTCTAGATCACAAATGGGTACTGCTATTGTCATACCACAAAGTCAAATCATTTGTCCTGCAATCAGCCAACTATTATACAAAAAAAAAATATCTACATATACATTTTTGATGTATGTGTACTTGTACAAATATAGTCTCCTGTTACCCTGATTCCATGTTATGCAAGCGGTAATGTGAATATTTCTGTTATTATAACTTCATTTTGGGGTCCTCTTCGCGTTTTGCGTTTAAACTATACCGATGTCTTTGAAAAATCAAAGACAACTATATGGATTTTAACAGATACAGCTTCAAGTTCCAGATGTAAATTGAAGGAAAAAAACAATATATGTACATATAAAATCGGAAATATAAGGATTAGTTATACTGGCTTCGAAACAGGAGAAAAGCTCGGCGAGCCTCGCATTGGTTCTGTTTGTAAGGCTCATCCAAATAAAATTTTATATTTTCTGACAATGTACATATAAAGGTATTATATATTGCTCTGGATATGCATGTTATATCTGCAGCTGGATGATAAACATCTATAGCCAAGTCTCACCAAATGGAAGGGTTAACTAGCTGTTAAATCAGGATTAACATTTTTCTTCTGAAGATGGCCGTATCATATTTATACGACCATTGTTTTCTAGTCAGTTAGTAAATAAAGTCCAGCGTTTGGTTTGGTAAGTTTTCATGGACTTTCCCATTTTTTAACTTACCGTGAAAGGCAGTATTTTTATTATACTAATTTGTGTTTATTAATCAGTCAATTACATGTATAATCAGCCCATACTGTGTTTCAGTTAGAGTTGTGTGTAATTTCTAATGTCTTTTTGCAATATTTTGTTTTCTCTTGGACCTCAATCATTACTCAATTGTCCTATGAGGGTTCTTATATAAATCATCACGTGACGGCTAATGTTCCTTTATTTTTGACCAAATAATCGATTATATTTATTTTTCCGAAAAAAAACACAATTGAATATATATATATATGTAGATTGATGAAATGGACACATAATATAAACATTTTGGCCGCATACTTCTAAAGGTTATATCTTTTTAACATAATTGCATTGAAAGATAAACACAATATATGCTATATGTTTTATATCTATAAAATGCAGTTAGTGTTGATTTCATCTTTATTTATTTATAATATAAATATGTTTAAATGGTATTTTCCGCGTTAGTGTTTTGTATATCCTTGAGATGAAATTTACAAGATATATATATATATGTAGATACCACGTTTTTCTTAAATAAAACATTCTTTACATTGAGTTTTAAAGTTAGATAAACATGCATGATACAATTAAAAACCGAATAAGTCTCAAACAGTTGTTGTTACGAGAGGAAGATTGATTGATTGATTGTTTGTTGGTTGTTTAACGTCCAGTGGCAAATATTTCACGCATGTTCAGGACGAGAACAAATAAACAATTGAAGGGTTGGAGAAATTTTCACTACTTTTGGAAAATAAGGGTATATTGGTTAGGGACAAACATTTGTCCTTGCAACTGGCCACCTACGGAACTTTCAAAGAATTGTATGCAAAATTTCTTAACGTGCAGAGAGCGTGGCACTTTCTTCACACGAGACATCATATTAAACGTCCCAACTCTGACCGGACGTTGCTGCGTACCTTTACATCCCGCACAGCCAGACGGACGCACTACTTCGGTGAGGGTTATACTTTCGGTCGGAAGAAGACCAAAGTGACCATATTTATATTCCGCAGTCACCCTTCGGACGTCAGAGGAAGATAAAAGCATGTGTATTCTCAACTGCCATTCATCAACACTTATTTCCATTTCATATTTATTTTTAATCACTACTGGTAAAGATGTTATTCGACTTTTATTTATTAATTTTTAATTTTCATATTGGATTTTTTCAATGATACGTTATACTACAATATTTACTGATGTAAGACCTACTTTTGACAATTATTTTGAAGGCTGAAATTTTATTGTTACATTTTGCAAGTAAAGCGGAGTAACTCGAATTGTGAAGGAGAGCTTTACGTTGTCGCCAAAAATTTAAACAGAAACCCCGTCAATTTACTTTAATTACTTCCTATACAAAAGAAAAACGAAAATAAAAGTATACAATCAATGACACAAATTTAAAAGTATAAAGTGTACTAAACCGAGTCCTTTAGATTTAGCATAGAGTGAATAATTACCTTCAACAGCAACACAGTTTAACCGTTAAATCAGTGGCGTAGCTTGCCCCTGTTATTACCGAGGCAGGGGATCTTGGGGCTGTGCCCCCAGCAGCTATAGAGGTTTACAATTTGAACAAGTAGAATCTATCAAAAATGATAGTTTTGTATAAATCTATTTCTCCATAATAATGTTATTATGCCTTACACTAAGTTATACTACAGATTTATTAGTTGATAACTAGTACATACGTCATTTTCAATGTTCCGATGAATACATAAGAGTTCTGAAAACATTTATCCTTTTCAAATCAAATCCTTTCAGTGAACTTCCAAGATTTTAAATTCATTGCGAATAAAAGGAGATGGATATGAGGTATACGTTAATGACACAGCAAGTCAACAATACAACAAAATTAAAAGTCATCTAGAGTTCGACATACGGTCTCAAACAATATATATATGTCCTTACAATATGTCAAGCTCCGAAGTTACATTTTTCTTTTCTTTTTGTGAGAGACTGAATATGAACCACGTGAAGTTATCACATAAGACAACCACTGGCAAGTTTCCTGAAAGCATATTCAAGTACCTAATCTGCCTTAGACCTTGACCCTCTGGGGGCCTTAAGCTTATTTTCTGCATAAAATAGTCCAAACAAATTTTCGCCTCACTCTCTGCACACTAAGAACACTTGCAACAACTCTTTGAGGGGTCTGCTGAAGGGCAAAATGTCTGTCCCTATCCAATAAACCCTCATTTTCTAATGGCATTTTCAAATGTTCAGACCTTCATCCTGGACGACCCTATTACAGGACCTAGTAGCTAACTGTTGTATTTATTGTAAATTTGTTTTTGTCCTGAACATGCATAAATATTTGCCACTGGACGTTTAGCAATCAATCAATCAACTAGCTTCCAGTCATTTCGAGTACTCTCAGATCTGCGTGTAATGACTACAATTATTCAAATTCCTAAGCAGGTAGGGATTTTACAGTAGAGGATATAAGAAAATATAAATTTCTTGAATTTTGTTACGATAGTATGAACAGAAGAGAACTTCGGCATTATGCATCGACTGTGTGTGTATGTGTTTGTGTGGCTTGGGTGAAAGTTTAAGAATCAAAAGATTGATGGTTGATGTCTAGCCAAAAGGATAGTATTATTATATAGTAATCTCAGTGTTTACGTGCCTATTTTTTAATGAAGGATCGTCAATATGTACTATCAATTAACGTATATATTATCAACTATCCTCAATCAGAAAGGAATAGATATGAAAATACCAAACAGGGTGTACTGCTTAATTAAAGGGCTACGCTGATCTACGCTGGGCAATGCATATTGTAAATATTTTTTTTTATATTTCCGATTGTACTGCGTTAATTCACCAGTCAGATGTTATTGTAAAATTATTCATGATTCTTCGAACTTTTCTTCATGTATATTATCATGATAAAATAACCAGTAAATTTAATATTTTTGTACACAAAATTTTGCAACTAAAAATGCTGAAAACCGTTTTCTGTCGGGGGCTTCGCCCCTGAACCCCTGCCGATATTTGTGCCTACAGTTGATTGAATACCTAGCTACGCCCCTGGCCTATATTTCTCCATGCCATCGTACACTCTAATGTTGGTGGCTGTACCTCACTGTGACACAAGCTTTAACGTCGTACCAGAAAGGAGACAAGATCTTGTTCGATGGCCAGAAGAAACCTGTACATAATTTTCAATGCACGAACGAAACGATTAAGGTTTATTAAGATAATTTTTGTGATGATTGTTTATTCGTGTATTCGTGGGCCACGGATGTAGGAAATGATCACATGCTACACGTAAAGTGCACCGTGGCACTTTTATTGGTTGTGTTTCGCCCTGATATTTATTGGAAGGTCTTCTAATTCATCATGACATGGTTTTGAAATTTTTCCAATGGTGAAAATGACAACCGGCGAAGTACTAATGGAAATATTTACGCTATTCTGAAATCTGTAGAAGAAATGAAACAGTATTTGGTTGATTTTTTTTAATTTATACACTGACATCTGTATGGTATAACAGACATATACCTTATATATGTCTCTGAAATTAATGACTCCTTTAAATATTCAAAATTCCCTGCTAGTGAAAAACTCTAATTTTAAAATAGCGAGGATAAAACTTGAGAACAACATACACATTATTTTCTGTGTATGTTGAATCATGGTATCAAAGTCAATGAAACTCTGCGTAATTGAGTATTACACGTAGGGGAAAATTTCAACACACATGCAACGATGTTTCAATTTTAGATGTTACCGGTTACATGTATGAGGGTTTGAATTGGGTCTTCAAATATTTACTTTTAATTCTTTTCGCCCATAATTTCGTTTCATTTATATTTCAGCACCCTTTTAAATATCTCTTTTACCTCTTTTACTTTCAAGTTTAAATTCATTTCAGAGCATTTTTATTTTGTATTCTGAGAACCGCACCCAGACCCGCATGTACTAGAAATTATTCTCGCACAAAATAATAATTTACCTGACTGGTCAAGATATTCGACCGGAGAAGACTCGTGAGCTGGATCATCATCTATTTTACTGATTTTGCTTGGGGTAGGATTAAGTAAATCTGTTTGCTTCAATTTTGTCGATTTCTTTGACTCCGACATATTTATATTACTGAAAACTACTGCAAAGGGGATTTCCAATTAGGGAAGGGATATATTTCCATAAATCTTGAATTCGCAAAGGATATGAATCAATAACAGCACTAAGACGATACCAGTCGGTATATTAGTGTTAAGTAGCGAATCTGCAGCATAAGGTGGAAATTGTTAATAGGAATATAAAGGATTTTTTTACCGATGCAGCTGCCTCGTTTGCCTCAACGTAAGCTACGCCAACGCGTTTGTCCAACTAATTATCCCTCGCCTCGACATCAGCGATAGGACGCGCTTCGTCCGCCTGTCTGTCTGTGAACAATTACTTATAGAAATAGTTTGTCAAACCTTCTTGATACTGCGGAGGTTAAAGTTTTATCGTATTTTCGTGATCATACAATACCGTCATATTTTGTTTTGACAATTCGTTGTGGACGTATTTTGACTTTGGCCTTTATGTTTACCTTTAAAGCACGCTGACACGTGCACTAGTGAGTCTATGTGATAAAACTTGGTAAGATTGTTTGTAATTAGGGTAATTAAGTTAACAATTATATACCGGCATTTTATTATGACATTTGTACCTGAGTTTTGGACCGTTTTGTACTATTGGTAGCTGTTCTGTTGATCAACTTATTTGAATCGCCTACTAATAATTTATACACATTATAGTTGATTTGTGCCCCAAAATCATACACGATGGGTAGACACAACCATTGACCCAAGAAATCGTAACGCAAAGGGTGGGCTGGGGTATAGAAATATGGTCATCCCTGGTAAAACGCTTACCAAAGTGGGGCTTCCGTTTGACAAGACAGTGAAGTTACGTCAGAATTTGACTTAAAATTAGATGCCTGGTGTAAAGAAAATGCCACGCATTTTTGCGCGTTAAGAACCTTTTCAACTATTTCAGGGACAACTATGTCCTTAATTGTTAATTTGTTACCGTCCTGAATATGATAGAAATATTTGACGTGCAGCAACTCATAATCAACCAATCAAACAATAAATCCTTACAGGTTTTCAACTCCTTTAGGCAAGGTTTACTTTTGATGAATTTTTCAAACCTTTTATTAGTATGTGTTTTTGTTAATACACATGATACATGTACACATGTATAGTTAGCTCCTCGTGTATTTATGTTATTTATTTTTTTGGTTTTCAAAAGTTTCGATTTGAGTGTACCACATGAAACTGAAGCCAGAAAAGAACTTCGGATACACGATATTATTAAAGTAAATTCATTAAACATCTATAACATGCATGCGTTAGAAGTGCCTTTTTAGATTGATAAAAATCCAACTTTATCAGGATCGCTAAAATCTAAACACTTGGAAGCCAGGACTGTAAAAATACGTAGTTCTAAACATAAGAACTGTATGACCTCAAAAGAAATCAAATTCGTCTGAAATAAACTTTCTGTGAGCAAATTGAAACCTTAGTTTTCTTATTATTTTTGTATAATCAATACCAAACTGAAATTTCATAAAAAACATTATGTTAAAAGATCTGTTTTGTCGACTCACGCAGTGATGTTAAGGCAATTTCTATTAGATTTGGTCAGGGGAGGTAACTCCGCAAAGACCTCATTAAATATTCATATATTCATTAATGGCGATGAGACCGAAAGCTGCGTCTGTCGATAAAATGTATGATAACAAATTACATACATGCATTTGAATTAAAACGGGTATCAATATGGTGTAATTTATTTACTGAAACGCGAATATTGTATGTTTGTGCCTTAATTATATTGTAAACGGTTGCAATAGCTGTTTTCTTGCGGAGATTGTCCGCTTGTGGGACCCCGCCTCCTTTGAGGATCAACCAATCAGAAGACGATCGCCGTCGGAAAGATGCTTGTGGTTTGCAGAATGGAAAGCACCTTGTTACGGAAAATATTTTCACTTCTACGTGAAAATCTAACAAGAAAAGTAAGTTTAAGACACCAAATTTGTAAAATATATGAAACATACATTGTTTCTTTTGTTAATCATTCATTTCAGATGGCGAAAATGGCACTGTATAAGGAAAAAACGAGTTCAGTGTTAGCAAGTATGATATACACGTGGTCAAAACGAAAGTAGACTGCAAAATATGAAATTAGAATAATTTATAGAATCTAGTCAGTAAATGAACAGAATATCGAATGAAATAAGTTCTCTGCATCTTGCCAAGATCCCATTCTCAACACTCGCCCTGTAATTCGTTCCTAATTTATGTTTTGTAGGTAAATTTTAACACTGGCTCCACAGTTGCTTCGGAGCCCGGTGCCCACATTCACATTGCTTGAGCCGGGATCCCTACCCTCAAAACATGGAGACCGAACACTGGAGCCTTGGGTACACACCCTTGTTCGAATGAACCATGAGCCCCTAATTTGAAGCCTGGGACACGAGGAACCCTGATCCCTTAATTTGGAGCCCACAGACCAGAGTAACACGAATGACCGAATAACACCGTTATTATCCAAATAACACTTGTAATGACCGAATAACACTTGAAATTTTAATATTGGCACATATTGGTGACTTTTAGACATTTGATTATTAAATGAATCTGGCATGATGTTGTCCCCCCAAGTCCAGATTACAACATTTTTGTTGAAGGCTTGAGGTATTTTTCAACACCCTTTTTATAGATTCCTACTAGAAGTTGAAAGCGTCGAAAGCAAAAACAGAATGAAATTCTTTCATAGATGTCATAATTATTCTGACTTATCCTTAACCTTGCATCTCTCTGATATATGCCTGCACCTTGGATAAATTATCTTAGAAATATAATTTTCACACCCGTATGAAATTATATATGACACGCCTGGAAATAAGGCGTAAACCAGGCGTAATAAGGGAGCAGGAACGAATTTGTAGTCCTGTAACGGACGAGAAAAAGGAGTAAACCTGGCGTAAATTGAAATAAGCAAGGCGTAAATTTTCTTACGGGCGTAAAACTGTTGGTATGGCGTGAATCATAATACCCATAATGCTTTGTTTAAAGGATTATGGGAATTTTTCAAAATTTGGTTCTTCAGTCAGGGACTTACTTAAATGAGTGATTTTCTAAATCACTGATTCAAGTACCATTATGTCTATAAAGGTTGGAAGTAAGAGTTGTCTTTCTTTAATAATCACCTATTTAAGTAGTACAAATTAATCACTAGACTAAGTGATTTAATTTTATTGTAGCTTTGAATATAAAATACTAATGATCATGGGACTAATTATGTTGCTAAAATTATCAGAACCAACATCTGTGTTGATAGGATGACTGGGTCATGTCAGGTGATGACCTTGTACTAAATCTAGGATAATGACATAAAATCACTTGTTTAAGTATCATACCTCAATTTTCTTCCAAAAATCACTTTTAAGTATCATTATTTTAATAACCCCACTAATTTCAACACCCCGAACAGTGAAATTTTGATCGCGAACAGTAGAATTTTATTACATAATCTATAAGATGAAACCTTGAATTTTACAGGAAAAATACTCCCACTGCTGGGAAAGATCTGTTAAGAAAGTATCAGTTCATTATGTAAAGTCATTTTTATAGCATTTTTCAGCTAAAATAGAATTTGCTACTAAATGATTGCATCAAAGGCATAAACCTTGCCGCTTAAAAGAAGCAAAAGTTCATTTTTTTCAATTTTACTAATGAAAAGATATTATCTAAACCTATCTGTTTAAAATTTTGGTAAAACTGCAAAATCACAATTTGTGACAAAACTTGAATTTGTTACTAAAATAAGTGATTTAAAATCACTTATTTCAATAAGTCCCCTGATTGTTCTTTGGTTTTAGTTTGCAAGAGTTGGACTTATGGCAGCTTCATACATTCAGGGATAATTAGCTTGTTTTGTGCTTTTTGGAAGAATTTGAAATTGGAAATATGGAATCAAATTGATTAATAAAAATTGTGAAAAAAATGGAAAGTAATACATGGTAAATAATAATTATGTGAGTATAACCTAAGTTATTAGTTTTAACAGTAATTTTGAAATCCCAAAACCTTTATCCTTGGATAATAACATTCAAATCTTTTACATGAAGTTAAATTGCAGTATTATCATTTATATTTTAAAGGACATTAATTTAAAAAAACTTAGTTAATTAAAATGCTTAGTTTTATTTCAAGGAAAATTAATTGTCATAATTTTATTTAAACTTAAACTTATTTGAGACAGTGTCTGTCTAAAATGTATTTATTTATATATTAGCTTCTTCAATGGTTAATATTTCCAGTTTTATGTCAAACAATGAGAAATTAAAGCAACAGTACAGAAGTTTGTATTAAATACACAAAAGTACACAGCTAGGGTAATACACTGATTTGAAATAAGTGTAGTATTATGTAAGGATATTACACCTGGTTTATTTATTGACCAGGCGTACTCATTGCATATTACGCCTGGTTTTTCTGGACCAGGCGTACTCATTTAAATTTTACGCCTGGTTTCTGCCTCAGTTACGCTTGGTTTCCGCCTGGTTGACGCCTGCAAATGCATTCCTTAAACACTGCAATGACGCGGGATAAAGTATGGTTTTACGCCTGGTTTCCGTGTCATATACGGGCATCACATTTCGTACAGGCGATGTACTCAAAGTCATCAATATGACCAATAGCAAATTTTTATACTTGTTGATTGAATTGACCAATTTAAATGCATAGTCTAAATAATCATGATAATATAATATTATGATTTCTTGAAAGGCAGATTTGTTGATTTTTTACTGTGAAGCAAGTTCATATGTATGACAGTCCATCATAATGTCTTAGGAAGGATCACAGCAAAAAATTAAAGAAGCCTTCGTTTCATGACAAAATATTATTGGACTAATAGATACATGTATATTATGTAGTTTGTTAATCATGACTGCCTACCTTGACATGTTCTTTTAGATATGGTTATCATCAGTATTTAAATTAAAATAACACTGCATGCATGCAGATAATAACTGTTATACATGTACATGTATGTACTTCAGTTATAGCAAACATTGTCAAGGCAGTAAATTGTTTAGTACTGTAAATTCAGAAAGAATTGCTAGGTTTTCATGAATGTGAATATTAATGCGACTTGATAAGTATCACAATAATAAAACTCACATTCTAGTATCAGATACATGTATCTATCATGTCTATATACAGATTTTCCTGTCAAAGAATTTGCAGTATTGAATAAACCTGATATTTTTGTCCTTTCTTTCAAAAATCACAATAATAAATGCACAATAATTTAAGAATTCACAGTAAATATTCTAAGAAACAACTATTATCTATATTACCAAATGAATAGAGTTGAAATTAAGTGTCACGCTTTTTCTTCACATCAAATCCACAATTATTGTTTTATACCACAAAGGGGTAATGACTAACGTAGTTTATTATGTGTTCATTTGAAGATCTTTGGGGGTATTTAGGGTTAAATTCGAAAAAGCCTGTTCGATCGACCGTCCTTCACTACGCTCGCTCTGAAATTTTCGTACATCATCATTTCCGTCATTGCACGCCTGATTGGCAAAATTAAATTTTATTTCGTAGCACATTCTGTAAATATTGACCTTACACTGAAACACTTTGTGATACACATTCCCTTGACGCTCTCAACAATTTAACAACAGATTTTTACACGTCAAGAGCTTTTCCTACTGGGGAACTGCATCAATTCAACATGAAAAGGGTGGGGATTACTTCAGCTTTCGGTTAAAAATGGTACCCAAGTGCGGCTGGAATGTGACCCACCCTATTCATATATTAATGCATAAAATGTTTTCTGTAAAAATGGTACTGAAGTGCGGCTGGAATGTGATCCACTCCCAATCATATATTAATGCATAAAATTTTCAGCCCACTCATATATGGGGTGGTTCTGAGCATGGAAACACCAGAAATCAGGTGTAAATCAAGGATTTAATGTTAGGATGGGGTGAACAAAATATTGTTCTGTGGAGCGGAGCATATGTTGCAAATATTTTTGGATAAATTAGCATGAAAACACCTGAAATCAGATGCTGATTGACCTTATACTGAAACACTTTGTGATACACATTCCCTTGACGCCTCAGCAATTTAACAACAGCTTTTACACGTCAAGAGCTTTTCCTTCCGGGAACTGCAGCAATTCAACATGAAAAGGGTGAAGGGATTACTGGTTTTCGGATAAAATGGGTACAGAAGTGCAACTGGAAAGTGCCCCCCTCCCCAATTCATATTAATGCATAAAATTTTCAGCCCACTCATATATAGGGGTTGTTCTGAGCACGGAAACACTTGAAATCTGTTGCGGATCCAGGATTTGAGGGGGATATATAAAAAATATTGTTTCACCGAGAGGAAACTTTATATCTTCAAATTATGAACCAAAGTATATTTTATGCAGTATTTTCTAGTATTATAGATATACATGATATAAGAAAATGTGGTATGAGTGCCAATTGGACAAGTCTCCATCTAAGTCACAATTTGTAAAAGTAAACCATTATAGGTCAAAGTACGGTCTTCAACACGGAGCCTTGGCTCACACCGAACACAAGCTATAAAGGGCCCCAAAATGACTAGTGTAAAACCATTCAAACGGTATAAACCAACAGTCTAATCTATATAAAAAACAAAAAACGAAAAACACTTATGAACCACACCAACAAACGACAACTACTTAAAATCCGATTACTAAATATCTGATATTGAATTAGAAAAGTAACGGCATTAAAATTCAGGATTTATGAACAGGAAAGATCAAGAGAAAGCTTAATTTTTTACTTTGACAAGTAACCATTCATCTTTATATCATTTTTGGGGGGGAGGTTCTATCTAGGTACAATCAATTTTTAGCTGGGTAAATATACTGGATGATGAAAATTTTATTTTGGTTGAATCATGAAGCAAATAAATACCAACCAGCCTGTTAAGTCTTACCTTAAATACAAACAATGTAGGCTTGCTTTATTTGAGCATGTTGAGGTACATGTAGTTGTAAATTAACACTAAATCAGAGGTGGATCCAGAAATTTTCATAAGTGGGGGCCCACTAACTGCCTAAGAGGGGCCCTCCAGTCATCGTCAGTGATTTCTATATAATCAACCAAATTTTTCCCACAAAAGCCCCCAAATCCGCCTCTGTAAATATTGCTTGTATTTTTTTCTTATTTGTATATAGTTCTTGGAACACCTCAAACACTATAGGCCCTAGAGACCAACAAATTACAGAATAAATTTATACAAGTACATGATATACAGTGACATATAGTTGCTAACATCTACTTTATTTGGTCTCTGGTAGATAGTTGTCCAGTCTGCATCGTTAGCCACTTGTCCGATGCCCCAGACTAGTAAATATTGATTCGGACTAGTGAAAATTTTCAAAATTTTATATAGTCATATAGGAACAAGTTTTGATATCTACATGTAGTTTCCGGACTAGTAGATGAAAAATTTTTGGTGCAGACTGGTTGTATCATTAGCAAAAATGATTGGTAATCAAACAACATACATATTGTATTATTTTAATGAGGCCTGGAACTATCCATGGATTTTGTTGTTGCTATATAATAAAACAAAAGTCAGACAATTTTAGACTTTACAATGCAACAGAAAATGTGTGTGTCAATTTTTTGTTAAATGGTTTAAAAAATGTAGTACTTTTTTATAAATGTTATAGGTGCTTGGGAGTTTTCATAATCTTAGTAAAGGTTAAAGTTGTTCCTAAAAACATACACATGATACAAATTAATTGCTAAAATCTGTGGGTGTTTTTATGCCCTGCTCTAGGCAACGAGGGCATTTAGTGTTACCTTGACTGTCTGTCCAGCCAAATTTTATTTTCCGTAATTACTTTAGTATGTCTCATGCAAATTTAATGAAACTCATACACAATTGCCAAAACAACTTTCGGTTGTGATTTATTTACCGTTCTAGAGTTATGCCCTTTTAACTTGGAAAATTGCAAAGTTTGAGTGGGGCATTCATGTCCACTGTTTTACTGTAGAGTGATTTTGTTCCAAAATGATCTATCTAGACATGGTTCCTGTTACCAAATTTTCAAACACTTGACTTTTATACGCTTGTCAAAGACAGGACATATTAACTGTACCAATGTCCATGATGTCCATCTGTCTGTCAACACTTTGTAAGATATTAACTTAAATTTGATGTAATTTGATCACAACAATATCAAGATTTTATTTTGAAAATTTTGGCTGTGTCATTCCAGAGTTACAGGACTTTAAGAGGTAAGAATGGGGTACCCCAAATGGCAAATGAGTTAGTATTTGAAACGGATCAATTAGAAATGTTCAAAATAAAGCCTGCAGTCCTTATACATGTTCGTCTGTAAAAAAAAGAATCTGTTTATGTATTAAATACTTACTTTCTCTTCTTTTTAGTTATGTTAGTTGACCTGTCAAATACAAGATACAGAGTGCCAGTCCCACTTTGATGAAGTATTAAAAGCAATGGTTGGATTAGGAAAGCTTTATTGTTAAAACAGGTAAATTGATGCATTTTATACGCCCGCTTACGGGCGTATTATGGTATACCGTTGACCGCCTGTCCGTCCGTCCGTCTGTCGTCAACATGTCGGACATTAACTCAAAATGCTTTAACCAATATGCATGAAACTGGTGAATTGTTTATATCTATTGACATGAGCTCCCTTTCGTTTTTATAAATTTCAGATTTACCGCTTCCGAGTTTTGGGGTTTTATTCATTAAAAAGGGCGATTTTCCAGTTTTCCGACAGTAACTCAAGAATGCTTTCACCAACTTGCAAGAAATTTTGGTGAATTGTTTATATCTGTTGATGTAAGCTCCTTTAGAATTTTATAAATTTTAGATTTTACATTTCTGAGTTATGGGGTTTTATTCATTAAAAAGGGGATTTTCCAGTTTTGGACAATAACTCAAAAATGTTTTCAGCAGTTCTCATGAAACTTTGGTGAATTATTTATAGCTATAGATGTAATCTCCTATTGATTTTCATAAATTTCAAATATGACATTGAGAAGAAATTGAACTTTATTTGTTTATAGTCTGACAACAGATTTACTAAGTATTGCGCAACAGCACAGTGTATTGCACAACAGCAAGAAATCTTTAATTGAATATAAATTCAATTCATATAACCAATTTCAAGTTCTTTGACTACAATTATTCAGAAACCTATAATATGTCAAATATTTAATTACAATCAAATTCAGACCTGTATCAAGCTTGAATATTGTGTCCATTTTTTGCCCCAACTGTTCAGGGTTGGACCTCTGCGGACGTATCCAGCTGCGCTCACTCAGTGAAGCAGTTTATTCTTTTTGCTCCTTATTAAAACTGGTTATCATTTGTTTTTGTATATCATATTTGTTTTTCATTTATTGTTATTGTACATGTACATAAATTAGGCTGTACAGTGACCTATATGCATATATGGAGCTTTACATTCATATAACAAATAGTTACATAAGAAAATCTATTAATATAAAGATAAGAAGATGTGGTATGACTGCATCTGAGACTACTATCCACCAGAGACCAAATGATGTAGATGTATGCATTTATATATAGGTACGTTGCTTAGCTGTCTTCAAAAATAAGCAAAACCCATACCATATTAAGCTATAAAGCCCCCTTTTTCCCCTAACCTTGAACAGTAGTGTATCATTACAACATAGGAACAAACTGTAAACAATGGTCAAAGTTGGTGAAAAAGGCTCGACTAAATCGACTTAACAGTTTATGCATATTTTCCTGAAAGAGCAATAATTATTCTTGCACTTCTATTCTGTTTTCAATGGTCGCAATAATAAACGCATGCAATAATTTCTGAATTTACCTGATTATATATTATATAGGCTCTTGTAATACTAGTAGATATGCTTAAATCTGGTTTAGGATAATATTTTTTACAGTTATTTGCAATTATCTTTAACATTTTTTTTATTTTAGGAAGCAGATATGAATGAATGAAGATTTGTATCCCTCTTCAATTCATCTGAAAACCTGATGATTGAGCGGTCTTGCAAAAAAGGTACCCGAGTCAGATGGGCTAGTGCATTCATTTCCATAATCTGGACACAGTAACTGTTCAAGGGTAAGTGGTTGTAACAAAAGTTTGATGTTATACTTATTTGTTATTTAGTAGAGACAACAAAAGAAGAAGACTTTAAAAACATTTTGCCTTTTTCAGGGACAAATTGAGAACTTTTCAGGTCGAATGACATTATTAAGCCTGTTTCACCACTACTGTACAGTGGATGGGTGTTTTATCTGAAACCCTGCTCTTTTTAATATGTCTGTCAACTGACAGAAAATGAAAAACAATCATAGTCAGTAAAAATTTTGTTAACTTTTAATTTTACCAAATTATAAAGAATTAGGCTTTGCATTAATTTCCACTGAGTTCGTTCAAGAGTTATGGGACTTTAAAATTTGACATAATAAGCAATATTTCATGTTTTGCACTTTAACAATTTATGAAGAATGTTTTTCTTATTTACAATTTTGATTCTGGTGTTCTATAGTTCTGATACTTTCATCTCAAAAAATGTGCCTCTGTATGTTATTTTTTTGTTTTGTTTACTATCTATAGCTAGGACAAATGAATATACAGGACTTTTCATTACTGCATTAGGAAAATTACTAGTTCTAATCTAATTTTGTGGAAAATTAAAGGAACATCAAAATCCTTATTATATACAAACTAGTGATCTGCAGATGTATTGTTAAAGAACAAACATCCTGCAAAGTAGTAAAGATTTAATTTAAAACTGCAAGGTTTGCTTGAAAACCATATACAGGTACCTAGCATGAATAATTTCACCAAATTTAAACAAATGACAAAGTTCAAATTCCTGTGATTTGAGGAAAATTTAAAGAAAGAAAATGAATCCTGATAAAATGCACAACAGTAATATATTTACTTATGCCTTTTATAATGTAAAAGGTCTAGCCTTAACCATGTTAACAATGAGGACTTGCTCAATGAAAAACATTAACCCTATGTAGGGTGGACTAACATTGGAAGAACAATCACTTTCCTTATACTCTTCATTGAATGGGGCATTACATGAACAGTTTGGGGTTATATTTTGATGCTCATTATTTGTATGTTGCCTAGATTTTTACTTTTATTTTAAAACTGCTGTACTTGCATTCTGTTTATTCCTTGTGGGATAATGTTCTGTTTAGTTTATGTGATTAGTAATTTTGTATTTTTTCTATTTCAGCTTTACTCAATACCTGAGTGTACAGTTCCAGTTACTATTTACAATGATTTATGTGTAACCTAATTTCATATTGTTACACTTCTTCGTCACTGGTCAGATAGAATTAGACACATCTCTGTGGAGAAGAACAAAATATTTGTACCGCTCAAGACAGAATTAATGAAAAGGATCAAGAACTAATACAACTATTATAATGCTTGTAGTACAGATGTAAATTTTAGGAAATGTTTCAAACTGAAGCTACACTTTAAAGCTTTCCAAAATATATTAAACCAGGAGACGATTAGCTGCAATTTAATTTTAAGATGACACTGGACATTCTTAGTTGTTTATTACTCAATGAATAGTTAGTTTATAGCATAAGTTATTGTGACCCAATTTATCTGTTAAAATGATATTTACAACATTTTTAAAAAGTTGCATTAATATTTGTTTATGATCAATGATTCAGAAAACAGTGTTTGTTTGTTTGTTTGTTTGTTTTCTTTAGAAAATTTAATACCAAGAGTGGAGGTCTTTGAAATAGAAATCTATGGATTTTCTTTTCTTTATGGAGTAAATGGCATTTCATGTATATGTTGTATCAAAACGTAAATACTAGAAACAAATAACATATCATCAATTGTTTACCCCTTCCTTGTTTGAACAATATGATGACTAGACATGTCACATATTATGATCTGCATTGCTTGTAAAATAAGAAAATATGATATCATTGCCAATGAAACTCCACAAGAGACAAAAGGACACAGAAATTTAAAACATCTGCAGGTCACTGTATGGCCTTCAACAATGAGCAAATCCCATGCCAATTATTCGTGCTCATAGTATATCCACTTTGAACTTTTTATTGATATTAGTTGAGCATGAAAATAAAAGGTGATATGATTGCCACTGAAAGAATCTCTTAAAATCTATTATAAGGACAACGGTGTGATTGTTAAGTTGATCAAGGTGCATAATTGGTAAATATACATTGTAGATTAAATATATATTTAAATGAAGTAGATGTACATGTAGGCAAATATACTTGGCCACTGTAAAGCCCTCACAAATGAGAAAACCCATACTGTAGTATTGGCTATAAAGACCCCAGTCTGGCAAATGTGATATAATTCCATAAGACGGACATTAACCAACGACAACCACTGCACTAAAGGCTTGTGACTTGGAACAGGCACACAAAGAATGTGGTGGGTTAAACATATTTGTGAGTGCTCGATTTCTAACCTGGAAGAGTAGTGGAAAACAGCATAGAACAATTTCAAAATTTCACTTGAATATTGACCACATGATTTCAGTGTGTTATTGAAATTCTTGAGCAGTGTAAATTTTGCTGAATCAGTGGAGTAGAAAATATAATTAAAAAACCAACTGAACCAGTTGTGGGAGTGTTTTATAGTACAGCAAACAATTTGTATCTTCTGAGAGCCTAGCTCAGTTGCGTGATTCTTCCTATATTCTCTTTCCATTACCAATTTCTGCCACTTCAAACATTTACCAAAGTACTTAATTTTTCACACTGACTTTGATTTGATTTTGATTTGATTTTTGGTGTTTTAACGCCACTTTAAGCACCGCTTTTGGGCTATTTCGTGGCGGCCAGTTTTATTGGTGGAGGAAGCCGAGTGCCCGGAGAAACCACCGACCTTCGATAGGAAAACTGACAATCCTAGTCAATTAAGATTGAGTCGAGTGCACCCGCACGAGCGAGGTTCGAACTCACAACCTCAGTGTTGACTGGCTAGTGATTACAGTAGTAACTACTTAGACCACTCGGCCACCGAGGCCCCACACTGACTTTGAGAGAGTGGTGTCTGCTGAAAATTTTGTTGTCTAAAAAATGCAGACTATATATGACTGCAGGTCAACTGTAATCCAGGCAAATGTCCAGACAAATAAGAATTATGACTGGAATCAGGTAGGTGTTGCACAATTAAATAAACAGAGTTTGTACGAAACTTGGGACAGTGCGACAGCCAAATTTTGATTTCTTTTTATATTTCACAAATGAAGAATTTTTTTTTACAATTAACATTAGCATATGCAGTCTCGGACTCCCACCTTCATAGATAATTCTTTTTATTGGGTAGATTAGCTCTTTTATTTATATATATATGAGATAATATCTAGCAAAATTGAAATGTTTATTTTTAATACCGAATTTTACTGATGAATGGTTTTTTCAGTTTACATTTTAATACATGGTGGGAAGGGGGGTGCTTCATGAGATGTTGTGATTCTTAGACATTTATAGCTTCTTCAAGTTCAAGAAATAGCATTTGTAGAGAACGTTTCGATATCTTAATTTTGTATTTTGATATTTGTCCTTATTAGAATCTCGGATGGGCTATACAATTTTGGCAGTCAACATTACAATTTACATTGATGAACGTTGCCTATCCCCCCCCACACACACACACACACACATACACGCTGATGGCAGCTATCACAGGCGAGACTCAAAGGAAGGGATTCATGAATCCTTTTTACATTTTTTCTCACAAATTTATCTTGTGTAAAATTGAATTCACGAACAATATAATAAAAAATATGCACATCTAAAAGCAAATCTGGGAAAATACTGTTGTTTTAAGGTCTTTTTACAAAAGATTTTTTTATTCTTACAAGGATAAAAGTTGCAAATATATATATTTAATGAATAAATGAACAAATATATCTCCAGTATTAGTTAATACAAATAAAACATTACTTGAAGTCCGTAGTTTAAAATACACGGCATTTATACTTTTCCGGAGTTTTGTCCGCTATTGGGTACAGCCGATCACGTCATCAAAGCGTTTGTTGATAATGAACGTAAAACAATATTAAACGGTACACGATTAAAAAATTAAAAAGTCCAGCGTGTTACTGAAGATGGATTTACTTGATTGGACATGATTTATAACGACTGATATCTCTTTAAAAGAAAACTGCTATCCAAACACTGGTATGCGTTCATATCATTGAAATATCATAGTATCAAATGGGGATTTCGTTAAAAAATCACATTTTTCGTCGGAATTACATTAATTTTTACCGTAAGACAGTATAGTTCAAACTTTGGATAGCATTTTTTAGAAAATATACATTCAAACGAATGTATTGATACTTTGTTTCACATTCAAAGATTCCTTTAACACGCTGGACTTTTGAGTTGAAAATGTAATGTACGACGTTTAGTGGCGACTCGGGTCACGTGACTACTTTCACTTTCGATATGAAAAACCCATGCAAGATTAAATATAGGTCTTTATGTTTCATTCTACTATCTCTATTTTCCTGATTTTTTTGCCATTTTCTTATTATATGCACTTCCATATAACATGCAATTTTACGCATTTTTCTTGTAAAGTGCCTTAATATCACTGCGCATGCGCTCTACGTTTCCTGTTCAAAAACATACATGTAACCGGTAACATCTAAAATTGAAACATCGTTGCATGTGTGTTGAAATTTTCCCTACGTATTGTTTTGTCAAAACAAAAAGTGTGCTTTTGATGACATCATACATTGAAAACAAGTACATCGATATTCAACAAAAAGACATATAATCTATTTCTTCATTATACTAGCTATGATTCGTTGTGAAATCGGTTAATAAATCCTAATTTGAAATTTTAGCAAAAAATAGGGGCCATTTTAGGGCGTCATCGAACATACTCCTATACTCATAAAACTGGGCCGTTTGGTCGTGGTAAACTTAGACCATTGCCTAGCATTTGTACCTAGTGTAGATAACAGCTATGCCGAAAGGATGTTTTATGCATTAAAACTGGAAGGAGGTAAGGTCGAAATATCCCAACTTATGACTTCAGTTGCAGGCGTTTTGTGAATTAATTTACCTGGGGCGTTTTGTGAATTAATTTACCTGGGGCGTTTTGTGAATTAATTTACCTGGGGCGTTTTGTGAATTAATTTACCTGGGGCGTTTTGGTCCATGCAGCCTGCTGTCACTGCCTATCATTTCCACCTAGCATGGACAAACCTTTGCCAACGAGAATTCTTTACGAATTAAAGTTGGGAGGGGTTAGGGTCAGCATACTCAGTTTGGACTTCAGTTACAGGCGTTTTGTTAATTAACCCACCTAGTGTGACCTTTTTGGTCCTTGCAACCTTCTGTCATTGCCTTTCATCTGTGCATGGACAATATCTTTGCTGTAGGGATTTTTAACGAATTAAAGTTGGGTGGGGTTAGGGTCATCATTCCCAAACTTCAGTTGCAAGCGTTCCGTGAATTAACCCACATGGGCCTTTTGGTACGGGTAACATTTGGCCATTGCCAACATCTGCGTCATGTGTAGATAAAAGATCGCCATAGAAAATATTTTACGAATTAACGTTGGAAGCGGGGATAGGGTCGACAGACTTCAAGTTTGCATTCTATGAATTAACTGACCTGGGCTTTTTGGTCCGTGCAACCTCAGGGTATTGCCGATAATTTGTACCAAGTGTGGAGAAACACTTCACCGATGGAATCTTTTAACGAATTTAAGAAGGGAGAGTTTAGGGTCACCATTACCCGAATTTCGGAATTCAGTTAAGGCTTTCCGCGATTTTACCAACCTGGGCCTTTTGGTCCGGGCAACATTTGGCCATTGCTTATTATCTGTGCCTACTTAAGACCAAAAAGGTGTCATAGGAATGTTTAATAAGTTAAGTTGGGAGGGATGTAGGGTCGGCATACCCAAAGTTTGGACTGGGCCTTTTGATCCGTGCAACCTTCGGCCATTGCCGATCATTTGTACCTAGTATGGACAAAAGCAAAAGGAATTTTTAACGAATTGAAAGTAGGAGGCTAGGGTTAAGGTCACCATTCCCAAACTTTGGACTTCAGTTGCATTCGTTTTGTGAATTTACCCACCGGAGAACTTTTGTCCGGGTAACCTTAGGCTATTGCCTATCATTGTCGTAGGAAATATTTTACGATTTTAAGTTGGGAGGGGCAGGATCGCTCTACCCCAACTGTTGTGTCAATTATCGATCCAGTTTTAAGCTAAAACAATTTTTATTGTTGTTATCTCACCCCTTTCTTGGTAATTCAAAACATAACAAATAAATTATCTCCTTCTGCTTCCGGTTTTATTACTGTTCGCCAAATACTTCTGAATATGCCTTTTTGAAAAGATGGTATAATCTCTGATTCGAAAATTTTGTCGTTACAATTGTCCTCAGTGTCTGAGCAAAAAAAAAATATTAAGCCACGATCTTGTCAAAGAGCTTCTCGTTTGTTTGTTTGTTTGTTTTTTTTTTTTTTGCTCAAACAGGTTATCGGAATGTACATGTTTTCCCGTTTGAATGGTTTTACACTAGTAATTTTGGGGCCCTTTATAGCTTGTTGTTCGGTGTGAGCCAAGGCTCCGTGTTGAAGGCCGTACATTGACCTATAATGGTTTACTTTTATAAATTGTTATTTGGATGGAGAGTTGTCTCATTGGCACTCACACCACATCTTCCTATATCTATGTACCAATATCTATTAGATAAATAGTAAGTGTCTAATTTACATAAAAAATACAATATGGTCTTCAGTTATAGAATCAAGGTGCTTTAATTTCCCCGTAATTGTCTTCTGGCTTTTATGTTGTTTTTGTATGACTTTAACTTGACTCAATATGTATCATTATATAACACTTGTACTGAGATGTTCGAGGTGTATGACCCATAAAAATGTCCTTAGAACACTCGTCCTGAGATTTTGGAGGTGTATGACCCCTAAATAACGTTCATAATATCCTTTTACTGATATGTTCGATGTGTATGACCACTAGATGAAGTTCTTACAACACTGGTGCTGAGTTGTTATATGTTTTAATTAGTGTTGTCAAATCGAAAAATTGTGCCTAACCGGTTACTCGGATAATCTTTCGACCGATTAATTAGTTAACCGGTATGATAAAGTTGATATCTACAGGTCTTATCTACATCACTCTACAAATGCACGGTGTTTGCAACGTTGAATTGAAGTTTATCCTTGTACATTATAAGGCTTGGCTTGGCTTTAAGCATTACTGGTGAATTTTTAACTGTTAATAACCCAATACTACCAGACATCTTCTTGGTTTCGGCGAATTGGCAAGTTTTAAAACCGGTGATTGTTTCATTTTTTTCTGGCGTTTCCCATTTGTACTTGAATTAGGCCGTTAGTTTTCTCGTTTGAATTGATTTACATTATTTTTAATTTTGTGGCCTTTTATAGCTGACTATGCGGTATGGGCTTTGCTCATTGTTGAAGGCCGTACGGTGACCTATATTTGTTAATTTCTGTGTCATTTGGTCTCTTTTGAAAAGTTGTCTCGTTGGCAATCACACCAAATCTTCTTTTTTATACTAGTACCAGCCAGTATACAATAATTCCAATCACATAATTTGCATTTTTACTATTTCTGAGTCGGCACATCGTTTATAGAACTACACTGCCTTGGACGATAAAGATGGCATATTTGAATGTAAATAGACATACGCAGATGTGGTATGAGTGCCAATGAGACAACTCTCCATCCAAGTCACAATTTGTAAGAGTAAACCATCGTAGGTTAAAGTACGGCCTTCAACACCGAACAGCATGCTATAAAGGGCCCCAAAAATGACTAGTATAAAACCATTCAAACAGAAAAACCAACGGTCTAATCTATATGAAAACGAGAAACGAGAAACACTTATAAACCACATCAACAAACGACAACCACTGAACATCAGGTTCCTGACTTAGGACAGGTGCAAACAAATGCAGCGGGTTTACACGTTTTAATTGTGTTAATAGGCGCCAACCTTCACCCAGCCTGAAACAATAGTGTAACATCACAACATAGAAAGCCATATTATAAATAGCAATTGAAATGGCTTAATTCAAGTCTACACAATATTAAATCAAAGCGAAATTAGGAAGTTAATCGTAAAATTTAATCAGCTTCTAACTGTTTAGATTACATGTCTGCTAATTATGTTTACTTAAGGTCTTGCCCGAGCTGATATACAAGTTGTCTTTGTGCTAATTAATTTTGAAATGGTTATCAATATATTGTGCTAATTAATTTTGAAATGGTTATCAATATACTGGATAATTGTTCTATCAAATTTATGTAGCACGTTGATCTTTTAAAATTCAACAAAATGCATTATTGATTCCAATACACATTTATATCAAATCTATCAAAATTGAAAAAGGTCCGTTAAACCGGTTAGCGTTTTTTGGAATTAGATTTTCTGTCCTTCCGACGCTTAACCGATTAACCGGTTAATCGTTGACAACACTACTTTTTACCTCTAGATAACGTTCATATAACGCTTGTATTGAGTTTTTCTATTGGTATGACCCTTTTAAACGTTCAAACAATACTGGTACTGAGAGATTCGAGGTGTCTAACTCTTAGATATGGTTCATATAACACTTGAAATCTGTTTTTCGCATGGTATGATCCCTAAAAACGTTCCCATTACACTGGAACTGAGATATTCGATGTGTATGTCCCAAGGTAACGTGCATCTTAAAACTTGTACTGAGATGTTCGAGGTGCATTACCTCTAAAAACGTGCATATAACACTAGTAATGAGACATTGGAGATGTATGACCCTTAGATAACGTTCATATAACACTGGTATTGAGATGTTTGAGATAGATGACCAAATTAAACGTTAAAATAAAATTGGTACTTAAATTTTCGAGATGTATAACACCCATTTAACATTCACATAACACTGGTATTAAATGTTTGAAGTGTATGACCTCTAGGTAACGGGCATATATTACTTGCACGGAGATGTTCGAGGAACATGCATGACCTGTAAAACGTTCATATAACACTGGTACTGAGATGATCGACTTGTATGATCACTAGATAACGTTAATACAATACTGGTGCTGAGTTGTTCGAGGTTTTTAACCTCTATATAATGTCGCAATAACACTGACACTGATTTTTGCGAGCGGTATGACCCCTAAAAATCGTTTCATATAATACTGGAACTGAGATATTGGAAATGTATGATCCCCAGATAACGTTCATACAACACTGCATGGTATTTGATGTTCGAGGTGGATAACCCCTGAATAACGTTCATTTAACATTAGTACTGAGATGTTAAAGGTGTATGACCCCCAGATAACGTCCATAACAGTGGAACTGAAATGGTGGAGATGAATGACCACTAGATACATTTTACATTCCTACAACAATAGTTTATACTACTGAGTTTTTTTTATCTCTACTTATCGTTGAAATAACACTGGTACTGAGTTGTTCGACGTCTATAACCCCTAAATAAAGTTCATCTAACACTGGTATTGAGGTTTTTATGGTGTATGACCCCTTTAACGCATTCGTGTCTCACTGATACTCAGATGTTCGAGGTGTTTGAACCCCAAATAACGTTTATATCACACCTTTACTGAGATTTTACGCACATTAGACACTACAACACGGTTTCTTGTATTTGGGAATACACATTTTAATTCATTGTTTTCAGATTGCTGTGTGTATCCTCGTTTCATAAATGCAGTTAGTTTTTCATTTTTATGTTTTAAGGTAGTTACTTTGTTTGTGGAAAACATAAAGCGATGCGATTGCAATTATTTACCTTCAAATGTGTTTTTGTTGTATCTGTATCTGTTGTAGCTCAGTGGGATTTTTATTCTGTACACGCACTAAACATATCACTTTGACTACTATTGTAGTGTATTGTTTTTTTGTTTTTTTTTTACTGTAGCAGTTTTCATATTTGTGTTACACATTACACATGCTTATTAACTAGAGATTGAAACTCGATGTAAATTCGGTCATGGAACCATCCGAGATTTGTGATCAACACTGCACAAAAACGTTAAAACCGTGCGAATATAGTAATATACACCGCGATTGCTGTCTTAGAGCAGCATGTAAAATTAATGGATTTGAATTAGTTGTGACCAATTTTATTTGCAATAATATAAGACATATGAGGCAAAATAGAAAGGTTCATTCAGTATATTTTTAGATCTGCTGGTCGCACTTCGGTTTCATTTACCATCTGAAAAGTGAAAATTTTAAAAAATCTATTTAATGTGAAAGTAGCAAGAGCATATCCATTCATACCAATGAAATATAATACTAATCTTTATTTACCAAAGTCATAACAACTATAGGCATATAAACTACACAGTATACATAGATAGCAGAAGGTAGTGTGAAAGATATTACAACATATTAGATCTTCATTTTGTGCACGAAATATAAATATACCCAAATTACATTATTCTCTAAGATTATTAGAACTTAATTGTATATATTTATACATAGAAGGCTTTCTCCAATGATATGGTTTAATAAAATAAGACCTAAGACCTTGATAAGTGGGACATTTTAAAATGAAATGCATCTCATCTTCAATGTTATTTTTACAAAAACTACCGAGTCTATTACTTCTTGGAACTGCACAATAACGTCCACATCCTATAGCTAAATCATGACTACTAAGTCTTATTTTCGTAATACATGTCTTTGCCATGGCTTTATTTGGACTTGTTTGTTTGCTTTTTGGCCTTGAATGTTTGTCCCTAATATTTTATTAACTATGTATTTACTTTCATGTATCACAGATCGAATTTATTCGTTCATAGTGTGTTAATTTACGTTTTTGATTGAGTTAAGCCTTCCAATTAATGTTTTATCGTGTGTTTTTCTATGTTGTGATGTTATACTATTGTTTCAGAAAAAGGGAGAAGGTTTGGTACCATTAAAACGTTTAATCCCGCTGCAAATGTTTGCACCTGTCCTAAGTCAGGAATCTGATGTACAGTAGTTGTCGTTTGTTTATGTAATTTATACGTGTTTCTCGTTTCTCGTTTTTTTTATATATACTAGACCGTTGGTTTTACCGTTTGAATGGTTTTACACTAGTACTTTTGGGGCCCTTTATAGCTTGTTGTTCGGTGTGAGCCAAGGCTCCGTGTTGAAGGCCGTACATTGACCTATAATAGTTTACTTTTATAAATTGTTATTTGGATGGAGAGTTGTCTCATTGGCACTCACACCACATCTTCCTATATCTACTTATAAATAACTGGTATTGGTTTACAAAAGTAATATTGTAAACAAAATTTTGAACCATATATCTATTACTTGAACATTTAACTAAATTATTCAATTGGCTGTCAAAATCTTCCTTCCAACAATCAAACAGGCGTTGTTTAATTATCAAGTAAAAGTACTGGAGAGCTTACTGTCTAAAAATAAACCTTGATTATACCAAAGATGACCTAAACCTAATATACTAAGCAACTCATTTTTAATAAAATACAAACAATTTGTCTTATTATTTGGACATTTTTGTAAATCATCATATAAAAAACACTAACAGTTTTTCAAAATACAGTTTGTGGTACATAGCAGCTTAAACCAGTATTTAAGTATTCTACATTTTCTGGTGTGCAATAATGGCAATCTACCTAGCTCATAGTACACCATGACATTACTAGTAGAGCTTTTACTTTCATAATATTTTACAATAGCCCAGATGTATCATCTCTATAGCTGGTGCCTTATGAGCTACCCTTATTTCACAGCCTTAACAAAGTACACTGTTAATATAAGTATCAAAAAGGGAAAGTAAAGTTACAAAATTATTCTTTTATATTTCTCCTTAAGGCAAAACAGCTTTTCTACCCTGATAGTTTCTGCTGTAGCAGATTATATTTGCAATTCAAATTGTCATGTATTGTTCCACCCTTTCTAAAACAACAATTTTCGTTTTGCTATATAAACACTAAGTGACCATTTTGGAGGTATAATCATACAAAGTATCAAGTAACGTTTGTAAACCAGATACAGTTTCTGAAAAATAACCATATCGTCAGCGTTCATTTATAAAAATAAAATTTAGTTCATTCACCTCATAAGGAATAGAGTCACTATTTAGAAAAGCCATTTCACAATCGTTGACATACATTGAAAAAAATAGAGGTGACAATACTTCACCTTGCATTAGACCTACTTCATTAGTAAAATAACCAGAATTGAACCCATCAACACTTACACAAGTACTGACATTAGAATACATTGCTTAGATTACCATTAAAAATTTACCTTGCATACCAATTTTTGATAGTTCATACCATAACATATATCTTTGAACCGTGTCAAAAGCTTTCGTGTAGTCTACAAAACAACAATAAAAACGATGTTTGTTCTACTGTACCAAGACCGGGACGAAAGCCGAACTGGTCATCGGTAACAATATCAAACGTTTCCGACCAGTCTATTAAACGTTGATTTAGAACGGAGGTAAATAACTTTCCAAAATTACTGACTAAACTAATCTCTCTATAGTTGTTCGGATCAAGCACATTACCCTTCTTGAATATTGGTATAAGTATGACTTTAGCCCAATCAGTAGGGAAAATTCCGGACTTTTAAATTCCATTAAAAATGTACAGTAATACAGGCATAAACACTTCGTTGTATTCAATAAAATATTCGTTAAGAATTCCATCAACTCCATTACTTTTAACCCGTTTTAGGTTACGAATAGCTTTCAAAATGTCATTTTCTGTAATTTTTCTATTAAGTTCCTCATAGACGCATTCACAATTAGTGTTATGAAATAAGCTGTCGTCAAATACAGCATCTGTGTCTGATGAGCAAAATGACTTAAAATGTTCATGGAACAACTTTAATGGTACAGCATGTTTAGAAGACGCTTGTTTAAATTTCTTGTAAAATAATTTAGGGTTTGTAAGTCTCATCATGTCCATCATGTTTTCTTCAGTGCGCAAATATTCACGTTTCAAGCGACGTTCTAGTGTTTTATAATCCTTTTCACTCGGATAAAATTTCTATGGTTTAGCTGCGATATTAATCTATTAAATATATTCAAACAGTTTATATAGCGGCGATAAAGGTCTTTACACTTGGCGTTGAACCAAGGTTTATCATCACAAATGTTAGATCTGCCAAGATTTATAATAGTTTGTCCTCTTTTTAAAACAAATGATGTCATAATGTCATTTAACGTACTAGTGAATTCGGCCAACGAATTGTCGAGTATAAAAAATTATGCTGACCATCAAAGTCAATCCGTTCACGACACAAATTTATCTTGTCCATATAAATAAGTAACCAATCTCTTAGAATACATTGTTCTTTTAATTCATCATTCTATTTAAATGTATCCTGCGACAGGTTCTTTCCGTTTTCACCATCCGAAAACCGTTTTGAATTTCTTTGGTTACACAGTAATGAAAGTTGTATATGTAGAAATGCGTGGTCGGAAAAAGTTGGTAAAATATACACTAAAAAAAATAACACATAGCTGAGAGGGTGATTGAGCAGATTGTTACCCCGAGAAAACATTGTCAATTGAAGCGAAGCCAAGGTTGACAGTGTCTTTTCGAGGGGTAACAATCTGCTCTATCACCCTCTCAGATATGTGTTATTTAATTTATTATACTGAATGTTGTGTTATTACTGCCTATTAAATTTCAAATTCAAAGTAATAAACTATGTCGTCTTGTACATAACAATCATCCATATTTATTAAAGCGCACACTTGAGCAAGCGTCTCCGTGAAGGGTAATAGAGTATTTACCATAGGATAGAGTAAATTGTCTCCCTCGTATCAACCAATCAAAATCTGGCATTTTGACATGAAGTATAATAAAATAAGTTGACGCACTATCGGGAAAAATGACACCAGGACTACTAGGTAGTCTATAACGCTCATTCGCATCACAAAATGTAAAATCATTCGCAAGAACATTTGTATGCCGGCCATTCAATATTATCAAACCTGAGGCTTCACATAGCGAGATAAGGTTTGGACTATAGCAGTTTGTATTGTTGTCAGGATTATTTCTTACATTGAGTTCTATGTCAGCAGAATAATCAAAAATATCATCAAGTCTATTCCATATAGTAGTATGAATACTATCGTTACTCACAAAATCATCTATTGCCCCAGTTCGACTATTTGTATCGCCCAGAAGTATAACATAGCCAAGTGAAGAGTACAGTTCAATACTATTTTCTAAATCAACAGATAAATCGGAATTATAAAGTTTATAAACATCGATCTAACAGGGGTATATAAACGCAGGCAATAAATAAGTTTTTATCATTTGTAACAATATCCTTTTCAATATTCAACCATATAATTGTGTGGTATGAATACATTTTCAATAGAAATTTTATTAGAAAACACACTTTTATTCAAGTTACAATACCTCCTCCTTGAGTAGATTTAGACTTTAGTCTAGCATACAAAACACAATCATAACCAGGAACAGTAATACTAAAATCATTTTTAAACCAACATTCTTTAAGAAAAACTATATCATATGTGCAAATAAAATTCAAAATGCAATGTTATCAAGTTTATTTTGAATACCACCATTCACATTCCAAGCAATTACTTTTAAGTTGTCATAGTTTATTGAATTAGACACAGAACCTTCAACGCTATCCTAGTCTTCTTTCGTTGGTAGTAACCTGCTTCTCGTCAGTTTGATGAGTTGTCTTGTCAGTACAGAGATCTACATCGATCTTATCATTCGGTATTTGAATTTCCTTTTTCGGCATGTATTGCTTGTGCTTAATCTGATCGAAAAGCTCGTTATCTATATACAGTTTGTATCTAATCATCACTGATTTAGCTTGTTGAGTACGAGCTTCTCTTTGAATTGGGAGCAATTGTTTCCTTTTAACGAGCACTTCTGGCGTATACTGCACTCTGAGACCGAACGGAGATTACTTCAATTTGTAAGCAGATGACTTCACTACCTCACGCTGTTTAAAATTGTCAAATTTTGCAGTTATCGGCCTTGGCTTGTATTTGCTATTCATACGAAGAACGCTGCGGAAATTGACATTTCTTTTAATCTCCAAATCATCGCGAACGAAACCACTCAGCAGATTTCGGACATCCAATGTGGAAGTTTCTAAAACTGAACTATGTAATTCTTAGAAAAAACTATATTTTGTAGTGAAATGAATGATTAAAACTTTGTGTTTTCTGTGCTTTACAAATATGAACCATAATGATCAGGATTTGAATCAAAATACATTTACAACTTTTATATGATGTGATATAGTTTTGTGAGGTACATTCAGGAAAGCGCTTCGGACGCATGCAATTATATACAGTGTTGTCTCCATTTTTTGTTTCCATATATATATTTTATACACAAATTTGCAAACGAAACGATAGGTACAATGTATCTACAAATAGAAAGTAGGTATATTACAGACACGAATAATGCTGTCACGTTACATGTTACTACTGCCAAGCTGGAAACACGACATTTTGTTTAGAAGCACGGGGGAGTGAAAATAAAATAATAAATTCATTCAACATATTAAAAAAGAAATTCAAACTTTCGGCTCATAGGTAGATAGTGCTTAACATATCCGTTGTTTTAAAGCACAACTGTCAATCTGAAGAACTACGTTTAAAGTAGCTGATATTCATTTACAATGTCCATATATTTTAACAAAGCAAACACAAATACACCTTGGGATTTCAACTGTAACAATGGTTTTCACTATGATATATCATGTTCTACTTATTACTTACTTCCGATGACGATGATTATGATAATTTTGATAAAATTTTCCTCACATGAAATGATGTCAATATTTTAAAATAAAGAGGCGGAAGATATCATTAGTCGTAAATGAACCGACAATGGCATGGCAAAAAAAACACGACAAAAAGTCAAACAACTGTCTACAAAATACAACATAGAAAACTAAAGACCGAGCAACACTAACTCACATTCTTTTTCGACCGGACGAAGCTGCGTATTTATACATCCGAACATCCAAAACGGACGCACCCCTTTAGCAAGAGTAGCCGGGAGAGGTCCAGAGATGTCAATAATTCTATACCCAAGTCAATCCTTTGGAATTGAATAAAAGGAGACAAAGGTATACATTAATGCGACAGCAACCCAACGACATAGAGAAATCCAAATATTAAGAGTCAATATAGTCTTTTGTTATAGAAAGATGTGCATACAGAATAATTAGCTCAAACCGTCCCATGACTAAAAAATACGGAGTTAATTTAATAATATTAACCGTCAAACTTTTTAAGGTTCCCAACAGGCACATTTGATTTATATTTATTAATTTTCGTTAAATATATCCCAAATAGGCACAAGTGTTTGGTTGAAAATATCACCAGTGTCCTTTTTAATTTCGATCGGTGGAAATAAAAATAGGCTTATTTCTTCAGTGAAAGGTTGGTAGTTTGAAGTTTGTTCAGTGAAATAAAAAAATAAAATGCCTGCCATCCAAATACAGTTATTTAATGTATGTATCATAAAATTGAAATAACATAAAAATCTACCAATTTATAAATAAGTAGCCCTTAAATTTTTCTATTTGTTTCTGTGGTTGTCTAATTATTAGCGAGATGTCATGGTTAAGTATGTTTTGTCATTCATGTATATAAAACATATTCCATGTTGTTGTTGTTTTTATTTTATTTTTTTTATTTTAGGTATCATATGACTTTAAGACTACCATTAAGAATTACTATTTGACTTTCATTTTACAAGCTGAACTTTCAAAATTATATTTTAGAGGAAAGTGGAGTAACTCGAATTGAAAAGTAGAGTTTTACGTTAACGGCAAAAGACAATGAGTCTAGAATAGTTTGCCTGTTAATTTACATGCATTAAATTCTATAAAATGGAGTTGAAAACATAAAATTTTATCACACTATCAATTAAATGAATTTAAATATATAAAGTTTTCTTCGTTTTCTGGGGTTTTTGTTTTTGTTTTTGTTTTTGTTTTTGCGTTGTCGCGTTAATTTTCTACTCGCGAAAGTCACGGAATTATTTAGTTTACATACAGTATATTACTCGGAATATAAAATGCATAAGAGATGTACGTAACTTTGAAAAGATATAACATACATAGCAGCTACATGTATATCACATTTAAGATCCTTGACTTACACAGTTTACACAATATATAATTAAGACATGTTGTATGATTTCTAATAAAACAACTAGGTATCAGATTCAAACTAACAACACTGGACACTTTTAATTTGCAAAACACTCATTTGCAAATCCGCCGCCTCAAATAAGAGCTACAATGTCATTTATATAACCAAAATGTGCGGAATTACATGGGATTCAATAATTTCATTTGTTTTCTACTGTTACTTTTATATTTATTTTGCTATTTGATTTATAAAACATGGATTTTCAATATCCCATGGGACAGGGCAAAATCCCATGGGATCGACCATTATCCCATGGGATTTTAGTTAAATCCATGGGATTTTTGGTCCCATGGATAATTGTAGTCCCATGGGATATTTGTTGTCCCATGGGACAAAAAAAATCCCATGGGACTATAATTATCCCATGGGATTTTTAATATCCCATGGGACACATTAAAATCCTATGGGATTCAAATTATAATTATATAGATATAAATATACAGTAATGTGTATGTTACAATATGTATTCTATTTGGTAGTAAATTGTTATAAGATGAATCTTTTTAATTGAATATCTTTTTTTCTTTGGAAATGTTAATTCAACATATTGTTCTATAACTGTTCAAAACTAAACTTTTAAACAACAAAGCAGATAATGTAAGTATCAATACATGTTTATTTATGAATTATAGAATACTTTCTTGAAACACAATTATTTACCATTTGAAATCAATGAAAACTCTATTATTAGGCTTAACATACTAGTAGCTATTTAAGTAAATCTATTTTTTCACAATATCCTCAACACAAAACATTAATAGTTTCTTATCATCCAGCATTGTGTGATCGTATAGTCCACTTTTGGTCATTCAGCACAGAACATTGACATTATTGTGGTTTCAATATCTTTTGGTTTTAAAAGAACTTCAAATTATTGACTGAGTGATGAAAATAATAACTGATCCAACTTTTGTCTTTGAATTTATTCTGGTCTTGTTTCTATGTTTTCTCCATTTATTTTAGGTGATGAATTTCAATCCTTCTGAAAAAGAACCAATAAAATCTGAAGTTATGTATTATACAAAATTGTTTGCATACATGTAGCAATAATATGATTTTCAATAAAAATAGCTATGCGGTATGGATTTTACT
The DNA here is from genome assembly GCA_017311375.1 of Mytilus coruscus. Lineage (NCBI taxonomy): Eukaryota > Metazoa > Mollusca > Bivalvia > Mytilida > Mytilidae > Mytilus > Mytilus coruscus. The sequence continues at coordinate 25,709,597 of CM029608.1, read as the reverse complement.
GATTTTTTAAAAGTTGTCCAGTGTCATCAGTTGCTAACCTCCTACATCCTTTGGTCTCTGATGGAGATTTGTCAAATTAGCAATATACCACATCTTCCTATTCTAATACTATATAACAATCAATTAATTTATTCTTCTTCATAACATTTGGGTATTTTCCCAAGTTATATATATAATATATATATAAAGATCAATGTTAAAACTTTAGGCAATTATAATAACATTCCATTATTCAAAAGAATTTGCAATATATTATACAAAACGCAGACAACAGAAACAATATTTCCTTTAGCTTTTGAAGTTCTGACAGAGTTCAACTTGTGTTTTATTTCAATGAAAAATACCTTGAACTCTTTGGACATATTGAAATTATAACATTGATACAAAAATTATATTGTTTTATCCTTATTTTTGTGTTGTTGGCTTGCTGTCTCATTTTATATACAGTTATACATTCATCAATAATCTTCTTCTTTATTAAAAGTAAAATGGGATATTTTTAATTTTGATATCCCAAAACATTATAGTTCTATCGAATAACTTATTACCAAGTTCACAAACACCAATGTGTTTGATATTAATTTTAAGACATGTATAAATGTTCCAGACCATATCAGTATTTGGACCGACGTTAACATATACAATGTAAGTATACTCTTATAGTCCGACCTTATGCATATAGTCAGACCATTTGAGTATACTTGTACTGTCTAGTACCAGCTCGACCAAACGTGTTTTATTTCAACTGCAATTAAACTTTTGTATTAATCTATTAAAGATTTCAGTTATGTTGATCTGTAATGTACATTTGTTTCTAATAAACTTGACCAACTTCTTAAAATTGGGCAGACTGTACGTGTACAGACCAAATACTCATATGTTCTGGAACATAAACATGATTAACAAGCATTTGACAGGATGTCATGCTAAAATCCCATTAATATTAGTACTAAATTTTGAGTATATACATGTAAATCCACAAAATACTTACTGAAATTCATGGCGAACACTCACCAAAAACTTAAAGAGGATACAATTTAGAGGAAGGACTGGACAGATGAATGCACAAACACTATTAAAACAGAGCATAAAACTTACCGAAAACAAGATGTTTTACATTTATCCTTCAGATGCAGGAAAATTGAAAAGTTTTTTTTTCTTTCTCTGCCGTCCATGATATAAACTTTTAATTTATTCATGCAAAATATGAAAATCTGCAAAGGTAGGACCTTGAATCTCAGCTTATCCACATTTTGATTTTTGAACTGCATATTTGTTCTTTTCATCTTGCTGACAACCTAAACATAAAAAATGATAAAAACATAATTCCAGATTAACTTTGTGTTTTTATTTTGTTGGTACAAACAATTTTTCCCAACTTAAAATGAAGACATCATCACAAAAAAGGAGGTCATACTAACCTCCAAATTTTTAAACAAACCAAAATTATTACTTGATTAAGATCTTGTCATAAATTAATAGCATCGATACTCTTATTTTTGAAGACCATATATGTCTATTGCATACTTATATTCCTTTGTACAAGAGTATGCATATTAAGATTGATTCCGAGGACTTTAATGTTAAATAAGCATGATTAATTTTACAGTTTCTCAGCTCCATGTGTACATTTTGAGAGAATCTTGCAATACTGTATATTCTGATATTCAGAACTTATTGTGAGGTTTTATTAATGCAACTGAGAGCTGTATCTCATTCTCATTTCTGATACATATTTATGAGCTGAAGACCAGTGCCGAAATTTTCTCAGTGCATTGAAGACCCATTGGTGACCTTCGCCGTTGTCTCCTCTTTGGTTGGGTTGTTGTCTCTTTGACAAATTCCCAGTTTCCACTTTCATTTCATAACATGTATGCAGATTTTCTTAAATTACAATAATCAATCACGCAATTTCATCCATTATTGAAAATAAGCAAAATAAATGCACACAAAATTTAACATTGTTATTAAAGGTTTTTTAAAATTCAAAACAGTTGCCTACACCGTTAATTTCCTTGTTTGACTTATTTCATATTTTTAAAGCCTTTATAGCTAGGTAGATGGTATGTCGGGCGGATCCAGCCATTTTAAAAGGGGTTCCAAACCCAAGACAAAGGGGTGTTTCAACTATATGTTCCCATTCAAATGTATTTGAAAAAAAAGGGGGGTTCCAAGTTGAACTTCCAACCCCTGGAATCCTCCCCCTGGATCCGCCACTGGTATGGCTTTTGCTCATAGTTGCATTCATATCGTTACCTATACCTTACTTGTGCATCATTTGGTCTCTGATGGGATAGGCCTACTGAAGAAGGTTCAACTTGCAATTTGCGGATTATGGGTCTATTTATCCAAAATGTAGAAGAAAGACATGCATAATAAAACCAAAATTATGTTCAAACAAGAAGTAATTGTAACAGGATGCTGTTACGAAGTCTCCCAAACAAAGCTCACATAACTCGCCATTCCTATTGTCCCATATTCATTTGATTTGTTTTATTGTCTCATACAAGAATATATATGGTTTAGGGGTGGTAATTAGGGATCCAGAAATTTTTTCACCTAACCACTGGGGATCTCAACCATTTAAAAGTTTTTCAAACATGTGGGGGTGGGGTGACCCCATGGACTCTCCCTATATTTCATTTGATGTGTTTTATTGTTCTTACAAGAATATATATATGGTTTAGGAGTGGGGATCTTGACCGCTTACAAGTTTTCAAACAAGAAGGGGACCCCTAGGGACCCAACCCCTAAGGACTTCCTTTTATTTCATTTCATTTATTTTATTGTCCCTACAAGAATATATATGGTTTAGGGTGGGATCTGGATCGTTCACAAGATAATAGCACATTCTCAAATTGAACGGGTGGGTTGACCCCAGGGACTTCCCTTTAATTTCATTTGATTAGTTTTATTGTCCCATACAAGAATATATATGGTATAGGGTGGAGATCTGGACTGTTAACATGATAATAGCACATTCTCAAATTGAACGGTGGGGTGACAATCAGGGACTTCCTTTAATTTTAATTGATTTGTTTTATCGTCCCATTCAAGAATATGTATGGTTTAGGGGTGGGATCTGGACTGTTTACAAGATAATAGCATATTCTCAAATTGAAGGGGTGGGATTACCCCAGGGACTCACCCTATATTTAATGTGATTTGTTTTATTGTGCTATCATCATTTCTGAAGACTGCGTGTGTCTATCACTTACAGTTTACAAGTTATATTCATTTGAAAATTGTAGAAAATAAAATCCCATAGGGTTCTATAGTAAACCCTCCTTCTTTCTTCCCCAAAATACCCCTTAATAGACCCCAATGCACAGCTAATTTACATTATTTTCGCTTGATTTACACTTTAGAATACAGGTATAAAGTTTTCAAGATAATACAACTGAAGCCCACAGAGGTGGATCCAGAAATTTTCATAAGTGGGGCCCACTGACTGCCTAAGAGGGGCCTGCTCCTGTCATGCTTCAGTAATTCCTACATAATCAATCAATTTTTTCCAAAAAGGGGCCCTGAACTCCTGATCCCCCTTTCTTCATTTCAATCGCCCTGATATAAATTTAGTTTTATCACTTACAATAGGAATGGTTTAAATTCCAATAATTCTAGTCGGTTAAATATATGAATAAATTGATTTAACCTTTATACCATTAATATCAACATATTTCATTTTCATAAAAGAAGGGCAAAAGTTTTCTATGGGTAGAAATGGATAGTTACTAATTTGGGAAGCTTTCAAATTCACAACATGCCGGTGGCTGTGTTCAAAGTGCTGGGTTTTCATCACCCTCGTTGTTTGCGGACTAACGATTTAGGCCTGTGGTGGATAATAGTGTGCGTGCATTAATTTTCTGTACCTTCTTAATCAATATTTTCAAATACTGACGACAAGTGTTGTAATGTATCAATGATCATCAATGTCTTATTTGAAGCCAACGTGCTATTTACATGTGCGATCGAGAATGCAGGGGAAGGAAACTTGTCAATTATGTTTATTTTTAAGCCAAAATAAAATGAGCTGCCGTAAAATTAACCTTGGGTAATCCTCAAATTGATGCAAGAGTGCTACGGGCTGACTACTAATACATGTCTTTGTCTCAAAATAACTCGGCAGCGTCAAATAACAGCTGAAGTAAGGATCGTCTCGGGGAGGGGGTCTTTTTTTAGCTATAATTTTAATAACTTACACTTTTTCCCATTATTCTCTTTCTTTCACTATTCTTAATCCTTTTTTCTTTGCCCGTTATTCTCTATTCTGTTAATTCACATCCATACCCTCTTATATGTGGACTTTCGGTGGTTTTTTTTTTTAGTTCTGGTATTATGCGATAAGTTTTTTTTCATGCAGTTTCATGAAATAATGGTTTTATGCATATCAGCAAGGCATTGTATTTAAATATACGATTCCTTGATATCAGCCAAGATTGTGCGAAATTTTAATAAACAATTCAACACTACACGTTATGTGAATTTGATCAAAATCGATGAACATGAATTTGACAGCTAGTGCTCCTTTAACAGGTAAAATTCAATTAACAAATTCTGATCTACTGGCATTCAACACCAAATTACTTACTTGCTGTATATTGATAAACGTGATTGTATATTGTTAATACCACAACATCGTGAATACGCCATGTGAGGTGTTGGCTACGTTATAGGGTCACCGGTGGCGGCTTCGAAACAGAGAAAAATCCAGGTAAAAAGTGTAGAATTTTGTTGTTGAAAATTTAAGTTCTAAATTCCTAAAAAGTACTTAATTCCGTTCAACTGCTAACATGTTAGTTCGATACGAAAATAGGATAAAAAGCATCCAGAAAATTTGTGATCAGTAATTATCATTCGAATATATGAAGAGCAATGGGTATAAAAAAAATTTGAACAAGAAAAGTATTAGTAAACAGACAGAAAGTCGTTGAATTAATTATTTTACAATTGTTTAAATATATGAGAGGATGTTTTAGGCGAATTGTCTTCATTTACAGATAAATGTATTTTAGTTCGGGAAATGATTTATTCTTCTATCGGCTTCAAATATTTTTATCAATAACTTATACACAAGGAGCCATTTTTGACTTTTGACAGCATAAACCCCAGTTAATTAGCAAACACAAATTAAGAAACAAAATCGTTTACAGTTAAATTTTATAGAAGGAAAAGGGGGGGGGTGGGGTAAATAAACAAATTTTACTATACGCTCACATACTTCTAAAAAGATTTGCATATGTAAACTGTCTATACATAATGTTAAATTATTTCAGGAGTTTTGAAAAAGAATATATACAGTTTAATTTTCGACGTCTACTGCTACAAAAAATAGTGATTATTTTATAGATTTGGTACTTCGATCAGTTTCGACTCAAAATTTCTTTTGAATTGTTAGATGGCAAACTATTTAGGAGAAGATTGTATCTGTACTTTATGTAATTATGGTGATATTGGCGACGAGATTCATTATATGATAGCAAGGGCTTGTACAAATCCTTGATTATAGAATGTTCGGCAATATAAATAGACGAAAGTAGACAAACCCTAATTAAACGGGGTTTTGATCTCCAAGCGGGCCACATTGTACATCGAATAAGATCTATATTTCTAAACGTTTTTAAATGAAATAACTTGAATTGAAAATTTCCCAACTATGTGCAGATTTTTTATATTTCTAAACGTCTGCAATTATTACATACGAAAGAAAAAATTATTTAGCATATTCATATATTTTTATAATTTTTTCCAAGGAAACTTTTTTTTTTGCAAAGTTTACTTCTATGTGTTTATAACCATCACCAGAGACATATTCTCTGCCATCACCAATCAGTCCTAATCATTAAAGATCAATTAACCAAATTCAAATGATGATTGGTATTGAATATGATCATCGGCCATCCGTGACGTATCCCAAATAACGGCGCATGCCGATAGAATGATAGATAAAGATGGTTTGATTTTATCAGAGACATATAATACATGTATTATATGTCTCAATACATGTATTATATGTCTCTGATTTTATCAAAACAAAATTACAAAATTATAAAATAAATTATCAATCAAATGTATACCCTCAACGCTCACTAAAACTTATATATACATGTCCTAAGTGACTTTTTATGTCCTGCGTGCACCCAGGAGATCCTAAACGGTTTTAGACCTACCATTATTTTATATGCATACATTTGAAGCTGTTCTTAATTTTGTACATAATAGGTATATATATATGTGTATCAGACCAAATGACTTCCCAATTAGCAGAGGCGGATTTAGGTTTTTCCCAGCCTGCCCCATCTTGGAAAAAATTGGTAGATTATATAGAGAATCACTGAAGCATGACTGGAAGGGACCCCTCTTAGGCAGTCAATGGGTCCCCACTTATGAAAATTTCTGGATCAACCACTGCTTATTTCTAGTTATCTTAGGTCTTAGTGTGAAATAAAGCCAATGGAATTGGTCTTTTAAACACATCTACATACATGTATACGTTTTCTCAAGGGTTGGTTCATGCAATATTGAAATTATGTTTACTCAATGCGCAGTTACTGAAGTTTATATTTGCTACTTTTCTTCTTTATTTCATATAAATGATTTTTTAATTTTTTTCTTCGTAAAATTTGTGGTGTTGAAATAGGGAATGGACACAGATATCTAAGCACATTTAATAAAAGAAATTTTGTGTAATGTCATCAATCTGTATTACACGTAGACAGGATGTTCTCTAGAAAACTATACGTTATACACACCCGAGGGTACACGCACTGTCGTAATGGAAAATTACTGTATGTTATAATTACCTGTAATCAGCTTTGCAACAAATCAGTTGACTGACCATGTCATTACAGTTCAAAAGATTTTCCTCAAATCAAAATGGAATATTCATTTTATCTTTAAAATTTAAAACTTTAAAAAGTACACTTTGACAAAATTATGAAATAGAAAGAATTGAACAATTTAAAATCGTATTTTAACAAAGATTAAGATATAATTTTACAACGATCCTAAGAAAATATCCAAACAAACGTTGAATCAAACCTACGCAGTTTTATATTATAAGACTGACACACACCAGTTTGCTAACTCAGTGTGCTGTGTGGGGTGCTGGAACTTGATATACATGTATCATTAAGTTACAGTTCTGTTAGATTTGACTGCCTTTTACAGGGACTTTCTATTCTTACTGTGTTAACAGTTAGTAATACATGACTGTTCCTGGCTTAGAATGATTCTCTGCTCAGCAACTGGTGCGTAATTAGCATTTGATTCAAATATCTTGTAGCAGTAAAAACACAAATTAATGTATTTAACAGCTTTATTCAGGAGCACAGTTTGCTAATCGTAAATAACTTCGAGATTTGTGTGTAAGTTTACTCTGCTGCTCGAGCTCTGCTAATCGATGTTCCAGCATTTCAGATTTATATTTATTCGTGAGGCCCTTGTCATTATTTATATTCATCAAAGCACAGTCGCCTGAAGATTTGATAATTATAGCGAAAAATAGCGACAAATGGGGAAATAAAATATTTTTAGTAGCATTATTATTAAATCTTCAGGCGACTGTGCTCAATTAAGAGGTTCTCCGTTACTTGGAAAATCTTATCTGATTCAGTATCAATTCATCGGTTACACTCCCTATCATCAGTGATTCTTTGTTTTAGCTGACATTCTAAAAAGATATTGTGTAAGTGTTGACTCTCAATTTGCATGATTAATAACAGATATCGACTCGCTACACTGACTACTGCAAAAACAATTATTCAGTTCACTGATTGAGATGGAAGGTAAAAGGACAGAAAGTCACAGGACAAAAGTCACAGGACATAAAGTCACAAATTTGATAGGACAAAAGTCACAAACAATTTGTTGACAATTGTTTGAATATATATGAAAAGATCTTGAAATATTTTCTTTTATTACATATATTCATTTTGATTTAAGGAAATTGTTCATACATGTCATAAACCTTGATAAATGAAAATGTATTAGTTTTTAATCATGCAAAGGATATATTTATTTGCAAATTGAAGCCATTTAAGTACCAAGCCACTTTGACATTTTGTTTTCATAACAATTATTTGATCATTATTGATATTTATTGAATACATTTCAATTACAAAGTTGCTTCATGTATAAAACTTAAAGAAAAATACAAAAAGTGTTTTCTTGTTCAACATGTTCAAAGAAAATAATCTCAAAACTTAATTGTGACTTTTTGTCTGTGACTTTTGTCCTGTGACTTTCTGTCCTACATTCAGATTGAATAGGGGTTTGGTTGACCCGTCTCCTCTATCTGAGACTACCATCTCAGTGATGAGCTTTATGTTTTATGTATTGTGCTTGTCATATATGTATCAAGCCATTCATTAGAGGCGGTACCGGTACTTTTACCCTCCTATGCTACAGATAAGTACCGCCTGAATTCAGAAATTTTCATATAAGATGTTCATTGAATATATTGAAAGTACCACCTTCAAATAGAAATGTATCGGTCAACATGAAAGATAATGAAACCCCTGTATGTATGTGGATAAAAGCTCTACAGAGCTTATGTTGTATTGTTATATGTATAACCGACTTTAAATAAATCTTTTTGCTAGCCCCTAACAACTAACAAGTAAGAATTAGGTTACTTTTTTGTAATACAAACAATTATGACTTCTTGCAAGGCTTTTTTTACCATGACAGCATCCCATAAAAAGTTGAAATAGCCATGCAAGACGTCATTATCATTTGACTAATATTATGGCACATATTGTCGCACCACAGGATTTGTGTCAATTTTATATGCCCGTCAACTTTGACGGACGATTATGGTATACAAATGTCCTGTGTCCGTCTGTCTGTCCGGCGTAAACATGTCGCACCGTAACTTGAGAATGACTTATCCAAATTTCATGAAACTTAAAATAGTTGTTTCTTATGATAGTCAAACTATCTGTATACTTTTGGTGAAAATAAGATTAAAACTTTTGAGTTACGGGACTTAGTAACTAAAAGTCTGTCTGTCCGCGTAAACATGTTGCAACGTAACTTGAGAATGACTTATCCAAATTTCATGAAACTTAAAATAGTTGTTTTTATGATGGTCAAACGATCTGTATACTTTTGGTGAAAATAAGATTAAAACTTTTGAGTTACGGGACTTAGTAACTAAAAGTCTGTCCGGCGTAAACATGTCGCACCGTAACTTGAGAATGACTTATCCAAATTTCATGAAACTTAACATAGTTGTTTTTATGATGGTCAAATGATCTGTATACTTTTGGTGAAAATAAGATTAAAACTTTTGAGTTACGGACTTAGAAACTAAAACAGGTGTGAAGTGATACGACCGCAAAAAATTTTGCGGTCGATATTGGTATGACGTTGGCGGCGTCGTCGTCGCCGTTGTCGTTGTCCCACGACGCATTGGTTTTCGCACTCTTAACTTTAGTTTGAGTGAATGGATCTCTATGAAATTTTACCATAAGGTTCAATATCACAAAAGGAAGGTTGGGATTGATTTTGGGGTTATGGTACCAACAGTTAAGGAATTAGGGCTAAAAAGGGCCAAAAATAAGCATTTTGTAACTTCCAGACATAACTTGTGTGTAAGTGTATGGATCTCTGACATTGTACCACAAGGTTCCATATCACAAAGGGAATGCTGGGATTGATTTTGGGGGTAATTGCCTCAAAATTTTAGGAATTAGGGCAAAAAGGGCAAAAACAAGCATTTTTCTAGTTTCATGACAATAACTTGTGTGTAAGTGTATGGATCTTTCTGAAATTGTACTACAAGGTTCCATATCACAAAGGGAAAGCTGGAATTGAGTTTGGGGGTAATTGCCTGAAACGTTTAGGAATAAGGGGCCAAAAATAAGCATTTTTCTAGTTTCCAGACAATAACTTGTGTTCAAGTGTATGGATCTCTCTGAAATTGTACTGCAAGGTACCATACCTCAAAGGGAAGGCTGGGATTGAGTTTGGTAGTGATGAATCATAAGGGGTTCAAAAATTGGGGAGGGGGCAGATTTTTTTTTCCTGTTTTTTTCTTTAAAATTTTCCATCTTACATGTCTTAAGTTGGTTATTTTTGATTTATATTTAAAAGCAAATAATAATGCATATGTCTGACTGAGAAGTTTCATCTTACTTTATTTTCATAGTACATTGGACAATATAAAAAGAAGATGGGATATGATTGGACAACTCCACAAGAGACCAAATGAAACAGAAATTATCAACTCAAGGTCACTGTAAAGCCTTCAACAATGAACAAAGCCCATGCTGCATAGTCAGCTATAAAAGGTCCAGAAATGACAATGTAAAACAATTCAAACGAAAACTAACGACCTAATTTATGTACAAAAATGGAAAACAGATATGTTACACATAAACAAAAGACAATCACAGAATTAAAGGCTCCTGACTTGGAACAGGCACATACATAACGAATGTGGCAGGGTATAAGGAACTATGAAAATGTTTAGTTTTTGTGGTTTGGTCTATTTTCCGGATACTGTAAGCAATAAGGCCCCTTTATTTAGTGAATGGAATGATTGTAAGATGCACATGTCTGTCTGCCATATTTTATATGACCTTGACCTCATTTTCATGGTTCATTGGTCAATGAAACACTGCATTGTTTAGTCAGTTTATCATATGCTTAAAGTTACAGGTAGATTATATTTGGTGGATATGTAACAATTGTAAGGTGTGCATGTCTGTCTGGCAGATTCATATAACCATGACCGCATTTTATGGTTCTTTGGTCAATGCTAAGTTTTCTTGGTTATGTCGTTTTATCAGATATTATAAGCATAGGTCTACTTGTTGTTGTAATGGAATGACTGCAAGGTGTCATATAAATATAAGAAGATGTCTGTCTGCCCAGGTTAATTTTACTGTGACCTCATTTTCATAGAATAATGATAATATTAAACAGCAAGAATGATGAGCAAGTCAAGTTATATACAAATGAGGCAAAATTTTCAGTTGCTTACTAATTATGTAATAGTAGTTATTTTGTCATTAAATGATAATGTTTACCCTTTTATGTGTAGGGCAAGAACATTAAAGATAAAGGAAACTATAAATAGAAGAAATTATCAACAAAAATAGATTTACAGAGGTCAATAAAGCCTAAATGGTAAGTCCACTTTTATAAAAGTTTTGCCCATGAATAATGATTAAATATTTATTAAAATAAAATGTGGTATGATAAATGAGAAAACTATCCATCAGAGTTCAATTAAGTGGATGTAAGCATTGTAATTACTTATTAGAGGCCAATGATGACCTGTAAGTAATGAGAAAACCCATACCCTATGCATGATAAAGTAATCTATAAAAGACAACACTAACAACATTTGAAACAAAACATCAATTCAAACTTCAAATATACCAGACTAATTTATAAAACAAAAATTATGAAAACAAAAATAACGGATATGAACCAACATCAACCACTGAACTATGCACAAGCTCCTGATATTGGACAGGCATAATATGGCTGGGTTGATATTTCCAATGAGACTTTTCTCCAATAGAGATCAAATGACATTTAAGGAGGCTTGAGGGTATAAAAATTTCAGAAAAATATTAAAAAAATTAATTTTTCATAACTAATTTTATTTATAACTTTATTAGTTGTTACTTTATCATATGGTACAAAAATCATTCAAAACAATCTATTCGTTTTGGCCCCAGATGACTTTTAAAATGTATATATCATTGAAAAGCTCCAAATTATCTCCTTTGGTGCAAAATGCCATTTTTGGCATTAGAATTGTAATATCTTTTTTAACTCATCGGTGACCTATATTTTTTATTATCATTTTCAAATAAGCTGTACTTAAACTAAACTATTGTAAAATTTAAGCGATTTCTGTATTTTAGTTCTTTTTTATTTCGATATTACCTCTATTTCTCCTATTAGTTCAACAGAAAAAGTACCTTTACAAAATGTATGCTTCTTTCAAGGCGGATTGTGAGCGTAAATGAAAGGTGACCCTTTTTTAATTTTATTTTTCTATTAAGTATAAGATAAAGTTCATTTATAGAAAATATAGCTAAATCCTATATTAAGAAAAAATTTGATTTAGACCATGAGCCCCTTAATTTAACAAAATAGTTCACTGTACAGCCTTCGACAATGAGCAAATCCTATACCCGACAGTGGTTTTAATAATAGCACAACATTTGAACAAATTGTAAACATTTGTTAAAATGGGCTTAACTCAAAAGACTGCAACAAGGAACCAAACAACAACCGGTAATATGTAAATTATAGACACAAAGCACTGAAATAAGAGTACTAACAATGAATATTCAAATGAAAGTTTATCAAAATGTTCATAAACATGATAAAATAACCATTTTATTGCTGTATTTCTCTTCACTGATAATTTTTGAGTTTTGTGTATTTGTAGGTCAGACATCTCGGTTTTCATGGTCATCATTCAACAGATCAATACTGAACAGAAAACTTGAAGTTGATATTTTTCTCCATAGTGCGACTTTTTTTATTAATTTGAAATGGAACGTGTTTTTTCCTACATTTATTAGAAAGAGGAAATTTCAACATAATGACTTTAAACAAAAAGGAGTCATATCATCACGATCATAGATGCACAAGAACTTGATCATGTAAATGCAACAATGTAATTATCAATTGAAAGAAGGAATGAATGAAAAAATATTAGTATGTTGTTGTCCAAATAAACTTGCTTTGTCTTCTCATTTGAATCGCTCCAACCAATAAAGATGTACGGAGGAAGATCTTTGAAGAACAGATTGAAAAATGTGTTGTCCCAGAATTGCAGGAATATTCTAGTGGATGAAATAATTTATTGACTTGACTCTTATATAGTGGACTGAATAATTGTACATAGCAAGCAGTGAAAAAGAAAACTTAAACTTTAACAGAAAAGTGTTTATGTAATAAATTTGCAAATATAAGCATAATATTATGTACACCACAAAGGTATATAATTCAAATTGTTTGCATATTCATGTATTGCAATGAAACTATAACAAAGAAAACCTTACCTCATGAAAAGAGTAAACTTTTCAGTCAGAACATGAAATTTTTTTTCAGTTCTATTTTCATAATAAAATAAACAAGACAAAGATTTCAAAACACTATTTTTCATTTATTTAGACATGTCATCATTTTGTTTCAGTGAAAGGACTTTACTCTTTGACCATAAATATTATTATGCATTCCAAAATAAGAATAATCTTTATTGTCATATAAACAAATAAAAACATGTTTGTGACAAAATGAAAAAATAAATATATATATATATATAAAAATATAAAAACTCGTATACATTTAAAACTTTTACTACCAAACAGCATTCATTGTAACATACACATTACTGTATATTTATATCTATATATTTATAATTTGAATCCCATAGATTTTATTTTGTCCCATGGGATATTAAAATCCCATGGGATAATTATAGTCCCATGGGATTTTTTTTGTCCCATGGGACAACAAATATCCCATGGGACTACAATTATCCCATGGGACCAAAAATCCCATGGATTTAACCAAAATCCCATGGGATAATGGTCAATCCCATGGGATTTTGCCCTGTCCCATGGGATATTGAAAATCCCATGTTTTTATAAATCAAATAGCAAAATAAATATAATAGTAACAGTAGAAAACCAATGAAATTATTGAATCCCATGTAATTCCGCACATTTTGGTTATATACATGACACTGTAGCTCTTATTTGAGGCGGCGGATTTGCAAATGAGTGTTTTGCAAATTAAAAGTGTCCAGTGTTTAACGATGATTTAAGCAACCATTGGATGTTCCCTAACTACAAACAAAATCAACACATCAAGTTATCCATTTAAGTACCCAATATGACAGAATGCAAACAATTCAAACTATATCATGTATATCGATAAAACAAATCATAAACAGATTAAATATTGAGAATTATATGGGTTATCTATTTCAAAATATCTACGACAAAAACTAATCTTTATAGAGTGCAGATAGAAAATCAATAGATTCAAGTTGTATGGAATGTTTTAATATCTGTCTGCGCTTATCTTTTATGTATATTTACACTCCAGGGGACTTTTTGTATATGTCCGACCAAGGTAAGAGAAAACAAAAAAATATGTATAGTTAAATGTAATTTTAAATTGACAAACTGTAACGTTACAATGGTTTTCAAATCAATTAATAAATTTTCAAGTTTCATAATTATATTAAAATATTTAAAGCCTATTAAAATCAGTGATTTAAAGATATATAATAAAACCTGATTTAAGAAAGCACTTAAGGAGAGAGAAAAAGTTGTCTCATAAGACAGGTTATCTTTTAATACAGTTGCAATCTAAATGAAATGCACCACAGTGAAACCTTACAGTAATGGTCTTATAACACAGGTTTTTGCTAAATACAGGTGGTCTTTTCGGCAGGTTTGGCTGTATACAGATATTTAGATAATGCTCTTTAGTTAAATGGCATACACGGTCAAAATTTCTTAATTTGCGTTGTTTTGACTTCTTATAAAGACTACTTTCCCGTTTCCATTTAGAATTAATGTCCTGGCCTGCCTGGTGACGGGATCAGTATAGAAATATGACGTGAATTCCGTACAAATAAGAAACCAAAGGAAACTTTTCTACAGATCCATCTCCTATTATTCAATCTATTTAAACTTTTATTAGTTCTATTGTCCCATTGAATAAATATAATATATAAATAACACATAGCTGAGAGGGTGATAGAGCAGATTGTTACCCTCGAGAAAACATTGTCAACTGAGGCGAAGCCAAGGTTGACAATGTCTTTCGAGGGTAACAATCTGCTCTATCACCTCTCAGATATGTGTTATTTAATTTATTATACTGAATGTTCTGTTATTACTGTCCCTTTAATTTCAAATTCAAAGTAATAAACTAAAACGCCTTGTACGTAACAACCATCCGTATTTAATAAAGCGCACACTTCATCAAGCGTCTCCGTGAAGGGTAATAGAGTATTTACCATAGGATAGAGTAAATTGTCTCCTCGTATCAACCAATCAAAATCTGACATTTTGACATGAAGTATAATAATAGCTATTGTTCTCTGTGTATTTTTTTCACTGGGACCTTTGAATTTCTTTAGAGAGAAACCATCACTCATTGATTAATTTACCTGAGTACAAAATTATTTTCTAAAACATGAAAATACATGTTTTACACTCACAAAACTACATAAGATGTTGTATTTATTCAATATCAATAACATATTTTCAATCTGTTGAATGTAAACAGTGCTTCAAACATTAATAAAAGTTGATTTTGACAAATTTTCAACATTGTTCCTATTTAGAGTTTTTGGAAAATGATGATGTTTAAATTAAGGCCTTCTTAAATGTGTTCTATAACTAAACAAAACAAAAAATGCTAATTTCAATAGGAACAATGATAAAACTTTCGTCAAAAATCACCTTTTATGATTAAATCAGTGTTAATTTCGAATAGATTGAAAATATATTATTGATATTGAATAAATACAAAATCACATGTAGTTTTTTGTTGGAACTTTTCATCCATTTAGAAGATATTTTTATACTCAGGTAAATTAATCAAAGAATAATAGATTTCTCTTAGAAGAAATTTTAGAAGAAATTTAAAGGTTCCAGGAATAAACTACACAGAGAACAATAGCTATTGTATTTATTCAATGGGACAATAGAACTGACAAACATTTAGATAGATTGACCAATAGGAGATGAATCTGTGGAAAATTTCATTTGGTTCGCAATAATTGTGATTTAAGAATATAAGATAGAAAGGATTGCAGGAATTACCAGTGTGTAGGGTCTTCATTATTTTATTTTTTTGGGAAAGGGATGAATTCCTTACTGTAAAACATGGCCTAATCGTCCAGGCTAAAGCAATTATAGTTGTCAATCTCTGTCAATGAGCAATAATTTTTTAAAAAATGAGTGCATAAAAAGTGTATTCCCCTTTGATGCACTGCAAATCACCCAATTTAATGTAAGCAAATTTATCTAACTACAGGAAACTTAACTATTATTAAAGTTCACAGTTGTCTTTGGGGAAATTAAAAACTCATACTTGACTGATTACTATTCATGACATTTACAGTTTTGTTACATTAGTCAATAAGAAAAATAAATGTTATTGCACAATTTAAACGTGTTCCACAGGCCCGATGGTCTTCTTATCGAGAATGAAATTTATTTTCAACTGGCAAAAAGGCTGAAATTTGTCTCTTAAATGTAAGTTTCAAGAAAGTTCAAATTTTTAATGTCTTTTTTTTATCAGTTTTGACAACACGACGAAAGTAAATATACGAGTAACAAAGGTGAACAACACAATCAATTTTTTCGACAAAAAATCATTTGCTGCTCTGTAAATTTTGCGGACGCCTGACATGTCCAGACGCGTTCCAACTTTGAACACAATATGTTCGGTTTATAAATTCAGTGTTCCACTGCGTTTAAATACATAAAATAATGTGTTCAGTTTTTTGAAACACATGTTCAAGAACTGTGTTCTGAATTTGCACACATGATTGTTCTAATACTGTAACGGGGAGTTGTCTAATATTTCTAGGCTTTAAAGTTTTTTTCATATTTGATTAAATGGTCTTTTGAAAAATCATAATGCAAATTTATTTCCTGTAACTCGTTTAAAGCTTTTTTCTGTAACGAAAAAGAAAAGTACGCTAGATACACTTACTGGAAATGTGAAGATATGATTGAAGCTTTAAATTTTCTCCGGAACAACATATATGTACGTTTCGGCAATAAAGTGTATCGACAGGTATAGTAGGTATTCCTATGGACACTAATTGCGACCCTTTAATGGCAGATTTGCTCCTGTATTGCTATAAATCACAGTTTATGGTCAAATTCAGTCCAGGATTAAATGAAGCGAACGGCCAAGGGCAGTTTGAAAGACCTCTTCTGAAAATTGGAATATTCCCGAAGTTAATAATTTAACTAACACTTTGCTGTTTTAACCATTCGCGAAATTAATGTATCATGATAATGAACGAGTAATTGTGAAAAAAAACCAGTGAAACACTAAAAACCTAAAATCCATGGCATAACTTTAACGTACGAGCATATGTGATTGCGTGTAAATACATATTGAACGCATTTACACGCTGAATGTAAAAAGTTGCGCGTGTACACATTGTCCAGCTTAAGCACCTTTCGGTGTTGTCTTTTTCTGCATAATCGATTTGTAAAAATCACGACTGTGTCACAGTAACTACAAGTGACTTATAAACTTGTTTACCTTACATCAGACATACTTTCCTACTTTTCAAAGAGTTTTCACTTAATACATTAACTGTAAACTTTTGATTTGAAAATCGGCTATCTTTCATATTTAAATTTAGAAAAGAAACAGTTTGGTTTTAGTGCAATTAACAATTTACAATAATTCGTTTTCCGAATAAGGGGACCTAACTCCTTCTTTAAATTAAGCAAATATCTACTTTTAAGTTAATGTTTTACGTATTGTGTGCTGAAAGTGAACAATTTGGTGTAATAATAATAATAATAATAATAATAATAATAATAATAATGATAATAACATTATTATTATTATTTATAATAATAATAATGATTATGATAATATATTATGCATCTATTGTCAGGCAATACAGAATATCTTCGTGTGTTTTGGAATGCAAAAAAGAGGCAGACACACCTAGGGCACATTTAAACTTATAGGTAGAAGAGAAACTGGCAACGTAAAGCCAAGAAAAAACGATTTTCGACAAAATAAACAAACAACAGTCCACGAAACACTATATAAGAAAATAAAGCATGTCATTTAAACCAACTTCACCCTAAATTGCAAATTCGAAGGTACAAACATACAGAATGCTTTGCTCTAAATCCTATCAAAATCGGTATTATACGTTCCAAACTTATTACATGATCATATTATTAGCAACACAGTGTTCTAGTGAACTGATACACAGTGTAACAAACTCATCTTACGGACCATCTTACTATGTGCAAGTTAGACTAGTTGCCTATTAAAGTGATCAAGTATTCAATGTTAGGAAGATGCTTTCATTGATTAAAACAAAAACAAATACGAACCATTACAATTTATCAGCTTTTATTGTGCTTATTCTGCATTTATTTTAATTGTTTCTCATCAATTTCTTCATCTGTGATCTGGGACCAACGTTTTAGATTTTTCTTCAACGCCATGTTGTTTGTATAAAGGAACGGTATACCGCTGCCGACCGTGTATTAAAACAAAACACGTCTTCTGACCAAATATTAGATATATACATGGTCTCCACATGTTCGCTTTTCGCAATGATATTCGTAGAAGTGTATAGGAGGTAATACATTAAGATTTGCGCTGTCAACCTTTTGTATATGCAAAAGTTAAAAAAGAAAATCAAAAAGCATCATACCAATTTCTGAATGCTTGACTGTTGTGTTGTTGTTTTGTTTTTTGTGTTGTTGCTTTTTAAATAAACTACAATAGATAATATTAATTTTTTACATGATTCAGATGAATGTATAGATGATATAAACTTGGTATATAATGATTTTGAAACTAAAGTCTCTGATGTGATAAATTGTCATGCACCAATGAAATACAGATACCCTCGTAAAACTCAGTACCATATATGAACAGAGAACTAAGAAAAGCTATTTTCACAAACAAATGCTGAGAACAAAATTTGAAAATACAAAACAAACAAAACTTGGGAAGCATATAGAAAACAAGGAAATAGGGTTACAAATCAGTGAACATTTATTTTCAAGAAAGATGTGCTGGAGGACAAAAATCAAAACACTTTTACAGCACAGTCAAACCATTTTATCTAAAAGTCTACCTGCAGCCAACAAAAATTGTACTTGTGGATGAAAATAAAATTTTAAACAACACTAAAGATGTTTGTGACAACTTTAATACTTTTTTTGTTAATGTTGCCAATGACATAGGCAAAGGTACTATTTTTGAAGAAAAAACACATCCTAGTATTTTAAAAATTAAATCTAACATACAACATGATAAACTTTTTGATTTTAAACCTATACATGTTGACACTGTAGACAAACTGGTGAAAAAGATAAATATAAAAAAAGCTACTGGAGTAGATCAGATATCATCGAAACTATTACGAGTTGGTGCACCAGTACTGAACAAACACATAACAACACTAATAAATAACACTATAGAATCCAGTGAGTTTCCAAACAGACTTAAAGAAGCTCAGGTTGTACCATTACACAAAAAGAACGATCCACTGGATAAAAAGAACTGTAAACCTGTGAGCATTTTACCAACAATTTCAAAGGTATATGAAATGGTTATGTCTGACCAGTTGACTGAATTTTTTGAAAATATATTTCATGCTTTTTTATGTGCATTCAGAAAAGGTCATGGATGTCAGACAACTTTGCTTAGACTCCTTGAAGATTGGAAAACAGCTTTGGATAAAAATATGTATGAGGCAGCTATACTTATGGATCTTTCGAAAGCTTTTGACTGTCTACCACATGATATTCTTTTAAGTAAATTATATGCCTACGGTCTTTCTTCTAAATCAGTGAAATTACTTCAAAATTATCTTACAGATCGTAGGCAACAAATCAAACTTCAGGAGTACTCAGCAGTTGGGCTGACATCCAGAAAAGGTACCCCAAGGCTCAATCCTGGGACCCCTATTATTTAATATTTTTATAAATGACATATTCTATTTTATTGAACATGGTACCCTGTATAATTATGCTGATGATAATACACTGTCATATGCTGACAACAACTTTGAAAATTTATTGTGTACACTTGAAAGAGAAAGTGCTGTTTTAATTGACTGGTTTAGATTTAATTGTATGCAGGCAAATCCTGATAAATTCCAAGCCATTGCAGTTGGAAATAAAACATTTGCAAAAAGCCTGTTTTAATATACAGTCAGCAAAAATATGCTGTGATGAGATTGTCAAACTTTTAGGTATTGATATTGACTATCAACTTAATTTTAATCACCACATTAAAAATATTTGTCGTAAAGCATCTCAACAACAGAATGTTTTAAAGCGCATTGGCTGCTACCTTACTAAATTAAATAAACTGACCATTTTCACACATTTATTTTATCTAATTTTAATTTTTGTCCTTTGGCATGGCATTTTGCAACAAAAATAACACCACTAAATTAGAAAAATTCAGGAAAGGGCTTTACGATTCATATATGAAGACTATGCTAGTTCATATGATGAACTACTTTTACGAGCAAAGGTTCCATCACTGAAAATAAGACGTATGCGTAACATGGCTATTGAATGTTTTAAAATTTTATATAAATTGTCACCACCATGTTTACATGATTTAGTTGTATTGAAAGATTGTAAATATAATTTTAGATATTCTAATATTGTAGATATACCTAGGGTCCGAACATCAACCTATGGTAAGAACTCTTTTAAATACACAGCTGCTGTTTTATGGAATGATCTACCTGATGATTTTAGAAAAATTGCTAATTTTAGTCAGTTCAAAAATATTTTAAAGTCATGGAATGGAAATGACTGTAAGTGCACAGTTTGTGCAGATTTTTAGTGAATATATTATGCTAAAATTTACCATTTAGATCATACCCCTTTTTTCTTTAAAACATTTTATGCTATGCATTTTACCAGCTTGTATGCCTAGTTTACACTTATGTACTTTTAGCTTTTATACCTAGCTTATGCTTATATTCTGCTTATTACCATCATGGTTTTAGTGCATCATTTTGTGCTGTGTAATTTATTGCATGTGTATTATGTGTTGTATTGTTATATGTTGTATTGTTATAAATGTCTTGTATGTCAGTTAAAAGCTCATTAGAGCTTATGTTGTCTCTGTTTGTATACCTTGCCGACTCTAAATAAAGCTTATTTATTATTATTTATTATTATTATTATTATAGGATGCTCGATATAAATAGTTTGAACGATGAAAATACAAACATTTAAAAAAAAATCATTAAATTTTTTCATTGTTTTTCTGAGGGAGTTTTGTCCTTAGTTTTAACATATTTATATATCATTATTGCTTTTTTTTAATATCAAGGCGCTAAATTGGACGTATGGTGCACTCACATAAGCGTAGTGGACAACAGTATCCCTGAAAATTAACAAAGCAATAAGAATCAAGGGAATATAACAACTTGTCAGGTTCTAAACGTGTGATTAGCGCTTACACGTGTTAAGGGATTAACGAAAGTAAGTTCACGTCAATAAAATGAACAACAGGAAGTTCATTATCAGTTTTATATAGTCTTCGAAGAGAAACTTGTTGACTTACTTTTAATAATGCATTGTTATTTTGTTTAACATTTTAAACAGGGATGGATGTTAGAGCATCTGCAGTCATATACGTATTGATAACCCAAATATGTAAGTCTTATTTGAATGAAAAACTAAAAGAGGCATTTCAATATGTAAGGTTTTATGTCTGCTGCTGTTTCAAAATTGACGCATTGTACTAAAGACTAAGCATTTGTATCTTAATAATTTCTAATAAAAAAAAAAAAAAAAAAAAACGAAAAAAAAAAATGTTGGGGTTTACAACAAGGAAAACAATGCAGAAGCACCAAAAGTACACGTTCGCACAACGGTGATTATTGATCAAAATTATTGGTCAAAATTGTTAGACATTTTAAGTTACAACTGCAGCATAGAATTAATGCGTCCGTTTTCGGATGTAAAATAAGCAGCAACGTCCGATGTTATTGGGGTGACATATCTAATACATCTAGAGAAAAGAACATACTAGTACTCTCTACATAACCATTAAAACGAAAGTTTGGATTAATTCTAATGTCTTCCAAATTTTTACCCGTCATAAACAACCTCAAAGTGCTCTTCGCTGTGAATAAGACATGTATAACAATATTTTGTATAAGTATATTTTTATTGATTGCTTATAATATACAAATAAAACATTTTTTATCAAATATCAATTAACATTTAAGATATCACAGTTCTACATTAGAACTATTTTGGACAGTTCCTCCCTGGAACCGATTCTAATTGTATTATCTAGAAAGGATATATCAAGGATTATTCTGACACTTCTGACGTTCAGATCCTTGAAATGTTCGTATACTGTATTAAGTGACCACTTGCGAAGCAGCATTTTTAGCTTTTATTAAAAAAAACTTTTTTTTTGTTGCATATGCAGTTTTAATTTCAGCCCTTTGTAAAACCAACCTCCTACATTTAGCGTTAATGTTATTCCGTCCTGTATATATATATAAAAATATGGAGTTGTGGTATGAATGAAATGGCATATATATTGTATGTTGTATATCGTGTAGCGTGAAATTATGAATAAAGGAAAGATTGCACTGCCCATATTTACCTGTATTTTTACATTATATAACGAAATAAACTTCATTATTTACTATTAAAGGTCAAATCACTAATATCGTTTATTTCGTCATTAGAGTAATAACTTTATTACGAGATAAACCAATATATAGATTGTACCATACTAATTGAATTTGTACGCATAATACGGGATAGAATGAGGATCAGTATATATACAAACATATCTTTATAGACAAAAATTAATAATAATATCGTTTATTTCGTAATTAGAGTATTATAAATAAACTTTATTACGAAATAAACCGATATATAGATTATACCATATTGATTGCATTTATTCATACTATAATGTTTTCATTGTATGTATACAATTACGGGATAGTTTAAACTATCCCGTATTTGGCATCACAAATTATTTTTTTCATATTTCTTTTCCCCAAAAATATCTTTACCCTTTTTATAACATCTCCCCAAAGAAAACCCTTTCATAAACTTTTATATAGATTAATTAATGATTCTTTTCTATCCCGTAATAAGATACACATTTCTTACATAAAAAGACCCTTTTTTATAGAAATCGTCTTATATATACTGATCCTCATTCTATCCCGTATTCACTATAAAAAGACACTTTTTGTTGAAATCGTCTTATATATACTGATCCTCATTCTATCCTGTATTCAATATAAACAGACACTTTTTATTGAAATCTTAAATATACTGATCCTCATTCTATCCCGTATTCACTATAAAAGACACTTTTTATTGAAATCGTCTTATATATACTGATCCTCATTCTATCCTGTATTCACTATAAAAGACACTTTTTATTGAAATCGTCTCATATATACTGATCCTCATTCTATCCCGTATTTAATATAAAAGACACTTTTTATTGAAATCGTCTTATATATACTGATCCTCATTCTGTCCCGTATTTAATATAAAAGACACTTTTTATTCAAATCGTCTTATATATACTGATCCTCATTCTATCCCGTATTCAATATAAAAGACATTTTTTATTCTATCCCGTATTTTACATAAAAGACACTTTCTTAATAGAAATCTTCTTATATATACTGATCCTCATTCTATCCCGTATATCGAATAAAAACACTAACATATTTTAAAATTATTAAAACACTCTTTTTTTATAGAAATCGTCGTATATTACAGGAGAGAATAAGGATCAGAATAATACACATCTAATGATATTTTTTGAAAGAGATATAAAATAAAATCTTTCCTTTATTCATATAAAAAAATATCGCAGTTTTACATATGTTGAAAATCTGCATTTTTATTCAATCCCGTACGGGATAGAAACACGATATAGCCGAAACAACTATTCACCAAAGTTCAAATGAAGTGGATACATGAATCAACATTATGTATACATCCGAACATAATGACAGAAATCATCATCGATCAGATTGATAAAATATTAATCAATTAAACATACTATATTGATAAAAAACCATGAAAAACGTACAAAAAATGGTTAATTTCGGCCTTTAGATTTCACATTGCAGCGTTAAGAGTATACTTAATATAAGAAAAAAGTAAGCTGACGTATTTTGAACAGATATATCATGTTAAGGAGGGGTATTTGCGAAAAATATCATTTTTTAACGCCACCGGGGTATATGCAAAAAGGATATGCCTTTTTTACCCTCTCTGCCGTGGTATTTGCCAAAAAATACTCTATCCGACTGGACGCTTGTAACGTCACGATCATCAATGCGTTTTTGAACATAAACATTCGGTAATTAAACAGATATAGCATGCTTGAGGGTATTTGCGAAAATACCAGTCTTGAGAATGAATTTCCTCGCCTTACGGCTCGCGAAATTTAACATTCTCTCGACTGGTATTTTTGCAAATACCCCTCCTTAACATGATATATCTGTTCAAAATAACACGGCAGAGAGGGTAAAAAAGGCATATCCTTTTTGCATATACCCCGGTGGCGTTAAAAAATGAACGATATTCATTTGATAACAGTAAATAAGTGAAAAATACACTGGCTATCAACCAATCAAAACCCAGGATTCTTACATAAGGTGTAATTATTCATAAAACAATCATCATGAATAATTTAAACATTTTCATCAAGCTGAAATTGCTTAAATCGTTAACAATCACAAAAATAACAAGGTGACCGATCTAAATCAATATTGTAATATTAACGACATCGTTGTTAAATAACCTATACCAAAATAGGTCACCTTGTATATGATTTCATAATGCTATTCTTTTATGACGTTCTTTTTTGCTTTGGAAACAGAGCCATGTTCTATTTCCAATAGAAAATGGGCTGCATCTGGATCACATCACAATTTATATTGCAACGTCAGTTGTAGTTTGAATAACGCCGCAGATAAAACAATAATGTTCGTATTGCTCGCTAGGAAATAAAATAATATCATTCTTAAAGTGATTCACGTGGTTTTTTTTTTTTTTCATCGTGAAACTGTTGATTTTCTTAAACTTTTTGGCATCATCAAATCAAAATGGCTGCCTTTGGACGTGTATTATAGGTCGGCTTCAAAATACCAATTAAAGTCCTTAATTTTCCTATTAGAATCGACATATCATGCCATGCTCTATTCAAATTTTAACATGGGTGGGCATTATATTTGACAAAATTTTACATCTCGCTAATGCTTGGTGTACATCTATTGACAAATTTAATGCTTACTTGTGTTAAAATGAGCATAGATAATGACATTTAAGAATTGTTTCTTAAATATATCGGTCTTTTTTTCACAGTATGAATTACTAGCTAGCATATTCATTTATAAATTTATTAGGATGTGCTTCAGAAAACATTCTGGAATGGTATGTCTTTATAATTCACAGGGCTTTCAGACTTAATAGTTGGAAACAGCACAACATTGATACAACGCTTGACATCGGTTTCAGAATCTAATTTAATAACGACTAATAATTCATCAACAACAACTTATGAAACAAGAAATTCCACTCCAACACCGACTACTGTTCCAATAACAACTAACATTCCAAAAACAACTACTAATCTACTAAAGATTCTAACAGCGACATCTGTTCCAGTAACGACTCATACTCCAACAAAGTCCTTTAATCCAACACCGACTACTGTTCCAATAAGCACTGATACTCAAACAACAACTACTAATCTAACCAGGACGTCTCCTAAGACACCGACTACTGTTCCAGTAACGACTCATATTCCAATAATGACTTTTTGGTCGACACTGACTACTGTTCCAGAAACGACTCATTCTCCAACAAAGAATTCTACTCCAACACCGAATACTGTTCCAGGAACGACTCATGCTCCAACAACGACTTCTTTGTCGACACTGACTACTGTCCCAGTAACGACTGATACTCCAACAACAACAGAGTCTACTAAAACAGCAACTTCTAATCCAATAACTACTGATACTCCAACAGAGACTTCATTAACAACAACGGCTATTACCACAACAACAACTACTATTCCAACAACAGCAACAACTACTATTCCAACAACAGCAATGACTAATACTACATCAACACCCACTACTATTCCAACAACAATAATGAATATAACTTTAACAACAACAACTACTATTCCAGCAAAAGTAATGACTAATACTTCAACGACAACAATTACTGTTCCAACAACAATAATGATTAGTACTACAGCAACACCAACTACTAGTCCAACAACATTAATGACTAATACTATATCAACAACAATTACTACTATTCCAACAGTAATGACTAATATTTCAACAACAACAACTACTATTCCAATAACAACAGAGACTACTCATCCAAAAACAACTACTCAAACTACAACAGAGATTACAACTCCAACACCAATAGCGATTACCGCTCCAGCAAAATCTACTATTCGAACAACAACAACAACAACTACTACTCCAAAATCAACAACATATACTGTTACTCCAACAACAGAGACTTCTACTCCAACAAAAACAACAGAGACTTCTACTCCGGCAACAACAACAGCGACTTCTACGCGAACAACAACATATACCATAATTTCAACAGCAACAGAACCAGCAACTACCACTCCAACAACAAAACCAACTACTACTAGCACTACCAATCCAACAACAACAACAAAACCAACTACTACTAGCACTACCAATCCAACAACAACAACAAAACCAACTACTACTAGCACTACCAATCCAACAACAACAACAAAACCAACTACTACTAGCACTACCAATCCAACAAAACAACAAAACCAACTACTACTAGCACTACCACTCCAACAACAACAACAACAAAGGCTACTACTACTCCAACAACAGAGACTTTACTCCACAAACAACTATTATTCCACCAACAGAACCAACTACTTCTAGCACTACCATTCCAACAACAACAACAACTGAAACTTCTACTCCAACAACAACATATACACCAACGATATGTACTACTGGTAAGATATGAGTTATTGAAAAGGATTTATATCTCCTAACCAAAACTTGACACAAAAGATCCAATGCAAGCCATATATCATTCATTTGTTTTAACAGTGGTCAATTGCCTCTAAGTGCATCAAATATATATCATTTAGATTTAGCAAAAATCCTGCGATGGTAAATTTTCATTTGGTATACATGATTTCTTCTTGCATGTACATGATAAACGTTCGGTGTGATCTTATTTAATAGAAAATATTATCAAATGAGTGTCCTAGATAAGTTACACAGGAACATGAACATTTGGCATTGAGATGAAACATTGAATAAAGAAAACAAACGAATGTGTACATCAGTTTAATGTGATAAGTGTATACATTATCAGATTCAATATTCAATATGTTTCATCATTAATACAATTCCAATGTCATAACTACACTGTTACTATATATTTAAGAAACCCACTAGTTTTAAGTAAGTTTTGAATGTTACATATATCAACTTATTAGTCAAAAGAGATGCTATAAAATAGAAGAGTTGACTCATCAAAATTGTCCCATTTTCCCTTATATATTTCATTTATAATTAAAATTGTCCTTTACTTTTTTCGCGTCCGGCATGAACGAAATTTGTACCATTAAACAAAGAAAATGTAATCAGTTTCTTGCAATAATTTTGAAATGTTTTGATATATATTTTGAAAGAAATCGGTGAAATAAAGGAGCAAGGAACAATAACGCTTGATTTCAGGATTTGTGTTTAGATAATGATTTCTCAAAGATAAGGTGTCTACAAATATTTGAAAAAAATATTTCATAATAACTATAAAAAGTGTACATTTATTTTTTACTTTCAGTGTAATGTTTTCAACAGAATCTGACAATTTTGAAAAAAGTTTAATTTCAAATATGTGGCCGTTTTATAGTGGAGAAAAACTTTTGACCTCTGGCTGTACTTCAAAATTTACTGACAATTACGGTCAAATCACCGTAAGAACATAGACCAGTTAAAAAACCTTACCAAGATTTTCAAGAAAAAACTATGCCCTTCAAAATTCTTACCAAGATATTCAAGAAAGACTATGCCCTACAAAATTGAAATTTTATTTAAAATAAAATGTCAGATATGTATAAATGCCAAAATAAGAGCAATCTATCGATACAAATACCCAAGCCCCATCACCCCTCCAAAACAAGAAGATAAAACTCATACAAACAAATAAACAAGCAAACAAATATAAAACAAATACAAATTGGAAAACAAAACAAGAGTTCCACGTCCAGTGTTAGAAATATAGACAGATGTCTATACAATATGTCAAGCTCGTAATAGTTCATTTAAACGTGGCCATATAATTTATATTTGGAACTATCAAAGATTTGCGATTAATACAAAATTCTCATAACACACCGTTACGATACCAAATTGAATGTTACTGAACAAGAATCACATTACGACAATATTAATTCTCTTCATTGGTGCTGGAGGCCAATTACTGGAAACTCCAAAACTTGAAATCCTAACACAATTCAACAAGACAAAGAGTATAACCGCCAAACTCGGACTTTCAAATCATTATGACAAAAGACAACCAACTGAAAAGCAATAGAGGTTTTTACTGAAACGGCTAAGGCATCATGTACATATGTAAACAGTAGATTGGCATTGTTGATTGAAATACATGTACAATTTAATTATTTTCTAGTAACGACTTTTTTGCACTTAACGACGGAGCAGATGCACATCATGATTTGGTGAAAGAGGGATGTTTATCAAATTAAAAATTAATATATTAGATAGCTATATTTTTTTTAAACGAACGTCTTGTTTGCTATGTTAATAACATATAACATAACAATAATAATGAAATTATTTAACATCGGTCTTCTGTGCTTTTTCATATATAAATTATTCATTCATACCATCAATAATTAATATTTTTGATTTTAGCAATTTGAGGGTTCACATTGAATTTGATTTTAATTGGTTTTATAATATATTGTAATGCATGATGTATGTTAAAATATATATATTTATATATTAGCTATTTTGCTGCTAAATTTGATTATATTATATGATGTGCTGCAATATATTATTTACGTTTTGCTTGTGTGTTGTTTTTGCTTATATTTTTTCTCTCTCGATTAAGATCCTTTACTTCTGTTTGAATCATATTATATATTTTCTGTACAGTTTGATATTTATTAGAAATGCAGCTATTCTCTCAAAGACTATATTAATGTTGTGTTTGTGTTTTAATTTGTTTCTCTAATTCTATGGCAATTTAACCCTTTCCGAACCCATTGTATAAAAAATTTTTATCAACGTGTGGTTGCCGGTGATCTCAGAAGATGATTGGATGAGTTTAAGGGTCATAACCTTTATCAGCTCACTGGATGAAACAAAATATGCTAACAGGTGTTAATGAAATTGACAACTTTGTGGAATGTGGAGGGCACTCGAAGGGGATTTTCGTTTAACAAAAAATGAAAATTTATTTTTTAATCATTAGAGAAACAGATTCTTACATAGTTACTCGTGGATTATCGGATTTATCCAATCTCGATAGTTAAATTATAAATCTTAAAGTCCTCGCCCAGGCTCGGACTTTAAAATTGATAATTTAACTATCTCGATTGGATAAATCCGATAATCCACTGGTATCAATGTAAGAATCTATATTTATATATGCAACAGTCAATTGATATCATAATTTAAACATTTTCTACTTTTTATATTATCAAAAGACTGATAAATCAATTGCAATAACCCATATAAGTTGATAATTTCCATGCCGTTTGTATTAAAATATTTGATGCAGTCAAACTTCTTTATTCAAGGAAACGTAACATGTTAGGTTTACAAAAAACATTGGTGGTAAATATATAATATGCCATTAATTCGATAGTAATTAGTAATGACATACTTAACATGTTTCTAATAATGTTTATCCTTTTGATGATATATAAATTACATGTTCAAAATATATCTCTTCAGAGTTCCAGTGGTACCACTAGGTCAGGTACATGTATTGTGGGAGTACACATGCATATCTGAAAAAAAAACAAGGATGAATGGTAGAATATAAGAAAATTAACTAGTTACTTAATTTGGAGCCTGCAACAGTAAAAAGAGTACTTTAGTAGTTATAACTGTTATGCGCCATTTCAGTTTCAAGATGACCGGTGAAAGTGGTTCTTTAATTTGCGTATTATTCGAGCGACACTGATGTGTCTTTTGTAGACAAAACACGCGTCTTGCGTGCCAAATTGTTATCCTAAAATCTTTTCTGAGTTTATTTCTATATAAAGAACATTTCATACCCTTAATCTTTTAACTGTTTTGCTGAATAAGCCGAAAAAGACATAATTTACATATTATCAATGCCGGAAATTGTCCAGAAAAGAAGTTAGGATTACAAAAATGACTGAAACAACCCATTGTACCTGTTGGACCTGTTGGTGCATACATGTAGTTGTCTTATCCGCACGATTGGTTTTCCAAACCAAAATGTAGACAATGATTAGCTTGACGTTTGATTAGAAATAATTCAGTTAGTCAAACCGAAACAAATCTTTAAAAAAGGCACCAAAAAAAAAAAAAAAATGAGTCTAAATCATCGTCAATTAAGCAATATCAGATAAATAAGTAATGTTTTGAAATAAAGAGATTTCTAAACATGTACGGCTCTATTGATTGCCGTGCTACCGATGTATGTTCCAAAAATAACTATTTTTTTTTTCATAGAGGAATTTGTGAATATTACTTCAATGCAATATCATATGTAACGGCAGTTTGGATCAAATGTAAGAAGTCGTATTCCGACTTTCGGAATAATTCAAAATTTGGTTAAAACCTTTTATTCGTGCATGTATTTTATAAGCATACTTTTAGGAATAAGATGTTTTTAAAGGGATTTATCTCTACGTCAGTTTGGGATTTGACGGTGGCAACTTTTCAAAAACAGAACTGAAATTTCTAAAGTAGTTCTTCAAAATGAACAATAAAGACATGGTTTTTATTGATTTCTATCCACAGGAAGTTAAGCAGTACTGATATAAGTAACTTATGACGCCTTCCGACCTCCAATGACCATGTTGAATTGGTATCTGCAAAACTACGTGGCATGGCGCTAACATCTCTTTGGATAATCAAGAAAGTTGGAAATGTTTGGAGATAAAGATATTGTTAACAGACGGAAGAAGATAATACATGACAACACCACTGTAAGTTATATCTTTGTGCGTGAATTTGATTTACATTAGTTTTCAACTTTTCGTAAAAACGCAGTTAAATATTTGAAAGTATAATAAAAGTATGAATAATAAGACCCCAGTGATTGTATTGACTAGATAATATGTTAATATGTTCTTACTTTTAGAATGCTTTTATACAAATGAAGTATTAGTTTTTACTAATATGAAAACCAGACGATGTGGTATGATTACCAATGAGACAGCTGTACACCAGAGACCGAATGATGTACACGTAGATAGCCGGCTTTGGTGTTCAATATTCACCTGGCTTTATTCTACTGTAACAATTTTTGTTCTTAATTTGGTATCAAATGTGATTTGTGACCAAATCGACAAACCAGAAATTACTGTGTGATGATTTTAAACGGTTATACAATATCACGAGAATTCTAATTTTATAAGTTAATTCTGATTGTATTGGTTAACGTCGTGGCACCCAAATGTGTATACGTACATAATCCGTTTTTTGACGTCAGGAGAGTTAATTCATACAGGTAAACTAGTTCTGTAAGTATTCGCGAAATACAATTATTTTTAACTGGGAATTATTTGCATTGCATAATATTTGAAATGCAAGTAATTAAACATATACGAATAAGAAGATGTGATATAAATGCTAATATGAGGGCGCCCAACCCTCCCTAACCTTGGACATTGGTGTAACACATAACATATGAACAAATCACAAAATCAGTTGAAACTCATCAGATCAATACAAAGCAGAAAACAAGTAACAAAAACACTATACATGGCAGGGTTAATATACATCCCCACAACAAGAAAGACTCAAAGTACAGATCTGAGAGTAATCGCAGTCACCGACAGCTAGATCAAAGTATAAGACATGTTTTTTTTTTTTTTTTCTATCGCAAACGTTACATATAACATATTCAGTTGGTGATTGAGTAGGCCAAGTTTACGAATCAATAAAGTCCTTCAAAATAATCTGCCTAACTTTATTTTTCTGTCAAGTTTGCTAATATAGATCATATCTATATGGATAGCTTTTATATTTTATAGACAGCATCCAGAGTAAACTGCGACAACAGTTGAGCATTGGAACAGAAACTTCTGTTTACTGACAAGATATTTTAGCCTGAAAAACCGTTTAGTGGTCAAAGCATACTTGTATGTCGGACTACATAACAGCTAAAAAGGCATTTCATTGGAATAATCTAACAGAGTTCTCTTCAGCATGTAAAACATGTAACTTTTCATGTTTTGTTATAACTGATATGCTTGATGAATATGACGCAAAGGTTTTTTATATATCTTTTGGCACAGATACTGTAATTACCTAAATATATTATAGTCTCTTCCTATATATAGTTTAGAATGTCAAGTATATCAATGGGGTGCAATTTCACGGAGATAATATAAAAAATGGGTAGTAAAATATATGTCAATGGGTCATAGATATTCAGTTTTTATTAAGTTGTCTGTATGTACTTATCTTTTTATCTAACTATCATGAACAATCTCATAAACGATAACATATAATTAAGACTTAAAATAATTGTATGTCTGATAGCTGGTTCATATATGATGGGTTATGATTTCCATATTTTATGAGGCGGGATTTTCAAATATTCCAATGCATGAATTGGGTTGGCTTTTAAACCCCCGTTCGGACGTCTGTGCCTCATTTTTAATGTTGACGATCCTAGGTTTTATGATTATTATTTTTTACTTTTGTATGTATAACTTACCGTTCACACTCTACCCTAATTTGTAATTATCCCGAACGGACGGCACTCATATTTGCCCTACAAGCCTGATTCCTGTTAGGTCTCGCTTCGTGTCATATAATTGATAATAATGTTACAGTGACTGAAACCCAAGTAATAGTTTTCGAAAATCAAAAAAAAAAAAAAAAAGGAAACTTATATAATAAAAAAAAATGCATCCTTTCCCCTAAAGAATAAACCGTTTTACAAGACAAATTTTGAGACACGGTGTAGTTTAGGGCATTAAGAGACATTCTCTGTAAGCATCAACTTGGGTTAGCCACGGATATCTGCAGATTTTATCAATTTTATGTAACTTAGATATAAAAATATGAGTAGCCATCAATATTCCATGTCTCTTGATGCTATCAGAGAATGTCTGTTAACTATTTTAATTCGAGCGTCACTGGTGAGTCTTTTTTAGACGAAAGGTGCGTCTGGCGTACAAAATTTCAATCCTGGTACCTAAGATGACTTTTTTTTATACTTTATAGACATCAGTCTATTTTGATGACCCAGTCTGTATATTGACTTCTAGATAGATATAAGAATATGTGGTATGAGTGCCAATTAACTCTCCACCCAAGTCACAATTTGCAAAAGTAAACCATTATAGATCAAAGTACGGATGTCTTTATATATTGATTGTTAACCATCCAGATTCCCTCGGGGGTAGCGTTGTAGCGTGTTTTGGC
Organism: Mytilus coruscus; assembly: GCA_017311375.1. Taxonomy (NCBI): domain Eukaryota; kingdom Metazoa; phylum Mollusca; class Bivalvia; order Mytilida; family Mytilidae; genus Mytilus; species Mytilus coruscus. Next base: position 25,676,143 of record CM029608.1, on the reverse strand, counting down.
TAGCGAAGATGGTGCGGAAGGTAGTTGGTTCGAATCCCAGCCGGGTCGAACCAAGACTTAAAAAGTGGCATGTTCTGCTTCTTATGTGGAAAAATTGGTCGGCTCATTGCCAGAATAATATGCCCATGTAGTCCGATATGTCTTTCTGCAAACTGTAACCGTGTGATCTAGCACGTTAAAAGTCCGAGTCAGCGTGTTGGTCTAGGTTTCATAGTCATATCACATTAACATTTTCTCTTTCTTGTATGTATTCAGTAATTGCCAATAGACGTTAAACACAAATTATCATTATCATAGCGTTTTGCTTGTATCCATGGCTAAGTCTCTCATTGACGTAAAATACCTTACATTTCTTTTTATTCTTGCATATAAAACCAAGCCCGAATCAAGTGTTGACAAATGCGACTTGAGAAGACGCTTAAGGTGGTATGGGTGTCTTCTGCCATCTTGAATGGTAAAATATCAGAACACAATCCTTCTAGAAGCTACAAACTAGCCGAAAAATGCCAAGGGAATATTCAAACACATAAGTCGAAAACATACTGACAATGACACGGCAAAAAAGAAAAACGACCAAAAGACAAACACCAGTACAGAAAACACAACACAGAAGACTGAGCAACACAAACCCCATACAAACCGGGGGTGATATCAGGTGGTACAGAATGGTAAAGAGATACTGCTTCACATGTGGTACCCGTCGCGTTGCTCATGTATATAACAAGATTGATCGAAGTTTCTATTGTTTCTCCAATTGATGAACATTTTCATCTCTTTTTTCCTTGAATATATCTTAATTTTGTCATGCTTTTTTATGATGTTTCCGTGGGAAACTTACTCCAAACATCACATAGCTCGATCTTCCATACCCTCTATATACCATATGTAGAGACGATGATGTTCTCAGTAAGAAGGATAACTCTGGGGTAACGAGATTAATTGCAGTATAGGTAAAAAGCATCAGAACGTAAAGAAAAAACACATATTATTAACTTTGATATAATTCAAAGTAACTCCTTACGATATTAATAGTATTATTTTCTAGTACTATGAGTGTATATACTATCTGTTATTACAGTACAATATTGAGATTAAAAGAATTGAAATTCTTGTATCGGTTTTTATCAAGGGTTTTGTTATTCTTAGAGTCGAGAAGGAGTATTCATTTTAAGATGATTATTCCTACAAAACCGGTCACGTGCCTTTCTAAGTCAGAAACCTCGTTGGTGGTTTAGTCTCTTAAATATGTCTTGTATTTGTCTTTTATGTATATTTGGTTCAATTACTGTAAAATGTATTAACAACGTGGTATTACTTTGCAAAACACAATATTTAATATACTGTCATGACACTTGTCTGTTGTTGAACATTTTTCTTGATTTTGAATTATTTTGAGGGACAATATAAAATTTGTAAGCTTATAAACAATATCAGCTTTAAAAATTGATGCGAAATACAACATTTGAACTAAATGCATGCAGGTGGTATCAAACTTGTCCAATGAATTTCTATATTCGTGATTTTTTTTCTAATTTTGATCAATTTGTCATATATGTATCATTTTTCTTAGGATTGCTTTTAAAGTGTTTTCGGAATGAAATTATTACGTTTATTGAAATAAGATACTCCTTGCAAACACGCGCATGGTGGAGCAGGAACTGCCTATTGTACCGGAACACCTCAGTTCGTCCACGATCATATCATTGGTGTGGTTCGGGTTAAATAATCTTTAATTTTCTATGCTGTTGTTCGTTGATGGTTTTTTTGTTTTTCATCTTGTCTTGTCATTATCTGTTTAGGCATTTAGATTTTTTTCGTTTTTATTGAATTTTGGTTTTTGTTGTGCTTTAGTTAATTCTTTTTATAAAATTCGTTAGGTTAAAAAAAATGACGAAAAATAAATGTGAAACATCAACTTTTAATACAATAGATACAGCTAAGATCATTTGTAAGAACGGCCATCGACTTGTGTGAATATTTTCAAATAATTTATGTTATTCTGATTTGATTAAGAATGTGTCTTTCTAATATAAAAAGGCAACACCAATAATGTATTGATGAATGTCTACAAAGCTGAAGCATATTTGATTGGTCTTCATGCACAAATATTCATATATGTTTTGCTGTGCGTCGTATTTTTCAATGGTCAACGTACCCAGACCATATAAATTAAATATGCATTCCGATCTAAACTGTCACTCCTTTGTATATAAATACAACAATATTATAACATGTAACATTAATTTAAAACTGGCTTCCTTTGTTGGCAACGATACTTGATATTTATATTTTCCTTATGGTTACATGTCTGGGTTGAAGCATGTTTTGTATTGACTTAATTTATTCATTACAAAGATTCCGCAGGTGGAGCACGTATCATGTCAGGTAACCGATGTAAGTGCACCAAAAACTATTTAAATATTTTATGAGAATAACAAAGAGATTTAATTTGTCAAAATCAAGTGATATTGTCAATGATCTCCTTATGTCATATCATATCCGTCTGCAAATAGTACAAGACAAAATAGATAAATTGCATTACTGTTAAATCGAAATGTTCCTTCTTTTTATCTTTTTTGTTAAGTTTCATTTTAATAATTTACAGTCTATAGACCCCCTCCTCTCGTGAAGATATTCATTTAAAAAAAAAAACGCATGAAGTGAGTACTTAATATTCACTTTGCTCCTGATTAGTTGAAATATTACAAAGTACTTCTGTTTTATTATACACTTTACTTAAACCCTGAAATACCATCATTTCATTTTTTGCAATGAATATTAATATATCAAAATAAACGGACTTTGTAAAATTATATATCATGAAAAAACAAAATATCATCAGGTGTAAAATGGATTTTACGCAATGGCCTTATTATAGCATACCCATATTTATCATTCGATAAAGCTGGGTATTATCACCATCCAAACAAAACACGGAAAAATCAAAATTGACAAGGTATCAAACACGTAATGTAAAATAAGAAGATGCGTTACATGTATGATTGGTAACAATATAAATTTCCACAAACCAAGGTAACTTTTGGCTCTTTGAATTTGAAAATAAAACAAAACGTTATCAATCTACTAATTATAAAAAAGAAGATGTGGTATGATTGCCAATGAGACAACTGTCCACAAGAGACCAAAATGACACAGAAATTAACAACTATAGGTCACCGTACTGCCTTCAACAATGAGCAAAGCCCATACCGCATAGTCAGCTATAAAAGGCCCTGAAATGACAATGTAAAACAATTCAAACGAGAAAACTAACGGCCTTATTCATGTACAAAAATGAACGAAAAACAAATATGTAACACATAAACAGACGACAACCACTGAACTACAGGCTCCTGACTTGGGACAGGCACATACATACATAATGTGGCGGGGTTAAACATGTTAGCGGGACCCCAACCTCCCTAACCTGGGACAGTGATATAACAGTACAACATAAGAACGAACTATAAAAATCAGTTGAAAAAGGCTTAACTCATCAGATGGACAAAATACAAGTGGACGTGGCAGGGTATTTGTACATCCAAACAACAAAAAGACACTAGGAACAGATCTGAGAGTACTCGCAGTTATCTGACAGCTAGTTTAAAGCCACTAACAACTGATAAAAACATCATGCATCTAAGACTAAATTATCAATCCGTACACATCCAACATCCAATGGATTTAGTGTAAAGACGTCATAAACAGTCAGAGAAAAACATGACCTTGTGCAATGCCAAGGTACAGGTATCGACAGATTGTAGATCCATGAATGTGTATATGTATAAAACGTACTAGTAATATTTAGTTTGCTTTTAATTTACTGATAACAAAATCAATATTTATACCAATAAAACAATATTCAATGATCTTATTACAGTGTTGAATTGGTAACCTTTAGAATAAGTTTATTTCAAGGAGCGATAAGTTTACAAGGATCATTTCTAAATTTCCGGGCACGGTTAACAACATTTCCGTAAAATGAGGATGTGCTATCCCGTTTGAAATAAGGTACAACCAAACTTCGTTAGAGAAGAGGGCTTTAAATGAGTTGCAGCAAATATATTTGCATTCAGCTTTACCAAACGACCATTTAATTAAATAGGAAAACTTTTGTTTGATAAGATAGTGTGGGAGTGTAGTGTAAAGAGTAGAAAATCAAAACTGTCAACAGAATCAAAAGGACCATCAAAAGCATGTAATTTATCTAAAACATCCAAAGAATTTTTACACTCCAAAATAGTTTATACCACTATGTTCATATATTTTATTACAATAGTTTATGATAAGCTCTTTAATAATAGTTAATGAACTTGTTAAAAGCACTGAAATATTAGTTGTAGAACACTTACTAGAGGCCGAGATGAAACGATATTTAAATGGTTTTTGTGTAGTTTAGGTAGCCAATACATAGTAGGATTAACCTCTTCAGACGTTTATCAAAGTAAGCATTCACCAGCGGAGGTATCGATATCTTTGTTGTTGAAATTCCAAAATAGGTATAATATGAGATGTAGGCAACTATATTTATTCTTATGTATTCACACAAACTGTCTGCAGAAGACATTTGATTCAATATTTGAAAATGAGTAGATGTGGTATCATTGCAAAATATATAAGTATACACCAAACTAAAGGATGAAGGTTGTATACAACCCGACCTGCAACAATGATGGATATTTATATATTACATATGGTTTGATTTTTCTTGTTTCTCATTGGTTTATTTGGTCACGTGTTGCCCAATATATATTTTGTATGTTTTCAATATTTTGACAGATTGACTCTACATTACTATTTTTAAATGATATTGACTACATGTTACTAAAAATAGTGACATTGAGTCAATATCATTATCAAATATAGTAACATTAAGTCTATATCATTTGCAAACTCACACTATTGGCATATGTAATATATAAATTAAGGACTTTCACTCAGTCAATACGTTATATATGAACCTCGTCAACTTCCATACTTAATAAATATAAAGTAAGATACATGGTCCCATGATACATTAAACAAGATATGAGAAAGCAAATCAAAGGAGACAAACAACAATGTTAATTAAACTTATATTATCCTGAAAATCAAATCTAAAAGTAGTATAACAGAGAGCAACAAACTATAACAAATTTAATACAAGCGCCTGGCTTGGGACAGGCCAATAAGCACGCCTAACAACGACCACGTACACAATTCAGTTCTTTAAAAACCAAACAGATACGATCACGCACTGCTGTATTCTTGAATTGCGTGTCCGGATATCAGTTTATTGTCCTTTTATGTTGCCCTCATTAAACATTCTTGAAATAAATTTAATATTAAGTTTGAATTGAGTTTAATTTTGAGTCCAAATGAAAAAGTTTACCAGACTGAAATCAATTTAACATTTTTTTATTAATCTTAAAAAAAAATGTTTGATGTCAGAAGTGAATTGACGAATACATCAGTTTTAGAAAACTAATCTTTTACTATCAACTAGTTAAGAGATAAGATCAACTGTGTTCAAATCAATGAAGTTTCAACGTTTAAATTTACTTGATAAATTTCATTGAAATGCCCTGTTTGCTATCGTTTTTAAAGTAGTCAACATGGTCAATGCTTCACTACTGATATGCCATCTCATAACATAAAATTTCATGTTGATAAATGAATAAGATTGAGAATGGAAATGGGGAATGTGTCAAAGAGGCAATAATTCGACCAAAGAGCAGAAAACAGCCCAAGGCCACCTATGGGTCGTCAACACAGCGAGAAAATCCCGAACCGGAGGTTGGATTCAGCTGGTCCATAAACAAAAGATCTAATGACTTGCTGGTCATTTTTACCATTTAAAGTGTCTATCTTTTTTTAATAGTTTCAAGATGGTAGGCAAACATGTAAAATAATGAGAAAAGATCATTTGGCCTTTTGGCCAGGAAAGCAAAACTTAAGGAGATGTGATATAAGTGCCCATTATACAATTATCCACCAGAGTCAAAAAGACGTGGATGTAAACAATGATAGATCAGCAGCATCATCAGAAGTAAGCAAACACAATATAGTGGGCTAATAATACAGGCTCTGACATGAGCAAGATATGAAACAAGACAAACGAGAAAACTATCAAGTCATGACAAGAAAATAAATGAGAAACACATATATCAAATAGGAAGCAACGACATCCCCTGAATTACAGGCTCGTGACTTGTTCAGACATACAAATAATGTGCCGTTTAAACATGAACGCTCGTAAAAAACATGAGTTTAACTCGTTCCTGAATGTATCTTTTAAAAAAAAACTTGAAAAGGTCGATCAAAATGACAATAACAATTGTACTAATTTTCACAAGTTTCAGACTAAGACCTATATTGTAATTTCCTATTAATTTGCCTTCAACATTGAGCAAACCCCATATATGGTGAGGTAAAATAGTCATAAGTGAGGTAAAATAGCCTTTTATAGCTGACTATGCGGTATGGACTTTGCTCATTGTTGAAGGCCGTACGGTGACCTATAGTTGTTAATTTCTATGTCATTTTGGTCTCTTGTGGACAGTTGTCTCATTGGCAATCATACCACATCTTCTTTTTTATATAACAACATAAAGATTTAACTTTTTTTCTTAATTTGTCTTTTGTTAATATAAATTTGAGGAAATGGTTAAAATGATAGCCAACATTGTACTTTTATTCATACATTTCAGACTAGGAGCTGCATATATACTGTATTTTGCGATTGTATTTTGTAATATGACCGATTTACTTCTTTAGAGTATTTGTTATGCAATCTTGTGATGAGGTCAAGTCCACAATCAAGACTTGACTTATTTGTATTGACTTTATCTTCACATCAAAGCAAACATGTTATAATATGTTGGTTTCTTCAGCATTTCAAAGGCCGTTAATATTTTTTAGTTAAAGAATTTAGTTGTTTATCCGACATTAGCTATATTCATAGATAAAGATCGCGCTCAAGATTTTTAAGTGAAAATTATGATGATTGATTTTTTAAAAACACTGACTGACCTGTAAAGGAAAACCCATTTTACAGGAACGTAGAACACTCTCGATAGATAGTTCTTCATGTAACATTAATTTTTAGCAGAATAACTCTTTTTTGCTAAAACGCACATGACGTACATGGAGTATTGTTGTTATATACATTATTTATTATTTAGTTTTTTATGTTTTTCCGAATAACGGATTACGAAGAAATTGCATTTTTCTTTGATTGTAATTTTCCTTCATCATGCAGTAGTGGCGTAGAAGTGGAAAGAAAAGTTGAACTCCAAATCCTTATTATGACTACAAAATAAATAAAAAAGAAAAGATTCCTGTTGTCTAATTATAAGTGTAAGAGGGACTAGGGAATAGAAATAAGATCACTTTTGTCCTCTTTCAACCGGTAGTAAAACCCTTGCGAAAGTGGAAATCCGTTGACCTGTGCCGGATGTCTTAATACGCAGCTATATCCGGTCCGAACGGGTCGTCAAACCAGTTTCTTCGTGTAGAGTAGTGTGTCACGCTCTCTGCACGTTAGGAACCCTTTCAAGATCACTTTGAGGAGGCCGTAAGTGGTCTACAGGAGCGAAGAAAGATATCCAACTGCCTTTTTTGAAGTGTGGTGCCATTACCCTTTGTCGACCCTTACCTAGATTCATTCGCCCATGTGCTGTTTGAACCAAACGATACAGTTGTACCAATATCAATCTGAGCGTCATTTAAAAAAATCCTACATTTACAGATCTTATGTATTCTTATTTATGTTCTTGCCTTGTATTTTTTTTTTTTTTATATATTTATGTATTCACCATATACGAATTGCATGAATGCATCAAATGCTGGAAACGATTAGTGTGGCAGGATCTATTACATATGCTTCGTTAAAACGACTACTTTCGTATTCAACCTGTATAATTAAATTGAGAATGGAAACGGGGAATGTGTCTTTGAGACAGGTGCAACAATGCGACGGGGTTAATCATGTTTTGTGAGATCTCAACCCTCTTTTATACCTCTAGCAAGTGTGTAATAAACAAACGCACAGCAATACGCACAGTACAACCCAGTTTTAAAGACGTCCCAGTTGGAATAGCTATATATCAGTAAAAAAAAAAAAAACTAAGCAAAATGACAATGATCAACACAAATTTTCAAAGGACTACTAGTAGTTACTGACATGCCAGCTCAAGACCCCAAATAAACTGATCGAAATATTATGTTTCCAGTAAAATCCCTCCCGTTAGAGGCTTACAATGTAGTATCATTTAATCATAAAATATACGAGAGGAACATAAACCGTGTCATGCCAACAATTGATTTTAGAATAAATGTGTTTATTTCCGATGCAAAGACCCTATGGGTGAATCAATATTTATTCCAATAAATGCCATCTTTAATGATCGAATAACAATATACTGTACCTATATCCCTTCTGAATAAGTCTGTTTAAAGTTTTTGTTAGTGAATGACGACATTTTTGTGCTTTGTATAAAGAGGAAAATAACATAAATACCGAACTCCAAGGAAAATTCAAATTGGAAAGTCCCTTACCAATTGGCAAAATCAAAGGCTCAAACACATCAACCGAATGGAAAACAACTTTCATATTCCCGACTTGGTACAGTCATTTGTAGAAAATGATGGATTATACCTGGTTTTACAGCTAGCTAAACCTCTCACTTGTATGACAGTTGCATAAAATTCCATTAAATTGACAACAATGTGTGAACGAAAAAAAGACATAAAAGGTAAAAATGTCACAAATAGGGGTAGAGCAGTCAACATCATATTATAATCTTAATCACTATAAAAACAAACAAATATATCAACAAAGATAAACAAAATGACATAGAGACAAAGTACATCAGCAAAATGAAAGACAAGAATTCAAAAATGACAACATCTCAACAACACATTGGTGGAACCCATAAGTACAGAGCCACATCAAAAGGATATTACAAAAAGGACTAAACAGTTAAGGTTGATAATTTACAAAGACAAATAAAAGAACACTATAACACATAATAAACACGTCAGATGGGATAGGAAATACATGAATGTTAAAGATATCTACACGCTGATTTGTATTTTGACGAATGACGTTCTTGTTCTGATGATACGATTTATCAAATGTTTTAACAAGTTTGTGGTATCGAAATCCCGGATGTAAAAATGTTTCTGTAAAACAAAGATTTCTTTCGTTAAAATCAAGTACGTTGTTACATACACGAGTGCATCGAACAAGTTGAGATATATGAATCTATAAGATGGTACAAAGGGAACGTCACCATCTAAATTGATAATTGACAATAGGAAATAAAAAAAATCATCTCTTTTATCGTAAATTGTATTATTAAGCTTCCCCGTTATAGATATAGATATCAAGATCCAGGAATGGGCAGTATTCATTGATAGTAATAGCTTTATCTAAAGTAATTTCAACAGGATAAATCTATTAAGTGTCAAACTGATTTCGTCATTATTGAGAGCCAATATATCATCCAAATATCTAAATGAGTTATAAAATGTTTGTATCAGATGTTGTTTCGATAGGTTTTTGCTGATTTTAGTCATAAATTGTAACTTATAATAATACAGAAACAGGTCCATAAGAAGTGGTGCACAGTTAGTCCCCATTGGAATTCCGATAACTTGATTATATACGGAATATCCGTAGCGAACAAAAATTTTATGACTTGCCTGTGTCGATTCAACTCTCTATTCATGTGCTATACAAATCAACAGAGTCCACAAAAGGTCAATTTTGACGAATAAATCCTGAAATAGTTAGATGATTTATAAGAACTCCTCTACAAATGAATGTTTTGATATCGTATATTTACAGTTTTTTTTATTACATTAGGCATCTTACATTAGTCAGTTTAATCTCTTTTTTCTCTGTTAAAAAAAATTCAAAACGAATAGATATAAGAAGATGTGGTATGAGTGCCAATGAGACAACTCTCCATCCAAGTCAAAATTTATAAATGTAAACCATTATAGGTCAAAGTACGGTCTTCAACACGGAGCCTAGGCTCACACCGAACAGTAAGCTATAAAGGGCCCCAAAATTACTAGTGTAAAACCATTCAAACGGGAAAACCAACGGTCTAATCTATATAAAACGAGAAACGAGAAACACTTTTTATGAACCACATCAACAAACGACAAGTACTGAACATCAGATTCCTGACTTAGGACAGGTGCAAACAAATGCAGCGGGTTTAAACGTTTTAATGGTACCAAACCTTCACCCTTTTTCTGAAACAATAGTGTAACATCACAACATAGAAAGACACACTATAAAATATCAACTGAAATAGCTTAACTCAATCAAAGGACATAGTAACACCATTGAACATACACTGAACAAATAAATTTGACCTATGATACAATGTAAATTCAAAATAAATAAACTAAGGAAGAATAATAAAAGTAACATGTTATATCGGTATGAAATGTTAAACAATTTAAGAAAACAATATGCTCGAACAAAATATCAGCCATTTGCAATAACTTTAAACACAGGTAAATAAAATAATTTTGTTGTTAGGTATACGTATACAGTTACAATAGAGAAACGAATGTCTGTTTGCCGGATATTAAATGTATTTGAAAATACGTTGAATGTGTCTGGAAAAACCAGGCATATATAGTGTTGTATTGATTGGAAATTACAATGCCTTGTTGTAATTGGCTAAAAAAACATAAAATTCTTCCGGCTGGAGTAAATTATGACATTGTAGAGAAACTGTCTGTCATATTTTTAATTATACCATCAAAGATAATAATGTTATATTCTATTACGCAATTGTTCTTCAAAGATATGCACTTCTTCCGTATAAAGCAATGGACATTTCACTTTCATTTCTGATCAAATTATGTTATGAACAGAAAAATCAACTTTTAATTGTAGCCAACAAAAGACACAAATCAATAATAAAATGTAACAAAATTTATTATACAAAAGTTTACAAGAAGTATTACACAAAAAGAAATGTCAACTTAACTGTCAAAATATATGTCCAATCTTTTATCATTATATCCAATAGGTCACAATCTAGTATGTTGTAGTTTGTAAATAAAAGTGTCAATCCAACTGCTGAGAATATTAATGTCTATCGATGTCTTAGTCTATCTATGTCTGTGTCTATCTATGTCTGAGTCTATATCTGTCTTTAGGGTCTGCATACTTATATATATACTCAAACGGAAACTTCTAGATTACGCTAGATGTTTAAAATACGCATCTTTTGTTATGATCATTCTGGAAACGTTATGTAAGTGAAATAGAAAGTTCTAATCATTCCATGAGTATCAAAGATTGTTCCAGTGATTTCTAAACTGCATAGTTGTAACACAATGTGTATTATTTTGTACACAATATAAAACAATGTAAACATTCTTAGGCCACACAAAACAAGTTAGACCAACTAAATAAATATGATAGTTACAATATGATAACACCTCCCCCCTTAAAAAAAGTTTGAGTGTAACAAAACTTTTCATGAATAATATGTACAAAAATACATAGTATATACAAAGTGTTTCGATAAGTTCTAGATATAGCGTCTGCTATTACATTATCTTTACCTTTAATATGTTTTACAATAACATCATATTCCTGTAACAATAAACTCCACCTAGTCAATCTCTGGTTCTTGTTTCTCATTTTATGTATGAAGGTGAGAGGATTATGATCAGTATAAACAAGAATAGGATGGACAGTGGGATTTAAATATGCATCAAAATGTTGAAGTGCAGACAATAGTGCAAAACACTCCTTTTCAATAGTTGAATAATTTTTCTTATGTTTATCTAATTTCTTAGAAAAAATATGATATAGGTTTCTCAACATTATCATCTGTTTCTTGATATAAAACAGCTCCAACTCCTACATCGCTTGCATCAACGGCAAGTTTAAATTGTTTTTCAAAGTCTGGAGTGATCAGAACTGGACTATTAATTAAAAGTGATTTGCTATTTTCAAAAGCGTTTTGACAATTTTACTCCAGATGAATTTAGAATCTTTCCGTAAAAGATGAGTCAATGGTTGAACAACAGTAGCAAAATTTGAACAGAGTTTCCTGTAAAATCCAATCATGCCTAAATATCTCATAAGTTGTTTTTTATTTGTAGGAGGAGGAAATTTGTTAATTGCATCCACTTTAGCCATAATAGGTTTCACTTGACCTTGGCCAACTGTATGCCCTAAATAATTAACAGTGGCCTGGCAAAATTCACTTTACCAAGATTAACAGTCAAATTTCATTGTGACAATCTATCAGAAGTATCATATAAATGTGTTAAATGCTCTTCCCAGCTATCACTACATACAATACGATCATCAATATAAGCATAACAACAGTCTAAATCTTTTATAACATTATTGATCATTCTTTGAAATGTAGCTGGAGCACTTTTCATGCCAAACGACATTACAGTATATTGAAATAAGCCGTCTGGTGTGACAAAAGCTGACCTTTCAATAAATCAAATTTGCTCACAAATTTTGCTTTTCCAATATTATCAATGCAATCGTCTATCCTTGGAATCAGATAGGAATCAGATTTATAAACAGAATTTACTTTTCTGAAATCAGTTACGAAACGAAAGGTTTTATCTGGTTTGGGCACAAGGAGACTCGGAGAGCTCCATTCACTGTTACTTGGCTCAATAATATCATTGTCAAGCAGATATTTAATTTCTTGTCTCATAAATTCAAGTTTGAGTGAATTGAGCCGGTAAGGATGTTGCTTTATTGGAGAAGCATCACCTACATCGACATCATGACAAACAGCAGTGGTTTTGTTTGGCACATCAGGAAAAAGATTTTTAAAGAAAATACCAAAGCTTTTAATTTTTCTCTACGATCAAAAGACAGATGTGCAAGTTTTGAATCTAAATTTGACAAAATTTCTGAATTTTTCAATCTAACTGTCTCTTCCATAGTTTTAGAACTAAAAGGTGGTTCAATTATATCTGGTTTGTCATGATTGTTCTCCAATTTAACCATGGCTAAAGTGGCAACTGGTTTACTCTCACCTTCATTAGTACGCTCAAAATATGGTTTTAACATATTAATGTGACACACCCTATTTTGTTTACGCCGACCTGGTGTTTTTACAATATAATTCAAATCATTGATTTTAATCTCTATGGTATAAGGACCACAATATTTAGCTTGTAATGGATGTCCAGGGACTGGCAAAAATACAAGTACCTTATCACCTGGCTCAAAAACTCTGTCCCTGGCATCTTTATCATACCATATTTTCATCTTTTCTGAACAGTTTTTAAATTGTTCTGAGCAATTTGACAAGCAGTATACAATTTTTCTTTAAATCTAGATACATTGTCTAGAAGATTCAAGTCAGTGTGTTCAGTAAGCCATTTTTCCTTAATTAATTTTAAAGGTCCACTCACAGTGTGACCAAATACCAACTCAAAGGGACTAAAACCAAGGGATTCTTGAACAGCCTCTCGGACCGCAAAAAGTAAAAAGTGAACACCATCATCCCAGTCCCTGTCAAATTGAAGACAAAAAGTTCTAATCATGTTCTTCAATGTTTGATGAAAACGTTCTAAGGCACCTTGAGATTCTGGATGATAAGCACTTGATCTATACTGAGCAATCCCTAACTGGTACACGACTTGCTAAAATAAACCTGACATGAAATTTGAAATTTGGTCGGACTGTATAGACTTTGGAAGTCCTACTAACGTGAAAAATTTGATCAAGCTTTGACAATAGTAGGTCTCTTGATATTCCTTAACGGAATAGCCTCTGGAAAGCGAGTGGAGGTACACATGATTGTCAATAAATACGCATTTCCGGTCTTGGTCTTCGGTAAAGATCCAACGCAATCAATGAGTACTCGGCTGAAAGGTTCTTCAAATGCTGGAATAGGCAGAAGTGGTGCTGGTGGTATTTTCTGGTTAGGCTTACCAACAACCTGGCATATATGGCATAATTTGCAGTATTCTGCGACATCACTTCTTAGTCTTGACCAGTAAAAATGCTGTAAGATCTTAAGGCAAGTCTTCCTTATACCTAAGTGTCCAGTCAAGGGGGTGTCATGGGCAAGACCAATAATGTCTTGCCTATAAACATTAGGCACCACCACTTGGTATACCACTCTCCATTCCTCCTCTAGGGTAGCATCAGGGGCCTCCACTTTCTCATTAAAATGCCGTCTTGATGGTAATAGCATTCGGCCACTTTGTCTGCTTCCTCCTGTGGTTGAGCCTCTTGCGGAGCTGAAGAACCTCAGGGTCTTTATTTTGTTCTTCGACAAATTTCCTTTGGTCTAATGAATGGCTGTTTACGTCTGGCCATGGCATAATTACATTCTTGCTAATACTATGTGGTCTTATTACGGCCTTCTCTGAGCTACCGGGACCTTCAATATCGGCTAGAAAGGTGTCAGAAAGGTCCATGTAATCAAACTGGTCTTCTTGCAAATCCTCATTTTGTTGTTTTCTAGCCATCGCCCTAGTTACGACACAAGCTGGATACAGTTCAGCATCATCTTCAGATGATTTAACATCCACCACCGGTTCACTGGTAACAATTGGTTCAGCAACTACTTTGTTCCTAGTTAGATCATTTCCTAGCAATAAAACATCCTCAACAGGGAGATTAGGACGAACACCCACAACAACTGGTTCAGTTATAAAATCTGACTTCAGATAAATACGATGGAGGGGAACATCTATACAACCTAACTCCACACCTTGTAACAAAACGGAGGCACCAACAGAAGTCTCCTCGGACAAAGGCAACACACCTTCTAACAATAAAGACTGAGAAGCTCCAGTGTCCCGTAAAATCTTAATAGGCTGAGGAGTAGTATTATTAACAATAGATACAAACCCATCAGACATAAAGAGTTTATAATCCTCCATGTAATCACAAAAACTGGACTTAAAAGCATGACTCGCAGGACATTCCAACGTATTGGTAACACAGGGTGTCGTACAAGCACTGGGTTTGGGCTTATTATCTCTTTCATTCTTCTTCTGGAGTCTAAAACAATCAGCCATCAGGTGACCATTCTTCTTACAATAAGCACAAGTCAGTGACTTCTTCTCAAAAGTATCAAATTTTGGACTAGACATATTATAACTGGACTGACTCTTATTCTGTGCAACAGGCTTACTATCAGTACGCTCAGTACTTTGATTTTTGTAATTTGCACTCGAAGTATTAAAATTTTGACCTTTGAAACTTCTCTTATGTGAAAGGGTATAATTATCGGATATAACAGCTGCATCTTGTAATGTCTCAACAGTTTTGTCATCTAAATGTGTTTTTAAGTCTAAATGAACACACTGCTTGAACTCTTCTAATAACATCAATTGTCTTAAATTATCAAAATTTTATTTATTTTCTTTGACGTAAGCCATTTATCAAATAGATCTTCTTTTTCCCTAGCAAATTCAACAAAGATTTGTGAATCAAACTTTTTATAAGACCTAAATTTCTGTCAATATGCTTCTGGCACTACCTCATAAGCTTTCAAAACTTCTTTTTTAACCGTGTCATAATCAGAACTATTTTCTGATGAAAATGCTGAGTAAATTTCAGCGGCCTTGCTCTCAAAAACACTTTGCAGCATTGTAGTCCAAAAAAGCTTCGGCCATTTCAAATTTTGAGCAATTTTCTCAAACTGTGGAAAAAATTTGTCAACTGTTTTTTCACAAAATTTGGGAACCAAACGTATATTTTTTGCTGCATCAAAATTAAAATGTTCTGATTTTGATTGGAATTTAGTGTTGCTTTCTTCTTTTGCCATTTCAATTTTCATTTTTTCAATCTCTTACCTTTCCCTCATTTCAAGTTCTGCCTGTTTTAATTTCAATTCATCTTGTTTTAATTTAAATTCATCTTCTTTTTTTTCTCCATTTCTAACCTTTCTTCTTTTTCTTTTTTCTCCATCTCTAACCTTCCTTCTTTTTCTTTTTTCTCCATCTCTAACCTTTCCTTCATTTCGAGTTTTACCTGTCTTTCTTCTTTTTCCAATTGTTTAATTTTGAGTTCATGTTCTAATTCAAGTTGTTTTAATTTGATAGCGTCAACATTTTCGACCTTGAGTTCAAGAGCCTCTTCACCAAATACTTCTGAGTCAACTAAATAATCTATTACCAAATTTTTTATAATTTGTTTTCTCATAGATACTCTAAAGTCTAATTTCAGATGTTTAGCAAGCAACACTAATTCCTTTTTCTTTAAATTATCAAACCCTTCCAGGTCTGGCGTGTTCAAAAATTTACCGGCATCAAATGCCATTTTGTAGAATTTTGTTGGCTAGTTCTAATAAAAATACTGAAAAAATTTTCAATGAGATATTTACGTTATCCCGGACACGAGACCCCAATTTCTGTTATGAACAGAAAAATCGACTTTTAATTGTAGCCAACAAAAGACACAAATCAATAATAAAATTTAACAAGATTTATTATACACAAGTTTACAAGAAGTATTACACAAAAAGAAATGTCAACTTAACTGTCAAAATATATGTCCAGTCTTTTATCTTTTCTTTATCCGGAAATCTTCTCGGAATCCACAGAATATTATATCCAATAGGTCACAATCTAGTATGTTGTAGTTTGTAAATAAAAGTGTCAATCCAACTGCTGAGAATATTAATGTCTATCGATGTCTAAGTCTATCTATGTCTGTGTCTATCTATGTCTGAGTCTATATCTGTCTTTAGGGTCTGCATACTTATATATATACTCAAACGGAAACTTCTAGATAACGCTAGATGTTTAAATTACGCATCTTTTATTATGATCATTCTAGAAACGTTATGTAAGTGAAATAGAAAGTTCTAATCATTCCATGAGTATCAATGATTGTTCCAGTGATTTCTAAACTGCATAGTTGTAACACAATGTGTATTATTTTGTACACAATATAAAACAATGTAAACATTCTTAGGCCACACAAAACAAGTTAGGCCAACTAAATAAATATGATAGTTACAATATCATAACAATTATTTTACATGATCTGTGACCCTAAAGCAATACATGTTTTGTTATAGATATATTTATTCGGTATCTTTAAGGAAAATCAAACAAAGTTTAATTTTAACTATTTAACTAAGAATCTGTGTCCGGTCTTTAAAATTTTGTATATTTTCTTACCAGTAAAATATATAAGCTTTGTGTGTAAAACTTATGATTAGTTTGTGTTTTGATATTAAGAGTAATACAAACAAACAAAAAGACTTTTTTTTGGCATCGTTAAAATTATTTTTGTAACCTTATTTACATGGTAATTTAAAATGGTTAAACATAAAAATTGATAAGTCAAAGGCAAAAACAGGATTTGTAACCGCTCGACTCCGAAGGCATTTGGAAAAAAACTTTCTTTAAAGTTGTCTTGGCTTCTACGAAAGGAAATGATTTAATATTTGGTATGCAGCTTAAAAGAGTAGTGAGTTAGCATTTTTTAAATACGCCATGTAGGGACTCTCTGTTTACCGATATTTAGAAACTATTTTATAGCACTCCTAAAGAGTAGGATTAGAAATATAACTTAGTTTTCCTCTTTGTGATATTAAGTCTTCACATTCATTTCATATCTCTGCCATTAATATTTTGAAGCAAGTTTAATTTAGTTCTTGTGTGTTTTGTTGTTGTTGTAAATCACAGCAACATCAATGCAATGTAATACAATGTAATATAATACAATACAATACAATACAATACAATACAATACAATACAATACAATACAATACAATATAATACAATAAAATACAATACAATACAATATAAAATACGATACAATAGTATTCATACCATACTGAATATGATTTCAATGATTGGGTAAATAAAATATGCAACATAAATACATGTATAAATAGAATAAATCTGCATATGATATATTGGTGACTTTACAAAAAAACACCAATATCGATTCCACTTCGAATACAACATTTCATATAATAAAGGGGCCATCTCTTAAATCAATGATACATTAGAACATTTCTTTCTTGAACAATTGCTTTAACAATTTATAAAGGCTATAATTGCTATACGTATCTTTGTTGCTTAAAAGCAAAATTATTTTGTTTCATTAGAAATATTTACTAAAATTGATTTTACTAATTGATATCATAATGTTGATCAAAGTGTGATTTGCGTTCTGTTATCAAGCATGGGCACTACATCAATTATTTGAAAAAACATTGAATGTGTCTGGAAAAAACAGGCATATTCTGGGGCCCTTTATAGCTTACTGTTCGGTGTGAGCCTAGGCTCCGTGTTGAAGACCGTACTTTGACCTATAATGGTTTACATTTATAAATTTTGACTTGGATGGAGAGTTGTCTCATTGGCACTCATACCACATCTTCTTATATCTATATATGTAGTGTTGTATTGATAGGACAATACAATGCTTGTTGTACTCGGCTGAATAAACAAAATTACATTTTATTTCATTAACATCCAAGATACAATATCTTCCCACCTCTTTTAGATAATGTTGACACTCTAAATTTAGTGAACAATCTTTCATTTTTAGTACCACTACCTACATATTGTTCAATTAAAAACAAACGAATCAAAATTTACGAATTGTCATTAACGTGATTTCTACATTGGACATCTGTCCTTTGTCTTTACAACATCCTGTCTGCAAAGCCAACATAAATGTGCAGAATCGTTTCGAAACTATCGGATTCATATTCATCTGCGATAATTTGCGACAAAATTGTTGACAATTATTTTGCAAAATAAAATAACCTTTGTTTCAATTACTTTTTTCTTTAGATCAATATTAATGCTGTTTACATATTTATCAACAACAATTATACACATGTTTTTCTATTAAGTTTATCAAAATCACTTCCAAAAATATTTGGAATATTTTAGAACGTGCTTTTTTATCTAGTAAATGATTTAAACAAGATTAACAAGTCAACACTCTTAAAAAAACCCAGGGTACTTATAGATGAAACTCAGTACTTCCCTGTTTAAATCTTTGATCTTGTCAATGCAGATAACTTTTTACTATCCGACAAGACGATTTTTTTTAATTGGTGCATTATATTGAGAGCATTTGAAAGGTATGTTTCGTTGGAATAAGGGGATTATCATAATTGAGAATTATTGACAAAATAATAAAACATACTATATGAAAGGTAAGTCTATAGAAAAAAAGTGTTCAACTTTTTGATTATTAAAAAAAAAAAAATCTAAAACCTCATATTTTGCATTCTTATGGTATATGAGTTTTCACAAACATTCTTTTATCAAACCACAAGGAAAAAGACTAAACATTCGTGGACAACTTCAAATGCAAACGTGCTGTAACGCAAAAATAAAGACCATGTTGCAACCAAGTCAATGTTAAACGTACATTTTTCAACATTGAATATTCCACTTATATGTCCAAATAACATTGACATCGAATCATACTTTAACGGAACTGTACATATTTAAAAGTAATTACCTTTGAAGCTGATAAAAGTGTACTTCGCGTCACATGACATGATGCATTTCCTAAATTGTTGCAGAAATTCTCTATTTTCTTCAAAAATGATTGCGTTTAGTATAGACATCATTAAAGTTCGTTTACGTGTGGAGATAACTAATTTGAAAAATATTGTCGGTACTTAAATTCAGTAATGACACTTTGTGTATATGTTTGTTCAATTGTCGCCTCTGCTTAGCTATTTTATATGTGCTATTATTTTTATTACAATTGAATCAGATAAAATATTGAATTCAACATGGAAGCCATGGTTAAGGAAGTTACTGTGTTCGATATGCTAGAAGGCGGAGCCTAATTCTTATCAAGACATATCGAGGCAAATACAATTCTTTAACAACCATTTTAATCACATTGGCACAAAGACTTTTCTTATATAAATAACATCATACTCAGGCGCGGATCCAGTCATTTTTGAAAGGGGGATTCCAACAGATATATGTCATACAAAAAGGGGTTTTCAACAATATGTCCCCATACACAAGCATTAGTTGTCAAACAAAAAGGGGGTTTCCAACTCCCGAACCCCCTTCTGGATCCAATATTGATACTACACAGTGCCGAACACAAATTCAAGAGGTATGCATATTTGATATCAGTTTCAAATAATTGTAGCTTTGTAACCAGGAGGACTAATTTGTAAATATATACGCTTGATGAATTTACAAATATTTATATGTTTAGCTCTATTCTTAGAATGAAATAAACTTCCAAACTTTAACATGTTAGCTCTGCGAAATATAAGCAGCTTTAATACAGTTTACTCTAGCTTCTGAATAAGATGAATATTAAAATATATATATATTGAAATTCCTCGTCATTCATTTGACTTTAGTATATATTAAAAACACGCTCTTTTCTAATACCAATCCACCGTCCGATTTCAATTGGTAAATTGTGATTACCTGTGAAAAAGTCATGCTATCTGTGTCATGTGGTCGGATAGTGTATTTGAATAATTTGCATACTGAAACTGATTTTCTTTAAAAATCTATATTTTATGTCCGTTTAAATTGTTTCCGAATGAACCGTCTTATAATGTTTTGCTTCAAACTAATACAATGTACTTAACTGCTGACAATTCAATTTGTTTTGTGCTTACCATGAACACTGTGCAGGACAAATTTGCCATTCCAGAATTGGCAATTCAGACTTTGTTGTTTTACAAGATAACAAAATATTTTTGGCCAAGTGATAGATAATTAGAAAAAATTTCCACATGTCCCAACATGTCACTGTTGTCACTATTGTCACTACATCTGATTAAAAGTACATTTCCATGGGAAAATTTAAAGTTTCCATCGAAAAAGTACTTTTCCATGGGAAGTTTAAAGTTCCCATCGGAACTTTAATGTTCCCATGGAAAACAAGAATACTGAAAGTTCCTTGGGAATTTAACTTTTCCTACGGGAACAATTTATCTTCCCATGGGAACAAATCTTCTTCCCATGGGAACATATATTTTACGATGGGAACATTTATTCCTTTTGAATGTTTTTTTTTCTCCCAGAAAAATTGAAATTTGTTGAAAATACAGGATTTATGTTAAATTATTGCAGTAAGCAGGTTTTCTACAAAATATTAATATGGTTGTGTATCGAAAGTTGCACTCAACATGCAAGTTCCATTAAACCATGATTATCCAGTAAAATACGAAGCAATGATAAGAAAGTTTGATTAATTAAGTTGTGCGTGTGTGTTGTGATAACAAAATATTCTTTTGCAATATTTATGTACACTTTGATTCTTTCGTTTACCGTAAATTTTATTCAACTGTTACATAAATAAAAAAAATGTACATCCTTTTAAATGCTGACTGCATGGTTAGAACTGTATGTATTAAAGGCGTTATTGTGTCATGGAAGGATTTCAAATACATTATTTGCATTGACCTGTATAAAAATTCCTATCAAAGCCTCTGACAAAATGTTTGTCACCAACATTATTTGGAAATAAAAATGAATAAGAGGAGATAAAGGTATAAATCAACGAGACCGCAATCCAACAACACAGAATAGCTTATGTTGTCAGTTTAAAAAATACAAATAGTTTAAATAGAGGCATTGACAAAACTACCATCAACACTAAATAAGAATAGAAACATTAAAACATGGCAAATGATAACACTGATTACCACTGGCAAAGTTCCAGATTGGGGACAGGACCATAAAGATATGTTGGGGCTAAACGTATTAAAAATTCATTCTGATAGGGAATCAATTTATCCATAACAGAAAATATAGAGGGCTTGATAGCAATATAAATAAACATGTTTAAACAAAAACAATTTCATCTTATCTCGGAATATGAGAACTGTAACTGTATTTTTCTCCTTTTTCAACTTTCTGGTAGATATACAATGAAACTCTTAATTTTCTTTATCATTGTCTATAATAAAAGTACAACAAATTGGAAGTCCTAAAATAAACAAAATACTTCCACATAGCAGAATTTATTGTAATTCATAACATTTGAAAGTAATAACATTGTCAGGACAGCAATTCAAAATTAATGTGTTTGTATGTCGTTGGTTTGTGTCTGTCATATTTTTTTTTCGTAATTTGTATTGTACAATGTATAGATTGGGTCGTTAGTTTTCTCGTTTGAATTGTTTCACATGTTTCATGTCGGGGCTTTTATCATAGCTGACTATACGATATGGGTTTTTCTCGTTGTTGAAGGCCGTATGGTGACCTTTTTGTTATTTGAACTCTGGTACATTTGTAGATAGTTGTTTCATTGGCAGTCATACCATTTCTCCTAATTTGTTATATTAGCATTATTCAAAAGAGATTAAATAAATTTAAACCATACAAATGATATATAGTTCTTGTTGCTAGTCTATAAGTCCTTTTCGTATTATTGTGTATTCCTAGCAAAGAATTGATGTTTTACTACAAATGTATTCAATATGTAAAAGTGTAAGAAGTTTTTTAGATCTTTGCCAAAAATTATCTAAAACTATATATAATTTGTGACTTCTTGTCTTTCAATTTTTCTTATGACCTTCTGTCCTGCCTTCTTATTGATGAATGTAGGAGGAAAAGTCATAGGAAATAAACATGATAAAGTCACAATAATAAATTAATAACTTATTCTTGAATTATTTTTACCTTGTATAAAAATTTGTTTTTCTTTTATTCTAAGATTTTCTTTTCAAAAATCTTTAAACTGTTTTTTCCTTGCCTACCCGGTTTCTCTAAGAGTGCACATAGTGTTGGTGTTGAAAACGACAATTATCATAATTTAGAATTTATGTTGACACAGAGATTATTTGTTTTATTTCATCATAGTCAAATAATCTGAAAGCTTTTCTCCATTTACAATTCGTCAAGAAACCTGGAGCTGCACTAGATATATATATATATACATATATATATATATATATATATATATATATATATATATATATATATATATATATATATATATATATAGATATATATATATAGATATATATATATATATATATATATATATATATATATATATATATATATATATATATATATATATATATATATATATATATATATATATATATATATATATATATATATATATATATATAATTATGAATAGCAACATTTGGTACACCAAGAAATACACTTAAAAAAAAGAACTTCAAGTGAGGATTTGCCAAATTAAAAGGAAATTGCTGAGTTGACTATACACCGGTACTTTTAGACAACATTATATCAATATAAGCATATATAATATTTCATATGGAAATTGATTTTCTTGAGATGTAGCTGCAAATAATGCACTTTTCAACTATTGGTATATATAAGACGGAGTACGTCATAAAATCGTGTAAAACGCAACGAACCAGACCTGATGTACTGAATTTTGACTATCATGTGTAAGAAATATTTGCCACTGACGCTCAGTTGTTGATTCAGTATTGGTGCTTACATTACTATAATATATGGATATATACTTTTGTACCAAGCATTACACTACTACAACTACAACTCTAAAGCAATTTTAATAGATTTATACATGTATATTATAAATACTTGTATTGAATTGGATTGGCGTGGCTCATTTCTCGAAAACATCATTTCAGTTCTGACATTATCAAGATTAAACTTTCGATATTCAGAAAAAAAAAAAAAAAAAAACAGAAGAATAGTTAGAAAATGGCGACTTAAGAAACTTCAAGACCAGGACGGCATAATGCGGTCAGACGGTCGAGCATGCAGACTTTTAAAATGTGTAGATTTCTAGTCTTAGGTAGAGTTGTCTCATAAGCAGTCACACCACAACTCCTTTTTATAAGTATCCAATAAACCTTTGATTTCTTCATTAGATGGGTGTGGTCAGAAACATCTTATTTCTAACACCAAGCCGTTTTCAAATGAATTTAGTTTTCATTCACGTGTCATTTGTGACTCATTTTGGGCTTGAAATTGTAAATTTAACAATTCTTCTACAAAGGACTTTTAATTGAACAATTTGAAAAAGTGGCTCTCAAAATGGATTTTATGTCACAAAGGTTGCTTCGGTTTGAGGCAATAACACTTTTTAAGCATGTCGTTTTAAATGTGGTCTTTAAACACAAGATTTGAGCAAAACATTACAGTAGCTTTATATTTTATATGAGAAAACTTTGCACTTTATGTTTAATGTGACGTGTCTTTTGTCCATGAGTATATCATAGGCATACATATATGAGGGAATGGATTGAGTCTTTCATTTCTGTATTCTTTTTTTTTAGGTCATTTTCTCTGTGTGCCCATTATTCTCTATTCTTTATATTTTAGCTCCCCGTTATTCTCTATTCTCTATGTTTTGGTCCATGTTTCTCCATTCTTTATAATTTTAGCTCATTATTCTCTATTCTGTAAACCCCATCTAGACCCTCATACATTGCGAGAAGGGAATGAAAAATATATTTAGAAAACATACCTTTAAATCTTGCTTAGGCTGTGCTTTGTTCTTAAATGTCCAAGGAAACCAGAAACTGAAGAATATGTATAGTCACAATCAGGGCAATATCTATATATGAGACAATATCTGAAAAGTCTAATTTTTGACAATAGGAAAACCAAACAAATTGTCTTTAGAACCGGTATTTTAATAGCACAAATCGAAGAACACACATTGAGGATCTAGGAACTGTTGTCTGTAATTCAAACAATTGTTAAATGTTGTAACAATGGCAATTTTAAAATGACACAAAAATTCTTGTTCTTTCCTGTTACCAAAGTGAATCAATTTAAAAAAGTTTCTAACGGGAATAAGGAACAAGTTTAAGATACTATTTATGGTTTACTAGTATATAATGCAATAGTTTATCAAATGCCAATTATTTATTTTAGCATTTGTAATACAAAAGGTTAAGAAATATACTAAAATATAGTCAGATATGTCGGTAACATGAAAGAATCTTGAGTAACAGGACAACGGTAACAGAACAGAGTTGGTAACAGGAAGGATTTTTTTATCAAAAGTTAAAACCTATTTTTCATTCATTATACTGTATATTATGTTGAGATTTATTTAATATGATGATGATTACTTATATTAAATAAAATAGTTGACATATAGTAGATTAACTTTTGATTCATCAGTGAAATTGTCTTGAACATCCTTCCTGTTACTGATTATGGTTATGCTGTTACTTTTATCAGGTAACATGAGAGAACGTAACAGAAAGGAATTACGCAGTACATTTTGTCCTTTTATTCGAATTGTGTAGAAGTTTACGTCCATCTACATATCAATTTAATAAGATACCATAAAACACATGTACTGTTATAGTGCTGACAATGAAATATTCTCAGAAGGTACACAAAAGGCTGTAACAGGAGAGAACAACAAAATTATTTTCTCTAAATTCTGATCTTTGGGAGTTTGGATTTTTCAAACTGGCTGCCATTCACTTATACATATGGAGTCATACATTCAGGAAATGATGCTCTTCTCATTGCATTACAAGAAATAAAATTTTGGTCTTTCGGACGTTTCCACAGGTGAAAAAAACCTAGTGGTAACAGGAGGAAATTACCCTTGGGACAACATTTCATAGAGCCTTAAAATGCAAAATTTTATCACATGCTTTAGTTATAACAAAATCAGACCAGTAAGGGACAAGTTTTCTATATAATCTATCATATTTGTGAAAATTGGAAGCCTGTTTACTTGATTAAGATATTTTTATATGATTTAGTTTTTGAAAACAACACGGGACAACATGATTTTTTTTTTTTTGGGGTTGAGCATTTAAATTATAATATTTTATTAGAAGAAATATAAGAAATAGTGTTTAAATGGCAATAGTTGTTGCATTATATACTCTAGTTAATACTGAAACTTAAAATTTTCCAAAAGATGCCTGAATAAAAAATAATTGCAGGTGAAAGATGGAACATGGAAATTAGACTTTTCAGATATTGTCTCATATATTTATATTTTTAACTATTATACCAAGAAAAACATCCTCATTAATTTATTTCTTTAGAAAAGAATATTGAGTAGGAAAAAACTCGCCACTTTCATTAACAGAATAAGCATAGACTGGAATAAAAGAGATAAAAAGGGATGTCAATCGGAAGACTCTAAAAGAATTGGTTAACAAATAAATATCACGTTGGGAAAACTTTGCATTTAAATTTTGTCAGATTTCTATAACTTACAGCTTCTTGCATAATTACCACATCTTTTACACTACATTTGTTTTTTTCTTTTTTTTTTTTTTTTTTTTGGGATATGTACTAAACATTAAAAAAAAAACGCAATCGGCTATTACTGAATCTTTTTTTTCCCATTTTTATAAAGGTCTGTTTAATCATCAAGTGTGTAGGGTTTACTACAATAAACGGAGCCTTCGTGTATCTTGGGCACCAGCTGTGAAATCAAAATTCATCTCCCATGCTTGTGAAACTACCTGTCTTTACAGGTAAAATATTTGTAAAATAATGAACGGACCTGTAGTGAAACAGTGTACGACAAATGAGAATAATCTGTACACATTCAGATCCATTCACATTTTCAAGAGTAAAACTATTAATGATTAAAAAATATATCTTGCTTTTTTTTTATTTCATTTTGTTTAGTTTATTTCCTTTTTAAAGAGAATAATACCCGATATTGATTAGGTACAAAAGCGGGAACAGTGATTATATGTCGTCTGCTACGGTTAAATACGAAACTGAAGTTCCTAGCTGTTCATACGAAAAGGGCACTCGAAAAATAATGAATACAATACTCAACAGCATGGCCACAGCTGCATGCGGGATTAAGTTTAATATTAACACGGTGATCTGTATTTAAAGAACTGCGCATATTTTCCAACCGTGTATGAATAATATATGGTTTTCTATCACCATAACTAAAGAAGGAGGGTGGATGTATTAATATTTTGTGGAAGTTCATATGACGGGGTTTAGATTATTCCATTCAATAGTAGTAGATGAAAAAACTGGTTATATCTAGTCTATAACGGGAACTACATGGTTGTTACTATTTCGCCAATCATATGTAATTAGATATTTGACCAAGAAGTGGGAGCATTAATCGCAGAGATGATCAAGTCCTGTTATGTAAAGAATAGCACACATTGAGATGTCTTGAATTTCTTCTGTCTACTAGCAATTCCAAGCCTATTTCGAAATGTAAAGATTCTGACTAGCACACACTGGCAACAAGTTACTATTCTTCCTGCTCCCAACTTAACATGTTCTAAATTATTAGAATCTTGTTGAGTACAATTATCTCGTAACGCACATGCGCATTCCACAATTGGTCTAATGAATGTTAAGTAAATACGAGCAAGATAATTTCTATTCAATACATATTTCAACTTTTAAGAACATTAAATCTTGTGCTTGCACAATTTATTATTTTCTACATGTGTATGAAATTTGCCTGGTTGATACATTCTGTGCATTTTCCGGCTCGAAGTTATCAAGATTCATGTGTTAAAGCAATACTGTGTGATGATTTTAACTTAATGTAGACTGAATTATGTAAAGTGATGTGTATTCATATTCAATTTATTCAGCAAAGTGTATCACTATCAACGGTTGGGAGGTGGTTGGGAGGAGGGGAAGGTATTTTAGCGCATAGATAGGACTTTTAGCGAAAAACAGTCGGACGTTTTAGCGCCAAAGTATAGTCCGTTTTAGCGCCAGATTTTAACCCATTTTACCGAAAAGTGAAATTATCAGTGCCATTTTAGAGAATGTTATTTATTCATTGTAGAATAATAAATTTTAATATAGTATCATAATAGCATAATAAAAGTATATAACGCCCAAAAAAGAGCAATAAAAGTATAAAAAGTTAACTCATTTTTAATAGTCAATTTATGTACCAATGACCGTACGGACATGTAATGCACAGGCACTTGTCTCTAAATTTTTGCACTTGTCTGTGATGTAACGAGCTCTTTGTATACCCCTGTAGAAGATTGTTCATAAAATTTCGATAGGAACTGTTTCTTCTCTTCGTCTTGTATAGACATGTTGTAGAGCTTCTTAATATATTTTGTTCAAGAAAGCAAAATGGCTGGGTGACGTTAGCCATCACATGTCGCACTTTTATTTCCTTTGTCTGTTTCAACAACATTTATGTTCATAACGAAAAAAATTGTAATGCAACTTAAACATTTTATATTTTTAAACCAAGCATAAATTAATAGTACTGTTCATGGTTTTAGTATTGTGATTTTCATTCAACCGGGTAAGTTTTCGCTAAAATGGGCTATTGAAAATACAGGAGAACGGATTAATTCGGTGCTAAAAGGGTATATAATGTCTCCGCTAAAATAGAGTTTTAAATGTTTTGCTAAAGGTCTATCAATACGTTTTGTATTACATAACGTCCCAGACATGTTATAACATTCATTTCCGGTACACTCATACTAATAAGCTGTGAAGTGGGCGTTAACGGAGCAATTTCAATTAGTCAAATGAAATTAAGGTATTGTCATTCTGCAATGACCTGAAATTTACCAGTGAATTTTAACTTGGTATAGTTTTCTAAAATGTTAAATGCATCATTATTTCACCGCAGCTTTGGGCATGACCCTTCCTGTTTTTTTTTTTTTTTTTCTCTCTCATTTTTTGTGTTTCAGATTAGATAATAAACATTCTTTTAATATTTCGATTATTTTCCCTTATATTTTACAATAACTGTAGTTTTATTCGTGCTTCGACTAAAAAGATCTATAAATGCCTTCTATATATATATTTGTGGTTGGGTTGCTATGTCATTGACGTATATATGAACCACAACTCCTTTTATTTATTTATATAGCAGAGAGATATATAGTGTAACTTCTGTAGAAATCCAGACGTACTTATGAAAAGAATGAAAAAATTAATAAATGATCAGCAAAGAGCCACACACACAAAATTGTTACAGTTACAGTTACAGACATATAATTCCTCAAGAATTTAAACATCCCTTGCTGTTAATATTTTGAATTTGAGCTGACGGTAAATACCGAAGCGCTTCGAACGCACCAAATTTATAGTGTTATATTTTCATTTTACAGAGAGTGGAATATAAAATCATAGTTTCGGTAGATAGATAATTTTCCAGTAGTACAAGTACATTGCAAGTACTATAATACATTTGAAATGCAAATACTCGCAAAATTGAGTAATAATTAATCAAGTAGAACAATCATGGTGTAGCTCAAATCATGGAAGTATTATATTAACAGTATAATACTTTCATGCTCAAATCAACTGATAAACATTAATTGTCCTATCAACGCGCATAACACTGAAATACAACCAGTTCACGTGAGAGAAATTTTGTCTCGGTTTTAAACTACCACCCTTCTTTCCCCTCTTTAACATGTTTTGACAGTTAAAAATTTGAAAACTCTCAATAAATCTGATCAATATTTTAATCAATTTAACTTTAAACCAAGTGTAGCAAAGATTATTCTCAAAGTACACATTAATTGTAACTTGTGTAACGCTAAAACTGTTTCTATAATTGGTCTGTCATGTCGGAATTACTGAATTACTTTCACAGTCAGATCATGGTGCAAGCAATTAAATACCGACATGTCACCAATGTATAGACTTTGGAGTCCTACTAACGTGAAAAATTTGACAAGCTTTGACAATAGTAGGTCTCTTGATATTCCTTAACGGAATAGCCTCTGGAAAGCAGTGGAGGTACACATGATTGTCAATAAATACGGATTTCGGTCTTGGTCTTCAGTAGATCCAACGCAATCAATGAGTACTCGGCTGAAAGGTTCTTCAAATGCTGGAATAGGGAAGTGGTGCTGGTGGTATTTTCTGGTTAGGCTTACCAACAACCTGGCATATATGGCATAATTTGCAGTATTCTGCGACATCACTTCTTAGTCTTGACCAGTAAAAATGCTGTAAGATCTTAAGGCAAGTCTTCCTTATACCTAAGTGTCCAGTCAAGAAGTGTCATGGGCAAGACCAATAATGTCTTGCCTATAAACATTAGGCACCACCACTTGGTATACCACTCTCCATTCCTCCTCTAGGGTAGCATCAGGGGCCTCCACTTTCTCATTAAAATGCCGTCTTGATGGTAATAGCATTCAACTACTTCCTCCTGTGGTTGAGCCTCTTGCGGAGCTGAAGAACCTCAGGGTCTATTTTGTTCTTCGACAAATTTCCTTTGGTCTAATGAATGGCTGTTTACGTCTGGCCATGGCATAATTACATTCTTGCTAATACTATGGTCTTATGCGGCCTTCTCTGAGCTACCGGACCTTCAATATCGGCTAGAAAGGTGTCAGAAAGGTCCATGTAATCAAACTGGTCTTCTTGCAAATCCTCATTTTGTTGTTTTCTAGCCATCGCCCTAGTTACGACACAAGCTGGATACAGTTCAGCATCATCTTCAGATGATTTAACATCCACCACCGGTTCACTGGTAACAATTGGTTCAGCAACTACTTTGTTCCTAGTTAGATCATTTCCTAGCAATAAAACATCCTCAACAGGAGATTAGGACGAACACCCACAACAACTGGTTCAGTTATAAAATCTGACTTCAGATAAATACGATGGAGGAACATCTATACAACCTAACTCCACACCTTAACAAAACAGGCACCAACAGAAGTCTCCTCGGACAAAGGCAACACACCTTCTAACAATAAAGACTGAGAAGCTCCAGTGTCCCGTAAAATCTTAATAGGCTGAGGTAGTATTATTAACAATAGATACAAACCCATCAGACATAAAGAGTTTATAATCCTCCATGTAATCACAAAACTGGACTTAAAAGCATGACTCAGATCATTCCAACGTATTGGTAACACAGGGTGTCGTACAAGCACTGGGTTTGGGCAATATCTCTTTCATTCTTCTTCTGAGTCTAAAACAATCAGCCATCAGGTGACCATTCTTCTTACAATAAGCATAAGTCAGTGACTTCTTCTCAAAAGTATCAAATTTTGGACTAGACATATTATAACTGGACTGACTCTTATTCTGTGCAAGGGCTTACTATCAGTACGCTCAGTACTTTGATTTTGTAATTTGCACTCGAAGTAAAAATTTTGACCTTTGAAACTTCTCTTATGTGAAAGGTATAATTATCGGATATAACAGCTGCATCTTGTAATGTCTCAACAGTTTTGTCATCTAAATGTGTTTTTAAGTCTAAATGAACTGCTTGAACTCTTCTAATAACATCAATTGTCTTAAATTATCAAAAATTTTATTTATTTTCTTTGACGTAAGCCATTTATCAAATAGATCTTCTTTTCCTAGCAAATTCAACAAGATTTGTGAATCAAACTTTTATAAGACCTAAATTTCTGTCAATATGCTTCTGCACTACCTCATAAGCTTTCAAACTTCTTTTTAACCGTGTCATAATCAGAACTATTTTCTGATGAAAATGCTGAGTAAATTTCAGCGGCCTTGCTCTCAAAAACACTTTGCAGCATTGTAGTCAAAAAGCTTCGGCCATTTCAAATTTTGAGCAATTTTCAAAACTGTGGAAAAAAATTTGTCAACTGTTTTTCAAAATTTGGGAACCAACGTATATTTTTGCCATCAAAATTAAAATTCTGATTTTGATTGAATTTAGTGTTGCTTTCTTCTTTGCCATTTCAATTTTCATTTTTCAATCTCTTACCTTTCCCTCATTTCAAGTTCTGCCTGTTTTAATTTCAATTCATCTTGTTTTAATTTAAATTCATCTTCTTTTCTCATTTCTAACTTTCTTCTTTTTCTCCATCTCTAACCTTCCTTCTTTTCTTTTTCTCCATCTCTCCTTTCCTTCAGTTTTTATGTCTTTCTTCTTTTCCAATTGTTTAATTTTGAGTTCATGTTCTAATTCAAGTTGTTTTAATTTGATAGCGTCAACATTTTCGACCTTGAGTTCAAGAGCCTCTTCACCAAATACTTGGAGTCAACTAAATAATCTATTACCAAATTTTATAATTTGTTTTCTCATAGATACTCTAAAGTCTAATTTCAGATGTTTAGCAGCAACACTAATTCCTTTTTTTAAATTATCAAACCCTTCCAGGTCTGGCGTGTTCAAAAATTTACCGGCATCAAATGCCATTTTGTAGAATTTGTTGGCTAGTTCTAATACTGAAAAAATTTTCAATGAGATATTTACGTTATCCGGACACGAGACCCCAATTTCTGTTATGAACAGAAAAATCGACTTTTAATTGTAGTCAACAAAGACACAAATCAATAATAAAATTTAACAAGATTTATTATACACAAGTTTACAAGAAGTACACAAAAGAAATGTCAACAACTGTCAAAATATGTCCAGTCTTTATCTTTCTTTATCAATCTTCTCGGAATCCACAGAATATTATATCCAATAGGTCACAATCTAGTATGTTGTAGTTTGTAAATAAAGTGTCAATCCAACTGCTGAGAATATTAATGTCTATCGATGTCTAAGTCTATCTATGTCTGTGTCTCTATGTCTGAGTCTATATCTGTCTTTAGGGTCTGCATACTTATATATACTCAAACGGAAACTTCTAGATAACGCTAGATGTTTAAATTACGCATCTTTTTATTATGATCATTCTAGAAACGTTATGTAAGTGAAATAGAAAGTTCTAATCATTCCATGAGTATCAATGATTGTTCCAGTGATTTCTAAACTGCATAGTTGTAACACAATGTGTATTATTTTGTACACAATATAAAACAATGTAAACATTCTTAGGCCACACAAACAAGTTAGGCCAACTAAATAAATATGATAGTTACAATATCATAACAATTATTTTACATGATCTGTGACCCTAAAGCAATACATGTTTTGTTATAGATATATTTATTCGGTATCTTTAAGGAAAATCAAACAAAGTTTAATTTTAACTATTTAACTAAGAATCTGTGTCCGGTCTTTAAAATTTTGTATATTTTCTTACCAGTAAAATATATAAGCTTTGTGTAATAAAACTTATGATTAGTTTGTGTTTTGATATTAAGAGTAATACAAACAAACAAAAGACTTTTTGGCATCGTTAAAATTATTTTTAACCTTATTTAAATGGTAATTTAAAATGGTTAAACATAAAAATTGATAAGTCAAAGAAAAAAACAAGTTTATGTGCTCGACTCGAATGCATTTGGAAAAAACTTTCTTTAAAGTTGTCTTCTACGAAAGGAAATGATTTAATATTTGGTATGCAGCTTAAAAGTTAGTGAGTTAGCATTTTTAAATACGCCATGTAGGGACTTTCTGTTTACCGATATTTAGAAACTATTTTATAGCACTCCTAAAGAGTAGGATTAGAAATATAACTTAGTTTTCCTCTTTGTGATATTAAGTCTTCACATTCATTTCATATCTCTGCCATTAATATTTTAAAGCAAGTTTAATTTAGTTCTTGTGTGTTTTTGTTGTTGTTGTAAATCACAGCAACATCAATGCAATGCAATACAATGTAATATAATACAATACAATACAATACAATACAATACAATACAATACAATACAATACAATACAATATAATACAATAAAATACAATACAATACAATATAAAATACGATACAATAGTATTCATACCATACTGAATATGATTTCAATGATTGGGTAAATAAAATATGCAACATAAATACATGTATAAATAGAATAAATCCATATGATATATTGGTGACTTTACAAAAACACCAATATCGATTCCACTTCGAATACAACATTTCATATAATAAAGGGCCATCTCTTAAATCAATGATACATTAGAACATTTCTTTCTTGAACAATTGCTTTAACAATTTATAAAGGCTATAATTGCTATACGTATCTTTGTTGCTTAAAAGCAAAATTATTTTGTTTCATTAGAAATATTTACTAAAATTGATTTTACTAATTGATATCATAATGTTGATCAAAGTGTGATTTGCGTTCTGTTATCAAGCATGGGCACTACATTACAAATAGATTTCATCTTCAACAGAGAATTTTTACATAATACAATTATTTGAAAACATTGAATGTGTCTGGAAAAACAGGCGTATTCTGGGGCCCTTTATAGCTTACTGTTCGGTGTGAGCCTAGGCTCGTGTTGAAGACCGTACTTTGACCTATAATGGTTTACATTTATAAATTTTGACTTGGATGGAGAGTTGTCTCATTGGCACTCATACCACATCTTCTTATATCTATTTATGTAGTGTTGTATTGATAGGACAATACAATGCTTGTTGTGCTGAATAAATTACATTT
Source organism: Mytilus coruscus (assembly GCA_017311375.1). Classification (NCBI taxonomy): domain Eukaryota; kingdom Metazoa; phylum Mollusca; class Bivalvia; order Mytilida; family Mytilidae; genus Mytilus; species Mytilus coruscus. The sequence goes on along the minus strand of CM029608.1, from coordinate 25,641,970 downwards.
AAACACCAAGATACAATATCTTCCTCTTTTAGATAATGTTGACACTCTAAATTTAGTGAACAATCTTTCATTTTTAGTACCACTACCTATTGTTCAATTAAAAACAAACGAATCAAAATTTACGAATTGTCATTAACGTGATTTCTACATTGGACATCTGTCCTTTGTCTTTACAACATCCTGTCTGCAAAGCCAACATAAATGTGCAGAATCGTTTCGAAACTATCGTTCATATTCATCTGCGATAATTTGCGACAAAATTGTTGACAATTATTTTGCAAAATAAAATAACCTTTGTTTCAATTACTTTTTTCTTTAGATCAATATTAATGCTGTTTACATATTTATCAACAACAATTATACACATGTTTTTCTATTAAGTTTATCAAAATCACTTCCAAAAATATTTGGAATATTTTAGAACGTGCTTTTTATCTAGTAAATGATTTAAACAAGATTAACAAGTCAACACTCTTAAAAACCCAGGGTACTTATAGATGAAACTCAGTACTTCCCTGTTTAAATCTTTGATCTTGTCAATGCAGATAACTTTTACTATCCGACAAGACGATTTTTTTAATTGGTGCATTATATTGAGAGCATTTGAAAGGTATGTTTCGTTGGAATAAGGATTATCATAATTGAGAATTATTGAAATAATAAAACATACTATGAAAGGTAAGTCTCTAGAAAAAAGTGTTCAACTTTTGATTAAAAAAAAAAAAAAATCTAAAACCTCATATTTTGCATTCTTATGGTATATGAGTTTTCACAAACATTCTTTTATCAAACCACAAGGAAAAAGACTAAACATTCGTGGACAACTTCAAATGCAAACGTGCTGTAACGCAAAAATAAAGACCATGTTGCAACCAAGTCAATGTTAAACGTACATTTTCAACATTGAATATTCCACTTATATGTCCAAATAACATTGACATCGAATCATACTTTAACGGAACTGTACATATTTAAAAGTAATTACCTTTGAAGCTGATAAAAGTGTACTGCGTCACATGACATTATGCATTTCCTAAATTGTTGCAGAAATTCTATTTTCTTCAAAATGATTGCGTTTAGTATAGACATCATTAAAGTTCGTTTACGTGTGGATAACTAATTTGAAAAATATTGTCGGTACTTAAATTCAGTAATGACACTTTGTGTATATGTTTGTTCAATTGTCGCCTCTGCTTAGCTATTTTATATGTGCTATTATTTTTATTACAATTGAATCAGATAAAATATTGAATTCAACATGGAAGCCATGGTTAAGAAGTTACTGTGTTCGATATGCTAGAAGGCGGAGCCTAATTCTTATCAAGACATATCGAGGCAAATACAATTCTTTAACAACCATTTTAATCACATTGGCACAAAGACTTTTCTTATATAAATAACATCATACTCAGGCGCGGATCCAGTCATTTTGAAGGGGTTCCAACAGATATATGTCATACAAAAGGGTTTTCAACAATATGTCCCACACACAGCATTAGTTGTCAAACAAAAGGGGTTTCAAACTCCCGAACCCTTCTGGATCCAATATTGATACTACACAGTGCCGAACACAAATTCAAGAGGTATGCATATTTGATATCAGTTTCAAATAATTGTAGCTTTGTAACCAGGAGGACTAATTTGTAAATATATACGCTTGATGAATTTACAAATATTTATATGTTTAGCTCTATTCTTAGAATGAAATAAACTTCCAAACTTTAACATGTTAGCTCTGCGAAATATAAGCAGCTTTAATACAGTTTACTCTAGCTTCTGAATAAGATGAATATTAAAATATATATATATTGAAATTCCTCGTCATTCATTTGACTTTAGTATATATTAAAACGCTCTTTTCTAATACCAATCCACCGTCCGATTTCAATTGGTAAATTGTGATTACCTGTGAAAAAGTCATGCTATCTGTGTCATGTGGTCGGATAGTGTATTTGAATAATTTGCATACTGAAACTGATTTTCTTTAAAAATCTATATTTTATGTCCGTTTAAATTGTTTCCGAATGAACCGTCTTATAATGTTTTGCTTCAAACTAATACAATGTACTTAACTGCTGACAATTCAATTTGTTTTGTGCTTACCATGAACACTGTGGGACAAATTTGCCATTCCAGAATTGGCAATTCAGACTTTGTTGTTTTACAAGATAACAAAAATATTTTTTGGCCAAGTGATAGATAATTAAAAAAAAAAATTTCCCACATGTCCCAACATGTCACTGTTGTCACTATTGTCACTACATCTGATTAAAAGTACATTTCCCATGGGAAAATTTAAAGTTTCCATCGAAAACTTTTCCATGGGAAGTTTAAAGTTCCCATCGGAACTTTAATGTTCCCATGGGAAAACAAGAATACTGAAAGTTCCTTGAATTTAACTTTTCCTACGGGAACAATTTATCTTCCCATGGAACAAATCTTCTTCCCATGAACATATATTTTGATGGGAACATTTATTTCCTTTTGATGTTTTTTTCTCCCAGAAAAATTGAAATTTGTTGAAAATACAGGATTTATGTTAAATTATTGCAGTAAGCAGGTTTTCTACAAAATATTAATATGGTTGTGTATCGAAAGTTGCACTCAACATGCAAGTTCCATTAAACCATGATTATCCAGTAAAATACGAAGCAATGATAAGAAAGTTTGATTAATTAAGTTGTGCGTGTGTGTTGTGATAACAAAATATTCTTTTGCAATATTTATGTACACTTTGATTCTTTCGTTTACCGTAAATTTTATTCAACTGTTACATAAATAAAAAAATGTACATCCTTTTAAATGCTGACTGCATGGTTAGAACTGTATGTATTAAGGCGTTATTGTGTCATGGAAGGATTTCAAATACATTGCATTGCATAAAATTATCAAAGCCTCTGACAAAATGTTTGTCACCAACATTATTTGAAATAAAATGAATAAGAGGAGATAAAGGTATAAATCAACGAGACCGCAATCCAACAACACAGAATAGCTTATGTTGTCAGTTTAAAAATACAAATAGTTTAAATAGAGACATGACAAAACTACCATCAACACTAAATAAGAATAGAAACATTAAAACATGGCGATAACACTGATTACCACTGGCAAAGTTCCAGATTGGGACAGGACCATAAAGATATGTTGGGGCTAAACGTATTAAAAATTCATTCTGATAGGGAATCAATTTATCCATAACAGAAAATATAGAGGGCTTGATAGCAATATAAATAAACATGTTTAAACAAAACAATTTCATCTTATCTCGGAATATGAGAACTGTAACTGTATTTTCTCCTTTTCAACTTTCTGGTAGATATACAATGAAACTCTTAATTTTCTTTATCATTGTCTATAATAAAAGTACAACAAATTGAAGTCCTAAAATAAACAAAATACTTCCACATAGCAGAATTTATTGTAATTTATAACATTTGAAAGTAATAAAATTGTCAGGACAGCAATTCAAAATTAATGTGTTTGTATGTCGTTGGTTTGTCTGTCTGTCATATTTTTTCGTAATTTGTATTGTACAATGTATAGATTGGGTCGTTAGTTTTCTCGTTTGAATTGTTTCACATGTTTCATGTCGGGCTTTTTATCATAGCTGACTATACGATATGGGTTTTTCTCGTTGTTGAAGGCCGTATGGTGACCTTTTTGTTATTTGAACTCTGGTACATTTGTAGATAGTTGTTTCATTGGCAGTCATACCATTTCTCCTAATTTGTTATATTAGCATTATTCAAAAGAGATTAAATAAATTTAAACCATACAAATGATATATAGTTCTTGTTGCTAGTCTATAAGTCCTTTTCATTATTGTGTATTCCTAGCAAAGAATTGATGTTTTACTACAAATGTATTCAATATGTAAAAGTGTAAAGTTTTTTTGATCTTTGCCAAAAATTATCTAAAACTATATATAATTTGTGACTTCTTGTCTTTCAATTTTTCTTATGACCTTCTGTCCTGCCTTCTTATTGATGAATGTAGGAGGAAAAGTCATAGAAATAAACATGATAAAGTCACAATAATAAATTAATAACTTATTCTTGAATTATTTTTTACCTTGTATAAAATTTGTTTTTCTTTTATTCTAAGATTTTCTTTTCAAAAATCTTTAAACTGTTTTTCCTTGCCTACCGGTTTCTCTAGAGTGCACATAGTGTTGGTGTTGAAAACGACAATTATCATAATTTAGAATTTATGTTGACACAGAGATTATTTGTTTTATTTCATCATAGTCAAATAATCTGGCTTTTCTCCATTTACAATTCGTCAAGAAACCTGGGCTGCACTAGATATATATATATATACATATATATATATATATATATATATATATATATATATATATATATAATATATATATATATATAGATATATATATATGATATATATATATATATATATATATATATATATATATATATATATATATATATTATATATATATATATATATATATATATATATATATATATATATATATATATATATATATATATATATTATGAATAAACATTTGGTACACCAAAATACAAAAAAAAAGAACTTCAAGTGAGGTTGCCAAATTAAAAAGGAAATTGCTGAGTTGACTATACACCGGTACTTTTAGACAACATTATATCAATATAAGCATATATAATATTTCATATGAAATTGATTTTCTTGAGATGTAGCTGCAAATAATGCACTTTTCAACTATTGGTATATATAAGACGGAGTACGTCATAAAATCGTGTAAAACGCAACGAACCAGACCTGATGTACTGAATTTTGACTATCATGTGTAAGAAATATTTGCCACTGACGCTCAGTTGTTGATTCAGTATTGGTGCTTACATTACTATAATGGATATATACTTTTGTACCAAGCATTACACTACTACAACTACAACTCTAAAGCAATTTTTAATAGATTTATACATGTATATTATAAATACTTGTATTGAATTGGATTGGCGTGGCTCATTTCTCGAAAACATCATTTCAGTTCTGACATTATCAAGATTAAACTTTCGATATTCAGAAAAAAAAACAAAAAAAAACAGAAGAATAGTTAGAAAATGGCGACTTAAGAAACTTCAAGACCAGGACGGCATAATGCGGTCAGACGGTCGAGCATGCAGACTTTAAAATGTAGATTTCTAGTCTTAGGTAGAGTTGTCTCATAAGCAGTCACACCACAACTCCTTTTTATAAGTATCCAATAAACCTTTTGATTTCTTCATTAGATGGGTGTGGTCAGAAACATCTTATTTCTAACACCAAGCCGTTTTCAAATGAATTTAGTTTTCATTCACGTGTCATTTGTGACTCATTTTGGGCTTGAAATTGTAAATTTAACAATTCTTCTACAAAGGACTTTTAATTGAACAATTTGAAAAGTGGCTCTCAAAATGGATTTTATGTCACAAAGGTTGCTTCAGTTTGAGGCAATAACACTTTTTAAGCATGTCGTTTTAAATGTGGTCTTTAAACACAAGATTTGAGCAAAACATTACAGTAGCTTTATATTTTATGAGAAAAACTTTGCACTTTATGTTTAATGTGACGTGTCTTTTGTCCATGAGTATATCATAGGCATATATGAGGGAATGGATTGAGTCTTTCATTTCTGTATTCTTTTTTTTTTAGGTCATTTTCTCTGTGTGCCCATTATTCTCTATTCTTTATATTTTAGCTCCCCGTTATTCTCTATTCTCTATTTTTGGTCCATGTTTCTCCATTCTTTATAATTTTAGCTCATTATTCTCTATTCTGTAAACCCCATCTAGACCCTCATATATTGCAGAAAGGAATGAAAAATATATTTAGAAAACATACCTTTAAATCTTGCTTAGGCTGTGCTTTGTTCTTAAATGTCCAAACCAGAAACTGAAGAATATGTATAGTCACAATCGGGCAATATCTATATATGAGACAATATCTGAAAAGTCTAATTTTGACAATAGGAAAAACCAAACAAATTGTCTTTAGAACCGGTATTTTAATAGCACAAATCGAAGAACACATTGAGGATCTAGGAACTGTTGTCTGTAATTCAAACAATTGTTAAATGTTGTAACAATGGCAATTTTAAAATGACACAAAAATTCTTGTTCTTTCCTGTTACCAAAGTGAATCAATTTAAAAAAAGTTTCTAACGGAATAAGGAACAAGTTTAAGATACTATTTATGGTTTACTAGTATATAATGCAATTTTATCAAATGCCAATTATTTATTTTAGCATTTGTAATACAAAGGTTAAGAAATATACTAAAATATAGTCAGATATGTCGGTAACATGAAAGAATCTTGAGTAACAGGACAACGGTAACAGAACAGAGTTGGTAACAGGAAGGATTTTTTTTCAAAGTTAAAACCTATTTTTCATTCATTATACTGTATATTATGTTGAGATTTATTTAATATGATGATGATTACTATATTAATAAAATAGTTGACATATAGTAGATTAACTTTTGATTCATCAGTGAAATTGTCTTGAACATCCTTCCTGTTACTGATTATGGTTATGCTGTTACTTTTATCAGGTAACATGAGAGAACGTAACAGAAAGGAATTGCATAATTTTTGTCCTTTTATTCGAATTGTGTGAAGTTTACGTCCATCTACATATCAATTTAATAAGATACCATAAAACACATGTACTGTTATAGTGCTGACAATGAAATATTCTCAGAAGGTACACAAAAGGCTGTGGAACAACAAATTATTTTTTCTCTAAATTCTGATCTTTGGGGAGTTTGGATTTTTCAAACTGGCTGCCATTCTTATACATATGGAGTCATACATTCAGAAATGATGCTCTTCTCATTGCATTACAAGAAATAAAATTTTGGTCTTTCGGACGTTTCCACAGGTGAAAAAAACCTAGTGGTAACAGGAGGAAATTACCCTTGGGACAACATTTCATAGAGCCTTAAAATGCAAAATTTTATCACATGCTTTAGTTATAACAAATCAGACCAGTAAGGGACAAGTTTTCTATATAATCTATCATATTTGTGAAATTGGAAGCCTGTTTACTTGATTAAGATATTTTTTATGATTTAGTTTTTGGAAAACAACACGGGACAACATGATTTTTTTTTTTTTTGGGGTTGAGCATTTAAATTATAATATTTTATTAGAAGAAATATAAGAAATAGTGTTTAAATGGCAATAGTTGTTGCATTATATACTCTAGTTAATACTGAAACTTAAAATTTTCCAAAAGATGCCTGAATAAAAATAATTGCAGGTGAAAGATGGAACATGGAAATTAGACTTTTCAGATATTGTCTCATATATTTATATTTTTTAACTATTATACCAAGAAAAACATCCTCATTAATTTATTTCTTTAGAAAAGAATATTGAGTAGGAAAAAAACTCGCCACTTTCATTAACAGAATAAGCATAGACTGGAATAAAAGAGATAAAGGATGTCAATCGGAAGACTCTAAAAGAATGGTTAACAAATAAATATCACGTTGGGAAAACTTTGCATTTAAATTTTGTCAGATTTCTATAACAGCTTCTTGCATAATTACCACATCTTTTACACTACATTTGTTTTGTTTTTTTTTTTTTTTTTTGGGGGATATGTACTAAACATTAAAAAAAACGCAATCGGCTATTACTGAATCTTTTTTCCCATTTTATAAAGGTCTGTTTAATCATCAAGTGTGTGGGTTTACTACAATAAACGGAGCCTTCGTGTATCTTGGGCACCAGCTGTGAAATCAAAATTCATCTCCATGCTTGTGAAACTACCTGTCTTTACAGGTAAAATATTTGTAAAATAATGAACGGACCTGTAGTGAAACAGTGTACGACAAATGAGAATAATCTGTACATTCAGATCCATTCCATTTTCAAGAGTAAAACTAATAATGATTAAAATATATCTTGCTTTTTTTATTTCATTTATTTAGTTTTATTTCCTTTTAAAGAGAATAATACCGATATTGATTAGGTACAAAGCGGGAACAGTGATTATATGTCGTCTGCACGTTAAATACGAAACTGAAGTTCCTAGCTGTTCATACGAAAAGGCACTCGAAAAATAATGAATACAATACTCAACAGCATGGCCACAGCTGCATGGGATTAAGTTTAATATTAACACGGTGATCTGTATTTAAAGAACTGCGCATATTTTCCAACCGTGTATGAATAATATATGGTTTCTATCACCATAACTAAAGAAGGAGATGTATTAATATTTTGTGGAAGTTCATATGACGGGGTTTAGATTATTCCATTCAATAGTAGTAGATGAAAAAACTGGTTATATCTAGTCTATAACGGGGAACTACATGGTTGTTACTATTTCGCCAATCATATGTAATTAGATATTTGACCAAGTGGGAGCATTAATCGCAGATGATCAAGTCCTGTTATGTAAAGAATAGCACACATTGAGATGTCTTGAATTTCTTCTGTCTACTAGCAATTCCAAGCCTATTTCGAAATGTAAAGATTCTGACTAGCACACACTGGCAACAAGTTACTATTCTTCCTGCTCCAACTTAACATGTTCTAAATTATTAGAATCTTGTTGAGTACAATTATCTCGTAACACATGCGCATTCCACAATTGGTCTAATGAATGTTAAGTAAATACGAGCAAGATAATTTCTATTCAATACATATTTCAACTTTTAAGAACATTAAATCTTGTGCTTGCACAATTTATTATTTTCTACATGTGTATGAAATTTGCCTGGTTGATACATTCTGTGCATTTTCCGGCTCAAGTTATCAAGATTCATGTGTTAAAGCAATACTGTGATGATTTTAACTTAATGTAGACTGAATTATGTAAAGTGATGTGTATTCATATTCAATTTATTCAGCAAAAAGTGTATCACTATCAACGGTTGGGAGGGTGGTTGGGGGGGAGGGTATTTTAGCGCATAGATAGGACTTTTAGCGAAAAACAGTCGGACGTTTTAGCGCCAAAGTATAGTCCGTTTTAGCGCCAGATTTTTAAATTTTACCGAAAAGTGAAATTATCAGTGCCATTTTAGAGAATGTTATTTATTCATTGTAGAATAATAAATTTTAATATAGTATCATAATAGCATAATAAAAGTATATAACGCCCAAAAAAAGAGCAATAAAAGTATAAAAGTTAACTCATTTTTTAATAGTCAATTTATGTACCAATGACCGTACGGACATGTAATGCACAGGCACTTGTCTCTAATTTTTGCACTTGTCTGTGATGTAACGAGCTCTTTGTATACCCCTGAAGATTGTTCATAAAATTTCGATAGGAACTGTTTCTTCTCTTCGTCTTGTATAGACATGTTGTAAGCTTCTTAATATATTTTGTTCAAGAAAGCAAAATGGCTGGGTGACGTTAGCCATCACATGTCGCACTTTTATTTCCTTTGTCTGTTTCAACAACATTTATGTTCATAACGAAAAATTGTAATGCAACTTAAACATTTTATATTTTTAAACCAAGCATAAATTAATAGTACTGTTCATGGTTTTAGTATTGTGATTTTCATTCAATGGTAAGTTTTCGCTAAAATGGGCTATTGAAAATACAGGAGAACGGATTAATTCGGTGCTAAAAGGGTATATAATGTCTCCGCTAAAATAGAGTTTTAAATGTTTTGCTAAAGGTCTATCAATACGTTTTGTATTACATAACGTCCCAGACATGTTATAACATTCATTTCCGGTACACTCATACTAATAAGCTGTGAAGTGGGCGTTAACGGAGCAATTTCAATTAGTCAAATGAAATTAAGGTATTGTCATTCTGCAATGACCTGAAATTTACCAGTGAATTTTAACTTGGTATAGTTTTCTAAAATGTTAAATGTATCATTATTTCACCGCAGCTTTGGGCATGACTTACTGTTTTTTTTTCTCTCATTTTTGTGTTTCAGATTAGATAATAAACATTCTTTAATATTTCGATTATTTTCCTTATATTTTCAATAACTGTAGTTTTATTCGTGCTTCGACTAAAAGATCTATAAATGCCTTCTATATATATATTTGTGGTTGGGTTGCTATGTCATTGACGTATATATGAACCACAACTCCTTTTATTTACATATATAGCAGAGAGATATATAGTGTAACTTCTGTAGAAATCCAGACGTACTTATGAAAAGAATGAAAAAATTAATAAATGATCAGCAAAGAGCCACACACACAAAATTGTTACAGTTACAGTTACAGACATATAATTCCTCAAGAATTTAAACATCCCTTGCTGTTAATATTTTGAATTTGAGCTGACGGTAAATACCGAGAAGCGCTTCGAACGCACCAAATTTATAGTGTTATATTTTCATTTTACAGAGGTGGAATATAAAATCATAGTTTCGGTAGATAGATAATTAAACTAGTAGGTAATGTATTTTAGATTTTGATTGGAAAATGACTTACTCCAAAGTATGGAAAAATTCATACAACAATTATCTTATATATATAGATAGTGCAAAATTTTAATATCGGTGTGCAATCTAATTTTGGAATTTCTAAGAATCTTTGTTGAAAACTAGGAGGAGTTGATTACACAAAACACCGTCATTTATAATCTGTAAACATGTGGGGAGGGATCTGCAAACAGTTTCAATCTATATGAAGATTTTCATGGATTTGAAAATGAAGTTCATTACAAAAACTAGGTACAAACTTTAAAACGCCCGTCCGCCCCATATCACCATACTATAACCCAAACACTAAATAATTCAGATGTGAAATCTGGTCCCTTTTACATCAATTTATAGATAACGTTCACACTTTTCTGAAATTTCCCCTATATGTTATACTACTGTCTCAGGTTAGAGTGAAGGTTGGCGCCTGTTAAAACGTTTAAACACGCTGCATTTTTATACACCTGTCCTAAGCCAGGAGCCTGTTGTTCAGTGGTTGTCGTTTGTTTGGTGTGGTTCATATGTGTTTCTCGTTTCTCGTTTTTATATAGATTATACCGTTGGTTTTCCTGTTTGAAATGTTTTACACTAGTCATATTGGGACCCTTTATAGCTTGCTGTTCAGTGTGAGTCAAGGCTCCGTGTTGAAGGCCGTACTTTGACCTATAATTGTTAACTTTTTGTACGTTGTGACTTGGATGGAGAATTGTCTCCTTGGCACTGATGCCACATCTTCTTATTTATATTTGCTGTTTTACAAGATAACAAAAGTATTGTTTGACCAAATGATAGATAATTGAAAAAAAATCCCCATATGTCCTAGCATGTCACTGTTATCACTGTTGTCACTGTTGTCACTACATCTGATTAAAAGTACATTTCCCATGGAAAATTTAAGAATTTCCATGGGAATATTAGAAGTTCCCATGGGAACACTTTAAGTTCCCGTAGGAAAAAGTACTTTTCTTATGGGAATTTTAAAGTTCCCTTGGGAACTACAATTTCCCATGGGAACTTTTGTAAATTAATTGTTCCCATGGGAAATTCTAAATTTCCCAAGGGAATTTTTGTTTTCAAGGGAACTCATTTTTCTTCCCTTGGAAAAACATAACATTTTTCCCATGGGAACATACATTTTTCCCATGGGAACATATACTTTTCCTGTATGATTTTTCGGAATTTGTAAAGTAAGAAATAACGAACGAACTAACATATACTAATAACCGGAAGCGGTTTATAACATATTCATTTCGAAAAAAAAAAAAAAGTTAATATTTAAAAGTTTTTTTCTGTAAGTATATGGTTGATAGAAATACATTGATTGTATTGTATCGTCGAAGATTGGGTGGTTACTGTTTACGTCCAGCAGCAAGTATTTCACATCGATGACCACTTAGATGCTCAACTGAATCAACAGAAAATAAAATTTTGATTCAGTGAAAATGCAGTTAACTATCCTGCAATTGTAACCTTTAATTCGAATCTTTTAATACATGTGTCGAGGAACTTATAAGAGTGACATGAATAGGCATTCCTTTTTCTAGAATAAAAGGGTCAGCGTATGTCGGCAATAGGTTATGTTTACCAGAAGACAATATTGTGAATTCGAGCTAAATTAATCCATGTTTCAACTTTACTCATTAATACTACGTTCTTGTGGAAAAGCAGAAAATACCAATCCTGATTGATCGTGTTGGGTTGTTGAAGAAAAAAACTCCCAAACTAGGGGAGAGTCAGCTGTCGAGACTACATTGCTAATTGTTAGAAATATTAACTACATCAGTCGTATTCTAAATTCAAAACACATATGCTACTGTTTTCCAAAATAATAATTAGAATATAGAATTTAAGGAAAGCTCTTTTTTACAACTAAATCTTTCTCTCTTGCTTTCGATTGATATCATCCTGCATTTCATGTAATATTGTTCGCTGAACCGGCAACGATCAGAGTTAAGCATAGTTGTTTTCTACCTACAACCCTTGAATTTAATATAATGAAATTGACATTATAATTAATAATGATATGATTATCTTTTCATCTACGTAACTCGATTTGTGTGTTTTTGCCACTTTCTTTAAAAAGATTTTTAAAACTTTATTTCATTAATTTAATCAAATTTCTTATTCAATTTGTTACTTGTCTACAAAAGAAATCCCTTTTTGTTTCATTTTTTCAAACACTTTTGAAAGTCTTGTTACATTTGTCTTTTATGATCTTTCATGTAAATATCAAAAATAAATCCAGTTTGCATGTACAATTACGGGTGTGAATTAAAGATAAAATTCTGTATGGAAAACTTATTTCCTGGATGGTTGTATATACACTTGTATTTTACCCTTGAGCTGTCTTCGTGTTGTATTTTGATAATTTACAGTTTGAAGGAACATTATCTTCTTTTGAAACTAGATCAAAGACTTAAACTTTTTTGCGTTTGCATACATTAATTTTGATATTATTGTTGGTGATTTTTAGTACGGATATACAACTATTCCAAATTGTTCCAATTTGCTAATGGTATTGAACTTGGTGGTCTGTTCTTCACTAGATAGGTGAAAATTTTATTATCTAGCTCTATCAAATCTTTAAATATGATGATCCCGGGAAAAACACTTCGATGTATAAAATGCTTATAGAATCGCAAAACTTGCAGTACGGTCATATTTTGTATTTCTCAGTTTTAATAGAGTATGAAAGGGGCAATTGTATACAACAATTTCCCAAAATTTAACTGATGATTAAAAAAACATTATAAAATTATATAAACTTTTTCAAATATTAAATACGCAACCAAATCTCTGTTTCCGTGTTTGATTTGTGTAATTCATGTTTCTGAAGGCAGTTGATTGGACATCAGTTTAGTGTAGGCGTGGCTATTTGTCACTTTTCTCCAACCAGCTGTCCCTTTAGACAAACCTGTGTGCGATGATGCTTGACTACTTGCAATGACATTTGTAATAGTTTTCTTTTAATGTAACTTGTATATATACAAATGATGTTGTTGCAACTGTGGGCTTGTTTTCAAAAGAGGACCTCCGAACATAAAAAAATGCACTCAGGACATATAATTTAATTCAACAAAATGTATGTTCGCTATTTAAAGAGAAAATTGTATTTGTTATCTATAAAGTGTTGTTTTAAGATTTATAAAGCTATGCGGGTTTTTATCGACAAGTGCCATACTCCTCATATATGCTGAGACTACAATGTGTTAAAGTAGTCTCAGGTCTATGTGAATCATGACCAGTGTGTATTGGAAATATCAATGATCACGTTGATTAGAAATTTAAGAAATAATTCTATCATGCCATGCTCTATGCTCATTTTAACATGGGTAGGCATTATATTTGTCAATATCTTTATACCGAGCGTTAGCGAGGTGTAAAATGTTAACAATTATAATGCCTACCCATGTTAAAATGAGCATAGAGCTTGGCATGATAGAAATATTTCGATTCTAATAGAAAAATTTGGATTTTGTGTACTTCGAAGCGGACGTATAATACACGTTCGAAAGGTAGCCATTTTTATTTTATGAGGCCAAAACAATATATAAAATCAACCGTTTCACGATTAAAATGAACATATAAATGTAAACTTACTTTTAGAAAGATTTTATTTAATTTCCTAGTGAGCAACACCAACACAAATGTCCATTTTGATCTCCGGCGTTGTTCAAAATACACCTGACGTCGCAATTTCAATTGTGACGTCAATCACGTGCAGCCCATGTTTTATTGAAATAAAAACCTGGATTTGTTTCCAAATTGAAAGAAGAAAGTCATATTAGAATTAAGAAATAATTCATGGGCTGTAGATTTGTTGGAAATTGACACATGGCCCAGGCCATGCATAAATTTCCAACAAATCTATGGCTTCCATGAATTATTTCGATTCTAATAGGACAAATACGATCATTAAAAAACTGAAGCGAGGGTCGGTATGCCGTGTGTGTGGCTGTTCTATTTTATCCCTTGTTAGATAAAGCTAATAAATCTATAGCTTGCATGATTTTTTTCTTAAATAACCGCTGGAAAAAAATGTGTTTAATTCTTTTAATTCTCAACCCCAAAATTTGCCATTTTGAATTTTCATTTTTTTCTCGAAAGCTACCGTTAAATCCAGAGTTGACATTTCGTATCCTACCGTAGTCTGTAATCGGTCATAATGTCGGTTCGTTCGGATTTTGTTATTGTACTTATCACACTGGAAAACTCCGCATTGACGTCACTACGCTAATACCAGCGTATAAAATTAGTGCAAAATACATTTTTTCTACACTTCTAAATAAAATGATATTTCTAAAGATATGTTTTCATTATTATTCTTAAGTATTGTACAAAAATGCAGATTTTCTAATGGCCATTTCAAACCTGACGTCCGAATGCCTAAAAAACATTTCAGAATTTCAGAAAACCCCTCTTCCGGCCTCCGTTGCTTTGTTTACATTCCATTAAGCGTCATCAATCTTAATGGCAGACAAAACAGGCCAAGCAAATCGTATTTTTAAGAATTTCAAAATGACAAGCACCTTACGTCTTTAAGCGATTTTCCCGCGAAAAAGTATTCAAAATGAATGAAAATCTTTGGGAAACAAACGATGAACACAATTTTTCAGTGCACATGACATGTACATGTACATGCCATATTTTTGTTCAGGAGTAGGTTAAAAAAACAATTTAATATTTTTTAGTATATTAATTGAAAAAAACTGTTTTATACACATCCTGTCTGTCTTTTTTTATCTAAATTTAATTAATATAAACCAAGTTGAGTTGACCCAATTAGAGTGATATCAAGAAATGAATAAGTATGTAGATGTAGTGTTATCTCCCTTGTTTAGCTCCAAATTTCATATTTGATAATAAATATTTCATGTAATGGCAGAAAATCACACAACTTGTTTAATTTGATAGATTTTACTCTTTTAATTTGTTTATAGAATACTTTTATTCATTTTCAGAAATTGATATATTTGATTTGAAACATTTAAAATTTGTGTATACCTATATACTTCTAAATGAATAGTATGTAGCAACTTCAGAAATCAGCCTCCTTTTAAAAGAGCTTAATAAAGGGTCAATAACTCTAACAAAAAAAATGACTTTGGAACAGGTAAATCTCCACTCTAGAATATGCACGACGACAGATAATTTATTGTGCCATTTGTGGAGGCTTGTATTATACTACAAATGATATACAGGATGATATTATAACCTTTATTTATAACATCAGGTAATTTTAATATTTTAGTCGTGAAATTAGGACAAAAAAGACGTTTGATAGTTGATGGTTTTTTGGGAAGAAGGTACAACCTTTGAAAAAAAAACTTCAAAAAAAAAAACGCCAAAATATGAAATCTCCCAAAATGTACCTGAATTGTTTATGTATTCAAAGTCCATTGATGCTTACGAAACATGTTTTCAGCCATATTGCTGTGTGTTAACGTGTGAAAATGTCTTTTTAAATTCAAGAATGATAGTTTGTTCCCATACAACTATAGTCATTCCTTAAATTATTTTACTATTAATGAAATTTTTAACAAACATATTGATATTGAGAGTAAGATTTATTAATACAAACGCATTATAAATCCCAGTAATGGCAGGATTTTAAATGCAATAAAAGGGGGAGTGCAACAGACACCCTCGAGCTGTTTTATAATGAGTTCAGATAATTTGTATAAACAAGAAGTATAATGAGTTAATCAGAGTATTTGTAAGAAGCAATTTATTATAATGTATTCATGCAATATCTTTTTCAGTCTTTCTTTTAAAGAATTTAATTGCATTGAGCCTGAGGGTCACACACTCACACAAATTATATCAATAATTACTATTCAAAGCAATCATTGTAACAAATAACTGTTTATTTGTAAATGAAATGTGGTTTCAATGATCCCTGTCCAGTGGCTGATCCAGGGGTTCTGGGGAGGGGTTGGAACCCCTTTTTGATGATAAATGTATTTGAATGGGGACATATGGTTGGACCCCCTTTATCCCGTGGGTTGGGAACCCCTTTTCGAAATGTCTGTCCGTGTCACATTTGATAAATGTATGCAAAATAATGTTCATTGTACATTCCACTTTCATGACTTTAATCGTACACACTGTATCTGTTAAGCTCTTGAACATGTATTAAAAAATTGAAATATTTTTACTTTTGAATTTGCATACATTTGTACATGTATCATGTGTATGTTACAACTGTTAATGGTTTAAAGGAGATTTGTTTTTTTCACCTTTTATTTAGACAGCAACGTAACAATAACAAAAATAGTTACACATATCAATTTTGACACATATGTAACAATAATAATGAAGATGCAAATGTGATTACTAATGAGATAACTCTCTAAAAAGACTCAGCTTTCTATTGATTGCTGTTGACAGTGGTAGATTAACTACTTATAGCACTCCAACACAAAGCAATGAACAGTGACAAACTTTACGTACTAGACACATTCTATATACAAACATGGTAAGTGTCTGTCCCAAGTTAGGCCATAAGTTTCCTCGTTTTAATTGTTTTACATTTGTCATTTCGGGTCTTTTATAGCTAACAATGCGGTATGGGCTTTGCTCATTTTTAAAGGCTGTACGGTGACCTATAGTTGTTTATTTCTGTGTCATTTGTTCTTTTGTGGAGAGTTGTCTCATTGGCAATCATACCACATCTTCTTTTTTATATATAATTTATTGAATTTAGAGAAGATTACAATGTACAAATGTATATATATATAACCTCTTAAAATAGACAGACGTCACATACATACGATTGAAACCCAAACCTTGCTGAACATTAAAGTCAGTCAGTCTTTATTTTATTTGACATATCATATCATATCATTTATATATAGTCATATCAGTTTTTATACCCCCCAAAACTTTTTTTAATTTGTTTATGCCCCACTTTGGGACATTATGTCTTTCGGTCTGTGAGTTCGTCCATTCGTCCGTTTGTGCCCCCTTCAGGTTACAGTTTTTGGTCAAGGTATTTTTTGATGAAGTTGAAGTCCAATCAACTTGAAACTTAGTACACATGTTCCCCATCATATGCTCTTTCTAATTTTAATGCCAAATTAAAAGTTTTTACCCCCACAGAACATAGAAAATGATAGTACGAGTGTGGCATCATTGTACTATGGACCCATTCTTGTTTGTATTTTATTTTTTTTTTTTTGGGGAGGTGTATATAGGAATTACTCTGTCCGTCTTTGTCAAATACTATCTGTCTGTCAATATTCCTTGTAAGCACATGTACAACTTCTTAAATCATACTTAAAAAAAGTTAATGAAAATAAAATTATTTCTATATTTTTAATTTTTTTTTGTCATTTGTTTATTATATACCTTTTCTGTTAATATGAAGTTAAAACTTTTTATTTTTAGTTTCAGATATTAATATCAGAAAGAGACTATAGTTGACTTTGATTAAATGATTGCCAGAAAGTGATGAAAATAAACAAGAGTTACCTCTCTTTGATACGTAATTTTTGTGAAATGCCTTTTGTTACTATATTTCAAACCTTTAATATATGGCTTAAAATACTCTCCAATCAAAAAGCATTATTCTAGCATTTGAAGTGAAGGACCCCTGGTGGCTATTTCGAAGTGGAAGTTAAGTTTAAGTAAAATTGATTTTTTTTCTGAAGTTACTATAGTATGTATTGTCTAATTTTTCCTGATATAAAACTAATCATCTATTTCTTAAACCTAAGATGGTATGTTAAGTGTGTAGTATTATCATACATACATGTACCTTATCATTAGCTCTTTAATGCACCTTTCATTTGAATCCACAACAGAACTGATCCTGCTACATATACTAATAAAATTATTTTCTTGTTGAGTACCTACTGTTGATGTTAGGGGTTACACTTCTTGATATTTCTGCACCAAGTTCTCTTTTTATGAGTAATGTTTTATTAACATTTATTATTAAGAAGATGAAGGAGCTTAAAGTAGAAGTACCCATGGTAAGTCTAAGAAAGTGTTGAGTATTATAGATGCTAATTTTTTTCTATAATTCATATGTGTAATATATATTTTTTATGGGGAGAATTTTGTTCTATACTGGTATATCAACATGCTCTCCAATCTCAGTACTTTATATATTTAATTAAAAAAAAAAAATGGTTCAATATACATGATATACACAGATCAATATTCTGACCATAAGTGAAAATTCATGAAAAAATTCCATTGATGCAATATTTCATTGGAAATAATGAAATAATGAGGTTTCCTGTTAAATAAACACCCAATTCATTGCAAACAATTTCAAAGCAATATCATACAAACAAATAATGTAATTGCCTTAGACTAAAAATCCCTAAATGACAATAGAGCAATTTGATTGGACATCACGATTTTATTTTATTTTAATTTGTACATTTGTCCGAGCTCTAATGCATTAATTCTTTTTGTTATGCCTCAGAATAAGAATAAAGGTTCTGTAATATTTTTTCATTTCAAAGTTTAACACAGCGAAATCGGCATAGATTTTGCACATAGGTTACAATACATGTGGATTTACGTGGGAGGTATATTGTAACAGCCATTATTATGTACATCTCTGAGTCTGCGCTAATTATAGATATATCGAGAATTTTATCACGGTGTTATTTACAAAGCGAACGAAGAACGTCATATTAGAATATCAAATAGCCAACACTTATAAATATTAAGGATAAAGCAGTTTTTAAAAAAAAATGAAATATTACTATACATTTGATGGAAAGTTTAGACTAACACACAAGCTGTGATATACAGAGGCTTAAAAACGTTAAAGAAAAACATTATTTTATAAAAAAAAAATTTAGAATATATTCATTACAATTAGAATATGTATTGAAAATCACAAGTGTTATAAAATTAAAACTTATCAAGCCATTAGAGAGGGTCTGGATGGGATATTGAATAATGGGCAAAAAAAAAAATACAGAATAGAGAAAAAGCTACCAAAATTATAAGGAATAGAGAATAATAGAGTGCTAAAATATAAAGAATAGAGAAAAATGACCTCTACAAATTAAAGAATACAGAAACGAAGGACCCCCCCTTTTCAGACCATCATTAGAGCGTTTTGATAACTTTTAACAAGGATATGTATATATTACTTTACAAATCCATGCTTTTATTTATGTTGTTCGGTGTGAGCCAAGGCTCCGTGTTGAAGGCCGTACATTGACCTATAATGGTTTACTTTTATAAATTGTTATTTGGATGGAGAGTTGTCTCATTGGCACTCACACCACATCTTCCTATATCTTTTATTAAAACAATAATAAATCAAAGTTACATCGTGGAACGTCTAAGTACTGATTTATTTCTTAAATTGAAATGTCTGTTTTTCAAATTATCAATTGAAAGCAATATTTATAAATATTACCGGCACGTGTAATACTTCGGGATATGTCATGCCAGAGAGGTGTCTTTCCGATTGTCCCACTTTTTGAAATTACAGGTTACAAAATAATGAAATTTTGTGGGACAATCGGGAAGATGTTTGTGGGACAATTTGGGAAGTTTAAATGTGGGACAATTGGGAATTGTTTTGAGAGTGATTAATTTGTTTTTAAAGTGTGTAGCAGGTAATTAGAGGCAATTAATCAATGTAACTTATGAAATTTTTAATTAACATGGAGAAAAGATGGTATTTACATATTTTATTTTTGTTTTGTGGTATTTTGTTAAACTACTGACTGTCCAAATAAGGAACAATTAAATAACAAAATAGATATATTTTAACTTCATAAAAGATTAAATAGACTCTTATAACATAAACTGTAAATTGAACATATATATATAGAACATAATAACATAATTAAAAAAAATAGAGGTATCAAGGATAGAATACAATTAAATTAAAAGATATGTTACAAAGTTTCAGGAATTTGTTCTAAAATTGACAGTTTTTAGGCTGATAACAGATATATTCATAAAACAAAGAATTCCATATTAAGTCTGATCATAAAAGTGTTCAAGTAAGCATTTAATTCAAGCGAACAAAAGTTGGGAAAGTTTTTTTTAAAGAAAATAAGAAAACCCTTGAATTAGAAAATCATAAACATAAAACGAAATAATGTGCAGATATGTTGATTGTATAGCTACTGGTCTAACTTTACACAATAAAAAGAAATTGACCCCCTTACTGGGTCAAACCAAATTATGGAAAGTTGGAATTCGTCTCCTCAAATCACGCTGCATTTTGGACTAAGAGCAAAGACTGGTCAGTTCTTACTTAGAATAATGTGTCCGAGTAGGGTGACATGTCTTCCTGCGGACTGCTATCTTGACGTGAACTAGCACGTTAAAAATCTGGCTTGTTGACTGTGTCGTTCTAGTTCTTTTCAAAGAAGGTTTCATATTCATCTAAACCCAACATGTTCTCGTCCTGGTTAAGCAATCAACTTGCCGCTGGACGTTTAACAGCAATCAGTTCACATTTTATGATAAAATTTTATATGTTCAGAGAACATTGATGACATTACTGGGCAACGGTTGAGACCTTGCCCACTATTTTATAAAATTGATGATGTCAATTCTAATTATTAGGTAACAAAATAGCTTATGCTTATGTAACATTTTGATTGTAAATGTTTGTCTTTTTAAATCAGTCTCTAGACCTTTTAGTATGAGCGCTCATATAAATGAACAGAAGACAAAATTGCGTCAATGTGTTTGAAATTTAAATAACAACTTTAAATAAAATATAATATTGATATTTGATTTTAAATAACCTAACATTATAGATATCGTTCATTACATATATGTTATATTGTTTAATCAAAACGTCCTTTTAAGTGATGATTTATTCAACAATTCATATCTACATTTATAAAAGTGATATCAACTACTAGTATGCTCATGCAATAATTAATTTCAATTTGATATTGCAAAATAAACAAAACAACAATTTTATTGTTTATTCAACATGTTTAAGAACATTAAAAATATAAAAATAATGTGGGACAATAAAAATTTTTGAAGATGAACAATACATTTGATTGAAATTTAGATTTGCTTTTTATAAGATTATTTTCAGCAGTGAGATACGGTCTTAAAATGTTGAAGAAAAACAAAACAAAATATTTTAAACAAATATTTTGCAGACCTCGTTTAATAAGTTTTTTGTTTTGTTTGTTTTAAATGAAGCCATTTGACAAATTTGACATATCTACATATAGTCAGGAGAAATTATCTTACGTTTCATTTCATTTGAATGTTTAAAAAGAGTAGAAGCCCAGACCTTAATACCTATTTTGTGTAAAAAATTGGGGCGAGATAATCCTCCTCCCACACCACCCCACACCCAAAGAGGTAATGTAATACAAATCCTTTACTTGATAAATCAAAATTTTAATATAAATTATTCTTTGGTAAAATTTTGATATTTCAATAACCTTTTTGTACTTATGCCATAATTTAACTTGGCCAGGAAAATATACCAGCGGTTTTCCGTGTAAAATTGTTTTCAAAAATCGAATTTGTTCATAAATCTTTTATGTAATACATGTATTTAATTCCGTCCTTCCCTAATTTTGATCATCAGCATTGCTAAAAGGATTATTGCCAGAGGTATAATTGTGAGGTGACACGTCAAGATATTCAAGCGATTTCCTGTCGGGCTTAAAAACTCTAATTGCATAATCACGGTAGGTATAGTGTCCGGTTGAGATCGTGTTTTTTCGAGTGAATCGGTCCACTATTTTCGAGTGTAGATAAGGTTTTTTCGAGTGATATTACATGCGGTCAGAACGATTTACAGCTATTTTGCGAATATAATAGTTTTATTCGGGATTTTTCATCTTAATCTGGATGCTATACATATTTTGAGCACAAACGTCGCACAATTTCCTTGTAGTTCACTCACAATTCAGTGTTTTATATTGTCCGTGTTTTTTCGAGAGCAACATCTAAAACGTCCGGATTTTTCAACAAATGGTCCGAGTTTTTTTTAAGAAAATGTGAATAAGAAAGAAGACAATCTTGGGCTTAAAATTGACTGTTTGTAGTCTGTAACTGTAATTTAGCAAATGACAATATATAGATATAGGAAGATGTGGTGTGAGTGCCAATGAGACAACTCTCCATCCAAATAACAATTTATAAAAGTAAACCATTATAGGTCAATGTACGGCCTTCAACACGGAGCCTTGGCTCACACCGAACAACAAGCTATAAAGGGCCCCAAAAGTACTAGTGTAAAACCATTCAAACGGTAAAACCAACGGTCTAGTCTATATAAAAACGAGAAACGAGAAACACGTATAAATTACATAAACAAACGACAACTACTATACATCAGATTCCTGACTTAGGACAGGTGCAAACATTTGCAGCGGGATTAAACGTTTTAATGGTACCAAACCTTCTCCCTTTTTCTGAAACAATAGTATAACATCATAACATAGAAAACACACGATACAACATCAATTGGAAGGCTTAACTCAATCAAAACGTAAATTAACACACTATGAACGAATAAATTCGATCTGTGATACCTGAAAGTAAATACATAGTTAATAAAATATTAGGGACAAACATTCAAGGCCAAAAGCAAACAAACAAGTTCAAATAAAGCCATGGCAATACACCACTGCGAAATATTTAACCCTTAGAAAATAATCAGTTTTGAAAAAACGGTTTTCATAATATATACAGGTAAATGAAAAATAACTTTGTCGTTTTAGGTATACTTTTCTGTCTATATAAAATCTTCCAATAATTAGGAATACCAAGAAAGGTCTGTCTAATTTATTCTTATTGAGAAACAAAACATTGTACTATGTTGATCAAATTGAACCCTTTTCAATTTAATGATAACTTTCTGCTCTGAAAGCATATTACCATAACCTTGCAGTATTACGATATATAAGAAATCACTGGGTCCATTTTAAAACGGTCTTAAGAACCGAGGAGAGGGACTCATAATCTATTCAACTTCATTTTCATGCTACCTTTATTTTTATCGTCGATAATATTTTATGATTGATATATATATAGTCAAATGCGTTTTGTTAAAATATACTTTTCACTTATTTGGTCTTTTGGAAAATGTTGTTTGTGCTGTATTTAGACCCCTCTAACAAGAAATTTGTTTTGCATGCACACGTATAAAAGTTGCGGTTTTTATCCAACGCAATCATAGGTTTGAACGTTGTTTTCAATTTAGACTTGTTTATATTTTTTCGTTTGGGCTTGTATTATATTTGCCTTCGGGTTTATATGATCCGTTCATACAATTTTGACTCCTCAAAATTCAAGAGTCTATCCTGAATTGAGGTAAATTGTATTGCTTTCCAAATACCGTTTCGATTCCTAACATCACTGAAGAGACATTAATTGTCGAAATCCAGATATGGTGTACAAAACCCTTGCACCTTTATTTGCGGCATATCATCTTTTCCACAAGTTTACTGTTTTCTGTTTAGTATTAAATTTATAATTAAGATCCATTTATTACATCGGTGATCCGTTTATTTGGCAATCGCCAATGGCAGTCAGCAGGGTTTAAGAACATTTGTTGTTCTACCTGTTAGTCAAATGCGTTTTGTTAAAATATACTTTTTCACTTATTTGGTCTTTTGGAAAATGTTGTTTGTGCTGTATTAAGAAATTTGTTTTGCATGCACACGTATAAAAAATGCGGTTTTTATCCAACGCAATCATAGGGTTGAACGTTGTTTTCAATTTAGACTTGTATATATATATATATATATATATATATATATTACAGTGACGTAAAAACATAGGAGCAAGAAAACTAAGGAAAAGCAGTAAAACATCAGAAATTCAATATAAACCCAAATATTCTACTAAAAGAGCCCCCGAAAAAAATGTAAAACAATATTACAATAGCAATTCAATTGAATGGAATATCTAATAAAAAATGAAAACATCACTTTATAAATTTCATGCGTCCGAAGCGCTTTTCTGGATTTACTTTCATCCAGTACGCTCAAAGCCGAATAATTGAAAGCCAAGGATGTATAAGAACCGAAACATTTGAAGAGCTATATGACCAAAAGGACCAAAAAATAGCCAAATCCATCTAAGGTCAACTTTGTCTGATGGGAGTTTTTTAAATTTATAAACGGACAATTTCAAATGATTGATTGTTGGTTGCATAACGTCCCAGTGGCAAATTTTTCATGCATTTTCAAGACGAGAGCCAATTAACAATAAATTCAATATGTAGGTCCTGTAATTAAAAACAGTGTCCGAAAAAGTCACCTCCTTAGAACAATCATATGCAGATGTGGTAAAACAAGGTAAAACCCAAACTCAAGTGATCAGTGAAGACAACCTCTCAGTGGTGATAAAAAATCTTCCCGAAACAGAAAATGTAAATTTCTTGTAAAGTTGAAGGATTATTCAAAGATTGATTAAGTTTTAAATAGTATACAAGTTGCCGCTGTAGAGCGAAAAAAGAACAACCATCCAGGTAAATACGGAGTTATCATTGTTAAGTTTCAAAATAAGGATGACAAACAAAAGGTTATGGAGAAAAAACATGAACTAAGAGACACTCGTATCTATAAAGATGTTTATATTGACAATGCTATTCCAAACGCACAACATCTATTGAACTCAAATTTAAGGAATATTGTTAAAGCGATTGGTAACGAATAGCTTGAGATCAGACGATCAGTGGTAAGGTCTAGATACGATAAAAGTACACGTGACACCAATACGCATAATACACATAGACGCGGTGAGCCAGACGATAGGCAAATCAATAATGATACACAGAGTGGTAATCGTGGCTATTACAGACGAAATGATCGTGGTTGTGGAAATACACATATTTAGGTTTATTGTTTACTGAGCATTTAAGCTATGATAATACGACAAAAGCAGTTGCTAAAGCTGCTAGTAGATCGTTGGGTTTGTTGATATCTAAATGTAAAGCTAACGGTGGTTTTCAATATTGTACATTTACAAATTTGTTTGATACGCTTGTATGGTCTGTAATAGATTATGGTGCCTCTATATCGGGAACACGTGATTTTTCATGTATAAATAGTGTAAAAAATAGAGCCATGCGTTTTTTCATGGGTGTAGGAAAATACACACCTAATATGTCTTTGTATGGTGACATGGGCTGGATGCCATGCAAAATCAAACAGTGGACTAGTGTTTTTAGAAATTGGACAAGATTAAATAAAATGAATGATGATAGAGTAAATAAAAAAGTGTATATATGGGGTAACACATGTAAAAGAGTAAAACATATGCATTTTAGAGTAAAAATAAGTTTAAAGAACTTGATATGGAATATTTGTGCAATGGTGCTATTTTGAACAAGGATTTAATTAAGAATATCGAAAATGTATCTTTTGAAAAATTTAAGGAAGAATGGTATGACAAAATTATGTCAAATGATAAAAATAAATTACGAACATATAGAATGTTCAAAAATGTACATGGTGTAGAAAATTATTTGATTTTTAATATACCTGGTAGATACAGGAGTGTTTTAGCCAAATTCAGATGTGGTGTAGCACCCATCAGAATTGAAACTGGTCGTTTTGAAAATATTGATATTGAAAATAGAGTATGTTTTATCTGTACTAATGATGTCGAAGATGAAAAAATGTTTTGTTAAACTGTCCTGTATATTCAGATATTCGTAATGTTATTTTTAATCATGCTAGTATTGTTGATGAGAATTTTTTACATATGTCTGATAATGAAAAATTGATATTTCTTTTTACAAATGAAAATATGGTATTTTATGCTGCGAAAATCTGCAATGAAATTTTAATAAAGCGAAAATGTATTTTATACTCAATCATGATAGTTGATCATGACTTGTATTTGTATCATAATTTAAGAAAAATTGTTTTATAGTCTCTCATAACTCTTTATAGAGTGGCTCTTGCTATTAACTTGTGTTTTAATATGCTGTATATTTTATATGCAACAAGTGGTGAGACTTTAATAAAGTATTTGTCTTGTCTTGTCTTGTAATAGAGGACGTTCGGGATGAAGGTCGGGAAATTTAGGATGCCAAAGAAAATTATGGTATATTGGATATGGACAGAAATTTTGCCTTGTAACAGGCCACCTACGGACCCCTCAAAGAGCTGTTGCAAGGGTTCTTAACGGGCAGTGAGCGTGGCACTCTCTACACGCCCCATTCTGACTGGATGTTAGTGTGTACCTGAACATCCCGCACAGCCAAACGGACGCCCCACTTTGGTAAGGGTTTTACTGCCGGTCGGAAGAGGACCTACACGACTATATTTCTATTCCCCATTCCCTCTTGGAGGTAAACAATTTTAGAAAGTTTTGTTATAAATCATGTCAGTACCGATGGACTAACTACTGAACTGAGAATAATTCCTCGGGGACTTATCTATTGTATTTGATAAACAACAGAATAAATAATCTAAGCTTTATTACGATCCTTTGAAATAACAGAAAAATACGAAATGTGTGTATAATATGCGTATACCTCACTTATATAATTCTTTTAATTTCTAATGGAAATGAAACTGTGATGGTGCTTTATTTCTATGTGACCAAGTATAGCATACGCTTGATCAGACTCGTCTTCACAGTTGCAGCATTTCAACATTGTTCTTGATTTCCATTTCTAGAACCACAAAACATTTTATCACCAAGACAAACAGTAAATGAAACTTTTAGGCTGTATTTTCTGTTAAAAAAACACACACATTTACCCGCTTTACACCCTATGTTTACGTACGTATCAATCCATGTCTGAGCTCACATACAGATTGTTAAAACAGCTTTATCAAACTGGTTTAATGCATTGTTTTTTGCTCTGAAAAGTACTTTATTTCAACCTTTTAATTTTTGGGTTTTTTGTAAGTAAATGCACTGACATATTATATTTTAGGAGTTTTTTTTTCACTCAATAAAACAAGGACGCACTCGAAAAAACACGGACTGCTCCTGAAAAAACACGAACACATTAAAATGAATTTACTCTCCAAAATGTCCTTTTAAATGCGAAAACAAGAATGTTTGTAAAGTGTTTGTATATCTAAGTATATATAGATTCCATTTATGCATTTCCGTTGACATTTGCATTGGTATGTGTATAAAAATGGCTTAATCAATATTTTAGAATAAAGCATTATAAGTTATATGGCTAAATTAAACGCTTTTAAATCAAAATAATGTAGGGTTGATAATATGTTTTTACCACAAATACTAAATTACCCTCTATGATATCAAATATAAGGTTCTAGCATCTTTTTTACGTCTTATCAGAAATGAAGTCTGTTTGTTTACATTTGTGATTATATTCACTCGAAAAAGCGGGGCCACACTCGAAAAAAAAACGATCAAATCACTCGAAAAAACACGATTCCAGCCGGATACATGCATCGCTTCACTTCTGAGCGTATCAATGTACACAGCCGGAAACTTGGAACCTTCCATTTAAAAATTATCAGGTGTAATATACATCATTTGTTTATAAAGATAGAAAGTTACAGAACTATAGATAGTCACAATTGTAACTGGTGTTCAAAATAGTATAGATCGGCATCTTAAGGATAATAAAAGCAAGATCGACATTAAGAAAGACAAATTATTCGACCACTCACGAAGAATCTTGGAAACCAAGTGTAAGGAATTGAAAGGCCAGAGTAAAGAATTGAAAGGCCAGTGTAAAGGCAACAAAACGAACAGAGCAGAAGAAGTTGAGGCTGAAGACATCAAATTGTTGTACAAGAAACAGATACTTGGAGCTGGTATGTCTATAATGATCCTAGAATTTGTCTTGTTTTGGTTTGGTTGTTAGATATACATTGTGTATGATAAACGTTCCTATATAAACTCGTAACTGAATCTTAAGTTCTATCATGGATGGATATAAATTTGGATTAAATTTGATCTCGCCACAATATAACTGAAATATAGCTAAAGTTGGCGTAAAACAACAATCAATCATTATCATGTATGGTTCTTTTGCTGTATCATTTATAGAGTAAGAAAAGTACATGGAATAACATTTGTTTTTTCACTGATTTATTTAAATCTAATTTCCATTTTAAAAAAGCTGAGATGAAATATTTTCACTAATTCTATACACATTTAAATGTCTCTCAACCTGTTGATTGAATTATGTTATCATAACATGTTGATTACACACTCTTAACATTTACATATTTGTACCATTTTTTTCTGTTTTTTAGCTAATGTAACGTCCTTGTTGAATACTGTCTGGTTCAATAATGGTGTGTTCTTTGCATTCCGAGGTTGGCAAAACATTCAACCTTACTGCTAGGTGACCTAGAGATTAAAAAAGATGCAAATAGCTTAGAGTTTGTTGAATTTAATGGTAAGATATTGTATTGGTATTCATGGTTAAGAAAGGATAAGGTGGAATTGACCTTAACACGAATACGAAACATACACAAGACAAACATTACAGAAAAGGATCAATGCTTTTATTTCTGTTCTTTATCTTGAAAGTTGCAGTTAGATCTTAACCAGAAGATAAATTCCTCACCATATGCATTTTCAAGACGGCCCCTTTCACCGGTCTAGTAATCAAGGTTTAATGAAGACAAACTTGAAACTTATTGCCAGTATATGTATATTTTTGTTTTTGTTTAATTAGGTGTGTATGTAGGTGAAATAAATTTGACCAACTTAAACATTGTTTTAGGGTCATTTACCTCTGCATGATGTGTACAAATTATGAAAGCTATATTGCAACTATCAACAACTTTTTTCATTGACGTTTTATTTACTTTTATTTCAGAAAGAACAACTAAAACCCGCACTGGAGCAAAGGCTGGGGATGAAAGACCTGTGGCCCCAAAAATGTTTGCACAACCAGAAAATGACAATTGCCCGGTTATTAAAACTCTACTTGTCGAAGCGTCCTTTGGATTTTCAAAATGACCCTAACTCCAGATTCTATCTACGGCCATTGAACAATGTAATTGTACATTAAAAATAAAGTTACTGAAGTTTGGTACAGTCCTCAACCAGAACCAGTAGGAAAAAACAAGTTGTGGGAAATTATGAAAATGATGGCAAGTCAGGCTCAATTATCTGGTCGAAAAGTAAACCACTCAACCCGGAAAACGTTTGCCTCTTCTTTACGTCACTCTGAAAGGCCGGTTACAGAAGTTGCACAATTAGGGGGATGGAAAAGTGTTTCTACCCTAAATCATTACAACACGCCTTCAATTAAACAACAAAATGAGGCTTCAAATATTATAGCCCAAACTGCTATCCCAGATTTGGATGAAATTACAAACAACATAAATGAGATATAGAAAAGGTTGATGTTACATGTAATACTGCTGTCAGAGATGAAAACTTTAATATAACTGATGACATAACTGTTGAAAGGTGTTGCCCACCTGCTTCACAACTCCACAGTGTCAACTCTAATATGTTCGCAGTAAAAAATCGACAGGAAACAAACCCATTTAATATTCTCTGTGGTTGTTCTGTAACTGCAGGAACTGTAAACATTAACATATTCTCAGGAAAAGAACATTTGAATCCTCACAGGAATGGATGACATTTTCAAACAAAAAATGTTCAAATCTAATTGTTAATGTTTTAATTATGTTTAGAAAATGAACTTATTAGAGTTACTTGATATTTTCAAATAAAAGATATAATTTCTTGTTTTCTTTTCACTTAATGAATAATATGTAATTTTCAAAATTCTCAAGGATTTATTGAAATTGATCCCCCTCCCCCCAAAGGGTATACGTCAGTGGAAAAGTAATCCATCAGCAAAAGAAAGAGATTGACAAGTCTAATCTGTATATAAATATATGAATGTGCTGTGTTTTGGATATCAAATGATTTTTAAGCTGTTCAACCATGATGACTGGAACATAATGTTTATGCAGCTCAAATGTCCTGTAAAAAAAGCGCAATTGTCCTATAAAAAATCGCAAATGTCCTTTTTAAAAACAGCGCAAATGTCCATTAAAAAGCGCAAACAGAACAGGATTCCGCACTAGAGACCAGGTGGGATGTTATAATTGGCACAAAGGACATGCAATATGTTAGAATGATTAAATAAATAATTCCAAATTTAATTATCATATCTTTAGTAATTACGAAGTTATTTATTAGTTTATCGGCACATGTCACACTTAATGGATTTTCACTTGTGTAATTGAGTGAAATTCATGATCATTCAACCAGGATCAGTTTATTATGTACGTGTATACACAGGACAGTGAACATGTAGATATTATTTGGGAGCGTCTAAACATCGATTAGGCCGCCTTGGTGTACTTAGCTTCCGAAACTGCAGTAACTCCATGAAGGGACAGCGTTATGAATAAACAAAATTTTGTGCGTAATTTTTGTTTTTTTAAGGAATTTTTTCAGTTTTTTTTTTTATCTGTTTGAATGTATTTTTGGGAGTAGGTTATTATGACTATTAATAATTTCATTTGTTTTTAATTATCTAAACTTCATTAAGTTCTTGTAAAGCAATTTTAAATAAAATCTGATTTTTTTAATCGCTAAAATTATTGATGTATACGTTTTACAACATAAACCAAAATTAGTGTATCTTTATTTGAGATTCTGTTAATTCTAGTAAAACCAAAAGCTGGGTATGATATGATATACATCGTATTTCGTATAAAGAAACATAGAAAAGCTAGAGGCGAGACCAGGATTATTGGCCAGAAGCAAGAAAAACTGGGGAACCTAACAGTCTCCATTCTTGTAATATACTGTATGAGCGTTTAGATCCGTGCAATGGGAAATCCGTCAGCACCTGACCGTCGAGGTAAAACCCCCGTCATGCCATTGTTACATGCAAAGATGCTATCAAACCCGTCTTTCACTTCGCATAAAAAAATCAACAATTACTTATAAACTTATTATTTTGACCTTATTTCCTGTGACTTTTCCATGACTTTTATCCATACATTCATCAATAGGATGGTAGGACAGAAGTTCACAACTAAAATCGAGAGACAAAAAGTCACACTTTAGTTTTGAGATACTTTTTGGCAAATATTTTGAACAAAAATGTTCTTAAACTTTTACATATTGAATACATTTGTTCTAAAACATCAATAGTTATCCAAAAAAAAAAAAACATATCAAAGGGACTTATTGAATAGTTTAATGGCACAAATAAATATGTATCCTTTGTATGGTTCAAATTTATTTGAATCTTAATTAAAAAATGCCAATATGAAAAATAAGGAGATGTGGTTTGACTGCCAATGAGTTAACTATCTACCAGAGTTCAAATGACAAAGATAAATCAAACATAGGTCACTGTACGGCCTTCAACAACGAGAAAACAACCACATCGTATAGTCAGCTCTGACATGAAAAATGTGAAACAAATTCAAACGAGAAAACGAAGGCCTAATTTATATAATACAATTTAGGAAAAACAAATATGACAGACACAAACCAACGACAACCAAACAAATTAATTTTGAATTTCTGATCTGACAATTTTATTACTTTCAAATTTTAAACTACATTATGCCCTGTTTTAAAAAAAGTATAAGTCTGTAAAAAAGTATGAATGAAAATGTATTCACTGTTTTGTACGGGCGGAATTTGACCATTCGCGCCGATGAAAAAAAAAACCATTCCAAACTTCAAGCCTCCTAATTAAAGACCATTAAAGATAATGACAATATATAATTTTAAAACTAATGTGCAATATAACTGTTATATATGAATAACATTTTGTGTAAACAAATCTGCTATGTTGATTTATTTGGCTAATTTTAGAAGTTACAATTTGTTATAATTTTACTTAAATAGGCAATCATAGAAGAAAACTAAAGTTTCATTGTTTATCACCAGAAAGTTGAAAAATACAGCCACTGCTGTTTCTCATATTGCGAGATATTTAGATCAAATTGTTCTTGTTTGAACATTTTTTTTTATATAATTATCAAGCCCTCCATATTTACTGCTATGGATAAATTGTTTCCCTATAAGAATAAATTTTTATTAAGTTTAACCTCAACATATCTTTATGGTCCTGTCCCCAACCTACGTTTTAATGATTTTATTATTATTTAGTGAGTTTAGTGTTGATGGTTAATTTGTCATAATCTCCATTTAAGCTACTGGTGATTCTTAAAACAAATACATCAACTATTTAGTGTTGCTGGATTTCGGTCTCGTTGATTTATACATTTATCTCCTCTTATTCATATCTATTTCCAAATAATGTTGGTGATATACTATTTGTCAGTATTTTTGATAGGAATTTTATACAAGTCGAGGCAAATGATATATTTGAAATCCTTCTACGATACAATAATGCCTTATATATATATATTGTTCTAATCATGAAGCTAGCATTTAAAAGGATATTAATGTTTATGGAACATTTGCATAATATTTAAACGAAAGAATCAAACTGTACACACATATTGCGAAATAATATTTTGTTTATCACAACACACACACACAACTTAATATAAAAACTTACTTCTCATTGCTTTATATTTTACTGGATAATCAGAGTTTCAGGGAAGTTGCATGTTGAGTGCAACTTTATATACGAAACCATATTGATGTCTTGTTAAAAACCTGCTTACTGCAATAATTTGACATAAATCCTGTATTTGCATTTATTTATTTTCTCGAAGAAAAAAACATTCAAATGGAAAATTATGTTCACATTAAAAATTATATGTTCCCACGGGAAGAAAAATTGTTCCCATAGGAAAAGAAAAATTCCCATGGGAACTTTTTGTATTCTTGTTTTCCTATGGGAACTTTAAAGTTCCTTAAAATTCCCATGGAAAAAGTACTTTTTCCAATGGGAACTTTATATTTTCCAATGGAATTCAAATTTCCCATGGGAAATGTACTTTTAATTAGCTATAGTGACAACAGGGACAACTATGACACTTTGGGACATATGGGAAAATTTATTTTTTATAATTATCTATCACTTGGCCAAAAAATATTTTTGCTATCTTGTAAAACAACAAAGACAGATTTGCCAATTCTGGAATGGCAAATTTGTCCCGAACAATGTTCTTAGCTCACCTGGTCAAAAGCGCCAAGTCAGCTTTTCTTATCATGTGACTTCCGTCTTCCGTCGTCTGTTGTTGTCATTCGTTAACTTAAAAACAAATCTACTCTGAAACGACAGGCCAAATTTAACCCAACTTGGTCACACTCATCAATGGGATATTTAGTTTATAAAATGTGTCAATGGTCCTGCTTGCCAACCAACATGGCCGTCATGGCTAAAAATAGAACATAAGGGTACAATGCAAGTTTTGTCTATTATTTTTGAAACCGCTATAAATACAGAAAATCTGACAGGGGTAAACATTGTTCAGAAAATTGAGCTTTACCTATTGTTTACTTACGTCAAAACTGTCAGACGACTTCTTATAGGAGTTATTACCCTCAAATGACATTTTGTTTTTTTTCCATTTTCGTCTTTTATCATGAAAACTTTAATAGATAGAGAGAAACTTTAAATAGGACAAACGATTGGTAAGGCAATATCTACAATTTCCTTTAATAATAATAATGATAATAATAATAATATAATACATTTTGTAATATCTTTTTTAGAGATAGTAAATTATTTGGATAAATGACGATTTGTACCAATTTTAGCATTTTTGCAAAATATCTTAAAACTATAATAAATAGATATAATTTAATTTTGAATGTAACGCGTCTTCCGATTGGCTGACGTTGTTTTGTTTATCAGCTCATAGACATAATTTTGTCATGTGACCTTGACGTCATCAACGTTTTTCATGATTTACACCGGTTTAAAATGGAATTAAGAATTAAATTATAAGAATGACTGTAATATTTTTCTGTCTATTCGAATAACATAAAAATGTGGTGCACACTTTAAAATAACCCGCTACGCGGGTTATTCAGTGTGCACCACATTTTGATGTTATTTCTTCATAGACAGAAAAATATTACAGTCATTCCTTAAATGTATATAGTAACTTTAAAAAAAAAAAAAAATATCAGCAAAACAAAATCTAAGTCAACATTGAAATCGTTAGTCATTATTGGAGTTCTTGCTTTTGAATGACGATTTTTACCATTTGTTTGCGTTTTTGCCTATTATCTTGAATACTATCATAGACACTTAAACAAAAATAATCAGCAAGGCAAGATCCACAAATAAGTCAAATTTTGCCGAAATAGTTAGTTGACTCTTTTTAGGAGTGATTTACCTTAAATGACGATGTATTTCTACACTGTTTTGTGTTTTGGGTAAAAGCTAAAGAACACAAAGAGAATGGATGTGAAGTTAGCAGCCGGTTCGTTATTTGATATTCGATATTCAATATCCAACCTGCTGCTAGCAAGCGGTTCGATATTCAAACTTAATTGAAATCATAAAAAAAATATAATATCTGATAACATTAAAAGCATGATTTTCATAGTTGAAAGGAGTGAAAAGATACGTAGGAAATCGTTTTATGACCCCTTCAAGTTGTCTTAAACTCTCGTTGTCCTCGAATATAAACCCTTATCAATGCTTATGTAAGTTGCATATTTGTCTTTATGTAATATAGATTTTTATCAATAAAACGACAAAACTGTAATTTTATATCTAATATTTCTTAAAACAAAAACAAAAATCGATCACTCTAGAAACATTTAGAAATATAAATAGAAATATATATGCAAAGCCCCAAAAAAAAAGGAATATAGGGTGAAAACCTACCTGAGACCGCTTAAATGAGGGTGAGACCCCCTGGTCTTTCAATGTCCATAGTTAGTTTATAGGTAGATGGGCCCTTCGTAACTATGAAAGATAGGAAGTCTACCCAGATTCCTTTTAGTCACGTTTGTATCTACCTATTAACTAAATGTCTGCATAATATTAGAAAGATTGAGAGATTAGGGGGCTCTCACCATTGCCCTGTGCCCTTTGTTCTGAAATTTTGACAATTTTTAGCTGAAAAGTGACAATCTAAGCCCTCCGTAGATATCCATATTTCTTTTTTGGGCTTTCCATAAATATTTCTATTTAAATTTTTAATTTTTCTAGAGTTATCGGTTTTTCTTTTTTGTTGTAAGAAATATCATATAAAAAAATTACATCTTTTAAGTCGTTTTATTAATAAAAATCTATTGTACATAAAGACAAATATGCAACTTACAAAAGGGTTTATATTCGACAGCTTGAAGGGGTCATTAAACGATTTCCTACGTAATTTATTATTCCTCTTAACTATGAAAATCATACTATTAATGTTATCAAGTATTTATTTTTTTGATGATTTTCATCTAAATTTGAATATCGAACCGACTGCTAGCAGCCGGTTGGATATTGAATATCGAATATCGAATAACGAACCGGCTGCTAACTTCACATACATACAAAGAGAAGAGGTAAACAGAAAAAATATCAGCAATACAAGAGCAACACAAAAGATATTATTGTCGTGAATTCTATTCTAGTCTACCATGTTTGAGAGTGTCCATTGTGGAAGATGCACATAGACATAGGTGAGCGACACAGGCTCTAGTTTTATAAAGGCAATCAATTGAAAAACCTATTTTTTTCGGAAATAAAATACCAAAAAATGCAATTTCTCTAAAAGCTTGTCGTTTTCATCTTCACTTAGGTTTGTCTTGTCTGTTTCATTGATGACTTTTGGAACACGTCTCTGTATGTTCTGATATTAAAATTTAATTAAACGTTCATATGTTTGTAGGATCTATTATTACATCTTTAATCAAAAGCATAATGATTCCATAGCAAGTCGAGCAACCCACGTAATAAGTGTGCAGTTCAAAATAAACTTTTGACGAATAAATGAATTCCCGCGTTTCGGCTAGGTTTGTAAAGAAGGTATTGTCCAATCGAATTATTTTGTAATCAAAATTGATTACAGGTAGGAGGCATACAGGTACATGTATTTTAATTTCTAGCAGTCCTTTGAAGCGACTCTACACATCAAAATTACATTTTTGATAATCGATTTGATATTACAAAGCTAT
The DNA here is from genome assembly GCA_017311375.1 of Mytilus coruscus. NCBI lineage: Eukaryota > Metazoa > Mollusca > Bivalvia > Mytilida > Mytilidae > Mytilus > Mytilus coruscus. The sequence continues at coordinate 25,605,604 of CM029608.1, read as the reverse complement.
GGGCGTATAATACTTTTTATTTATGAATTTTAAACCTAAAATGTTATTGGGATCATTAGTGTACATTTTGATTGTGATTGAAAGTTCATTATCAACGCAAGTTTTCGCGTTCTCCCTATGAGAAGGTCTGTCGAAAGGTATTTTTGCTAGAGAACATAGGTTTCAAGAGCTTCTATAACCATTGTATACTACATGGTTTTATGTTTGGTTTATCATGAGCGTGCCTTGGCCGTTGGTACGGGGAGGAGCTTTCTTGGTAGTTTGTAAATAATCAGTGAATGAAATGTATGGAAGTTTACTCAAACACTGTATAAATCATTTATTATATGTTAAATTCCATCGTCCAGCGTTCTTGACGGGCTAGTCGGCAAAATAAATTTTGTATTTAATTTGTATATTGATTATGGAAAGCGTACATGGTGTGCAACAATGAACATGTACAAATGGTGTATATCTTTCATTCTTTAATAGAGTAAATACGACCGTGTTCACACCAATTGTAGCGTACCGTAAACCAGTTTTCAACCAGTTCCATGCAATGAACGCTGTTTTAACATAACATTTGTTCCCATCTGTACACCGGTTTTATTTCAAATACAATTATTTAAGGAAAACAAAATTGTTTCAGAAAGGAAGTAACAAATAATTTGTTTCCATCTAACATTAGGGGGTTATATGAATTCCCATTGAGTTTCAAAAACAGAAATGCTTGTTTGTTTCTTTATGTTGAAAAATGAATGGTCGGTGCCTTATGAAAACAGATCGTCTGATTTGAAGTACATTTTGAGAGTTCTAAAGATGCCATGATTGCGTTATCTAAAAAAGATTGTAATATTCATCAATGCAGGATTACTGCAGTCTTAAACTTTTACGTCCTCCCAAATTGGCTGTTTCCTGCACATAGGATTACTATTAATTGTTTCTGAGCATGGTACTGCTGCCATCAATTTATTAACACCGCAGGTTTCGTTTGACTCTTCGGGTTGTATAAATTCACAGTCATGTCCGGTCAGAATGGGAGTTAAATCTGTTTCTTCGTGTAGAGAGTGCCACGCTCTCTGCAGATAAGTAACCCTTGCAACAATTTAATCTTTGCTAGGCTTACAGTCTGTCCCTTTTTAATGTATCCTTATTTTCTAGTGATATTCTAAATTCCCCTTTCTTGATCATGGCCGACCCCTTTTAGCATAACATACCTTTTCCATTAATTGTTAATTCGTTTTCTTCCGGAACATGAATGAAATATTTGCCACTGAGCGTTAATCAAAAACCTTCAATCAATCAATCAATCAATCAATCAAACAACCATAAATTTATTACATTTCCAGCTAATGATGTGTAGGATGATTGCGTTGATTTTGATATGTTGTATCATTTGGTTCAAAAGGTTAACCGCTATTATTATCAGTTAATCGCTTTTTTTAACGGTTGATCGCTTTATACATATCGGTTAACCGCTATTTTTATCGGTCAATTGCTATTTTAAATGGTTAATCCTCCTTATTCATCTATTATGCATCAACAACTTATTATTAGAAATGAGTAAGTGATTGGTGGATAAAATTTATCGCTTAAAACAGTAATTTGGATTGCTTACTCCTCCCATGTATATGTTTTTGGTCAATCATTCCCACCCAAGTTGTAGAATTGTTTGACAAACGCCCACATGTTTGGAGTGTTGAACACGTGGCAATTCTATAGCACATTACACTATATTGCACGCCAGCAATCTTTATTTTATTTTATTTTACACTTTCAATATGACAAAAAGGTACATGTATTGGATTGCATGGATTATAATAATACAATTTATGACGATGTTTCAAATTCCAAAACTTAATGAAATAACATGAAAATGCTCATTTGTCAAACAGAGGCACTTGTACATATATTCCACTCATACAAGGGTAAATATCCATACTACATAAACATGTTCTCATCCTGAATATGCATATTTCAATTTGCCGCTGGACGTTAAGCAGTCATTCATCACCATCATCATCATCCACTTATACAAAACTTTATAAATGATAATTCGATTGGTGATACCGTGTATAATGAAGACGTGAAATGTGACATCTTTAACAAATATATTTGTCCTATTTCCAAATTAGAAAAGGAAAACTGTCCATATTTCACCCACAGACATGAAATCTATGATACATTTTCTATATAATTGAATAAACTTGTTGATGTTATTCAAATACTCAATGGTTTAATTCAATATTTTTTTTTATAAATCACTTGAACATTGTAATTTTCCTTATAATTGTATTATTGCAAATTTTATTGCTATTTAAAAAAAAGGGGGGATTCAGCATCCCTTTCCGATTTATTATAGATATATGTTACAAGTTTGGTGGTATAAAGTAATGGAGAGAGTTATTTATTAAAAAAAGTATATATTATTTTAACGAGAAACAAACGGATTATGAATGTTCGTCAAGATTCCGCCCAAAATGCCGAACTGTGCATCAACGCATAGAAATGTATAACTGATTTTCTAAGTTATTTGATAACGTTTGACATAGATTCTTCTATAAAAAGAAATGAAAGCAAATGGAGTTAAAAGTAACTTGTTAAATTAGTTTAGGAGCTACCTACAAAGGAGATAATTTTCCTTGTATGACTATGATTAGTGTTGGAAAATTTCAAATTATCGGCAAACAGGCAGTGACTGCACAGTGGATGTAAAAATTGCTTACTCCGTAAAACTCAACATTATCAAGCTGAATACCAAATACAATATGTATTACACCATTCCCCTTTATAGAAGCCAAGAAAACTTTCACAAAAGTTTCTTATCCAAGGTCTTTCGGACAGACAGGCAGACGGACAGACAGACAGACAGACAGACAGACAGACAGACAGACGGTCAAGGCGGACGAAATCGTGCGGTTATTATACCTGATTTCGCCTTCGGCGATGCAGGGAAAAACTAGAAATATCTCGTGTAGCAATGGACCAAAATTTTGTTGGCAAAATCTTCTACCCAAGAATGAACTGAACAATGATAATATTTCACTTATAAATACCAACCTGCACGTAGTTATCCACGAATTAGTAATCCCATCAACTTGAAACTTAGGACAAAAGTTCACTATTGTGTTAACTTTTTTTAAAAATATATGAATTAAGGTTTTCACCTAGAACCCGTATATGACAAAATACTATGGTTTGAAAGGATTAAACACAAAAGCATGAATTCATTGACCCATCAGCTTACCCCTCTCCCCCTCTCCTCACACCCTTATTTGCAGTTTTTGACATAATTCTGGCGTTTATAATCTGATGACCTGCATGATAAGCCAAAATATTTAAAGTTTAAACATTTGTGATACTACGAATGTAAGTAGGAATTGAAAGACCGTTTTTTTTCCCTTTACACCCCATTCATTATTAATAGCACAATCATGCTCATGTATATAAACATATTTGGCAAATATTCCTGGTAAAATCTTAATCTATTAAAGATTTACTGCTTCAAAATCGAGGACCATCAGTACAGGTAACGGGGAAAATCAGTACTGGGAACAAGGTGATCGGAGACTATTTGTACACCAAGGTTCAAGTTAAATTGCAAGATATGTTTTTCATTCATAATCTTTTTTTGTGCATATATCTACATGCATTCGTCAGTTTTTATATTTGAAAAAAAATATCATGAAATAAAAACAATATCTAATATACTCAGGGTTTTCTTAAAGTATAATAAAACTGAAAAATGTTGACTCAAATCAGCTGCATTAGAATCAAAACAAAGAAAAGGGAAGGTCATGATGTAACTTCAAGACAATCCTTCCTCGGGATATTAGTTACTAATAACAGAATCAATTAACTTTATCAAATTGATCATTTCCAGCTTCATAAATAAAGGCAGAGTTTATATTCTTCCAAAAACGCACCGTTTTGAAACGGAGAAGTAAAAACAAATACAACAGTCTGGATTTAATGAACTAAAATGGCATTTTACCTGGCAGACCAATGATATCACAGTGTGGTTCCGTAACTGAACTTATCGGCCATTATGAAGTTTATATTCTTTTATCAGATACTTATAGAAAATAATGGTATAATTGCACCCCTTGATAAAAATGTAAATTATCATAAAATCTAAAGAATTGTCTCAGCCGTGATATGACTTTCGTTATCAACTGCTTCCGGTTTATATCAACTGTTTCCAGTTTATATCACACGCTCAATCCGTATGGATTTGGACAAAATTATAGCAAGTTTTTTTTTTGAAATTCACGAAAGATTACGGCAGTCCTTACGAGCCCAGTACAATCATTTTTTTTTTTTGTTATAAATTTGTTTTATGTTAAACTTGTTTAAAATAAATTTTGCAACCATGACTGTATCCATATATTGACCCATTGACATAAAAATCACATTTCGTTCTCTTTCGAATCAGACACATTAATAGAATTGTAACTGGGGCATTCAAAACAACAATATTGAAGTATATGATAAAAAAGATCATAACATGTCATTTTTCATACCAGACCCTTTATCAGCCCATGGTCAATATCATCCCTCAAGCCTGTCGGCCCTCGGGCTGATATCATGACCTAGGGCTGATAAGGGGTCTGATATGAAAAATTGCCATGTTATCATCTATATATACCAATCAATAGTTCAAAGTGTACGGAGCCTCTTTATAGACCTATACAGAAAAAAAAATATATTGTACGCTCAATATACATTTTGTGGGCTCAATATAATTATATTGTGCGCACAAATTATTATTTTGTGCGCTCAATGAAAATATATTGTGCGCACAAATATTTTTTTTGTGCGATCAATTTGATATAGATATATTGTGCGCATTATATAATGCATTGTGCGCTCAATTTCATAGGGTTTTCACGAGGTAGGCCGCTCTTATACATGTCTACTGTTCAGTCAGAATGAAGAATTTTATAAGGTTTTATTTTGACATTGGGTTAGATTACAGCAACATAAAACGTATTTCACTCAAAAATAGTACAGGGATGTAATTTATCGCTTATACTTGAGACAAGATTTTGATTGGATAATCCCTTACTCAACAGTCTTCGGTACAATGAAAACTACACATAGGAAGGCTACAACAAATGCGCAGCAGTTTCAAGATAATGTCTAATGGTATTTTACATAATGTCGTATGGGTAGCGGACATCTGTGTGTTATGGATTGATGTTGAAATGAGACTTTGAAGATTTTGTTTGAGATCACCTGTCACAAAAAGGAAATCATTTGGCATATGTCGCAAATATATTAGTCCGTCCATTGTTTGCACCTTAGCATATATTTTCAAAACTTCTTCCTCTTATTAATACTATTGCTACCACGTCTAATTATTAAACATAAGACCTTATGCAAAAATCGCGTCTTGGTGAATTTTCACAAGGATCGCTCAGAATAAATATTTGAAAGCTAAGGATATTTAAATAAATTCCAAAATACCCCCAAAAAAAAAAAAATATTAAAAGGATAGCCAAAAACATCTTTTGTTAGCTGTGTTTGTATCTTTTACCAATTGGACGAGGATAGCCATTTCTAACTGATTTTTACAGTTTGTACTATTTTTGTACTATTAATCCATAATTCCAGGTTGAGCAGAAGGTTAAGCGCTGGCGAACATGTTTAATCCCGCCACATTTTGCGTGCCTTTCCCAAGTCAGGAGCCGCTAATTCAGTGTTTGTCGTTGGTTGCTGCCTGTCATATTTGTTTTTCGTTTATTGATCAAGCATGAATGAAGCTGTAGGTTTCCTCCGTTGAACTGTTTCTCACTATGGCATGTCGGGACCATTTATAGCTAACTATACAACATGGATTTAGCTTATTTTTTTAAGCCCGTACGATGATCTATTGTTGATCACATCAAATTTCTTTGGTTTTCCTATGAATAGTTGTCTCATTGGCAACCATACCACACCTCTCCTTACTAGTATTTGCATAAGGTTTACTTTTTCTAAAGGAATTATAACTTTTTTTAATCATTTCAATATTGATCGACGGAAAAAAATGAATGGGATAACTTATGTATTTGGCGAACTATTGACTGCTTGGTCTAATGACAACCTCATGATTAACAGTTCATAAGCAGCGGCAACGACCAAGTTGTATAGTTTGTCAAACTCCGTACAGTGATCGTTTCCGTTCCGGAACTATTTTCCTTTACTCCATCAATCACTGCCACCGGCTTTCGAAATTCGTTCCATTTGGCACGAATATCTACGCAAATAAATTTTCTCAGAACCATTAGTTACCGGCTTGGAAAACGTCAATTTTATAATGTCTTTCTAAAATTTAAACAACTTTTCCTAGGTATAAAAAATGAGCATTAAGTTTACCCACAACGACAGGACTTTTTAATGTGTGTATCCTTATCTACGTTATCCTCCCAACCCTTTCGAAAGTAAATATATGGAGGAAAAGTGAATGATTGTGAATCAGATATAGAAAATTAAATGTATGTTAGGCGTAAGTCCAAAGGAAAAACCAGCCCAAACGCTGCAACATTTACTTGACCAGGAACAAATGATTTAAATTTGATTTTGCGGTTGTCAACGGAGAAAGCTTAGTGACATAAACTTGTTCAAGGCGGTCATTACAAAGTAGAAGTTCTGCAAGCCTTTCCTTTTCTCACACAACATTATGAACATAAATGGAAATCTTTAACCCATTCATAGGCGGCTCCACAGATCCAGCCCCCCGGGCAAATTTTAATTATTATTTAGGGAATCACTGAAGCATGACTGGAGCAAGCGCCCCCTTTTTAGGTCAGTCAGTGCCCCTTTTAAAAAGTTCTGGATCCGCCACTGCCATTGTTACATTACTCCAGTAAATTGACCCAGGTATATAATTTTTTGACGTTCCAAAAAAAGCAGCCCAGGCCTGTGTTTACCTTGATGAGAATGAGAAAACGAGGGATCATATTTCTCTTGAGGGATTGTCTTTCAGACAAATGGGTTATTTTCCTGTGTCTGTGGTAGAAAAGAAAAAAAAACTTAGTGTTTTAACTTAAAAAGAGGTTAGGGAATTCCTTACATTTGAAATAACCTTTTTAAAGAGGGACTGGTCCTCTTATTTTCAATAAACATGATAAATAAAGTAAATTAATTATGTCCATGAATACAATACCAGTAAATATGTTCCTTTTCACTCTTTTGTACTTTCACTATGACAAGACATTTCAGTATAAAATCTCAGTATAAATTAAAGAGGTTGTCAGTTAGACTGCAACCCTACAATTTACATATATAAACTTAGTATGCATTATGGACGTATAGTGATACACATAGAGACCAATATGCAGTCTTTTAACTTCACACATTTGTGACTAATTACCAAATGGCATTTCCCAGTGTTAACCTTCTCTTCAATATGTTCACTAACTTGTGATGTAATGCACTCTCATGATCATTAATCACATAATTTATTAGCCATTTCAATTTGATTTTGCACAATGATTGGAACAGAACCTCTTAACACATTATGTGCTGCAATATATGACTAAAATAAGGAGTTGAGGTATGACTGCTAATGTGACTATCCACCAAAGTTCAAATGATATTGATTTAAGCAACTATAGGTAACTGCATGTGCAGCAGTCTACAATGAGCAAAACTATTTTAGTAATTTCAGTCATTTTGTCATGTCAAGACCTTATAAAATGACAAATTTTCACATTAGTTCCAGTTTTGCGTACCTACAATTACAATAACATTTATTCAGTGTTATTTTATTTGTGAATATAAAAAAGAAGATGTGGTATGATTGCCAATGAGACAACTGTCCACAAGAGACCAAAATGACACAGAAATTAACAACTATAGGTCACCGTCGGCCTTCAACAATGAGCAAAGCCCATATCGCATAGTCAGCTATAAAAGGCCCCAAATGACAATGTAAAACAATTCAAACGAGAAAACTAACGGCCTCATTTATGTACAAAAATGAACGAAAACAAATATGTAACACATAAACAAACGACAACCACTGAACTACAGGCTCCTGACTTGCGACAGGCACATACATACATAATGTGGCGGGGTTAAACATGTTAGCGGGATCCCAACCTCCCCTAACCTGGGACAGTGATATAACAGTAAAACATAAGAACGAACTATAAAAATCAGTTGAAAAAGGCTTAACTCATCAGATGGACAAAAATAAAAGTGGACGTGGCAGGGTACTTGTACATCCAAACAACAAAAGACACTAGGAACAGATCTGAGAGTACTCGCAGTTATCTGACAGCTAGTTCAAAGCCACTAACAACTAATAAAAAAATCATGCATCTAAGACTAAATTATCAATCCGTACACATCCAACATCCAATGGATTTAGTGTAAAGACGTCATAAACAGTCAAGAGAAAAACATCCAATGTCCACACATCCAAGAGTTATTGCAGGCTTGAACTTTTTCATGACATCATCAAGTATGAATATGGTTGGTCTTTCATTTCATCAATCATGACACAGGTGTTATACAACAAGAAAATCCATGAAATAAGCATTATCTATAACAATTTTTTTTCAAAAGTGAATTGTTCAAAGTTTTTTTCTTCTAAAATAAAATGCTCTGTTGGGCACAGCTTGATACAAACCCTGAGGTGGAACCCTGAACAAGTATGGACACATTCAAGCTTGATACACTGCATGCTCTCTCAATTGGGATTGTGATTATATATTTGACACAGCATTGGTTTCTGACACACAATGAATGTGGCCTAAGAACTTTAAATTTTGAAAACTGGATATTTCTCTAATAATATGTACATGTTATATGGTCTAATATCTAAAATATAAATACATGGTGAGATTCAGCATATCAAAGAACCAGAAGAATTGAATTTTTGATGAAAACCAACTAAGTTTAGTTTTGAACCCTTAACACTTCAATGTGGACCAATTTGATAATGCGTATGGGGCCCAAAATCTAAATTCATGGTAAGATTCAGCATAACAAAGAACCCCAAATATTCAATTTTTTAAAAATCAAACAAAGTTTTAATTTTGGACCCGTTTGACCATATTGTAGACCAATTGAAAGCGCCCTAAAATTAAATTTCTAAATACACATTTAAAGATTCAGCATATCAGAACCCAATTATTCAATTTTGACACGTTTGATGAAATCAATCCAAGATTAATTTGGGACCCTTTGAACCTCAATGTGGACCAATTTCTAAATGGGCCCAATATCCAAGATCTAAATACACAGTTAGATTCAGAAATTTATAGAACACTAATTATTCAAATTCAAGACTGACATAAACCCCATTGAAATTGGTCAAGAAATAAGCATTTGACCATGTTTATAAAAGGTATTAGAAAAGTATTGTTTTCATCACCTAATTCCTAAATACAAATGTACTAGTAGATAAGACCATTATAACCCCCAAATCTATCTCAACCTTCATTTTGTGGTATGGAACCTTGTGGTATTATTTCATACAGATCCATTCACTTATACTTTAGTTATTGTCTGGAAACTAAATGTCTTCTGATGATGACATCTGTCGATGATCACCATACCATTATACAGCCACAAAATTTTTTAGCAGTTGTATAAAAAAATGATAAATGCAGTTTAAATTTATGTTACTTCTGAGAGAGAAAACAAACCTGGCCCCCTCCTTTTTAATCGATGAATGGAAGGTGTAATGGTGACACTCCCAATAATTATAAAGCCTATTCTTGTTCAAGCATTTTACCTAGACACCTATGAAATAATTAGGGCCCCACCGAATGGCTGTCGCCTTATAGTGATCAGTCTGTCCGTCCGTCTGCAACAAATTGTGTCCGCTCTATATCTAGAGAACAGTTATAATTTCATACTTTATACATGACATGTATATTAACCAACACCAGAGGGTGTGTCATAATGTTTGTATAACTTCCTAGGTCAAAGGTCAAGGTCAAAAACTTTGGTCTTAAATGACAACCCCATGTCCTATGGTAAAGATCGTGTCCGCTCTATATCTTGAGAACCGTTATGATTTCAAAGTTTATGCTTGACATGTATATTAACCAACACCAGAGGGTGTGTCGTAATGTATGTACAACTTCCTAGGTCAAAGGTCAAGGTCAAAAATTTTGATTTCAGTTGACAACCCAATGTCCTATGGTAAAGATTGTGTCTGCTCTATATCATGAGAACCTTTACGATTTCAAAGTTTATACTTGACATGTATATTAACCAAAACCAGAGGGTGTGTCATAATGTATGTACAACTTCCTAGGTCAAAGGTCAAGGTCAAAAACTGGTTTCAGTTGAAAACTCTATGTCCTATAGTAAAGATACAAATTTTTTACCACACGTTATTCACAGCGGGGCCCACAGAGCTGGCTCCCATCTCAATGATATCTAGTTCTTTCAAGTTCTGAACCTTGCTGCATTAATTTTTATTATTCTATTTTTATTTCTGCTCATCAAAAAAATTATCTTGACCCCTTCTCTCTTACATATACTCTTTACTTTTACTGCACATTAACCAATATCAATTATTTAATATACACGATTGGGGACTGGGTTTTAAGCTAACAGATACCTTGGTAGCTGTTACACCCAAATTATGTCCTGATACTCTTGGCATTCACAATAATTGTTATTGTAGTTGTGTGCATTAAACCAGTGATGAATATATGTACTACAATCAATTGCTACTATTTCAAGTTGAAAAGGACACAGGTCCAATGGCCTGTTTGTCACTGCTAAATTATTGTCTCACTACATGTAGCAACTAAATCATCTCATAATTTTTATTCAGTAAGCACACAAAAACTGGAAGCTACATGGAGCCTGAATTTCACATCTGGTAAAAAATGCCATATTGATTTTAACATCAAATTCAGGACATAAAATATAATTGTCATTGTAGTAATAAAGGTAATCTTATGCATTAAATCTACCATTTAATCAAAAGCAAATATGATATACCCATTTTGAGATCCAGTTAATCCTGTTTGCACAATAATAATTCATTTGCAAGATAACTTTTATTACTGTTTTCTTTTGTTGATACATGTAGCAGATCTTTATTTGTTGGGCTAATTTTAATATATTCACACTTTTCGAAGAATGGCCAATTGAAAGTTAAAACTTGTCTGTTTTGGAAAACTGTATGTAACTTAAGTCTTGTTTTTTGTGTATTTGGAATGCTGTCCAATGGACCTATACTCCACATCTCTCTGTATTCATATGCTTAAATCTTTGGAAGTTAAATCAGAGTTTTATTTTTATACTATATCTACTTGGCAAAAACTGAGAAAAAAATTATTCTTTATTTCTTTTTTAATTATTAACAACAATATGTTCATGATAAAATTATGAAGACATACAATTTTTTCAAAACAATTAATAAAATGGAAATTAATATTAAAAAATGCACACAAAGTTTCATGTGCAACTGGTATGCACTCCAATTCACTCATTGAAACATGAATGATCCTTGTTTGAGATTGCATTAGTCACTGTCTTGTCTGAAAGTTTTTGAAAGTGTGAGTCTATTCCATTTGTGTATATAATCTACAGGCTTTCAATGCTTCTCATGTAACTTGATAATCTTCCAATGATCAGGTTGACATCATTGTGATCTGAAAATATAATAACACATTTTTTTACTTTGTAACTTCTGGTTTTGATGTAGGTAAGGGACGTTATATGGTATGCCATTGTTTTCCCATCCATCCATTCAAATGTCAACACTTTGTTCAATATCTCAAAGGAGTAGGGTTAAAGGTTCTTATTTGGCCCAAATATTACTTCAAATTAAAAGTTACCCTAAATATTTTAAAATTTGTCCAAACTAGACTAAGGTACAAGGTATTCAGAAAATATTGGCTTTTTAGCTCACCTGGCCGAAGGGCCAAGTGAGCTTTCTCATCTCTTGGCGTCCATTGTCGCCGTTTACTTTTACAAAATCTTCCTCTGAAACTACTGGGCCAAACTTGGCGCAATCATTATTAGGGCATCTAGTTTAAAAATGTGCCTGATGACCCCGCCTTCCCACCAACATGGCCGACATGGCTAAAAATGGAACATAGGGTAAAATGCAGTTTTTGGCTTATATCTCTGAAACTAAAGCATTTAAAGCAAATCTGACAGGGTAAAAATGTTCATCAGGTTAAGATCTATCTACCCTGAAATTTTTAATCGAATCAGACAACCCCTTGTTGGTTTGCTGCCCCTGAATTGGTAATTTTAAGGAAATTTTGCAGTTTTGGTTATTATCTTGAATATTATTATAGATAGATATAAACTGTAAACAGCAATAATGTTCAACAAAGTAAGATCTACAAATAAGTCAACATGACCAAAATTTTCAATTGACCCTTTAGGAGTTATTGACCTTTAAAGTCAATTTTAACAATTTTTTCATAAATTTTGCAATCTTACAAAATCTTCTACACTTAATCTACTTAGCCAAATAGAATTAAACTTAGCCACAATTTTCAATAGGTTATATTGATTGAAAAATATATCCGATGACCCTGCCATCCAACCAACATGGCCGCCATGGCTAAAAATAGAACATAGGGATTTACTATACAAGTCAAAGGGAAAATTGTAAAAAAAAACAATTTCAAATGGTCACAATTGAAAACTAATTTAAATAATAAGGGGTCTTCAGTAACTATTGTAAGTCTAGTTACTAGTGAGATGACCTGCTTTTAATTTAACTACTGGGCCAAATTAATCCAAACTTTGCCTCAATCATTATTAGGATATATATCTAATACTATTTATTATGATTTAAACCCTTATTTTACATGATTTCCAAAACCACAGTAGATACAGGTGAGCGACACAGGCTCTTGAGAGCCTCCAGTTTTAACATTTAACAAGTAACCATAGCAACAAACTTTGACGAAATTTGTTTATTTTGTAAAATTTCTTGATTTCCTTGTTTTCGTAAAATTTTAAGTATATTTTAGATTGGCAAAGTATGTGCTCACCCAAGAAACAACTTTATATTTAGTGAGACTATGTCATGTATGTCAATAGTTATAATAAAGGTTTTCTTAAATTATTTTGTTGTTTATTGACTGCACTTGATGTTTCAATAATGGAAATAACAATGGAAAACTGCATAAATTCTACATTTGTCCTCGTTTTCATGACAACTTTATATACAATGAGTAATTGTGATGTCATCAGATAAAAAAATCTTATGCATTTCCAAACATCATGTGCCTTTTTGGAATACTTGTCAACAATTTAATTTTCTTGGATCAAAAACAGGCCTTTAATAATGCCCCTTCTCCTTTGCTTTGAACAATTTCTCATGAAATTTTAAGACAACATTTGGATTTAGTTCCCTTTTGATTTTGTTTTTTGGAGTTTGTCGTTCAAAAGTTGTGGGACCTATCAGATTTAGGGTAATTTCTCACATATTAAGCTTGAGTTTGCTTAGAGTAAATACTCTCAGATCTGTACTAAGTATCTTTTAGTTGTTTGGATGTCCAAGTACCCAGCCATGTCAACTCTGTGTTTTTGTTAAATGTATTTCTATTTGTATCCATCTGAAGAGTTAAAGACTTTTTCGACTGATTTTTATAGTTTGTTCTTATGTTGTACTGTTACACCACTGTCCCAGGCTAGGGGTGGGTTGGGCGCCAGCAAATATGTTGAACCCGCCACATTCTGTATGTATGTATAAAAAGAAGATGTGGTATGATTGCCAATGAGACAACTGTCCACAAGAGACCAAAATGACACAGAAATTAACAACTATAGGTCACCGTCGGCCTTCAACAATGTGCCTGTCCCAAGTCAGGAGCCTGTAATTCAGTGGTTGTCGGTTTGTGTGATACATATTTGTTTTTCTTTCAATATTTTACACATAAATTAGGCTGTTAGTTTTCTCGTTTGAATTGTTTTACATTTGTCATTTCTGGGTCTTTTATAGCTCTTTGTGTGGCATGGGCTTTGCTCATTGTTTAAGGCATTACGGTGACCTACTATAGGCTATAGTTGTTAATTTCTGTCATTTGGTCTCTTGTTGGAAGAGTTGTCTCATATAATTGGCAATCATACATCATCTTCTTTTTTTATATTCACAGTTTATAGCATAAACCATGTAGTTGTATCTCACAATCTGGTCATATAATTAATATCACTATAGTTAATATAAGTAGTGTTTAGAAAAACGTTTGTGAGTATTTGTTTTAATTGGTCCTGTATTTACTCAAATATACCAAGTAAAACTTATTTATGTAAACAAACCAATTTATAACTTAGAAAATATACTTACGGTGTACCAATCAATTGATTCATATTGAAGCTACATGTACACTGTTGTATATGTAAATTTTCTCAGTTTCATTCTGCCTGATTTCAAGTTTTAACAATTATCGTTAAAATCTCCAAGGAAACTAAATCAATAATTCTGTGCGAAGTTCTTCTGGTTGATGTAGCTGAAAGTAATAATGAAATAATAAAATGAGTATAATTAAAATAATGTCAACTTTGTGTTGAAATGCAACGACCTGTATTATTTAACATATAAAAGTTTGAAAAATAGGGAGGAGTATAATTGACAATGAAAACTGAATGCAACCTTTTTATAATTCTTTCACACGCATCGATCTGTAATATCTTACTATCATCATTGATCATAACTAAAGAAAGATATTGAGTGTTTAAGTGTCACATACTTTTGAAACTATAAATTATTATTAAGCATTAATATTACATATTGAACTATTCAAAATGAGAAGCCACCTTATTTACAAACATTTTTTATGAACAATGAAAGTAATCATTTTTATTCCATGTGACAGCGAGACGAGATAATTAAATAGTATTTTTTTATAGTTTGACAAAGTAATTAATCTATGCAAATAAAAAATTTATAAAAATAAACCAATACCTAATAAAAACTTTTTGTTTTATTCATTCTGATTCAATCTGAGCACTGTGCTGTTATCTATTGTGTCACAATCTGTAAGATAAAAAGAAAAACATTAGAATTGATTATTGTCATCCTGGAATTAAAGTCAATTTTAAAAGTGTACTTTTTTGCAGGAATAAATTCACTCATTTTGGTTCAGTAAATTTTTTTGTAACTTAATATATACATTATGTAGATATGATATTGTTGAAAGTATAGTATCTTCAGGGTCCTGTATATTGAACATTTTAGTGATATGCATGTAAAATATTTCTCTATTGATTATGAGAGAAGTTTGAAGTAATAACAACTGTCTACATGTATATGCATATCAACTACATGTATGGAACTTAAGAGTTACACAAACATAAATTTCAAAAAGTAAAGAACAGTCTTTAAAATCAGATACTGTATGCACCATTTTTTATTTTCAATTTGAGTAAATTGCTTAATGCTGCATAAAAATCATTAAATGCTATTAGAACGTTAACTTCAGTATAATCAGGATTATATACATGTAGATGGGTTTATACACATACATCTAAATTCTAAAACGACATAAAATTGAGTACATGATAACAAACAAACAAAAATGGTCTACCGTAGTTTTTTTGTGCTAGAATTTTGCTTCAGGGTAGGACAAAATATTAAATATAACATGAGTATTTAGATATTGGTTCAAGCTCTTTCCTATTATCCAGAACTTGTATGTTAAAGATAGAAACTAATAAAGGGCTCAAAAACATAAAGATTGTACTTTTTTTTAGGGGGGAGGGGATGGGTGGACATTTATAATTGTATAGTTATAAATTTACTGGATAATACATTAACAAAAAAATATTCTTGAAAAAAGTAGTAAATTGTAATACAGAAATAAAATAGCTCCCATCCAGACCATTGTAAATTCATACATATAATAATGGCAAAATGCATAACAATTTTAGTATACAATGTATGTGTGTTACATATATTATTTTTCAAGTGCTTTATTTCTTTATAATCCATGAAATTATACCTGAAGTGAGTTTTTGAGAAGTTCAGATTGGTATGTAAAAGGTGTCTTAATACTAGTTGGAAACCCTAACTCAAATTAGTCAATTTTGCTAAAATAACCTGTTTGAGGCCTTGTGTTGATTTGACATTATTTGGAAAAACATTATTTGGAAAAACTTCCGCTTTATATAAAAAAATCCCTGCATGGAGTCCAATTTTGTCTTTTATAAAATATCTTAAATTCCGTAAGGAGCAGCTTCTCTGGAAAATTTGACAGTCCTGACAACATTTTTTTCTATTTTGTATATGTATTTGATATTTTTACACCAGTTTGATAAAATTACATGTGTAGGTGTCTGGCTTGAGCCTGAAAAGTTGAGGTATTGATAAATTGTGAATACTGTGAGACTGTGAGTGGTCTGCAAACGACCTTTATTTGCTGATGATTGGGTGCCAGTATATTAAAGGGATGAATAGTTATTATCAACAGTTCAAACCCGAACTTTCTTTCAAATTGCAGAAATGATTTTATGTTTCTCCAGTGAGGAAGATTATTTTGCAAAGTTGATCGAGTTTTCAAGACAGAAATACCATTTCGGTTTCTTTGACGTGGCGATACAGAAATTTCAAAAACTTTGATTTTGTAATATTATTTGGATTGAGTTTGTTTTACTTACTTTAATCTGAGACTACTATAACACATGTGTTATAGTAGTCTCAACTTTAATGTGTTTGTCCACATTTACTGGTAAAGTTGGTAAAAATATCCTTTCGTCAATGTGCAGCCATATTTGCTTCAGTAGTAACGAAAGGTCAATCCGGTCAAACAGCTTGAAGATCGGATTACGAAAAAGCCGAAGGCAGTGATTAGTGTAGAGGTGTCAGACCACCAATTAAATATCCCTATCTGTTCAACCAAATTTTGCAATTTTCACAGCTTTCTAAATATTTTACCTTAAGTTTAACTTCATAGAAACCAGGTATATCCTGAATTGCACATGTATGAGCTTTCTGCATGCCAATTTTCAACATACCTTTAAAGCCTTCTAATAAAAAACTGACCTTCAAAAGAGGTACTCCAAAAATAACCCTGGTTTTCTTGAAATCTTAAATTAGTATACTATGGGCGCATTAATCCTCAATTTTAATGCAAACTCATAGACAAGTAAATTTTGGCTCAAAATGGTCTAAATATATTTCTCTTTCACCAAAAGTTTCATTTCTGCAAATTTGTTGGTTAGTTTAAGTAAACAAGGACATCAAAAGCACTATTTTGTGTCAGAGTAGGGCTACTTTTACATCGTTCTAAATTGGAGGGAGTAATTGGTGGTCTGACACCTAAAGAGACAAAAAAGTTGATCAGAAATCTTTTGTTTTGCTTTATTCTTAATCCTTAGTCAATTTGTAGTTAAAAACAGCCTATCTGAGCATAATGCGACTTATATTACAAATTTCACAGCTCAATTTAAACTGACTGTAATGTATGACTTTGATAGAAAATACTTGAAAATTTCATTTTGGACTACAGGAACATAAACTTTCAATATCAAGATCAGTTTTTGTTGATTTTTCCTGGTTTGTTCTACTTCTTTAAAGACTTTCCACAATTTTACAATGAGTCTAGTAAAAATCCAAGGTATTGAAGAGTCAGGAATATTGACCCCCTTTTTTCACCTGGTGTCAGTAATGGGACTATTAACTGATCAAAAGTGTGGTCATGGTCATTTAACTGTTTTATTTACTATCAGTCAATAAAATTTAAGGTATAAAACTTTCATTTGAGATTATAAATGGGATTTTGTGAGTTTATGCAGTTTTACATCAGGCCATGTTATCTGCCAAATACATGGTATGGCGAATAATATAAGGGTAAAATCAAATAATTTCACTAAATCTTCATGATGACAATTTTTGGGGTAGTAAACAACCTATGTTTTAATTTTTAACACCACAGAAACAACTTACTGTCCATTTATAACAATTTAGGACATTTTTTATATGAAAGCATATTGTCAGGGTGGGAAAAGCTAAAAATAGCACAAATTCAGGTTTAAGGCTCTAAATTTGCAATATCTGACTTTTGCCCAAAAAGATTGAAATGTGGCTACTATCATTCCAATTGATCAGTTAAGACAAAAGATCAATCGTTTTCTGATTTTGGGGTTTCACCGCATTTCACTTAAAGAGACAAAAAGTTGATCAGAAATCTTTTGTTTTGCTTTATTCTTAATCCTTAGTCAATTTGTAGTTAAAACAGCCTATCTGAGCATAATGCGACTTATATTACAAATTTCACAGCTCAATTTAAACTGACTGTAATGTATGACTTTGATAGAAAATACTTGAAAATTTCATTTTGGACTACAGGAACATAAACTTTCAATATCAAGATCAGTTTTGTTGATTTTCCTGGTTTGTTATATTTCTTTAAAGACTTTCCACAATTTTACAATGAGTCTAGTAAAAATCCAAGGTATTGAAGAGTCAAGGAATATTGACCCCTTTTTTCACCTGGTGTCAGTAATGGGACTATTAACTGATCAAAAGTGTGGTCATGGTCATTTAACTGTTTTATTTACTATCAGTCAATAAAATTTAAGGTATAAAACTTTCATTTGAGATTATAAATGGGATTTTGTGAGTTTATGCAGTTTTACATCAGGCCATGTTATCTGCCAAATACATGGTATGACTTAATAATATAAGGGTAAAATCAAATAATTTCACTAAATCTTCATGATGACAATTTTTGGGGTAGTAAACAACCTATGTTTTAATTTTAACACCACAGAAACAACTTACTGTCCATTTATAACAATTTAGGACATTTTTTATATGAAAGCATATTGTCAGGGTGGGAAAAGCTAAAATAGCACAAATTCAGGTTTAAGGCTCTAAATTTGCAATATCTGACTTTTGCCCAAAAAAGATTGAAATGTGGCTACTATCATTCCAATTGATCAGTTAAGACAAAAGATCAATCGTTTTCTGATTTTGGGGTTTCACCGCATTTCACTTAAAGAGACAAAAAGTTGATCAGAAATCTTTTGTTTTGCTTTATTCTTAATCCTTAGTCAATTTGTAGTTAAAACAGCCTATCTGAGCATAATGCGACTTATATTACAAATTTCACAGCTCAATTTAAACTGACTGTAATGTATGACTTTGATAGAAAATACTTGAAAATTTCATTTTGGACTACAGGAACATAAACTTTCAATATCAAGATCAGTTTTGTTGATTTTCCTGGTTTGTTCTATTTCTTTAAAGACTTTCCACAATTTTACAATGAGTCTAGTAAAAATCCAAGGTATTGAAGAGTCGAGGAATATTGACCCCCTTTTTTCACCTGGTGTCAGTAATGGGACTATTAACTGATCAAAAGTGTGGTCATGGTCATTTAACTGTTTTATTTACTATCAGTCAATAAAATTTAAGGTATAAAACTTTCATTTGAGATTATAAATGGGATTTTGTGAGTTTATGCAGTTTACATCAGGCCATGTTATCTGCCAAATACATGGTATGACTTAATAATATAAGGGTAAAATCAAATAATTTCACTAAATCTTCATGATGACAATTTTTTGGGGTAGTAAACATTACCTATGTTTTAATTTTAACACCACAGAAACAACTTACTGTCCATTTATAACAATTTAGGACATTTTTTATATGAAAGCATATTGTCAGGGTGGGAAAAGCTATAAATAGCACAAATTCAGGTTTAAGGCTCTAAATTTGCAATATCTGACTTTTGCCCAAAAAGATTGAAATGTGGCTACTATCATTCCAATTGATCAGTTAAGACAAAAGATCAATCCTTTTCTGATTTTGGGGTTTCACCGCATTTCACTTAAAGGTGTCAGACCACCAATTAAATATCCCTATCTGTTCAACCAAATTTTGCAATTTTCACAGCTTTCTAAATATTTTACCTTAAGTTTAACTTCATAGAAACCAGGTATATCCTGAATTGCACATGTATCAGCTTTCTGCATGCCAATTTTCAACATACCTTTAAAGCCTTCTAATAAAAACTGACCTTCAAAAGAGGTACCCAAAAATAACCCCTGGTTTTCTTGAAATCTTAAATTAGTATACTATGGGCGCATTAATCCTCAATTTTTAATGCAAACTCATAGACAAGTAAATTTTGGCTCAAAATGGTCTAAATATATTTCTCTTTCACCAAAAGTTTCATTTCTGCAAATTTGTTGGTTAGTTTAAGTAAACAAGGACATCAAAAGCACTATTTTGTGTCAGAGTAGGGCTACTTTTACATACGTTCTAAATTGGAGGGAGTAATTGGTGGTCTGACACCTAAAGAGACAAAAAAGTTGATCAGAAATCTTTTGTTTTGCTTTATTCTTAATCCTTAGTCAATTTGTAGTTAAAAACAGCCTATCTGAGCATAATGCGACTTATATTACAAATTTCACAGCTCAATTTAAACTGACTGTAATGTATGACTTTGATAGAAAATACTTGAAAATTTCATTTTGGACTACAGGAACATAAACTTTCAATATCAAGATCAGTTTTTGTTGATTTTTCCTGGTTTGTTCTATTTCTTTAAAGATTTTCCACAATTTTACAATGAGTCTAGTAAAAATCCAAGGTATTGAAGAGTCAAGGAATATTGACCCCCTTTTTTCACCTGGTGTCAGTAATGGGACTATTAACTGATCAAAAGTGTGGTCATGGTCATTTAACTGTTTTATTTACTATCAGTCAATAAAATTTAAGGTATAAAACTTTCATTTGAGATTATAAATGGGATTTTGTGAGTTTATGCAGTTTTACATCAGGCCATGTTATCTGACAAATACATGGTATGACGCAATAATATAAGGGTAAAATCAAATAATTTCACTAAATCTTCATGATGACAATTTTTGGGGTAGTAAACAACCTATGTTTTAATTTTAACACCACAGAAACAACTTACTGTCCATTTATAACAATTTAGGACATTTTTTATATGAAAGCATATTGTCAGGGTGGGAAAAGCTAAAAATAGCACAAATTCAGGTTTAAGGCTCTAAATTTGCAATATCTGACTTTTGCCCAAAAAGATTGAAATGTGGCTACTATCATTCCAATTGATCAGTTAAGACAAAAGATCAATCCTTTTCTGATTTTGGGGTTTCACCGCATTTCACTTAAAGGTGTCAGACCACCAATTAAATATCCCTATCTGTTCAACCAAATTTTGCAATTTTCACAGCTTTCTAAATATTTTACCTTAAGTTTAACTTCATAGAAACCAGGTATATCCTGAATTGCACATGTATCAGCTTTCTGCATGCCAATTTTCAACATACCTTTAAAGCCTTCTAATAAAAACTGACCTTCAAAAGAGGTACCCCAAAAATAACCCTGGTTTTCTTGAAATCTTAAATTAGTATACTATGGGCGCATTAATCCTCAATTTTTAATGCAAACTCATAGACAAGTAAATTTTGGCTCAAAATGGTCTAAATATATTTCTCTTTCACCAAAGTTTCATTTCTGCAAATTTGTTGGTTAGTTTAAGTAAACAAGGACATCAAAAGCACTATTTTGTGCCAGAGTAGGGCTACTTTTACATCGTTCTAAATTGGAGGAGTAATTGGTGGTCTGACACCTAAAGAGACAAAAAGTTGATCAGAAATCTTTTGTTTTGCTTTATTCTTAATCCTTAGTCAATTTGTAGTTAAAACAGCCTATCTGAGCATAATGCGACTTATATTACAAATTTCACAGCTCAATTTAAACTGACTGTAATGTATGACTTTGATAGAAAATACTTGAAAATTTCATTTTGGACTACAGGAACATAAACTTTCAATATCAAGATCAGTTTTGTTGATTTTTCCTGGTTTGTTCTATTTCTTTAAAGATTTTCCACAATTTTACAATGAGTCTAGTAAAAATCCAAGGTATTGAAGAGTCAAGGAATATTGACCCCCTTTTTTCACCTGGTGTCAGTAATGGGACTATTAACTGATCAAAAGTGTGGTCATGGTCATTTAACTGTTTTATTTACTATCAGTCAATAAAATTTAAGGTATAAAACTTTCATTTGAGATTATAAATGGGATTTTGTGAGTTTATGCAGTTTTACATCAGGCCATGTTATCTGACAAATACATGGTATGACGCAATAATATAAGGGTAAAAATCAAATAATTTCACTAAATCTTCATGATGACAATTTTTGGGGTAGTAAACAACCTATGTTTTAATTTTAACACCACAGAAACAACTTACTGTCCATTTATAACAATTTAGGACATTTTTTATATGAAAGCATATTGTCAGGGTGGGAAAAGCTAAAATAGCACAAATTCAGGTTTAAGGCTCTAAATTTGCAATATCTGACTTTTGCCCAAAAAGATTGAAATGTGGCTACTATCATTCCAATTGATCAGTTAAGACAAAAAATCAATCGTTTTCTGATTTTGGGGTTTCACCGCATTTCACTTAAAGAGACAAAAAGTTGATCAGAAATCTTTTGTTTTGCTTTATTCTTAATCCTTAGTCAATTTGTAGTTAAAACAGCCTATCTGAGCATAATGCGACTTATATTACAAATTTCACAGCTCAATTTAAACTGACTGTAATGTATGACTTTGATAGAAAATACTTGAAAATTTCATTTTGGACTACAGGAACATAAACTTTCAATATCAAGATCAGTTTTGTTGATTTTCCTGGTTTGTTCTATTTCTTTAAAGACTTTCCACAATTTTACAATGAGTCTAGTAAAAATCCAAGGTATTGAAGAGTCAAGGAATATTGACCCCCTTTTTTCACCTGGTGTCAGTAATGGGACTATTAACTGATCAAAAGTGTGGTCATGGTCATTTAACTGTTTTATTTACTATCAGTCAATACAATTTAAGGTATAAAACTTTCATTTGAGATTATAAATGGGATTTTGTGAGTTTATGCAGTTTTACATCAGGCCATGTTATCTGCCAAATACATGGTATGACGCAATAATATAAGGGTAAAATCAAATAATTTCACTAAATCTTCATGATGACAATTTTTTGGGGTAGTAAACAACCTATGTTTTAATTTTAACACCACAGAAACAACTTACTGTCCATTTATAACAATTTAGGACATTTTTTATATGAAAGCATATTGTCAGGGTGGGAAAAGCTAAAAATAGCACAAATTCAGGTTTAAGGCTCTAAATTTGCAATATCTGACTTTTGCCCAAAAAGATTGAAATGTGGCTACTATCATTCCAATTGATCAGTTAAGACAAAAGATCAATCCTTTTCTGATTTTGGGGTTTCACCGCATTTCACTTAAAGGTGTCAGACCACCAATTAAATATCCCTATCTGTTCAACCAAATTTTGCAATTTTCACAGCTTTCTAAATATTTTACCTTAAGTTTAACTTCATAGAAACCAGGTATATCCTGAATTGCACATGTATCAGCTTTCTGCATGCCAATTTTCAACATACCTTTAAAGCCTTCTAATAAAAAAACTGACCTTCAAAAAGAGGTACCCAAAAATAACCCTGGTTTTCTTGAAATCTTAAATTAGTATACTATGGAGCGAATTAATCCTCAATTTTAATGCAAACTCATAGACAAGTAAATTTTGGCTCAAAATGGTCTAAATATATTTCTCTTTCACCAAAAGTTTCATTTCTGCAAATTTGTTGGTTAGTTTAAGTAAACAAGGACATCAAAAGCACTATTTTGTGCCAGAGTAGGGCTACTTTTACATCGTTCTAAATTGGAGGAGTAATTGGTGGTCTGACACCTAAAGAGACAAAAAAGTTGATCAGAAATCTTTTGTTTTGCTTTATTCTTAATCCTTAGTCAATTTGTAGTTAAAAACAGCCTATCTGAGCATAATGCGACTTATATTACAAATTTCACAGCTCAATTTAAACTGACTGTAATGTATGACTTTGATAGAAAATACTTGAAAATTTCATTTTGGACTACAGGAACATAAACTTTCAATATCAAGATCAGTTTTGTTGATTTTCCTGGTTTGTTCTATTTCTTTAAAGATTTTCCACAATTTTACAATGAGTCTAGTAAAAATCCAAGGTATTGAAGAGTCAAGGAATATTGACCCCCTTTTTTTCACCTGGTGTCAGTAATGGGACTATTAACTGATCAAAAGTGTGGTCATGGTCATTTAACTGTTTTATTTACTATCAGTCAATAAAATTTAAGGTATAAAACTTTCATTTGAGATTATAAATGGGATTTTGTGAGTTTATGCAGTTTTACATCAGGCCATGTTATCTGACAAATACATGGTATGACGCTTAATAATATAAGGGTAAAATCAAATAATTTCACTAAATCTTCATGATGACAATTTTTTGGGGTAGTAAACAACCTATGTTTTAATTTTAACACCACAGAAACAACTTACTGTCCATTTATAACAATTTAGGACATTTTTTATATGAAAGCATATTGTCAGGGTGGGAAAAGCTAAAATAGCACAAATTCAGGTTTAAGGCTCTAAATTTGCAATATCTGACTTTTGCCCAAAAAGATTGAAATGTGGCTACTATCATTCCAATTGATCAGTTAAGACAAAAAAATCAATCGTTTTCTGATTTTGGGGTTTCACCGCATTTCACTTAAAGAGACAAAAAAGTTGATCAGAAATCTTTTGTTTTGCTTTATTCTTAATCCTTAGTCAATTTGTAGTTAAAACAGCCTATCTGAGCATAATGCGACTTATATTACAAATTTCACAGCTCAATTTAAACTGACTGTAATGTATGACTTTGATAGAAAATACTTGAAAATTTCATTTTGGACTACAGGAACATAAACTTTCAATATCAAGATCAGTTTTGTTGATTTTTCCTGGTTTGTTCTATTTCTTTAAAGACTTTCCACAATTTTACAATGAGTCTAGTAAAAATCCAAGGTATTGAAGAGTCAAGGAATATTGACCCCCTTTTTTCACCTGGTGTCAGTAATGGGACTATTAACTGATCAAAAGTGTGGTCATGGTCATTTAACTGTTTTATTTACTATCAGTCAATACAATTTAAGGTATAAAACTTTCATTTGAGATTATAAATGGGATTTTGTGAGTTTATGCAGTTTTACATCAGGCCATGTTATCTGCCAAATACATGGTATGACGCAATAATATAAGGGTAAAATCAAATAATTTCACTAAATCTTCATGATGACAATTTTTTGGGGTAGTAAACAACCTATGTTTTAATTTTAACACCACAGAAACAACTTACTGTCCATTTATAACAATTTAGGACATTTTTATATGAAAGCATATTGTCAGGGTGGGAAAAGCTAAAATAGCACAAATTCAGGTTTAAGGCTCTAAATTTGCAATATCTGACTTTTGCCCAAAAAGATTGAAATGTGGCTACTATCATTCCAATTGATCAGTTAAGACAAAAGATCAATCCTTTTCTGATTTTGGGGTTTCACCGCATTTCACTTAAAGGTGTCAGACCACCAATTAAATATCCCTATCTGTTCAACCAAATTTTGCAATTTTCACAGCTTTCTAAATATTTTACCTTAAGTTTAACTTCATAGAAACCAGGTATATCCTGAATTGCACATGTATCAGCTTTCTGCATGCCAATTTTCAACATACCTTTAAAGCCTTCTAATAAAAAAACTGACCTTCAAAAAGAGGTACTCCAAAAATAACCCCTGGTTTTCTTGAAATCTTAAATTAGTATACTATGGAGCGCATTAATCCTCAATTTTTAATGCAAACTCATAGACAAGTAAATTTTGGCTCAAAATGGTCTAAATATATTTCTCTTTCACCAAAAGTTTCATTTCTGCAAATTTGTTGGTTAGTTTAAGTAAACAAGGACATCAAAAGCACTATTTTGTGTCAGAGTAGGGCTACTTTTACATACGTTCTAAATTGGAGGGAGTAATTGGTGGTCTGACACCTAAAGAGACAAAAAAGTTGATCAGAAATCTTTTGTTTTGCTTTATTCTTAATCCTTAGTCAATTTGTAGTTAAAAACAGCCTATCTGAGCATAATGCGACTTATATTACAAATTTCACAGCTCAATTTAAACTGACTGTAATGTATGACTTTGATAGAAAATACTTGAAAATTTCATTTTGGACTACAGGAACATAAACTTTCAATATCAAGATCAGTTTTTGTTGATTTTTCCTGGTTTGTTCTATTTCTTTAAAGACTTTCCACAATTTTTACAATGAGTCTAGTAAAAAATCCAAGGTATTGAAGAGTCAAGGAATATTGACCCCTTTTTTCACCTGGTGTCAGTAATGGGACTATTAACTGATCAAAAGTGTGGTCATGGTCATTTAACTGTTTTATTTACTATCAGTCAATAAAATTTAAGGTATAAAACTTTCATTTGAGATTATAAATGGGATTTTGTGAGTTTATGCAGTTTTACATCAGGCCATGTTATCTGCCAAATACATGGTATGACGCAATAATATAAGGGTAAAATCAAATAATTTCACTAAATCTTCATGATGACAATTTTTGGGGTAGTAAACAACCTATGTTTTAATTTTAACACCACAGAAACAACTTACTGTCCATTTATAACAATTTAGGACATTTTTATATGAAAGCATATTGTCAGGGTGGGAAAAGCTAAAAATAGCACAAATTCAGGTTTAAGGCTCTAAATTTGCAATATCTGACTTTTTGCCCAAAAAAAGATTGAAATGTGGCTACTATCATTCCAATTGATCAGTTAAGACAAAAAGATCAATCGTTTTCTGATTTTGGGGTTTCACCGCATTTCACTAAAGAGACTAAAAAGTTGATCAGAAATCTTTTGTTTTGCTTTATTCTTAATCCTTAGTCAATTTGTAGTTAAAAACAGCCTATCTGAGCATAATGCGACTTATATTACAAATTTCACAGCTCAATTTAAACTGACTGTAATGTATGACTTTGATAGAAAATACTTGAAAATTTCATTTTGGACTACAGGAACATAAACTTTCAATATCAAGATCAGTTTTTGTTGATTTTTCCTGGTTTGTTCTATTTCTTTAAAGACTTTCCACAATTTTTACAATGAGTCTAGTAAAAAATCCAAGGTATTGAAGAGTCAAGGAATATTGACCCCCCTTTTTTTTCACCTGGTGTCAGTAATGGGACTATTAACTGATCAAAAGTGTGGTCATGGTCATTTAACTGTTTTATTTACTATCAGTCAATAAAATTTAAGGTATAAAACTTTCATTTGAGATTATAAATGGGATTTTTGTGAGTTTATGCAGTTTTACATCAGGCCATGTTATCTGCCAAATACATGGTATGACGCAATAATATAAGGGTAAAATCAAATAATTTCACTAAATCTTCATGATGACAATTTTTGGGGTAGTAAACAACCTATGTTTTAATTTTAACACCACAGAAACAACTTACTGTCCATTTATAACAATTTAGGACATTTTTTATATGAAAGCATATTGTCAGGGTGGGAAAAGCTAAAAATAGCACAAATTCAGGTTTAAGGCTCTAAATTTGCAATATCTGACTTTTGCCCAAAAAGATTGAAATGTGGCTACTATCATTCCAATTGATCAGTTAAGACAAAAGATCAATCCTTTTCTGATTTTGGGGTTTCACCGCATTTCACTTAAAGGTGTCAGACCACCGATTAAATATCCCTATCTGTTCAACCAAATTTTGCAATTTTCACAGCTTTCTAAATATTTTACCTTAAGTTTAACTTCATAGAAACCAGGTATATCCTGAATTGCACATGTATCAGCTTTCTGCATGCCAATTTTCAACATACCTTTAAAGCCTTCTAATAAAAAACTGACCTTCAAAAGAGGTACTCAAAAATAACCCTGGTTTTCTTGAAATCTTAAATTAGTATACTATGGAGCGCATTAATCCTCAATTTTAATGCAAACTCATAGACAAGTAAATTTTGGCTCAAAATGGTCTAAATATATTTCTCTTTCACCAAAAGTTTCATTTCTGCAAATTTGTTGGTTAGTTTAAGTAAACAAGGACATCAAAAGCACTATTTTGTGTCAGAGTAGGGCTACTTTACATCGTTCTAAATTGGAGGGAGTAATTGGTGGTCTGACACCTAAAGAGACAAAAAGTTGATCAGAAATCTTTGTTTTGCTTTATTCTTAATCCTTAGTCAATTTGTAGTTAAAACAGCCTATCTGAGCATAATGCGACTTATATTACAAATTTCACAGCTCAATTTAAACTGACTGTAATGTATGACTTTGATAGAAAATACTTGAAAATTTCATTTTGGACTACAGGAACATAAACTTTCAATATCAAGATCAGTTTTGTTGATTTTCCTGGTTTGTTCTATTTCTTTAAAGACTTTCCACAATTTTACAATGAGTCTAGTAAAAATCCAAGGTATTGAAGAGTCAAGGAATATTGACCCCTTTTTTTCACCTGGTGTCAGTAATGGGACTATTAACTGATCAAAAGTGTGGTCATGGTCATTTAACTGTTTTATTTACTATCAGTCAATAAAATTTAAGGTATAAAACTTTCATTTGAGATTATAAATGGGATTTTGTGAGTTTATGCAGTTTTACATCAGGCCATGTTATCTGCCAAATACATGGTATGGCCTTAATAATATAAGGGTAAAAATCAAATAATTTCACTAAATCTTCATGATGACAATTTTTGGGGTAGTAAACAACCTATGTTTTAATTTTAACACCACAGAAACAACTTACTGTCCATTTATAACAATTTAGGACATTTTTATATGAAAGCATATTGTCAGGGTGGGAAAAGCTAAAATAGCACAAATTCAGGTTTAAGGCTCTAAATTTGCAATATCTGACTTTTGCCCAAAAAAGATTGAAATGTGGCTACTATCATTCCAATTGATCAGTTAAGACAAAAGATCAATCGTTTTCTGATTTTGGGGTTTCACCGCATTTCACTAAAGAGACTAAAAGTTGATCAGAAATCTTTTGTTTTGCTTTATTCTTAATCCTTAGTCAATTTGTAGTTAAAACAGCCTATCTGAGCATAATGCGACTTATATTACAAATTTCACAGCTCAATTTAAACTGACTGTAATGTATGACTTTGATAGAAAATACTTGAAAATTTCATTTTGGACTACAGGAACATAAACTTTCAATATCAAGATCAGTTTTGTTGATTTTTCCTGGTTTGTTCTATTTCTTTAAAGACTTTCCACAATTTTACAATGAGTCTAGTAAAACTCCAAGGTATTGAAGAGTCAAGGAATATTGACCCCTTTTTTCACCTGGTGTCAGTAATGGGACTATTAACTGATCAAAAGTGTGGTCATGGTCATTTAACTGTTTTATTTACTATCAGTCAATAAAATTTAAGGTATAAAACTTTCATTTGAGATTATAAATGGGATTTTTGTGAGTTTATGCAGTTTTACATCAGGCTATGTTATCTGCCAAATACATGGTATGACGCAATAATATAAGGGGTAAAAATCAAATAATTTCACTAAATCTTCATGATGACAATTTTTTTGGGGTAGTAAACAACCTATGTTTTAATGTTTAACACCACAGAAACAACTTACTGTCCATTTATAACAATTTAGGACATTTTTTTATATGAAAGCATATTGTCAGGGTGGGAAAAGCTAAAAATAGCACAAATTCAGGTTTAAGGCTCTAAATTTGCAATATCTGACTTTTTGCCCAAAAAAAGATTGAAATGTGGCTACTATCATTCCAATTGATCAGTTAAGACAAAAAGATCAATCGTTTTCTGATTTTGGGGTTTCACCGCATTTCACTTAAAGAGACAAAAAAGTTGATCAGAAATCTTTTGTTTTGCTTTATTCTTAATCCTTAGTCAATTTGTAGTTAAAAACAGCCTATCTGAGCATAATGCGACTTATATTACAAATTTCACAGCTCAATTTAAACTGACTGTAATGTATGACTTTGATAGAAAATACTTGAAAATTTCATTTTGGACTACAGGAACATAAACTTTCAATATCAAGATCAGTTTTTGTTGATTTTTCCTGGTTTGTTCTATTTCTTTAAAGACTTTCCACAATTTTTACAATGAGTCTAGTAAAAAATCCAAGGTATTGAAGAGTCAAGGAATATTGACCCCCCTTTTTTTCACCTGGTGTCAGTAATGGGACTATTAACTGATCAAAAGTGTGGTCATGGTCATTTAACTGTTTTATTTACTATCAGTCAATAAAATTTAAGGTATAAAACTTTCATTTGAGATTATAAATGGGATTTTTGTGAGTTTATGCAGTTTTACATCAGGCCATGTTATCTGCCAAATACATGGAATGACGCAATAATATAAGGGTAAAATCAAATAATTTCACTAAATCTTCATGATGACAATTTTTGGGGTAGTAAACAACCTATGTTTTAATTTTAACACCACAGAAACAACTTACTGTCCATTTATAACAATTTAGGACATTTTTTATATGAAAGCATATTGTCAGGGTGGGAAAAGCTAAAAATAGCACAAATTCAGGTTTAAGGCTCTAAATTTGCAATATCTGACTTTTGCCCAAAAAGATTGAAATGTGACTACTATCATTCCAATTGATCAGTTAAGACAAAAGATCAATCGTTTTCTGATTTTGGGGTTTCACCGCATTTCACTTAAAGAGACAAAAAGTTGATCAGAAATCTTTTGTTTTGCTTTATTCTTAATCCTTTGTCAATTTGTAGTTAAAACAGCCTATCTGAGCATAATGCGACTTATATTACAAATTTCACAGCTCAATTTAAACTGACTGTAATGTATGACTTTGATAGAAAATACTTGAAAATTTCATTTTGGACTACAGGAACATAAACTTTCAATATCAAGATCAGTTTTGTTGATTTCTGGTTTGTTCTATTTCTTTAAAGACTTTCCACAATTTTACAATGAGTCTAGTAAAAATCCAAGGTATTGAAGAGTCAAGGAATATTGACCCCCTTTTTTCACCTGGTGTCAGTAATGGGACTATTAACTGATCAAAAGTGTGGTCATGGTCATTTAACTGTTTTATTTACTATCAGTCAATAAAATTTAAGGTATAAAACTTTCATTTGAGATTATAAATGGGATTTTTGTGAGTTTATGCAGTTTTACATCAGGCCATGTTATCAAATACATGGTATGGCGCAATAATATAAGGGTAAAAATCAAATAATTTCACTAAATCTTCATGATGACAATTTTTGGGGTAGTAAACAACCTATGTTTTAATTTTAACACCACAGAAACAACTTACTGTCCATTTATAACAATTTAGGACATTTTTATATGAAAGCATATTGTCAGGGTGGGAAAAGCTAAAATAGCACAAATTCAGGTTTAAGGCTCTAAATTTGCAATATCTGACTTTTGCCCAAAAAGATTGAAATGTGGCTACTATCATTCCAATTGATCAGTTAAGACAAAAGATCAATCGTTTTCTGATTTTGGGGTTTCACCGCATTTCACTAAAGAGACTAAAAGTTGATCAGAAATCTTTTGTTTTGCTTTATTCTTAATCCTTAGTCAATTTGTAGTTAAAACAGCCTATCTGAGCATAATGCGACTTATATTACAAATTTCACAGCTCAATTTAAACTGACTGTAATGTATGACTTTGATAGAAAATACTTGAAAATTTCATTTTGGACTACAGGAACATAAACTTTCAATATCAAGATCAGTTTTGTTGATTTTTCCTGGTTTGTTCTATTTCTTTAAAGACTTTCCACAATTTTACAATGAGTCTAGTAAAAATCCAAGGTATTGAAGAGTCAAGGAATATTGACCCCCTTTTTTCACCTGGTGTCAGTAATGGGACTATTAACTGATCAAAAGTGTGGTCATGGTCATTTAACTGTTTTATTTACTATCAGTCAATAAAATTTAAGGTATAAAACTTTCATTTGAGATTATAAATGGGATTTTGTGAGTTTATGCAGTTTTACATCAGGCCATGTTATCTGCCAAATACATGGTATGACGCAATAATATAAGGGTAAAATCAAATAATTTCACTAAATCTTCATGATGACAATTTTTGGGGTAGTAAACAACCTATGTTTTAATTTTAACACCACAGAAACAACTTACTGTCCATTTATAACAATTTAGGACATTTTTATATGAAAGCATATTGTCAGGGTGGGAAAAGCTAAAAATAGCACAAATTCAGGTTTAAGGCTCTAAATTTGCAATATCTGACTTTTGCCCAAAAAGATTGAAATGTGGCTACTATCATTCCAATTGATCAGTTAAGACAAAAGATCAATCGTTTTCTGATTTTGGGGTTTCACCGCATTTCACTTAAAGAGACAAAAAGTTGATCAGAAATCTTTTGTTTTGCTTTATTCTTAATCCTTTGTCAATTTGTAGTTAAAACAGCCTATCTGAGCATAATGCGACTTATATTACAAATTTCACAGCTCAATTTAAACTGACTGTAATGTATGACTTTGATAGAAAATACTTGAAAATTTCATTTTGGACTACAGGAACATAAACTTTCAATATCAAGATCAGTTTTGTTGATTTTCCTGGTTTGTTCTATTTCTTTAAAGACTTTCCACAATTTTACAATGAGTCTAGTAAAAATCCAAGGTATTGAAGAGTCAAGGAATATTGACCCCTTTTTTCACCTGGTGTCAGTAATGGGACTATTAACTGATCAAAAGTGTGGTCATGGTCATTTAACTGTTTTATTTACTATCAGTCAATAAAATTTAAGGTATAAAACTTTCATTTGAGATTATAAATGGGATTTTGTGAGTTTATGCAGTTTTACATCAGGCCATGTTATCTGCCAAATACATGGTATGACGCAATAATATAAGGGTAAAATCAAATAATTTCACTAAATCTTCATGATGACAATTTTTGGGGTAGTAAACAACCTATGTTTTAATTTTTAACACCACAGAAACAACTTACTGTCCATTTATAACAATTTAGGACATTTTTTATGAAAGCATATTGTCAGGGTGCTAAAAATAGCACATCATTGCTCTAAATTTGCAATATCTGGAAAAGCTATCATTCCAATTGATCAGTTAAGACAAAAGATCAATCATTTTCTGAAATTCTTAAAGGTGTCAGACCACCAATTAAATATCCCTATCTGTTCAACCAAATTTGGAATTTTCACAGCTAAATATTTTACCTTAAGTTTAACTTCATAGAAACCAGGTATATCCTGAATTGCACATGTATCAGCTTTTGCCCAATTTTCAACATACCTTTAAAGCCTTCTAATAAAAAATGACCTTGACTACTCAAAAATAACCCTAGTTTTCTTGAAATCTTAAATTAGTATACAGCATTAATCCTCAATTTTTAATGCAAACTCATAACAAGTAAATCAAAATCGTTTTCTCACCAAAAGTTTCATTTCTGCAAATTTGTTGGTTAGTTTTAAACAAGGACATCAAAAGCACTATTTTGTGTCAGAGTAGGGCTACTTTTACATTTCTAAATTGGAGGAGTAATTGGTGGTCTGACACCTAAAGAGACAAAAAGTTGATCAGAAATCTTTTGTTTTGCTTTATTCTTAATCCTTAGTCAATTTGTAGTTAAAACAGCCTATCTGAGCATAATGCGACTTATATTACAAATTTCACAGCTCAATTTAAACTGACTGTAATGTATGACTTTGATAGAAAATACTTGAAAATTTCATTTTGGACTACAGGAACATAAACTTTCAATATCAAGATCAGTTTTGTTGATTTTCCTGGTTTGTTCTATTTCTTTAAAGACTTTCCACAATTTTACAATGAGTCTAGTAAAAATCCAAGGTATTGAAGAGTCAGGAATATTGACCCCCCTTTTTTTCACCTGGTGTCAGTAATGGGACTATTAACTGATCAAAAGTGTGGTCATGGTCATTTAACTGTTTTATTTACTATCAGTCAATAAAATTTAAGGTATAAAACTTTCATTTGAGATTATAAATGGGATTTTTGTGAGTTTATGCAGTTTTACATCAGGCCATGTTATCTGCCAAATACATGGTATGACGCAATAATATAAGGGGTAAAAATCAAATAATTTCACTAAATCTTCATGATGACAATTTTTTTGGGGTAGTAAACAACCTATGTTTTAATTTTTAACACCACAGAAACAACTTACTGTCCATTTATAACAATTTAGGACATTTTTTTATATGAAAGCATATTGTCAGGGTGGGAAAAGCTAAAATAGCACAAATTCAGGTTTAAGGCTCTAAATTTGCAATATCTGACTTTTGCCCAAAAAGATTGAAATGTGGCTACTATCATTCCAATTGATCAGTTAAGACAAAAAGATCAATCGTTTTCTGATTTTGGGGTTTCACCGCATTTCACTTAAAGAGACAAAAAAGTTGATCAGAAATCTTTTGTTTTGCTTTATTCTTAATCCTTAGTCAATTTGTAGTTAAAACAGCCTATCTGAGCATAATGCGACTTATATTACAAATTTCACAGCTCAATTTAAACTGACTGTAATGTATGACTTTGATAGAAAATACTTGAAAATTTCATTTTGGACTACAGGAACATAAACTTTCAATATCAAGATCAGTTTTGTTGATTTTCCTGGTTTGTTCTATTTCTTTAAAGACTTTCCACAATTTTTACAATGAGTCTAGTAAAAAATCCAAGGTATTGAAGAGTCAAGGAATATTGACCCCCCTTTTTTTCACCTGGTGTCAGTAATGGGACTATTAACTGATCAAAAGTGTGGTCATGGTCATTTAACTGTTTTATTTACTATCAGTCAATAAAATTTAAGGTATAAAACTTTCATTTGAGATTATAAATGGGATTTTGTGAGTTTATGCAGTTTTACATCAGGCCATGTTATCTGCCAAATACATGGTATGACGCAATAATATAAGGGGTAAAAATCAAATAATTTCACTAAATCTTCATGATGACAATTTTTTTGGGGTAGTAAACAACCTATGTTTTAATT
Source organism: Mytilus coruscus (assembly GCA_017311375.1). Taxonomy (NCBI): domain Eukaryota; kingdom Metazoa; phylum Mollusca; class Bivalvia; order Mytilida; family Mytilidae; genus Mytilus; species Mytilus coruscus. The sequence goes on along the minus strand of CM029608.1, from coordinate 25,570,783 downwards.
TTTAACACCACAGAAACAACTTACTGTCCATTTATAACAATTTAGGACATTTTTATATGAAAGCATATTGTCAGGGTGGGAAAAGCTAAAAATAGCACAAATTCAGGTTTAAGGCTCTAAATTTGCAATATCTGACTTTTGCCCAAAAAGATTGAAATGTGGCTACTATCATTCCAATTGATCAGTTAAGACAAAAGATCAATCGTTTTCTGATTTTGGGGTTTCACCGCATTTCACTTAAAGAGACAAAAAGTTGATCAGAAATCTTTTGTTTTGCTTTATTCTTAATCCTTTGTCAATTTGTAGTTAAAACAGCCTATCTGAGCATAATGCGACTTATATTACAAATTTCACAGCTCAATTTAAACTGACTGTAATGTATGACTTTGATAGAAAATACTTGAAAATTTCATTTTGGACTACAGGAACATAAACTTTCAATATCAAGATCAGTTTTGTTGATTTTCCTGGTTTGTTCTATTTCTTTAAAGACTTTCCACAATTTTACAATGAGTCTAGTAAAAAATCCAAGGTATTGAAGAGTCAAGGAATATTGACCCCCCTTTTTTTTCACCTGGTGTCAGTAATGGGACTATTAACTGATCAAAAGTGTGGTCATGGTCATTTAACTGTTTTATTTACTATCAGTCAATAAAATTTAAGGTATAAAACTTTCATTTGAGATTATAAATGGGATTTTTGTGAGTTTATGCAGTTTTACATCAGGCCATGTTATCTGCCAAATACATGGTATGACGCAATAATATAAGGGGTAAAAATCAAATAATTTCACTAAATCTTCATGATGACAATTTTTTTGGGGTAGTAAACAACCTATGTTTTAATTTTTAACACCACAGAAACAACTTACTGTCCATTTATAACAATTTAGGACATTTTTTTATATGAAAGCATATTGTCAGGGTGGGAAAAGCTAAAAATAGCACAAATTCAGGTTTAAGGCTCTAAATTTGCAATATCTGACTTTTTGCCCAAAAAAAGATTGAAATGTGGCTACTATCATTCCAATTGATCAGTTAAGACAAAAAGATCAATCCTTTTCTGATTTTGGGGTTTCACCGCATTTCACTTAAAGGTGTCAGACCACCAATTAAATATCCCTATCTGTTCAACCAAATTTGGAATTTTCACAGCTTTCTAAATATTTTACCTTAAGTTTAACTTCATAGAAACCAGGTATATCCTGAATTGCACATGTATCAGCTTTCTGCATGCCAATTTTCAACATACCTTTAAAGCCTTCTAATAAAAACTGACCTTCAAAAGAGGTACTCCAAAAATAACCCTAGTTTTCTTGAAATCTTAAATTAGTATACTATGGAGCGCATTAATCCTCAATTTTTAATGCAAACTCATAGACAAGTAAATTTTGGCTCAAAATGGTCTAAATATATTTCTCTTTCACCAAAAGTTTCATTTCTGCAAATTTGTTGGTTAGTTTAAGTAAACAAGGACATCAAAAGCACTATTTTGTGTCAGAGTAGGGCTACTTTTACATACGTTCTAAATTGGAGGAGTAATTGGTGGTCTGACACCTAAAGAGACAAAAAGTTGATCAGAAATCTTTTGTTTTGCTTTATTCTTAATCCTTAGTCAATTTGTAGTTAAAACAGCCTATCTGAGCATAATGCGACTTATATTACAAATTTCACAGCTCAATTTAAACTGACTGTAATGTATGACTTTGATAGAAAATACTTGAAAATTTCATTTTGGACTACAGGAACATAAACTTTCAATATCAAGATCAGTTTTGTTGATTTTCCTGGTTTGTTCTATTTCTTTAAAGACTTTCCACAATTTTTACAATGAGTCTAGTAAAAATCCAAGGTATTGAAGAGTCAGGAATATTGACCCCTTTTTTTTCACCTGGTGTCAGTAATGGGACTATTAACTGATCAAAAGTGTGGTCATGGTCATTTAACTGTTTTATTTACTATCAGTCAATAAAATTTAAGGTATAAAACTTTCATTTGAGATTATAAATGGGATTTTGTGAGTTTATGCAGTTTTACATCAGGCCATGTTATCTGCCAAATACATGGTATGACCAATAATATAAGGGTAAAAATCAAATAATTTCACTAAATCTTCATGATGACAATTTTTGGGGTAGTAAACAACCTATGTTTTAATTTTTAACACCACAGAAACAACTTACTGTCCATTTATAACAATTTAGGACATTTTTATATGAAAGCATATTGTCAGGGTGGGAAAAGCTAAAAATAGCACAAATTCAGGTTTAAGGCTCTAAATTTGCAATATCTGACTTTTGCCCAAAAAAAGATTGAAATGTGGCTACTATCATTCCAATTGATCAGTTAAGACAAAAAGATCAATCGTTTTCTGATTTTGGGGTTTCACCGCATTTCACTTAAAGAGACAAAAAAGTTGATCAGAAATCTTTTGTTTTGCTTTATTCTTAATCCTTAGTCAATTTGTAGTTAAAAACAGCCTATCTGAGCATAATGCGACTTATATTACAAATTTCACAGCTCAATTTAAACTGACTGTTCCAAATTGGAGGGAGTAATTGGTGGTCTGACACCTAGAGTAGTATGCGGATCGGAGCTGGAACTGCCGGGGAGTTTGATAGTTTGTAAACTAGCACTTTGTCAATACGGGGCGTCCGAATCGTTTTACCCAAGTAGGCAATCATCAGGAACATCAATATAAAAGTATATACTTCTAGAAAGTGTTCTACGACTAATCTTTCTGTACTGTTAACTAGTTCGCTTACTTCTGTTAACGAACTACAAATGTATTATTAATTTTGTGTAACAAAGCATACGAAAATAATAGAATCAACTATTTTTGGAGTGTTAAAAAACAATCTTTGGATGTTTTGGATACATTACATGCTTTTGATGGTCCGTTCAATTCCATTGAAATTTATGATTTTTCGACTCTGAACACTACACTACCACACAATTTTATTAAACAGTAGTTCTCTCATTTAATTGAATGGGCCTTTGAAAAAACTGGTTGCAGACTTATTTTCTTCAACTCATACAATTCCTTCTTCTGTAATGAAAAAAGAAAATTTTCTAGATATACTTGCTGTGATGAGAGGATTAATGCTTTAAATTTTCCTCTTGACAACATTTATGTATGAATCACACTATATGGCCAAACTCAGTAAAGATCCGTCTAAATTAAATTTAATTGATAAATTATAAATCACTTACCGTTACCATGATGATATTTTTGCTTTAAATAAACCAGAATTTTCGCTTTTTTCTGCGGAAATTACCCAAAGGAACTTGCTTAAAATAAATCTAATAGACAGCAATGATGGTCTTTTTCTAGATTTGCATATTTCAGTTTCACACGGGAAACTATATACAAAAAGCGACGATTTTTCGTTCTTGATTGTTAATTTTCCTTTTGTGGACGTTGACGCTCCTTTGGACCCTTTTACAGTGTGTATTTTTCACCAATTTTTCGCTATATATGCCGATGTCTGTAGTCGCGTTTTAGATTTCAATTAACGTATTTTTTATGTATGATCGATAATTATTAAGTCAGGAATTTCGTTACCACTAATTAATTAAAAACCTTCACCAAATTCTTTCATAGATACAAAGATTTGGTTAGGAAGTTTGGCTGTACCTGTAGAGTTCTTATCACAAACGGGATATCACATCCTAATTTTAACGGTGATGTTGTTTATAAAGCCCGGAAATTAAGCTACTATCCATGTTAACTAACTGATACTTTGCATTAACATTTTCCCAAAGGTTATCAATTTAACATAGTAGTAGGATCTTTAAATATTGTTTTTATTGGTACGAACATTGATTTTGTTTTTGAAAAATTAAAACTAAATATATATTGCTATCAATATACAATTATGAGAACTCATTATCCTTCATCCTGTCGATACTGTTTACTTACATTTGGCATCGCACAAGGTCATGCATTGAACTCGGACTGTTTATGACGTCTTTACACTAGATTCGTTGGGTGTGTACTGATTGACTACTTTAGTCTGGGAGAACACGATTGAGTTATTAGTTGTAGTTGGCTTTGAACTAGCTTTCAGTAACTGCGAGAACTCTTATCTATCGGTGATTTGTTTCTATTGTTTTTATGTTAGCTGTTTTTGTGTCTCGTACTGATCTTTTGAGTCAAGCCAATTGCTACTGATTTTGCAGTTTGTTTTTGTGTTGTGCTGTCCCAGGTTGGGGAGGGTTGAGCGCTCACAATATAAATAAGAAGATGTGGTAGGAGTGTCACTGAGACAACTCTCCATCCAAGTCACAATGTATAAAAAGTTAACAATTATAGGTCAAAGTACGGCCTTCAACACGGAGCCTTGAACATGTTTAACCCCGCAACATTCTATATATGCCTGACCCAAGTCAGGAGCCTGTAGTTCAGTGATTGTCGGTTGTTCATGTCTATCATATTTTTGTTTTGATTTTTGTTTTGTTATAAATTGGGCCGTTGGTTTTCTTGTTTGAATTAATTTGTTTCACATTTTCCATGTCGGGATCTTTTAAAGCCGACTATACGGTATTAGTTTTTCTCATTGTTGAAGGCCGTACAGTTGCCTATCATTGCTTACATCTACTTCATTTGAATTCTGGTGGGTAGTTGTCTCATTGGCAATCATATCGTCTGCTTTTTTTAATTTTAGACTTAGAAATAGGTTTTTTTTAAACTTTGGGTTTCAGTTAATAAAAATATAAAAAGACTACAAATGCGTCGAACAGCATAAACACTTAATATATACAAACAAGTGAAAGATATTCGTATGTCGTTATCAGAGTTAAAGATTGGTACATTATTAAATAAGACAGCTTACATTAAAGAAATTGCATATTCATGTTCATAAAAATAGAAATTACAATAACAGTAGAAGAGTCTTTTGTAGCTGAAACGGGCGTCTGGCGCAAATTCAAAATTTCAATCCTGGTATTTATGATGAGTTTATTTACATGAATCGTATTGCACAGACAATCACATTTAAACTTTAGGTTCCAATACCAATGATCTGTGAAAGTGCATTTCGCTCAACATTTATTTTACTTAAATTGTCAATATTTTTACTAATATATATATATAGGGATCAATCAGATAAAAATAATCACCTATCAGTATTTGTATTTTATCGTAAGACGATAACTCTGTGAAGCAGAGGCCTGGAAAGGTAGATCTTAGGTATTCATTCATATCAAAGTATTCATTTCGTATAGAAGAATATGCAGAACACTCAAGTAGGAAGTGTTCAACGAACTCGTCAGATCTACATAAACAGATTCGGCAAGTGGGACTCTCGCGAAGATTCATTCAATAGAAGACTTGGTTCACAGGTGTTCGTGTTAGCAATTTCAGTCTTGCAGACTTAAAGTCCAGCAAGTTGAACAGATACGGCTGATTTCCTGGTGCAAAACTAAATTTATAGAAACATATAGACTGCTTTTATTATTATTTCTTGATATTCCCTTCCATGAACAAACCTTCCAAGAAACTGTTTAAATATATGCAAGTTAACATTCGAGTTGTAAAAAACGATCCAGACCAACCATATTAAACAAATTGATCATATACTGTGGATAATCCCACACCCTTCGAATCGTTAGGGACTTTAGCTCTTCAAATACAATTGGACATAATTTACTTGTGTCTAGGCCTTGAATCCTAGCAAAATAAGACGCCCTTTGTCTATCAAGAAAATCGTTTATTGGCTCACATCCCAAGTCTAGGAAAAGCTCCTAACGTTTCTACATACACCCTGCTTCAAATGTTTGGATTTGAACGTTCATGATGAATGTACATCCAGAAAATCGCAAGGGACGCTAAAATATTATACTTTTAGTTATTTTCATTCAATGCTTTAAAAATCTTATGATATTCTATACGCAACGATTTCGTGGGGATAAAAGGAAAACAATAAGAAAATGTTGTGAATACTCAATAAGACAGCAAAAGTATACATAAATGTCAGTCTCGGGACTTGAGAAAACTGACCTTATAAGTATGGGGACATTTGAATTGAGATTTGAAATGCAAAGAAGTCACTACAACGGGAAAAGGAGTGTGACCTTACAAGGTAGATTTTAAAAGCGGTCGCCTTTATAACAGGTTTGACTGTATTAAAGAATAATTGAAAAATACATGATTCGCAGAAGAAAATATTGTCACTGAAATTAATTCCCCCGATCTTCAGTCCTCTCCAGCTATAGTTATTTTATCATTTATTATTCTTGAGCTCTGTCAAATGCTTTGATATTCTCAAAGGAACAAAATTTAACATGTTTAATCTTTCCATTCAATAACTGTACTTTCATCTGTAACACGAATAACCAGTCACTTGAATACGTCACAACATCGATTCCTTAGGTTTTGTTTAAAGTTAGGGCCTTGCAGTCATAAAAATTTCGAGTACTGTTGTCAAAAATCAACCAATCTTAAAAAATTAATCTGGTATTTTGGGCACATTTTAGTGCTCCGAGTACTGAGTTAAGTTTCATGACCGAGAGCTCAAACCTTAATATTTATTAAAGAAATGTATTATCATACATGTTGAAGTCGTTTAAATTTGCTATTTTAATATATATAAATTCTTACATTGGTACCAGTGGATTATCGGATGTATCCAATCGAGATAATTAAATTATCAAATTTTAAAGTCTGAGCTTCGGCGAGGACTTTAAAATTGATAATTTAACTATCGAGATTGGATAAATCCGATAATCCACGAGTAACTATGTAAGACTCTGTTTCTCTAATGATTATCAAATAAATTTTCATTTTTGATAAACGAAAACCCCCTTCGAGTGCCTTCCACCTTCTACAAAGTTGTCAAATTCTCTAACACCTGTTAGTATATTTTGATTCATCCTGTGAGCTGATAAAGGTTATGATCCTTAAACCCATCCAATCATCTTCTGAGATCATCGGCAACCACGCGTTGATTTTTTCTTAGAGAAAACTATTATATTTGAGGTATAATTGTGCCGCTCTTAAAACTGTCCACAAAAGCCAAATGAAATACCGCTTGATAGACGTTTTGATTTATACTGGTAGAGATTAAAATAGTTTACTGTCTTTAAATAATCCAGATTTTTTTCTAAATACTTAAATGAAATATTCCCTTTTGGACTTTCTCTTACTACTATCCCGTCATCCTTATCGTTTTTGGACCTTCATAGTAGAATTCCTCTACGCAATCTTCGTGCAAAATTGATTGTTGTTGTACAAGAGTACAATGCTTGTTTGTCTTGTTCTAAACAAAGCTTATGGTTGCAAATATAGGCTACTATAAAACATATCTCAGTTGATTTAGTAATCTAATTTTCAGTTTCGTATTGCAAACGACAAAGAAGTTGAACGAATAAATGATTCATATAAGGTGAACGTCCAGCAACTAATCTTATGTGCATATTAAGGACGATAAAGTTGCACGAATATAAACAGGAATATTAATTCAGTCTCCAGTAACTTACCAAGAACAACCAAATTTGTGCGTTTTGCCATAACATCAATGGTTGTAGCGAACAATTGAAAAACATATCAATTTCAAAGTACATATTTTGTTTGATCTATCGTGGATCAAACTCACGAACTCCCTAATATTCAGGATGAGCACACAGCTATGCAAATCACAGAGAAAGTGTTCAAGACGCTTGAAAAGCCAAAACAACCAGTGCATAATACTTTTTCCGATGTTTTATAAAAGAGTGTACAAAACAAACAATAATTCATAAATTAATTAAGTAAATTACGATATGAAAATTAATCTGGATTTATTTAGGAATAAAGTGGCGATAATTGTAAATACGGCAACGTAATCATCGTTTTGTATTCTACCATAATGGAAAGCGTCTACCGCGTGGTTATGTTGGAATTAATATAAAAAAAGGAGACGAGGGAGGAGAAGAGGGAAGCTGAGGGTCAAATGAATCCATGCTTTGGTGTTTAATCCATGAACACCAATACAATTTGTCATAAATGAAATACAGATTGCTGACGTGCAATATAGTGTAATGTGCTATAGAATTGCCACGTGTTCAACACTAGAAACATGTGGGCGTTTGTCAAATAATTCTACAACTTGGTAATGATTGATTGACCAAAAATAGATAAATGGCAGGAGTAAGCAATCCAAACTACTGTTTTAACAGGTTAAGCGATAAACATCATCCACCAATCACTTACTAATTTCAAATAATAATTTGTTTTGTGCATAATAGATGAATAAGCAGTGATTAACCTTTAAAAAATAGCGGTTGACCGATAAAAATAGCGGCTAACCGATAAAAATAACGAATAACCGATATATAAATAGTGATTAATCGATAAAAAATAGCGGGTAATCGACATATAAATAGCGATTTACCGATACAAATAGCGGTAAACCGACATATAAATAGCGGTTAACCGATAATAGTTGCGGTTAACAGACACAACTACCTTTTGAACTAAATGATACACCATATTTTGAAAAGGGGAAAGTATTGCTATTTAAGTGTTTTTTAATTACTACTTTTATTGGGCGAATGAATTGGTATATAAATTAATTTATAATATCATTTTAATAATTTTTATACAAAAATGTTTCGTCCTTAAACATTCATAAAAAATAAAGTTTTAAATATTTATTGTGAACGCTTAACCCGCACAAGGCCTACATACATTCACTATCGACTGCATGTAATCAAAACCCAATTTAATCTACATGTAAACATTGATTTAAACAATGGGAACGTATCCAAGTTTAGTTTAAATGTTGTGGACACTAACACAGAGTTTAACTCAATGTGAACACGGTATTGGTCAGGGTGTGGTAGTAGGGGTTAAGGAGGTTATTATTATACTTTTGTCCTTATATATATTACAGATATACCTACAACTACAGATATACCCACAACTACAGATATACCCACAACTACAGAAAGACCCACAACTACAGATATACCTACAACTACAGATATCCCCACAACTACAGATAGACCCACAACTACAGAAAGACCCACAACTACAGATATACCTACAACTACAGATATCCCCACAACTACAGATAGACTAACAACTACAGATAGACTAACAACTACAGATATACCTACAACTACAGAAAGACCCACAACTACAGATATACCTACAACTACAGATATACCTACAACTACAGAAAGACCCACAACTACAGATATACCTTCAACTACAGATATACCCACAACTACAGACATACTTACAACTACAGATATCCTCACACCTACAGATATACTTACAACTACAGATATACCTACAACTACAGATATACCTACAACTACAGATAGACCCACAACTACAGATATACCTACAACTACAGATATACCTACAACTACAGAAAGACCCACAACTACAGATATACCTACAACTACAGATATACCTACAACTACAGAAAGACCCACAACTACAGATATCCCCACAACTACAGATATCCCCACAACTACAGATAGACTAACAACTACAGATATACCTACAACTACAGATATCCCCACAACTACAGATAGACTAACAACTACAGATATCCCCACAACTACAGATATACCCACAACTACAGATATACATACAACTACAGATATACCTACAACTACAGATATACCTACAACTACAGAAAGACCCACAACTACAGATATACCTACAACTACAGATATACCTACAACTACAGAAAGACCCACAACTACAGATATCCCCACAACTACAGATATCCCCACAACTACAGATAGACTAACAACTACAGATATACCTACAACTACAGATATCCCCACAACTACAGATAGACTTACAACTACAGATATACCTACAACTACAGATAGACCCACAACTACAGATAGACTTACAACTACAGATATACCTACAACTACAGAAAGACCCACAACTACAGATATACCTACAACTACAGATATCCCCACAACTACAGATATACTTACAACTACAGATATACCTACAACTACAGATATACCCACAACTACAGATATACCCACAACTACAGATATACTTACAACTACAGATATACCTACAACTACGGATATACCTACAACTACAGATAGACTTACAACTACAGATATACCTACAACTACAGAAAGACCCACAACTACAGATATACCTACAACTACAGATATACCCACAACTACAGATATACTTACAACTACAGATATACTTACAACTACAGATATACCCACAACTACAGATAGACTTACAACTACAGATATACCTACAACTACAGATATCCTCACACCTACAGATATACTTACAACTACAGATATACCTACAACTACAGATATACCCACAACTACAGATAGACTTACAACTACAGATATACCTACAACTACAGAAAGACCCACAACTACAGATATACCTACAACTACAGATATACCTACAACTACAGATATACTTACAACTACAGATATACCTACAACTACAGATATACCTACAACTACAGATATACCCACAACTACAGATATACCCACAACTACAGATATACCCACAACTACAGATATACATACAACTACAGATATACCTACAACTACAGATATACTTACAACTACAGATATACCTACAACTACAGATATACCTACAACTACAGATATACCCACAACTACAGATATACCTACAACTACAGAAAGATCCACAACTACAGATATACCTACAACTACAGATATGCTTACAACTACAGATATACTTACAACTAAAGATACACCTACAACTACAGATATCCCCACAACTACAGAAAACCCACAACTACAGATACACAAACAACTACAGATATACCTACAAATACAGATGTACTTACAACTACAGATATACATAGGACTACAGATAGATCCACAACTACAAACAGACCTACAACTACAGATATACCTACAACTACAGATATGCTTACAACTACAGATAGGCCTTCAACTAAAGATACACCTACAACTACAGATATACCTACAACTACAGATATTCCTACAACTACAGAAAGATCCACAACTACAGACAGACCTACAACTACAGATAGACTTACAAGTACTAATATACCCACAACTACAGATAGACATACAACTACAGATATACCTACAACTACAGATATACCTACAACGACAGATATACTTACAACTACAGATATACCTACAACAACAGATATGCCTTCAACTACAGATATATCTACAACTACAGATAGACCTACAATAACAGATATACTTACAACTACAGATATACTTACAACTAATGATAGACCCAGAACTACAGATATGCCTACAACTACAAATATACCTACAACTACAGATATACTTACAACTACAAATATACCTACAACTACAGATATCCCCACAACTACAGAAAACCCACAACTACAGATACACAAACAACTACAGATATACCTACAAATACAGATATACTTACAACTACAGATATACCTACAACTACAGATATACCTACAACTACAAATATACTTGCAACTACAGATATACCTACAACTACATATATACCTTCATCTACAGATATTCCTACAACTACGGATATACTTACAACTACAGATATACTAACAACTACATTTATACCTAAAACTACAGATATACCCACGACTACAGACAAACCTACAACGACAGATATACCTTCAACTACAGATATAACTACACATACAGATAGACCTACAATAACAGATATACTTACAACTACAGATATACTTACAACTAATGATAGACCCAGAACTACAGATATACTTACAACTACAGATATACTTACAACTACAGATATACTTACAACTACTGATATACCCACATCTACAGATAGACATACAACTACAGATGTACCTACAACTACAGATGTACCTTCAACTACAGAAAGATCCACAACTACAGACAGACCTACAACTACAGATATTCTTACAAGTACAGATATACCCAGAACAACAGATATACCCACAACTACAGAAAGACCCACAACTACAGATACACAAACAACTACAGATATACCTACAACTACAGATATACTTACAACTACAGATATACCTACAACTACAGATATACACACAACTACAGATAAACATAAAATACAGATATACCTACAACTACAGATAAACATAGAACTACAGATAGATCCACAACTACAAACAGATATACAACTACAGATATACCTACAACTACAGATATACCTACAACTACAGATATACATACAACTACAGATATACTTACAACTACAGATATACCCACAACTACAGATATACTTACAACTACAGATAGACCCACAACTACAGATATACTTACAACTACAGATATACTTACAACTACAGATTTTTCCAGAACTACAGATATACTTGCAGCTACAGATATACCCACAACTACAGATATACTTACAACTACAGATATACCTACAACTACAGATATACCTACAACTACAGATATACTTACAACTACAGATATACCTACAACTACAGATATACTTACAACTACAGATATACCTACAACTACAGATATACCTACAACTACAGATATACTTACAACTACACATATACCTACAAGTTCGGATAGACTTTCAACTACAGATATACTTACAACTACAGATATACCTACAAATAAAGATATACCTACAACTACGGATAGACTTTCAACTACAGATATACTTACAACTACAAATACAACTAGAACTACATATATACCTATAACTACAGATAGACTTATAACTACAGACAGATCCACAAATACAGATACACCTATAACTACAGATATACATACAGCTACAGAAAGATCCACAACTACAGATATACCCAGAACTACAGATATGTTTACAACTATAGATAGGCCTACAACTACAGATACACCTACAACGACAGATATACTTACAACAACAGATATACCTACAACAACAGATATGCCTTCAACTACAGATATATCTAGAACTACAGATAGACCTACAATAACAGATATACTTACAACTACAGATATACTTACAACTAATGATAAATCCAGAACTACAGATATACCTACAACTACAGATATACTTACAACTACAGATATACTTACAACTACTGATATACCCACATCTACACATAGACATACAACTACAGATGTAGCTACAACTACAGATATACCTTCAACTACAGAAAAATCCTCAACTACAGACAAACCTACAACTACAGAATTTCTTACAAGTACAGATATACCAACAACTACAGACAGACACACAACTATAAATATACTTAAAACTACAGATATACTTACAACTACAGATATACCTACAACTACAGATATACCTACAACTACAGATATACCTACAACTACAGATATACCTACAACTACAGATATATCTACAACTACAGATATACCTACAACTACAGATATACTTAAAACTACAGATATACTTAAAACTACAGATAAAGCCACAACTACAGATATACCTACTACTACAGATATACCCACAACAACAGATATACCTTCAACTACAGAAAGATCCACAACTACAGACAGACCTACAACTACAGATATTCTTAAATCTTCAGATATAACCACAACTACAGATATACATACAACTACAGATCTACTTACAACTACAGATATACCTACAACTACAGATATACCTACAACTACAGATATACCTACAACTACAGATATACCCACAACTACATATATACCTAAAACTACAGATATACTTACAACTACAGATATACCTATAACTACTGATATACCTACAACTACAGATAAACCTACAACGACAGATATACTTACAACTACAGATATACCTACAACAACAGATATACCTTCATATACAGATATACCTACAACTACTGATAGACCTACAATAACAGATATACTTACAACTACAGATATACTTACAACTACAGATAGACCCACAACTACAGATATAGAGATACCTACAACTACAGATATACTTACAACTACAGATATACCTACAACTACAGATATACCTACAACTACAGATCTACTTACAACTACAGATTTACCTACAACTACAGATATACTTACAACTACAGATATATCTACAACTACAGATATACCTACAACTACGGATATACTTACAACTACGGATATACCTACAACTACAGATATACCTACAACTACGGATATACTTACAACTACAGATATACCTACAACTACAGATATACTTACAACTACAGATATACCTACAACTACAGATATACCTACAACTACAGATATACTTACAACTACAGATAGACCCACAACTACAGATATACCTACAACTACAGATATACTTACAACTACAGATAGACTTACAACTACAGATATACCCACAACTACAGATATACCCACAACTACAGATATACTTACAACTACAGATATACTTACAACTACGGATATACTTACAACTACAGATATACTTACAACTACAGATATACCTACAACAACAAGTTGTTCCTAACATCTAATGTAATGGAACCAGAAAAAGGCATTTATTCTCTTTTGGATATAGATTTTAATTTTAGAAATTACGTACACCGTTATTAATTTGATGAAATATAAAGAAGGTAGTCTTTAATTTCGAATGCATTTAAGAATTCGGCACGTGTTGAAATAGTTTCATGGGTTTCTATGTTTTGGACCAATGGTAGTTACTTCCAGACGAAAGGTGGCATCACATATGGAATGAGCAGTTGCATTAGTGATTAAATAAGAACACAAGCAATATACGTTTACATAGTCTTATTTTTTTCCTTCATTTAATTCAAAAGGAAAAAGAGCGGAAAAGAAAATCATAACTCATATACAGTTCGAATTAGGTTTAAACAAAACAAGTAATAATACTTGAAACAAATTCGTCGCATAATTACGTAATTTACAGGTAAAAAAAGTGTAACACTTTGTGTAAGGTTAATCTGAATCCGGTATTTTTAAATATTTAGTATTAATTCAGCAAGTTATAAATAATGTAAATCGAAGTTATCATTTTCAGACTAGAAAACAATATAATAAGTTTTGGAACGAATCAAACCTTCCGCTTGGTGTAGAGTGAATGTAGACCAGCATACCAGTGGTTTATTGAAAAGATGTATAATTAAATATATGTATATACAGGTTTATATAACTAATGTGCTAAAAATGTAAAAAACAGGACAGTTTTTAAATTTTAAGTTTAAAATTGCTATATTGTCTAACGCCATATATCATCTTTGGACCATCACATGAAATGTTCCAGCGAAAGACAACAATAAATCAATCTTGAGACTTTTTCTTGCTTTTCAATTATTTAATTACAATTTTATTTATATAAATATGTATATTATAAGTAAATTGATATATACGACGGGCACTTATGTAATAACATTTTCTATACAATTCATCTTTTTTGCAAAAACCGTTACCCAATGATGTGTGCACTTTAATGCAAATTTAATCTGTTTTTTTTTCAGAAGTCATTGTTTCTGTACAATTCAGCTTATTTTTAAAAGGAAAACATTTTTCAGAAGAAGAAAAAAATATAACATCAAAAGCATATAAAAAGTATAGCTCCAAGCTATATCCTGCAGTGAGTTTAAGCAATAAGCAATTTATATATTTAATTCTTTTAATCCTTGAAAGTCTACTGTTTTTTTGTGTGTTTTTTTTATGTCGTCAATTTTATCCTATTACCATTGATAGCTTTTCTAGCATATTCTAATAAAAATGTATAAAAAGTTACATATGTCTTCAAGTGCAGGAATATGATAACAATATTTTCCTTTCTGTTTACTTCATATGTTAAGGTCTTTTTGAAGTTACGTCAAAACTGACATGTCAAAAGTAAATTCATAAAACAGCCCTAGCACCAATTCTGCTTTTTAGTACTTTTTTATTTAGTACTTTGAAATTAGAACTGACCGGAACAGTATAAAACCTGCCACCACTTTCATCAGTAGGAATGTTTAACAATCAAGCAAAGTTAACTTGCTGTACTTGAGATGGGCGAACCATATGTAAATGTTGTCAGTTTGGCTACATTAAAACCCACCATCGAAAGTTTGAAATCATTTTTGTTGTTGTTGAAAAGTTTAAGATATGCAAGTGTATTTGTTGTATTTGTTGTAGCTTTTAAATCTATTCATTTTGATTGGTATGCTCAATTAAATCATCAAACTCTAAATTATTTAGTCTATTATGAAGAAAAATGAAAATGTTTGCTTATAAAGGTTTTCGTTAGATTCCTTATTACAACAAATGGTACAGTTTGGTTCTAAGAGAAATACGGAATATCTTTTTTTAGAAACACACTTATCAATCATAACACCTATTTTGACCACCGTGATGATGTCCATTTTGAAGCACTCGGTCTCGATCCGGTTGGAGATCATGTGATACCTCAGCTTTTGTTTTTTACGAACTGAACATAACATATACTGCATTTATTAAATTTCGAAATTTGAACGACAGACAAGTAAGCACATTGACAATCAATTACAATTCAACCAAATGATTTACACCATAATACCCCGATATATTACCGTTTTTGCTACATTTTTAGAGACTTGCTATTACGATGTTTCCTTATCTCATACACAACATTTCATGTAGTCATTCGATCAACGCCTAATCAACTTACATTTATCAAAAAAACCGTTGTGGTGAAATATTGCGAACAACGAACACATCAACAACTAATGCAAACACTTAATAATATATGCAATTATTTTGTACATTTTTGGACAAACCTTAGTCAAAATTATGGTGTTTTTGTGCAAAATGAAAATTTACAGAAGACACTATTATAGAAATAAGAAGATGTGGTATGACTGTCAATAAGAGACTAAATGACACAGAAATTAACAACTTTACGTCACCGTGCGGACTTCAACAATGCGCAAAATGCATACCGCATAGTCAGCTATAAAAGGACCCGACATGACAAATGTAAAACAATTCAAAAAAGAAAACTAACGGCCTGATATATGTACAAAATAATGAACGGTAAACAAATATAATATACAGCAACAAACGACAACCACTAGATTACAGGCTAGTGACTTGGGACAGGCACATACAGATTGTGGCGGGGTTAAACTACTCTGAAGGCGCGCCAACCCTCCCTTAACCTAGGACAGTGGTGTAACAGTACAACATAAGAACAAACGATAAAAACAATAATTGAAAAGGGCTTAACTCATCAGATCGATACAAAGCAGAACTACATCTAACACAAACACAGAATGGACATGGCAGGGGACTTATACACCCCCACAACAAAAAGCCTCAGATCTGAGAGCACTCGCAGCTACTGACAGCTAGTTCAAAACTAATAACAAACTAATGAAAAAAATCATGAATCTAAGACTAAAATATCAATCGGAACACATCAAACATCCAATGAATTATTGTAAAGACGTCATTAACAGTCAGAGAAAAACATGACCTTGTGCAATGCTAAGATACAGGTACTGATAGATTGTAGATCCATGAATGTGCATATGCATACACAACTAATATTTAGTTTAATTTACTGTATGATACCAAAATCAATATTGATACCAATACAATCAATATTCAAAGATCTAATTATAGTGTTTAATTGGTTACCTTTTAGAATAAGTATATCGACAATTTTACCCGGATCGTATCTAAATATCCGGGCTCATTAAACAACATCTCCGTAAAGATTAGAATGTACTATCCCGTTAAAAATAGGTTTTCTACAGGTACAAACAAACTGAATTTCCCAAAGAAACCTGTCTACCTACCTACCTACCTACCTACCTACCTGACAATCAACCAACCTACCATATAGCTACCTATTTACCTACATACCTACTATCTGCTATCTATCCGCACATCTTTCATCAATCAATATTTACACACACACACACACACACACACACACACACACACACACAATTTTACTTGCATACTATCTGTTTTTAAATGAGACAAACATAACATAATGCTATGTACTTTTACATTTTTTTCTTTTATATTTAAGCTTATACAAGGCTATCACAGTATTTCAGGATTTACAAATATTGTGATACTGCAGTTCATGTAAGTTTATACTCCTGCGTGTTAGTTTGTTTGGTTTTTCGTCCGTTCATTTGTAGTTGTTGCTTTAATGGTTTCTTTTTATTTGTTTTGGTTTATATCTTTTCTTTCTGATTAATACTTGTATAAAAGGAAATAAGCATATTAACTCGGATATTGCAGTTCTTTTCTTCAACACAGTTAAAGGATACATGTAGCTAGATTGTAACACTACTGACGGATTTGAATGCTTAAGTGCGCGAAGAAATGAAAACTATTGATAATGATAAGAGAAAATAATCACGGAAATATAAAAAGTACATTTCCTCACTGACTGTACGTTACGATCTGATGCCATCTGTACACATGTATATAAAAGAAAAAAAAAAACAAAGCTGTGATTCCACAAAAGATAAACGAATTGCGAGACAGACTAAGAAAGCTATTTCGTATGTGTGTCATATCGGTAAGCAAAATGAAAAGAAAAGAAAACCTTTTTCTTAATCATATTGTGCGTTTAAGTACCCCTGTTCATACTTATTATCAGTACTTGTAATAGCCAAGCCCTTTCAAAACTCTACCCAGAACACTCAACGATTATAGACGGTAATTATATGTAAACGAAAGACAGTGTTAAATCAGGCAATTACTTTAAAATCCCATTAATAGTTCTAAACTACACAACACACCAAATGCAAGAAGAAAAAGACAGTCGAATACCGGGTATCTATAAATATACTACTAAAATAACGAGGTCCAATTTGTTAGCCAGCATGACGTAAAAACGACAAATCAAAGAATTCAACTTTATTTTTAACTAATATAGGACACTAGTGTTGTTTAAAAATTACACCATTCCAGGCTTCTTTGTTTTCCACATAATTGATATTACCAATAATTAACAAGTTCCGGATCGAATCCGATACCAATACCAATAGTAAATGCTACGTGTAGTTTCCGGTTGTAGGTACCTGTTACCTTCTGTAAATCCCTCCTCTATCAGGAGAACCTGGAATTCTCCCAGTAGATGTTTCATATCTTTGTTCCACTATAGTACACTATTTAACAGTCTGCTTTCTTCCATCTCAAAACCACTATTAATTTGGGTTAATAATTACAAAAAAAAAAAAAAAAAATAGTGTATAGCAAGTTTATTGTAGTAAGAAAACCAGGACGGGTTCAGACAGAAAGATTTTAAAAGCAGTGCCTTACATTCGGCATGAGTTTATCAGATGACAATACGAATACTTAAAATCCAGGCTAAAAAAAGGCATATGTACTTTAATTCAGTCATAGACCCGTGTTCTAGTTTATTTAATGAAAATAACATGTATTTAAGGTCAACCATGCGGAGAGCTATGTTTATTTTGGCCAATTTTGCATGATCATTTTCTTTTCAGAATTCAGTATTCATGATCAATTGGAATTGATAACATCAACCGCCGAAGGATAAAAATGAAAATATTCATATTATTGTTTTGAAAAATATATAATTATTCTTAATTTAAGTAATCTTTAAGCAAGCGTTTTGGTTTACGCGTTTGCGCAATTAAAGGAAGATAAACCATTTTTTTTTTACATTGATCAATTGAACAATATAATAAGTATTTTGATTTGTTTTGCATTACCGTTAGGTCTGATTTATTATTTTGTTATCTTTATTTATTTGTTTTTTCCCTAGTAAAAAAAAAAATCCACATATGCGTTTATTCTGAATGTATTATTTCTATTCAAGTTTTACAACAAAATGCACTAGAGATAATTTTAATTAATTAATCAGTAGCCATTAATACATGAACTATAAAAAATGGAGGATAGAGCTAGAGATATCAGAAAAAAAACATAAAGTTTTGCATTAGTAAACTATAGAATCAAATCAAATCCAAACTGATGGAATGAAACTGCTTCAATTAGTAAAATAGAAACCTTTGTGTCTATTTAACGTAATGAATATGAACATGGAAAACATTCAACATATAATTACGTAATTACATATAAAATGATCATTTTGAATTTCATTATTTTAGATATCTACATAGTGTTCTTCAAGTAGATGTAAAGTTGTCTTGTAAACCATACGAGACCAATTTGCAAAGGAATGCAACTGAATTTGTAAATGAAATATATAACGCAACTAGGCTGTTCCTACAAAGAAAAATTGGGAAACATAAATTCACTGACATACCGAAAACCTTAGCTATGGTAGATTCCTCAGGTACTTTAATCATATTCACGGTAGGTTTAGTGTCCGGCTGAGATCGTGTTTTTTTTCGAGTGAATCGGTCCACTATTTTTGAGTGTAGATCAGGTTTTTCGAATGATATTACATGCGATCATATCGATTTACTGCTATTTCGCGAATATAATAGATGTATTCGTGACTGTTCATCTTATTCTGAATGCTATTCATGTTTTGAGTACAAACAATGCACAATTTTCGTGTAGTTCACTCATAATTCAGTGTTTTATATTGTCCGTGTTTTTTTCGAGAGCAACATCTTAAATATTTTCTAACAAATGGTCCGGATTTTTTTTATGAAAATATGAATAAGAAAGAAGACAATACTTGGCTTAAAAACTGACTTTTCTAGTTCGAAACTGTTATTGAGCGAAGGACAATATTATTTGTTCTTAATAAGTCACAAAAACATACATGTATATTACTATGTTGATCAAATTTAACCCTTTTCAATTTAATGATAACTTTCTGTTCTGAAAATATATTTCCATCACCTTGCAGTGGGTCTCATTGGAGTATAAGCGCGACGCGGGATTTGCCGATTTTTTCAGCGTGACACGTGAAAGTCAAATATATAAATACAGATAACATTTTGCCAAATTTATATGAAAAAAAAAAAAAAAAAAAAAAAAAATTGTCTCGTCTGCTTAACTATTCATGATTTATTTAATGTATCACATAAACTTAACATTATCAATAATCCATGAAATGAGATCATGGTCAGATTAACCAAGCCAGACAGAGAGGTATACCTTACAATCATTACATACTTGTGTACACCAAATATAGTTGACATATGTACTGCTTATAGTATAAGAGAAACAGACCAAACCATGAAAACTTCATATTGACCATGAACCATGAAAATGAGGTCAGGGTAAGATGGACCCTGCCAGACAGACATGTACACCTTACAACCATTCCATACACCAAATATAATTGACCTATTGCATAAAGTATCTTAAAAAAAGAGCTTACTACTAACTTAACATTGACCAATGAACCATGAAAATGAGGTCAAGGACAGATGATACCGGACAAAAATGAACAGCTTACAATCATTCCATACACCAAAATAAAGATGACCTATTGCTTATAGTATTAGAAAAATAAACCATAACACATAAACCTAACATTGACGAATGAACCGTGAAAATGATATCAAGGTCTAGCGAATCCTGGCATATTGATATTTCCACCTTACAGTCATTTAATACACCAAATAAAACTGGCCTTATGCATACAGTATCTGAAAAACCGACCTAATCATGTAACTTTAACCTTGATCACTGATCCATGAAATGAGGACAAGGTCTGACGGACATGTAGATCTTGCAAGAAACACATATACCAAATATAATCATCCTATTCAAAAAAACTTAAAAAAAAAAATAAATTAAGCAGTCGCTGAACCATGAAAATGAGACCACGAACAACGGACATATGACAGACGGAAATTTCATAACATAAGGCATCTGTATTCAAGGTATGAAGCCTCCAGTCACTACCCTCTGAAATATGAAGCTAAATACAAATAGTTTACGTCGCCACCGGATTGTAATCCCTATGTCTCGCATTATGAGACTTTCGTCACAGGATAGACAAAAATGGTAAACTCTGACCTTTTGCAGAGCTGTTGAAATCTTTTTAAGTCTGTCAGACAATTGATCTGACTGACTTGTTCACCTTGCCAGGCCCTTTGGGGTTTTACCAGACCTACACTTTATTTTATATAAACTCAGCATTTCAGTAAGTCATGTTTTCGTATGCATCGTTGAAGTTTTTCTAAATATTACAATAGACTAGATAAAGGCAAATACAAAACATGCTGACTCCAATGCAAGGGAAACGTTTATAGAATGGACAAGTTTGTATCCACAAAGTCAAGAATTCCTCAACAAAATCAACAAACAGAATAAATGTCACATCTCCCACTTAATACAGGCTTTAAAAACAATAATTAATGGTTAAAAAATGGATTTGTAATGTACATGTTTTGCCTTTTCTCTCCTGAAGGCTTTAACCCCTTTCATACCAAAAAAGGAACAATTATACATATCCTTATCACCTACACAAGAATTGGATCAAGTCTTTGAACCGCAAAAATAAACTAGCAGCAACATCAAAGCATTATACATTTATTTTATGCTATAAGTTTAAAATTTTGAGTCGGACAGATAAATTTTGCTGTTGATTTCTCACTTTCAGAGAATGAGTTCTTAATCATGTTACTTCTCATGTATTATACATCAATGCCAGAAGACATTAGGCAAGAAAAGACCCCTCAGATTTATGCGAGCCAATCGGTGCGCCTAAGAAATGACTTTTGATACACATCACAGAAAAACAGCCACCCCCTTCTCGGATTTTTAATGGATCGGCCCAATAACTAATGAATAATTCAGAACGGAACGTTTTAAGAATCGTTACCAAAAATTATTCGGACAGCCAGATGACCTGGATCAAACGGCAAACTGGAGGTCATTTACAAGTTTTTAATTACTCGACAAAACAACGGAAAGTCCCAGGTAGACAAATAGTTGGGCGCATCCATTTTTTAACAGGTGACGACGTATTTCCAAATAAAAACACTCGCCACAATGTAGATTTCAGCCCCTCTACTGACGGACAAGATGGAGATTTACCCGAACGTAAGTACGACCTGTGATTAAGGACGACTCGAGGACGACTCGAGTGATCATGCGCAGTCACCTGATGCACTAATACACGGATGTCAACTTTGGCACTGTTCGTTTCTACTTGTCTGGGTCTGCTTACGAAGTAACCGCGGGACCAGTAAAAATTAATTTGCTAACACTGAAATTGGGCTTTTAAAAGAACTTTTATCGGACCTGAAAGATCGAAATTGTTTACCGGACAAAGATTCCGACATGATAGCTACATGTATGTTACTCGGACTGCATCATTTTTTTTCAATCGAGTCCGACGATTTTCAACAACTCTACTTTTGTCGCGTGACCAATGTCATGACCTTATAAGTTTACCGTCCAACTGTAAATAAATTTGACAGGGCCATTTATTTAGTGATATATATATATATATATGTAGGAAGGAAAGAACATTGAAGTTCTCGCGTTAATTGATCAATGCATGGGTGCAACATATTACAAGGACGTTACTTCTGCGACGCACATAGTGTTAAAAATCCTTGAAATATACTTTTCGTATTCAAGTTCAAGTTAAAATTACCGCCAAACTAAGTTCAAGCTAAAATTACCACCAACCAATATTTATGCGCCTATTGTCTTTTGACAAATATAAACGAGGTGTAAAAAGAAAGTTTCGGCGATGAAATATTTTATACAATTGTTTTTTACCATCCTTGCCAAAAGCACAGAAAATATAAATCAATGTAAGACTTTCCATTGAGCACTATTTCCTATGTGCAACGTCATTTATTTTCAGTTGTTCGACGATCATTTTAGGTAATTCTTGACAGATTTTGTTTTCTAGAATTAAAAGCATGAAAAAAATGCCCAATTAGTTATAAATAATCTACCAGCACTCTAGATAAAAGCAATGGTATATATTTCAGTATTTCTGAGGAAAAACGCAAATCTAGAGAGTGCTAGCATAGGGCAGCTTATCTGCCAAAAAAGGGTACTATTTGACAATGCTTAGCACTATTCTATATTTATAGAAGCAAATTATTATTGGAACAAACCAATATGATAGCACTAAAAATTATTCAAAAGAAAACTTTTTAATAGAAAAAATATATTTTATAAAAGTAAAAGTCTGAGTAGGGCAGAAAACTGCTGGAACCCCTGGAATCCTTTATTAACTTAAAAACAAGGATAAATAACAGACACCATATGTTGTATAAATTAAAAATATTTATTTTTTGTCCAAGCAGCTTCTGCCTTTCAATCATATTCTGCAATGTATTAAACTATTTTAGCTGTGTCTATTAATTTAAAATATGTTTTTTATCTTCTGTCTATATATTAAACTGTAAATAAAATGTGAATAACTTACTATTATGTTCATTTGAAAATAAAAAGAAATTCATTATAAAAAAAAAAAATATTTGACAATGCACAGCATCATGGGTTACGAAGTAATGCCATGAAAGTTCTTTATAAGCATTTTTTTTCAATTTGTATTAAAATGAGAAATGGAACACTTCATAAGAAATAAATTCGTTATCTTGGTGAAACCAGGGTGTACGGAATTTTACACAAATGTTGAAAATGCATACACCATTCGGCTGCGCCTCAGGGTGTATGAATTTGCCACATCGGTGTACAAATTCTCTACAACCCTGATAACACTAAGTTAACTAATATTATCATCAAGACAAACAGAAAATGTACTTTTCAATGCAAAAATAATAATTTTTGTAGAGTGTCTGTATATCTAAGTAGATATAGATTCCATGTAAGCATTTCAGTTGACATTTGCATTGGTATGTGTATAAAATGGCTTTAATCTATATATTGGATTTAAGCATTGCAAAGGCTAAATTAAACACTTTTAAAACCAAATAATGTAAGGTTGAATTTGACTATATATTTTTATCACAAATACTTTACCTACTTTGATATTGAATAGAAGGTTCTGGCATCATTTTGTTACGTCTTAATAGAAAAGAAGACTGCTTGTTTACATTTTTGATCATATTCACTCGAAAAAACGTGGTCATAGTCGAAAAAAACCCCATCAATTCACTGGAAAAAAACACGATTCGAGTCGGACGCAATAGCTTCCGTGATATTACGATATGGCAAAACGTGTGCAGTCAAAAGTATCGTCCATGTACGATTGAGTCAGTTTTTTGTCCTTTTAATGATAACATAAGATCCGATCACAAATAAAACTTTAAACATTGTAAGGATATTGTTTTTCAAATAATTTTTAATTCTCTTAATATTTCAAATATAATTAAATTAAGCGATTTTTTATATACGTTTGCTAAAACAGTAATGTATATATCTTTCTAAAAGTCAATGCAACCAATCAAAACAGATAAATTAACAACGACATATTGAGGTAAATATGTCAACAAGCTGTCTGTGGTCTGATTTACGTATTAAGCTATATGCACTTTTTTATTGCAATCAAAAACTTACATAAAACATCATCGCCAGCATCACACCCTTCTCCCATGAAAAATAATAATAAAAATAAGTTGCATACATGTTTTAAATGGTTAATACCGATATTTATAAAAAAAAACTGTTGGACTAAAGACAAACTGAATGCACAATTTTTTTTCTTAGCCACAGAAGAAATACAAAAAGTTACAGTGTGTCCACTTGGCTATGAACTTGATAGTAGTGATTATATGTGTTACACATCTTGTCGTTGTAATACATGTCAGAACAATGGACAGTGTGTTGTGAATATTCAGAAGGAAACAAAATGTTTGTAAGTTATCGATAGTTTATTGACAAACAATGCATTCAATGTAACATCAATATTCATTAAAGAATGTTGACTCATTACATACATGTATGTTCCTACTTTTCCAAACCATGACATGTATATTTGAAATGAGCTAAGAAAAGTAAAATGCATATTACATGTAAACATAAGTGCTTATATTTTCCCCCAAATGGTCTTGGATGAAATATTTTACCTCTCGTCGTTATAACGTAATTACTATATTTCAAAACACAGCTAAATAGAAAGTGAAAAATTCAAGAAATTCCAAGAAATGCAACTATTTTAAATCACGTCTAGGCGAATACAATTATGTTATATATTATGTTTGACAGTTTTAAGTATACTAAGGATATCAAATCTTCGATAGTTATTTTTCTATGGTTAAATGTAAAATGAAAAGTTTTTCATTGCATACTTACACATGTTGTCATTTTGTTTCTTTCATGAAGGTGCTCTGATGACGATAACTTCATATATTATGGCGAAATTTGTGAAAAAAAGAAGGAAAAGTTTGCAGTAATTATAGCTGCCATTACTGGTGGAACTGCAGTTATTATACTTATCATTGTTACAATATGTTGCCTTATTAAATGGAAACATTTGAAGAAAGATGAACAGAATCAGGAAGAATACATGTAAGCTTTCCAATATTTAGCAAGAATGTTGTAAACAAACCAATATATTTTGCTGCACAGATAATTTATTCTTTTTGCAAATAAGGTACGGTGATCATGATATTCTTGTATTATTTATTTACTTGTGTTTATTCGTTTTCTTTTAATCTAATGAAGTATACACGAAAACCTCTTTTGTATTCCAAAAACATTAGTCAAACCATCTATCATGAAAAATGAGGTGTACACTAAAATTGCATTAATATTTCAGATCAGTGTCCGGTGTTTTCGTCAATCAATGTGCCAGTGTTTGTACAGTGTCTGTCACTTTCGTTTTTCAGGCTTCCAAAACTTTTATCAGAATTGGTTGGTCTTCGGTAAAGCCGCTAAATGTTATATGAACGAAACATGTGGGATAGTGTATACTTTTTGTGTATGAAAACATTATTGACCAGATTTTGCTTCTTAATATTGTAAAGCCTTTGCACTATTCTATTTGTTTACTTGTAATTTCAAGTAAAGAACTATTTTTCAAGGATTTACGGTAATTTAATGATACAACAAAACAAAAGATTACTCGAAAATCGTTACATGATATTAAGCATGAGTTGAATTATGAATATCAATAACGAAACATATACCTTTATTTGTTCTAATGACAGTGGGTCTTACATTAGTCATTATGTACATTGTAGTTTTTCGGTAGTAATTGTGCCTCTTATGTACAGAAAATCTAAAGAAAACTCAAGAATAAGCGAATGTTATCTAACTAAAAACTAGAAATAAAGAAGGTTTTACGGAGAAATAATTAGTTCCTTTATAATGCATTTATTGAGAGTTTCATGATAAATTAAGCACCTTCCTCCGCATTGAAATGCATAGAAATAATGACAAAACATATTATGTTTTTTCCATTAAAGCAATGAACATGACACCTTGAGTTATAATCATCCGTTTGGACTTTTGAGTCGCCAAAGAGTACCTTCGAATCATTATTTCACACACGACAGTCCAGATGATGGTAATGATTTTGACAACAGACAAGAAAGATTAATGAATAGTGACATACATCGAATAAATGTAAGCACATCTCTAACCTAATTCATTATCTATTATCTATTCCACTTACATTGGTTATTATATCAATTTATTGATGAATTCAATTAACACAGAAATTATCGGCACCATGATAGGTTAATTGTATATATGCATCTGCAAATATCGATAAGTTGATCTGAATTTAGATATTCTATCTGACAACATTGCAAACTTCAGTAAAACAAGTCATCTGGTCAGAATTTATTCTTTTTATTCCGAACCCACCAAGTTATTTAATAACTTAAATGATCACATTTAGAAAAGATAATTATGGTATACTTAACTGCTGTACCCCTATGTTTGCCATTTTTACCTATTAGGTCTGTTTGTTTTGTTCAAACACCGTTGTCATTATAATGGATTTTTATGCGACTGTCATACAAGTGAGAGGTTTAGCTAGCCATAAAACCAGATTTAATCCACCATTTTCTACAGAAGAAATTGCCTGTACCAAGTCAGGAATATGACAGTTGTTATCCATTCGTTTGGTGTGTTTGAGTTTTTGATTTTGCCATTTGATTACGGACTTTCTTTTTTAATTTTCCTCGAAGTTCGAGATTTTTGTTATTTTACTTTTTGCAAGAAACACCCAAAAAAATTAAAAAGTTATGTGTACAGTGTAAGGCTCCGTGTTGAAGACCGTACTTTGACCTATAATGGTTTTTCTTTTACAAATTGTGACTTGGATGGAGAGTTGTCTCATTGACACTCATACCACATCTCCTTATATCTATTGTATGCAATCAGCAAAATCATTTTTTTTACAAAATATTTAAAGTATCAGAAACTCAAATTCTTTCTTCATTTATTCAGAAAAACTGTTGATTCCCCTATACGGAATACTTTTTTTGTAAACTTCAAGAATATAGAGGATGTTAGTATTAAATAGAAAATGGCGAACATTAACATGAATACGAATTTTGCTTTCTCATTCTCAAAAAGATACTAATATCTATGATAGCTTTTAGTTTGACCAACATGTAATGTATTTCTTTTAAATGAATCTAGATTTAAAAAAAAAACACTTATGATTGAGAAATCTGGTTTTATTAACTAAAAATCTACTTGATATACATGGAAATAATCTATTTACATTACAAAACAGCTACATGTAAGTTATCTTCAGCATCGTTATATATGTTACATTTGCTTCTAAATTTTAATGACTCTTCAATCTTTAGCTTTAAAAGAGTTGAACTGTTTTAACATTAATGAATTGAAATATAACACTAGTTATTCAGTCAGGATTCTATTTCGTCAAAATTATCTCCCCAATACGGCAGCTAATTTTACAATCGTAAAAATGGAAGCCATTGCAAGGATGACGCGCTGCCAGTTTGGCTCTTGAAACCCGATTTATTTATCAACATAGCACCATTACGATCCTTATATGTCAGTTGTATTTTAATAGACAAATTATCTAATAGCTATTGAGCATGTACTTTTCTGCATTACGTGATCTTAAAACATTCGTCTGATCTGTTAGAAGGTGGACTTTTTTGAAAGTCCAAAAACTTAAAAAAAATTCTAGTGGAAGGGCAGACTTAACATTTTCAGAGGTTGAATACTAATAACCCACGATAACAAAAACACAAAATGAAGTCTTTTTGGCGTTATGCATTTTTAAGATCCACTTGTAAATATAAAAAAGAAGATGTGGTATGATTGCCAATGAGACAACACAAGAGACCAAAATGACACAGAAATTAACAACTATAGGTCACCGAACGGCCTTCAACAATGAACAAAGCCCATAATGCATTGTCAGCTATAAAAGGCCCTGAAATGACAAATATAAAACAATTCAAACGAGTAAACTAACGGCCTAATTAATGTAAAGTCTGTCGTCAAGTACTTTTAGTTAGAATTTGCTAATCGAACACACCTACTCTGTTGTTATGACTCATTAGAAAGGAATTCACTTGCCCATATATTTCAATTTTATATATATTATTAAATCCACCTGTATCCTAAATATATAAAAACAAAAGAATCCGAAGCAAAATGAAGTATGCAGTATTTTTGTTTTAGACTTATGCTGACACCTCAATACCATATAACTCAGATGGCAGACCAAATTTGTTCAGCAAAACAATAGTTGAAGGAGAGGTGAGCAAACTATTTATGAATAATGCTTTCCGGAATCTTGTCATACGAAATCATTCCGATACTTAAAACAATCAATTCTCTTTTGTATAGTTATTCTTGTATTAAATTGTAAGAGCCTGATACACAGGCAGCATATTCTTGTCGGTTGATCAATATATACATTCGATAAGGTTGAATAAAACTAGGTAAATATGAGTTGGTCGTTCGCAAAAGCTCTTTTAATCTCAGGTTCATTGTCAATTGCACAGAAGTGGAGATTTTGAATGAAAATAATACCATTGTAATCTTATAACGTATCAAATAATGAGCCATTGTTAAAGAATTAATATATTTAATAGCTAAATATATAATTAATAGTCCGGACTTGAATTCCTGTGCATCTTATCGGAATTATTTTATCTTTTCTTTTTTTTTTATGAGTGTTATTATAATGGATTTTAAGCCTTATTATACAAATGGAATGAACGTTCCTAAAAATGTTCGGATTTTTTCTACCAGTTTTGACTTACTTATTATACATAGAATACATTAATAGGGCATATTTTGTTTAATACATATGGAATATGGCCATAATATATGGTGATTCAACAAAAATGTACATTTTAACAATATAAGAGATATAAGAAGATGTGGTATGAGTGTCAATGAGACAACTCTCCGTCCAAGTCACAATTAATAAAGGGCTTGATATCCCATTTGCACATCAATTTACCATTTGACACTTCATATATCACATCTGAAAAGTTGTTAATTACATTTGAACAAATTTAAAGTATATTTTCATATTAATTTTCATTTGTTTCAATTCTTATATTCCAGCGTAGATTAGAATCCATTTAATCATACCTTCTGTAAAAACAAAATGATCTTGTATTTTCATGGACGATTTCATTCGAAGTTGGTGTACAACTAGGGGGCTGTAAGCAAATGTTCATAGACTGTTTAAGGTTATTATTTATCGCATGTGGTATGCGAAAGAGTTTATATTGTTAAAACATCCACAATTTAGCAGATTGTTCATGCATTTGGTATTTTTTGTAAACTTATATTTCAACTTATTCATATGTATTTATTCTGAAAAAAACCTATGTTGATACAATGGTATACAGAAACTTAAGTGATTAAATACATTTGTCGACTGAAATGTAAGTTGGATTTCACATTACTTGTGACTCATATTTTGAGTTTTTCAAAAAAAAATGCCTGCTGTTAACACATGGTTAAGTCAGAAAAAAAGATGACAAAAAGGTTAATTATGCTGAAGTTGTATTGTTTCCTTCTGCAATGAAATATTATCACACTATAATAAACGGAATGTTTTTGGCGAATCATAAGTCCTTCATGGCATTACATTGAACAACAAATCGGAGGACTTACCTTGTCTGTATTGGATACATAAACTTCACAAAATTTCGTACAAACAATGATACATTGCCGGCTTATCTTCATGTTCGACTAAATAATTGTCCATTAGATTGACAAAAATTCTGTCCACAGTGAAAAGAGGGTCTCCAGAAATACTATGAAACTGTTTACTCACTTAGTGGTATTAACCATATGTGGATTCTAAAAAAACGCTGGATAATTTTAAAACTCGATCTTTTTCTAGAATTAGTTCTATCAAAACATTTGATTTTTCAACCCTGTATACCCCCATTCCCCATGTTAAATTGAAGAATCGTCTAAAAGAAATAATCCACAATGCTTTTCAACATAAAAATGATAGCATACGCTATACATTTATTACTTTGGGATACCATACGGCATATTTTGTTAATAGTGAACAAAAAGGTAAAACTTGTTACACAGAGGAACAAGTGATCAGTATGCTGGAGTTTCTAATTGACAACATATTTGTTGAATTTGGAGGTAGACTTTTTCAACCAATTGTCGGCATTCCTATGGGAGCGAACTGTGCGCCTATCCTTGCCGACCTATTCTTATTTTCATATGAATCGGAGTTCATTTAGACACTTGTCACAAACAAGAAGATCAAAGAAGCCAGGTCATTTAATTTCACATTCAGATATATTGATGATGTTCTTTCCATTGACAATCCAAACCTTTCTGGTTGGGATCCATTAATATACCCCCCAGAACTAGAAACTAAAGAAACAACAGACAGTTTCCTCTGCCTCATTTTTAGACTTATACCTCGAATTTGAAATACACGGTCATCTCAGTACCAGAATCTATGACAAACGAGACGATTTTAATTTTGAAATTTACAATTTCCCCCACCTTAGTAGCAATATACCAACTTCACCTGCATATGGGATATAAATTTCCCAACTTAGTCGGTATTCAAGAGCATGCAGCAACTACTCCGACTTTGTAAAACGTCACCAGTGTCGAAGCAGAAAGTTGATGAACCAGGAGTATGTCAAAGAACGTCTCGTCCTTTTCTAAAAAAGTTCATCGGCAGGTACCAAGACCTTTTTGATAAATATTCCGTATCAACTTCACAAATAATACACGATGGTCTTGAAGTATTGATTCTGGGTACTGACGTTGGTTATCATCTTAATAACGTGTTACAGTATTCTTTTATTTGTCTTTATACTATTACTTTTACTTTTTAGTCTGTTTTTTTGGTAGTATCCATTAATTTTTAATAATTTTTGTATTCTTGTCTTTCATTTTTGCTAATATGCTTTTTCTGTGTGCCTTTTTGGGTTTCTTGGTTACATATGACGTGGCTCTGTACTTATACATCCCGTCATTGTGTTATTGTTCTGTGATAATTTCTGTATTCTTGTCTTTCGTTTTTGCTAATGTGCTTTGTCTGTGTGTCTTTTTTGTTTTTCTTTCTTGTATGTGACGTGGCTCTGTACTTATACATCCCATCATTGTGTTATTGTGTCATGGTAAATGTTTGTTTATATATCTGTTTGTTTTATAATGATTAAGATAATAACACAACGTTGACTGTTGTACCCCTATTTTTAACATTTTTACCTATTATGTCTATTTGTTTTGTTAACACGTCGTTGTCAATATAATGGAATTTTATACGACTGTCATACAAGTGAGAGATTTAGCTAGCTTTAAAACCAGGTTTAATCCAACATTTTCTAGATAAGAAAATGCCTGTACCAAGTCAGGAATATGACAGTTGTTGTCCATTCGTTTTATGTGTTTTAGCTTTTGATTTTGTCATTTGATTAGGGACTTTCCGTTTTTAATTGTCGGAGTTCGGTATTTTTGTGATTTTACTTGTTATTAAAGGAGTGCATTTAACACAATGGAGATGTATGGTGATGTATTTGAGTACCTGAAAGTAAAAGCTATATCTAAACATTCTGACGTTTAGATATAGCTTTTCTGTTACTTGTTTTGTTAACATTTAATTTTCAGCATTTTGATTTTTGAACGTATTGGCAAAAAATAGTATACGTTAAAATGCCAATAACATGATACTTACATGACTAGTGAATACAGAATGTTATGGTTTAACTGCAAACAGAGGTCTTTACTCCTAATTGTCATATTTGTTAAGAATCAAGTACCTGCATATATAGCAAGTTATATTTTTCCATGCTAGATTGTTTGTTGTCATTACCTGTTTTATATTACTGTGTATATTGTTCATAATGATTACAACTAAATCATTACAATTTTAGTTTTCTTGAGTTCTCAAGTATAATCAAAATCAATTTATAAATTCATTTTGGCGTTGTTTATTTCAGTTTGCAATTAAAAGACCAAAAATAAGAAGTGATGGTGATGCATTCTTTCACGATTTTAGAAGGTATTAATTAACATTTTAATAAAAAAATGTAATCAGAAACAACACCCTATTTGGCTGAAACGGTGTCTCTAAAGCACAAACCTCTTAAGGTTAGTGATCGTCCGGTAAAATATGTGGGTGTGTGTGTATGTGTGAATCTAAAAAAGTGATTCTTTCCGAAGTTTGAATTTTGCACATAATTGTCTTTAATTCTTGCACATGAACAATTCAAAGTTCAAAGGCAGTCCATCGATACAAACAACACAAAAGACCAAAAAGGACGACAAACTCGACAAAACACTGAACAGATACAAAAAAGACAACAAGAAAACCAACAATGTATAAAGCTGTAAATATATATCTAGAGTCATCC
This sequence comes from Mytilus coruscus, assembly GCA_017311375.1. Classification (NCBI taxonomy): domain Eukaryota; kingdom Metazoa; phylum Mollusca; class Bivalvia; order Mytilida; family Mytilidae; genus Mytilus; species Mytilus coruscus. The sequence goes on along the minus strand of CM029608.1, from coordinate 25,537,257 downwards.
CGATCCTGCGTTACATATAGCACCTGCCATACGGCTCAATTGCAATTGCAATTATTCGATGATAGGACTCATTCGGTTATATCAAAATTGTACGCATGTACAAGATGACGGGATTGTGGCTACAACAATTGCTGAATATTCGTAGTCACACCTGATAAATATTTTTCAGAACGGTAAACTTACACATGTAACTATTTTATATTATATGTCAACCAATCGAAGGAATGACGTCGGCTGTACCATTTGCAACCTTAAGTTCAATAGCTTCTGTCTAAGCACAAACCCTCTACTAAGGAATTAGCAATGTGAAACGCAATATCATATCGACTGAGATATATAAATATATATAAATATATATACTCCATCGATTGTTTAAATAATCCATGACTTTATCCTAAAACAATAAGAACTAAAAGTTTATTAAGTTTTTGTTGGGGTCCGTGTTAGTTTTCTATGTTGTGTTTTGTATACTATTGTTTGTCTTTTGGTCTTTTTTTCTTGTTAGCCATGGCGTTGTCAGTTAAAAATTCGACTTATGAGTTTGAATGTCCATTTGGTATCTTTCGCCCCTCTTTTATCATCTTTGCAACTAATCAAAGGATAAATAAGCATACACTTTTCAATCAATTTTTTTTCTTGTGATGTTCAAAAACTGTAATTCATAAATATATTTAGGTAAATGTCAATCTTTACTTTATTTTGACAGTAACATACAATTGTTCGAGATTTTTTTTAATTTCATTTTGTATTAGTGGCACTCATATGTGATATTTATTCTGCAGGTCCTCAGTATACAGACCAGACTACGTTTGATCTATGAATATACAGTTTCATATGCAATACCCAATATCTTTATATGAGATTAAATTGATCAGCTTTGATGTTTGGTTTGAAAAGTATTAAAAAACGTATTCATCAAATTAAAACACATGTAAAGCAACTGTTCTAGAGACTCCTTTTTGGATCGATTATTTTCGTTTTTTCCATCAATCAGAACAAAGTATAAGTTAACAACACTAGGGACAAACTTAATGATTCTTTAACAATTACTTTTTCACATGTTTTATCAACGTTGCTGGAATACATTCTCTTTATTTAGAAAAAAGATCATCACACTAACAGCTTACACTATTATCAAATGTAGTGTACCCTGTAATCTTCAGATTATCAGCAGTATTACGATAACTGTATTTGTTTCGTTCGACCTTAATTGTGCGTAAATTGACTTGTATCAATAACTTATACATCACAGCATTTTTGATTTATTTGAAATGATGCTATGATTAATACATTTTTCATAATGGCTTGACACATGTTCGTAAAAGATGCACTGTTTCTAATGTACATGTATTTGACATTAATCATATTAACAGAAATAATAATAGCAATTATTATTGAATTATACATAAATATCATCTTCAGTGTATATTTTCATCACAGTTATTCTTTTTTGTATGTTCATATTCATAGATATTTCCTATGAATGATATTATAATCCTTGGTGACTTCTTTATTATAAATTATGTAAAACATTCGTTAGCAGAACAGCTTGGATATCTTCAGGCATACAATTTTCTTCAATAATGATGCGGTTTGTTGTAAGGAGTATGAAGATATATTAATGATTATGAAAATGAATGGTTTAATTTCCGAATAAACTTGTTAAATACAATCGAAGAATTACGAAGTTTATGCAATAACATTCTAAAAGTTCAATAAACCGTTATACTACTTCATTTTTTTTTTCATAAAAGAAAAACAACATCATCGAAATTGTATTATCTATTTAACAAAGTGTTGCTACTACAATCTAAATATAAACATGTGACAAATTGGCGTTTCAGAGTCCAAAATGGGAATAACGTCACTTTATTGGTGGAATTTTTATTGTTTTGGACGTCTTTTGACCAACTACATTATTTTGCATTTTATATTATGCATTATAGTATTAATCGCTGAGAAAAATTTTTTGACGTGTTTGTCTCAATATAATTATCTTCTTTTTATTATTATGTTTTTATTGTTTGTTGTATGCCCGATTTTATATAAGCTATGTATATCTAAAAAAAAAAAAAAAAAAAATACGAAGCATTCATTTTCATTAACTATTTGTCTACTGATATAAACAGAACATATACATATACATAATGCTCAAATACAAAATATTCAATATTTTATTACTTTTATTTTCATTAGTTACATTGTATATTTAGATAAACATATATAAATAACAAGGCGAGAAATCGATCAATTTTGTAAGTGAACTTTGACTTGTCAAAGATTGAGCCATATCGAAAGCCTATAACAGAAGAAAAATCTTGCTCCAACTCTGAATTGAACATGTTACTAGTGTAACCATATGGGTTTTGAAAAAAAAAACAAACATCAATTATAAGCGTGAATAATACTAAGCACTGTACGATTTATATTTGTTTACCTATTTGGATGTTTATTTTCTTTTCTTCTTTCTTAAATCACCTAACAATACAATTTGACGGATATAAACCTTATACAGCGTCTATTTTCCAAATTTAAATGTTCGATGTTTGTATTTACCTTTCTTTTATATGTGTTTTGAAGTAGGTTTAATCTCTACATAACATGATGATTGATAAAAAGAACCAGACTAAAGCTTTGATACCCGGTTCTGTATCAGCTTTATTAAAATCTTTCCGACAAAAAGATATGATTACCACTACTGTCAGTACATTCGCATGACATATAAATGTTATCAGAGATATAGTAAGTTTAAGTAAATATCGAAAAGGTTTATCAGAGATATAGTAAGTTTAAGTAAATATCGAAAAGGTATATATAAAAATTCCAGTAGTTATACTATCAAATTCTTCGTCTTACCATTTGAAACTGTATTGAATTCATTTGATAATAAAGATAAACATAAGAAATTAAACATGGAATGACTAGTTTAAATTTTAGTACTGTACAATTCATGTTGCTAGAATCGATTTACTTTTTTAAAACATATCTAAGAAGTTATACTGTATATTATTTAAACCTCTTTTCTTTTTTTTTTTTTTTTTTTTTTTACTTATTTTAGTTTGATTAACGAATACTTCTCAGATAGTAACACGACGAAACAAGCAAACAAATTCATCAAATATTTCTTTTTATCAAATATTAAATTTGTCATTTATGATATCATTGAATACGAAGACAATGTCTATTATATATAATGAGATCCAGGTCATCTCTTACCTCCAGTATTTATCTATAATTATTTTCATTACATATCACGATGAACATCACCCTTGTCAAACCCTGTATACAGTTACATATTTCTTACCAAACAAAATGTGTACCCTTGACCTCAAATTGCATTCGGCAAACAATTAAAACTTTAGTTTTTAGAAATAGAAGTATGAAATACCTATGTTCTACCGTTACATCATATCTAAAATTTGCATTTCATAGTGTTCAATGATAAAAATGTTTGTACAAAAATTGATTGCAACTGTTGTTGGGTTTGTAATCGACTGATTTTCTTCCTATGAATTTGCATTTTTTTTCCTTTTGTACTTTACTACAAAATCCTGTTTTTGTTAACGATTTGACATTATTTGAATGAAATTTAAATGATAAAATGATAATTTATCAATCAAAACTATTTATTTGTTTGGTCAATTTATCGATTTCAGATTTTTCTTTAACATATTAAGTGATTTAGGTTATCTTAATCCTTAATCTTAATTTAGATAACGTGAAACGTCCGGTAATATTAGATTTATGGGGAAATGAAATGATAAATAAACTTGCTTAAGGTTTGATGTATTTGACATGTAAAGATTTAACAACTGTTATAATAGTTTAAACATTTACCTTGGAAATTGGCAAAATATCTGTTGTGTAGTTTTGCATAATACAGACCTTTATTACATAGATTGATTTGTCTCGGTCTTAAATTATTACCCAACCACTGACAATAAAATAGATTAAAACATTAATATACATATTGGACATATCTGCGGAATGACCGATCTGTGCCAGCACTTTCATTATTATATATTTATATTTTAATACATATTTTAGTTTTAACTGCCGCTCCTCTATTTTCGCTATGACTAAGCCACCACTTCCACTTTTTGATAATTTTCTTATACCCGCCATTGCTTTGGACAGTTCGAAACTTTTCCGATTTTTCAGTAAGCTCAAATTAAATTTACATTCATTAGAAAAATATGATAAACTTCATTCTAATCATTATTTAAAATTTTCAGGAAGCTTAGATTAAATTTACATTCATTAAATAAATATGATAAACTTCATTCTAATATTTATTTAGAAAATGTTTTTTTATTCATTATTGTGATGCTAAGAAAAATTGTCTAACGCCAATAATTAGGGTCTATTTCATAGCTTTATACTTTGTAAAATCTGCAAGTTCTCCTGATATTGGAGAACGACTAAAAGTACTTTATACTCATGGACTTGATTAATATCCATGAAAATTAAAAACACCACTGAAAATTAAACTTAAATTCAGCGTCAAATTAAAAACCTTCCAAATGTCTACCAAAAGAGGCAATATAGTTTGTTTCGTCGTGTTACAATGGCTGTCATGACACATCTGTTGGTTGTGGTAATGAAAATTAATCAATTACAAGAATAAGTTGAGATGACATCATAATAAAACAAAAATGGATAGCATCACGATTTTGATCCAAAATATATTTTCGCGAAACATTGAAATTAACTGTGGCATGACAATATCATAATTACAAATTTATTATTTTTTTGGTAAGGTTACATTACTCAATCTATCAATGAACAATATCTGTTTTTTTCACATCCTTTCATATACATTTATTTTTATTGACACCTATCACCATCAAGGTATGCTCAAAGGTATTTATGCGGCAACACTTGCATGTTTTTAATCTTATTTTGATAAACATGACAAATAGGATTACTCTCTTCTTTGCCCAAGAGGTAAAATAAAGTTGATTCACAAAGCACTCTAATGTTTTTAAAGATTTTCAAACGATTGTTTTCTTTGATAATACACTATTTCTAGTTTAGATATCTTAAGATTGTCTTTCTTCTTTGTTTGAATGACAGTTACACCTGATAAGGTATTTAATTCAATTTATTTACTAATGTTGTTACATTTAATGCATATAAGTATTTAAGTCAGATCTCTTATTGCATTGTCGTATTTATATCTTTGTATATTATAGTTTTATTTGATTTCCTTTTAAAAATTGTCTTCTAAACAGGATGTTGGTATAGGGGTTTAGTTTAATTCATTTGTTTTCAGTCACAATGATATTTTCATGAAATATTTCTATAATTATAATAATGATAAAAATGATGAGAGTTTAGCTCCCACAAACATGTTTAACCCCGTCACATTCTGTATAAGCCTGTCCCAAGTCAGAAGCCTGTAGTTCAGTGGTTGTAATTGGTTAATGTCTGTTATATTTCTTTTTCGTGAATTGTTTTGTTATAAATCATGCCGTTTGTTTTCTTTATTGAATTGTTTCATATTTTTCATGTCGGGCCCTTTTAAAGCCGACTATACGGTATGGGTTTTTCTCATTGTTGAAGGTCGTACGGTTGCCTATAATTGCTTACATCCACTTCATTTGAATTTTGCTGGATAGCTGTCTAATTGGCAATTATACAACATCTCCTTTTATTTTATTTCAAAATAATAATAATGATAATGATCAAAATGCTAAAAAATAGAGTAAATGAAATCAACAGTAATGTAAGATAATAAGAATACTAATCGTAATCTAATTTGTATAACGGTAATGATTGTTTTAGTAGAATCAGAATAGATTGATATGATTCATTTTACATCATCATAATCATACTTATGAAGGATATCTGTTATCCAAAACATTTATAGATACTTTCATTTATTGTTTCCTTTTCTCAATGTTGTTTTGTTTACTTTTTCAGGCGTACATATAACTTATTTATTGTGTACAGCATTGTTTTTTCATAACAATCTAGCGCCCTCGTACGAAGAACCGTTGACTATTATCTAGACGTTTTATATATATATATATTGGTTTACAAACATTTAAACATGAACATTCGGATTTGCTGAAATTAACTTGCATTATTTATCTATTAACAGTTAAAAATATATTGAGTGATACATTAAAAAAAAGTTATCACTCAGTGCTTTAAATATATCTTACATTTAACAAATGTACTTTATGGAATTTTCGGCTACATATTGAAAAGTAGCGATTTGGTGCTTTACCGAATAATCAATTTTCGAAAACATAATTCAGACACCTCAGAGATGTTATCATGCGTTGATGGTAAATCTGAAAAGGTAAAGCGGGACCTTTTATATAAATAATTGTTATTTTGAGAAATTTTATTCACAGACACAAATTGATCTGGATAAGAAGATAATTTAATTCAAGTTCTTAGAGGATACAATTATTTACTTCTACACGAAATATAAATTTGACAGCTTTAGTTTATCTTGGAATAATTAAAAAAAATAAGAAAACCAAATGACGAATAAAGTTGATTATGCCTTGAAAAATATGCAAAGGCTCAGATATCTTTGTCATTTTGAGGAAGTCATTTCAGCATCTATTTATCATTATAAGCAAAATGAAATTAAAAATGTCTATGTTTATTATAGAAGTTGGGCACACAATGGGTGTATGAGCTGTAAACTACATGTTAGATGAAGGAACAGCAAGAAAATGTATTGTCGTATGATAATTTGAAACGCTATATAATTCAAACCCAAATTTCTTCACATTAACTGGCTTATAAAAGTTTTAGATATTGGTTAAAGTCCATATGAATCAACACTAAAAGGGTAGCAAAACAAGAAGCTCTTTTGCTTAAAATTTTACTATTAACATGTTCTTCAAGTCGGACAACGATTTGAAAGACATGTATAACATTTTAAATAAATGTACAATACCAGTTGAATTTTCATCCGAGCGGCAATTGGGTGTCTTTTGTAGACGAAACGTGGGTCTGGCGTACATAATTTAAATCCTGGTATTTATAATGAGTTATTTTACATTTAATAATGTTACTGGACATTGGTAAATAATACATTCTTGTGTAAATAAGTAAAGAGAAAATACCAAGCTGTGTTGGTTTCAATGCAGAAATATTAACAGAATTTTAGATTCAAATACTTAACTTATCAAGTTGAATCTTATACATAATCATTTATGTACATTTTGGCCAGTTAAAACTTGCAAATATCAAATTCTTACTGCGGAGCTGTCATATTGTAGGAGACATGTGTGTCCTCTATGAAAATTATAAACGAAATTTTATAAAACATGCAGTTATTTTACAAGCAAAGTGCTTCATACGCAGATCATGGATGCAGATGAAAGACCTCATATAGAATGATTTAAAAATTATATACAAGAACATCTTATTCTACGGTATGTGTCTTTAAAAAGCATTGAGTGTGGAAGAATACTTTCTGGACTAGAACCCCTTGGTTAAGGCCTTTGCTTAGATTTTAATGATCAATAGCCATGTATATATTTGTATTATGTATAAACGTATATATGTACTTGTACAGTTATAACTATTATTATGTCATTAATGAAAATGTAAACCTCAGTCCATATGTTTTCGTACTATTATTTCATATTATGAATGTTGTTTTATTTTTTCACTTGCCTGATTGTGAATATTTATATCTCTCTTGCTTAGTTATGTGCCGCTATAAATTTATATATGTTACAGCCTGTCAATCCATTTTAAAAAAGAAAAAAATGTCATAAAATTACATTACAAAAATATAGCAAACGAGAGAAACGTAAACTATATATCTGAAAATATCTATATTGAACTCATTCAAATTTCAATTTTGTATGTAAAATTGAAAAAAAAATTAAAAAAACATACTTATTAGTTAGTTGTTTTAAAAGTCAGGAATATGACATAAGGTATAGTTTCGACATGAAATAACTGCCACTTTATTTGAACTTAAAACAAAGTAGCCATTAATGCTTGAAATTGCAGAATTCAACATAGAAAGCAATGCGGCTATGAATTAGTTGTTTTATACAAGTACTGTAGCAGAAAGGCAGGATCTAACTTTTGTTTTTAAATTTCGTGTTTTACTCCCAATGGTGTATTGATTCTTTTTCTCATTTTTATTTTTATTTGTTTATTCATTTACTGAATCATGTAATATCTTATCAAGTCTCACAAACAAGTTTGGAGACTTTTTGGTTTTGCTCAGTTCTTTTTATTATTAGGTCTTTCCAGTTTTCTGTGGGAAGACCTATTGATTTTGTTCTGATTATTATTTTTTTCTTCTTCCCCCAAACCCTTTTCTTGTTGTAAAATGTAGTTTCGCAAGATGTCGCTTAGATGTTTTGGATATTATATCGAACAGTTATTGCGCTTTTGAAACTCACCCGTTTTAGCCGAAGACTTTTTTTAAAAGAATTATATGCCCAAATACTGTTTTTCTTGTTAGTGTTTCTCCCCCGTAACCGAAAAAAGATAACGACAACATTTTTTTTCGTATGTTTTCGTTACATACTCAGGATTTTTTGGCTGATTTGAATCGAAGCGATCCGGTTAAATCTTTTGGGAGTTATCTACCTTTACCAAATGAATGTGTTGTTATGTTTTTGCAACTCATAAACTGTTAGCCGTATAAACCTTTTTTTTATATTTTAGGTCCTTGGGTCCTAACATAGAAAAATGAGGTCAATGTCAAAGGTCAAGGTCATGTTTTCAATTTTGACTTTTGTTTGGTTTTTGCATTTTTTCTGACACTTGCAAAGATATTTATAAAAGAACTAGTGCAAAATGTTTGCTTTATAGTGATGAAGATATGATACATTTGGTCCAAAACAATTCAGTGACATCTTATAGGAGTTATTGCCCCTGAAATGTTTTATGTACGTATGTTTTCCTCAATGGTGACTTAAATTTTCTATGTAGTAGTTTGTGGACTTTTGTTTGTCTTTCATCTTTTTTTCTTTTTGATCATGATTTTGTCTGTTTTAATGGATTTTGGTTGGTTTTCAATTTCCCTTAATATCTTTATTTATTTTTAATTACATTCGTTTGGTTAAAAAATGATGAAAAATAAATGTGAAGCAAATGTGAAGTTTATTACAATTGGAACAAACGGAATCATCTGTACAGAAAAGCCATCGATGTGTGTGAACATTTACTTACGATTTCTGTTTTCTGATTTGATTAAGAATTTATCTTTCCAATACAGAATATATATATAATGTTGATATAGGAAGATGTGGTGTGAGTGCCAATGAGACAACACTCCATCCAAATAACAATTTATAAAAGTAAACCATTATAGGTCAATGTACGGCCTTCAACACGGAGCCTTGGCTCACACCGAACAACAAGCTATAAAGGGCCCCAAAAGTACTAGTGTAAAACCATTCAAACGGTAAAACTAACGGTCTAGTATATATAAAAAACGAGAAACGAGAAACACGTATAAATTACATAGACAAACGACAACTACTGTACATCAGATTCCTGACTTAGGACAGGTGCAAACATTTGCAGCGGGATTAAACGTTTTAATGGTACCAAACCTTCTCCCTTTTTCTGAAACAATAGTATAACATCACAACATAGAAAAACATACGATAAAACATCAATTGGAAGGCTTAACCCAATCAAAAACGTAAATTAACACACTATGAACGAATAAATTCGATCTGTGATACCTGAAAGTAAATACATAGTTAATAAAATATTAGGGACAAACATTCAAGGCCAAAAAGCAAACAAACAAGTCCAAATAAAGCCATGGCAAAACACTACCGCGAAATATTAAACCCTTAGAAAATAATCACTTTTGAAAAAACCGGTTTTCATAATATATACAGGTAAATGAAAAATAACTTTGTCGTTTTAGGTATACTTTTTCTGTCTGTATAAAATCTTCCAATAATTAGGAATACCAAGAAAGGTCTGTCACATAAATACCCAATTTAACACTAGATACATAAGGGGTAAATATCAACAATAAAACTTCCCTGTACAGATTAAAGGAGAATAATCTTGATGTTAATACAAATGTAGTACGAAGAAGTGAAAATTAGTAGATATTCCAAATAATCAAAGCTGGTATACAGACAAGATCCATATTAATATAAAATAACAAAAAAGTATTAAAAATAGTATCAACAGGTCGAATTAACAAGAAAGTACGATTTGAGATGGTCTTTTTGAAGCTAGGTATTATGTAAATCTGTTTCATGAACGTTTGTTTTGTATTTTCATCCAATAGACTAATAGACCAATAGACGTTTTGGTAAAGATTATGAAATTGCATGTACTAGTGGTTAAGAACAAACGTAGAAAGACTGGTGCATCAGTTTTTTTTTAATTATATATTTTATTTTATTTTAACCGGTAAGGGTCATTTCCTAGACTTTAAAATTAGCGACATTATTTCAATTAGGATAAACTGAATTGGCATTTTATATCAACATAAACATGTTTATGAAACATATTACTTTAACATGTTTAAGTACGTAACTGATTAGATGCAAGGCTTAAGATTAGTACGTCTAATAATGAAGCACATTACTAAAAACGAAAAGCAACAGAAATAATATGAATGTTTTACAAGCGGAATCTTATTAGCTTGATACATATAAAAGTAAACATTCAACATAGTAATTCGATCTTTGAATATTGGTTTTATTTTGATAAATATTAATTTTGTTATCAGTAAATCAAAATTCTTAAAACTAACTATTACTGTTATACACATATGCACATTCAAGGTACTACAATCTGTCGATACCTATATTTTGGCATTTCACAAAGTCATGTTTTTATCTGACTGTTTATGACGTATTTACACTAAATCCATTGGATTTTGGATATGAATTGATTGATATTTGAGGCTTAGATATATGATTTTTTTATTAGTTGTAGTTGGCTTTGCACTAGCTGTCAGTAATTGTGAGTACTCTCCGATTGTACTGTGTGTCTCTGTCTTTTTTTGGAATTTGATACGACTGTCATACAAGTGAGAGGTTTGGCTAGCCATAAAACCAGGTTCAATCCACCATTTTCTACATAAGAAAATGCCTGTACCAAGTCAGGAATATGACAGTTGTTATCCATTCGTTTGATGTGTTTGAACTTTTGATTTTGCCATTTGATTGAGGACTTTCCTTTTTGAATTTTCCTCGGAGTTCAGTATTTTTGTGATTTTACTTTTTGTTAGGGATGTAATAAATACTCCGTGTTTTTGTTAGATGTTTTTCTGCCTTGTATCGATCTGATGAGTTAGACCCTTCTCAACTGGTTTTGTAGTTTGGTGCTGTATCACCACTGTCCTAGGTTAGGGGAGGGTCGAGCGCTCACACCTATGTTAAACCAAGCCACATTCTTTATGTGGCTTTCCCAAGTCTGTAGTTCAACGGTTGTCGTTGGTGAATGTCTGTCAAAATTGTTTTTCTTATTTTTTTGTTATAGTTAAGGCCATTAGTTTGGGCAATTGAATTGTTCCATATGTTTCATGTCGGAGTCTTTTATAGCCGGCTATGCGGTATGTTTTTTTTTTTGTCATTGTTGAAACTGTACGCGTATGGTTGCCTATAATTGCTTACATCCTGTCCATTTGAACGTTGGTGAATAGTTGTCTCACTCGCATTCATATCTCTTAATCTTTATATGCATGTTTTGTTATACGTCTTATTTTTTAATGGGCAACGTACCCTGACTATATAAACGAAATATGCATTCCAATCTAAACTGTCATTCCTTTGTATATAAATACGATGATTACTATTACTAACATTTATTTGAAACTGTCATTGCTTTGTTGACAATAGGCCTTGATATTCATATTTTGTGTTTGGTTGCATACTGGGTTAAAGCATGTTTTATGTTTACCTAATGTATCCATTACAAACATTCCGCAGATGGAGCATGTATCACATCCGGTAACCCATGAAGGTGCACCAAAATATGTAATATGTTAAGTAGAATAACAAACGGATATAAGTTGTCATATCAAGTGCACTTGTCATTGATATCTTATGTCAAATCACATCCTGCTGCAAATAATACCAGAGAATTTCTATTTGTTTTTATTCCAACGTTTTTACAATAACGAACAGTCAATGGGTCACATAGAGACCCCCCTCTCTCATGAAGACATACAATTTACAAAAATGTGTGAAGTGCGTACTTCGTATCTACTTTGACGAAATATTGCATTGCACTGCTATTAATTCACGGACGTTACCTAAACCTTAAAATGCCATTTGTTGTTTTTTTTTCTAATTTTGCTATAAATATATCAAAATAAACAGATTTTATATAATATATACAAGGTTGTCATGTATTAAATTGATATCCCGCAATGGTCTAATATAAGCTTAATAATTCGATAAAGACAACTATAATCATCATCCAAATAAAAAACGAAAAAAAGACTAAAAAGAAAGGACAAAGTAAGATGCATGTAGGGCCATTTTTGCTCTTTGAATTTTAAAAAATCAAAAAGTTTAATCAATTTACATTTGTATAACAAAACATCCTTCATAAGATTATCAATATTTATCCTGTAACTGGGTGTTCTATCATACATTAACAACCCAACAGATATCGCTCTGCTGTAATTGTATTTTAAACGTCTATCGATTTAGGCACCGCAACTGCCGAACTATTTTTGTGTTTTGCTAGCCAATGACGTACTGTGTGAACTAACGTGACCTATAGATTTGTGAATTGCACTTGCAATCCATGACGTATCGCTTGGCATATAGTGAAATGTCGTTTATTTTACATTTTTTGTTGTTTTTAACCATTTCTTTAAAGCTGGGATATTACATAAATAACACATAACTGAGAGGGTACATTGCCAACCTTCTTTTATTTTTGACTTATCGGTCACCAGCTGACTGTATTATTTTATTTAATATTACTACACCGAGGCCACAAAGAAGAGTACACAAAAATTAAATTTAAAAAAAGAAAGAAAAAATGTAATTAAAATGAGTTTTCTCATCTGTTTAAGCAACAACATTGCAGAAAATAATTTGCAGGATACAGACAATGAGTGTTTAGTGTCTTTAAGTATCAGTTGTATTTGTACTCGGCTTAAAACAGAAGAATAGGATAAACATCGGTTTTCTCCTGTTTCTAGTACCAATCCATGGGAGATTACATAAATAACAAGTACGTGTAACTGAGAGCCTTAGAAAACGTTATCAATTGATGCGAAACTGAATTTTTAACGTCACCATGTAAGATTCTTTTCGGCGTACCGGTCATCAGCTGACTTCGATAAAAGCTCGCATTTCTCTTCTCGTACTAGATGAATACAGCTAATATTTAGACACTAAACACTTATTGCCTATTAACATGCTGTTGCCGAGGCACCAATGTGTTTGTTTTTTGTTTATTTATTTATTTATTTTTTTTTTTTTTTTGTCTTGCATAGTTGAGAGTCGTATGAAAAATTATTAATCTTTCAAATTAGTCTAAATTTGATATGTTGTTATATAATAATATATTCAATATATGAAAATGAGTAGATGTGGTTTGATTGAAAAAAAAATAATATAGATACAAAGGATAAGCATTGGTTCGTCAAAAAGAAATCAGGAGGTTGAATGGAGTTTTTTAACGATCCAAAACTTATCCATTGTGTCTATCATTTAAAATTTTGTCCGTACGTCTTTTAAAAATTACAGTTATCTTAATAATTAGGCCCTATTACCTAAATATCTTAAATGGTTCACAAGAAACAACCATGTATTACCAGTATACAGGTAGAGGATACGATCATGAAAAAAAAAACAACATAAGAAAAAAATCACATGCACAGTCAGTATACTATACTGAAATTTCCTATCAATTATTATGCATCTGAATATCATCCGTAATTTACAAAAAAGGACATATTCAAGCTAAGCATCACTGTACACACCTATCTGCTATCGTTTTTACGGTTTTCGGTGCTTCGGTGCTTCGATACTGTCATGATTTATAAAATACTTTTCTAAAATTCATCGTTTATAAATAAATAAAAAATCAACAAACTATGTTTCCTACTGCCTAGGGCAGAGTTGACATTAGATGAATTTGGCTATTCCTTTTTGGTCTATTTTGGTCATATAGCTCCCACCGTGTCCACGAATCTATGCATTCCTGATTTCAAACGTTTAAGTTTGAGCGTTCCTGATCAAGGTAAAGCCTTTTGGACGTACGCAATTGATAAAACTGACACCTTATAAATTTCATTTACCGACAATATTAATGCACCCGAAAACAGAGGAAAGATCATCTATTCTCGAATTAACGAATGCAACAAATGGATACCTTATAACATTTCTTTACAAAAATACAAATGTACAAGTTTTAGCTTTCTACAAAGCTATGATGTGCTTCGCTTAGCATACTTTTAAGTAAGATGTGGTCTATGTTGTTTTTTTTAAGTATGGGAACTGTGTTATTTATCTCCTTTGTGCATATACGCATAAGTGTGGTATTTTAAACACGTCATAGATGGGACGTATTATTGTAAATTGCAGTTTTTCCATGAAAACTTCAAGCAATAACTCACATTTGCTTGAACCAATTCCCTAAAATATCAGGATTGATAGAAAGAAAATTCCTTTTGATTGGTGACGTCATTCCAAAGATACCGTTTCATTAATAATAATATTGTGAAAATCTATGATTCTGTCATTCCACAGTTATGAAAACTTGATGGTCAGATTAATAAAAGGCAATTTTCTACATGGCATGCACTAGTATGTTTTGATCAATTTAATACATTTTACACTGTTTTTGATATTGATGAATCTAGACTCACTTTGGAACTTGTATGGCTAGTCGTTCCAGAGTTGGGGGAATTTTAACATTAATTTTTTAAGCAATATGCATTTGCAAATAAATATCTACATGTATGTTTTTCTACACAGCCATTTTTTTCTTACTTGTTATTAGATGCTTCCTAAATATTCCAGATCATCCTTACGACAATTCTAATGCACAATCCAAGAGTTTCATTTCATCCGTTTGCATAGCTTGTTATTTGTAAATATCATTTGGTTTTAGAACAATGGAATACATGCATTCTGACAAAACTAATGAAGATCATTGGCAGTTATATGTATTTTAAGTGTTGGTGTATATGTTTATATAGGCATAGGATCATTTAGAAACTTGTTCATCTTTCCCCTTCTCTTATTTTGTAACATGAATTTGACTCGACATTATATATTAAGCAAGCTAAACCAGAAAAGGCAAAAGTATTCATTGACCGGGTATCGGATTAGATCTTGAATACTTATATTGCAATTTTGTCCGTATTTAAGATCTTCTCCTGAGCGAGACATATTCTTAATTCTATTTCTCGTTCTAGCAAATAGAATGTTTCCCTAATCATATAGCAACCAATGAGAACCAATATTTGTTTCGTAATAATTTCAAGATGGTGTGACTATCGTATGAAACTAATAGCTTCGCACCGTGATGAGAAGTGAAAATTTGGCTGTGATGCCCCGTTTGCAATATATTTCAACAGACACAGTTGTATGTCTAAACCAGTTCATTGTCATTTTTAAAGAAACTTTGAATGTCAAATGTTGGACAAGATGTTATTGAAATATCATCACTTTTCAAAATAATTAAGTACACATATCTTGATCGTCTGCAAATCAATTATCAAACTGGGGAAAGCAAAAGTTTTAAAGTATTTACTACATGACTTACTTTTCCAAAACTACAAGGGGTAAAAAAAAATTCTGCGAAGACGACAACAATCATGTAAGGCCTTTTTAATTCAGCAATAAGTTACCTTCAACAATGAGCAAAACCCATATAGTCGGCTATAACAGGCCATGACATGACCAAAATATGAAACAAGTTACACGTGAAAACCAACAAATTTATGAAAAAAAAACCAATAAACGAAAAACCAATATGTCAGACAGCATCCAATGACAACTACTTAATTAAAGGCTCCTGACTTGTTAAGATACATAAATAATGCCGGTAAAACATATACTGTCATAAAAAAAAAAAACTTGAAGAAGAGGATTAGAATATTAACCAAATTTCAGACTAGGAACTTTACTCTTCTTCTTCTTCTTCCGACAATGAACAAACCCCATACCGTATAGCCAGCTATATAAGGCCCAGACATGATAAAATATTAAACAAGTCAAACCAGAAAATTAAGCGCCTTTTTATGACAAAACAGTAAACGAAAAACGAATTACGAGAGACAGCAATTAACAGTCCCCTGACTCGGAGAGGCACTTATAGAATATGGTGAAGTTAAACAGAGTTCTAACTTTTGATCTTAACACACCTTTTATGAATATAACTTTAAGGAGGGAATCAAAATACCAGCCACGCTCATTGTACTTATTATGTTAAATTCCAGACTAGGACCTACACTCTATTTTCAAATAGGGTTTTCTAATATGACCGATTAACGTGATTAGAGTATTTGTAGTTCAATCTTGTGAAGAGGTCAAACGCACAATCGATTTTGTCGTTACACCAAAGCAATCATGTTATAATATATATTAGTTTCTTAAGTATTTCAAGGGCATTTTATATTTTTTGGTAAAAAACTTCAGTGTTATATCTAAGATTAGCCATATTCATCAATACAAATTGCGCTCAAGATATTATGACAGAATAATGATCATGAACACTTAAATTCGTTGGCCTGTAGAGCAAAGACCCAATTTATATGAAGATGATGATTGTAGTCTCTAGACAGATATTTGTGCAATGTCATGTCACGTTAATTGGTTGTCGTTTCACAAATATGTATGGATGGATGGATGGATGGATGGATATATTTGTTGGGGTTTGCTGGTATATGCACAGCCAAATTACGTTGAATGCAAATGTTTTAAAGGGAATGATTTTTCCTTTTTCCTATGAACGCTTGAAGCTTATAAAGTTCATGTGTATTTTTATTATTTAACGTAATATATTGAGCTGATTTTCATATCAATATATAATAAATATCATACATCTTGCATATTTACATTAAAAAAATTGACTGCTTTTGGCATGTTCTAGCAAAGATTTTTGTGGCAGGATATTGGTTTTATATACACAATATACACACTTCGTTAACTGGATTACTTTCGTATGCAACTAGAACACAACCACGACATGTTGCGGGTCCCTGACTGAACTAAAGTACCTATGCCTTATTAATAGCCTTGATTTTTAGTATTCATATTGTCATCAGATAAAGTCATGCTGATTGTTAGGTGCACAGTTATCTTTGCTTTCAAAGTCTTACTGTTTGAACCCGTCCAGGTTTTCTTATTACGATAAACTTAATATTATAAACTCAATCTTTTTTTTTTAATAATTAACCAAAATAAATAGTGGTATTGAGGTGAAAGAAAGCAGACTTGTTAGATAGTGTATTATAGTGTAACATAGATATAAAACAACCACTGGAAGAATTCCAGGTTCTCCTGACAGAGAAGGGATTTACAGAAGGTAACAGGTAACTACAACAGGAAACGACATGTGACATATACTATTGGTATCGGTATCGGATTTGACCTCGGAACTAGTTGATTATTTGTAATGTTAATTATGTGGGAAACCAAAAGGCCTGGAATGGTGTAATTTTTAAACACTACCATTGTCCTATATACGTATCTATAACCTTAAATTCTTTGAGTTTTCTGAGTGTTATGATTGTTTTTGTGTTTTGATACTAAGATTCATACAAACAAGCAAAAAAACTTTTTTGGCATATTTGAAATAATTAGTACATTTTGCAACAAAATAATGGTTGAACATTGAAATTATTGAGACAAATATTTTTTTTTTTAAACCGATAGTCTATTCGATAAACGCGTGTTTGTTTAACTCGACGGTCCAAATCTTCAATTACAACATCACAGGGAATGTTTCAATGCCATACCCTTTGTTGTTCACCCGCATCAAACTTTGTCCGAATTACGTGATCGGCCATGACACTTGATAATTCATAAAAATATTTGAGGAGACATGGAATTTACTGAGAAAAAAAACTTTTTACATTTCTTGCTTAATAAATTGATAGTATTCTTGATATCTATTTTTTTATTTCTTTGAAATAAAAATTATTTCTAACCAGCTTAATCTTGACCCTGGGTGAATGGAATGAACTATTTCTTGCCGTATGTATAATTTATAATAAACATGCAAAATTGAAGAAAAAAAAACACGTTATAAATTTAATGCGTCCGAAGCGCTTTTCTAAATTTACCTTCGTCAGGAACGCTTAAAGCCAAATATTTAAAAGCCAAGTGTATAAGAACCAAAACAGGTAAAGAGCTATATGTACCAAAGTCACATTTCATCCGCAGGTTATTGCTGTAGAAACGGGGCCGATTAACTCACAAACTGAATAGAAAGCCACTGCAAATTGTGACAGTTTTTCATAAAAGGGGATTTACGGCTTACTATACGGTATTGCTAATGCCCATTGTTCATCGCTATAGGCAGTGGGTCAACCTGTAATTATTCACAACATTGTTCTTTTGTCTCGTTGGTAATCGTACCACATGACCTTATTGTATAACTCAAAGTATTTAATCATGCCGTCTTACGTTAGCTTCCAAATTCATTACCACCGAATTAACTCAATCTCTTCAAATTGATTTAAATAAGCTAAGATGTTAACATTTGTAAGACTAGACGCCATCTAAACAATCATCAAGAAGACTGCTGATGGTCATGTGACCCGATGTAAGGTCGAATAATTGTCTTGCAAGACAATAATGCATCAGCAATGTTTTTTGGGCTCCTTTTTATAAAAACTAACCAACCTGGCTGCTACTTCATATGGCTGTCTCCACCGTCCCGAAATTGACACCAGATGAACATACAATAAAGTAAATGTACAGCCAAGTTTGAGCTTTCTAAAAAGCTGTGGACTGCTTCGCTTTATCCTAATTTTAGGTAATATGTGTGCATGTGGTTGTTGAATTAGTATTCTGGAGATGTGCCTCTCTGGAGGTGTGCCTAGATTGGCAGAAGTTATAAAATACAGATAATGCATTTTTGTAGACATTGTATAGGAACATTGTTTAGCAAAACAAATCGTGCATATTGTAGATTAACAAAGCAAATAAACACGTATTAATAATTGATATTTCAATATTGAATTTCAGTGTGCAATATATGCATAATAAAAAGAACATGAATCAATGACAGTTGATCGGAACTGAAATACACATAGTTAATTTTCCGGCATTTGATGTCTAATCCTGAGACAAGAAAAGTCTGTAATTCTTTATCTCATTTAAGCCAATAGCTGTTGTTGTATCTCAGCTGCATCATAAAGCAACCAATCAGAATCTATATGTGATTAGTAATTATTTCAAGATGGCGTGTATATCGACTGAAACTAATTGCTCTGCACCGTAATGCAAAGCAATTAGGGTTTGATAGATTAAACATCGGGCCATTCGTGAGGGCATCTTACGCCATCGTATGACCGCCGGTTAAGTTTTCAGGCTCCGATAACAACTTCATGAGGGCAGGAATAATCTTTGGCATGCCAAAATATTTCCGAAAAACCTTCGAAGGTTCATTTTCGTGTTGAATTCGTATGTTCATTTTGACCTTCGTAAGGCCATCCTGAGGGCATCTTGTCAAATCGTGTCATCTTCATCTTTACTCCGTGTGATCATCAGTGCAAGCTGGCATTTTATGCCAAACAATGACAATACGAAGGAAACAAGAAGCTGCCAAATTGTCTTAGGAAGGCCACACGACTACGTGCAGCCCTTGCAATGCCGTTGTGTAGCCATCGTCTTTTAGTACGTTGATATCAAGATGGAACCACGGAGTCAGCGAATTTGAATCAAGCGTTTCATATGTGTCATGGTAACGTGGATATGAAAAAAAGCAGCCTCAGAGCATCTTTCTCAGACAATCCTGAGCACCTCTACAGAACAGAGACGAGTGTAACTCCCAAAGCTTCCATCACAATTCAGTTCAATAGTTTGATGATGGGACAATCAGAAAAAAGAAGGCAGCTGAATTGCGTCTTTTGATACATCTCAGAGAAAATTATGAGCTTACAAGCCCAGCAACTCCTCTTATAGGAAAAACAAGAGGCTCATGAGAGCCTGATATCGCTCACCTGTAATTTCAGTTTCAGGCATTTGACGTATTTGTAGATCTTACTTTGCTGAACAATTTTGTCATTTACACTTTCTCTCTTTCTATAATAATGTTTAAGATAATACATAATCCAAAACTGTAAAATTTCCTAAAAATTAACTATTTCTGGACAGTAACCCAACAATAAGTTATCCTATTGGTCTGAAGATTACTTGACAGGTAGATCTAAACCTGTTTAACACTTTCACGTATGTCAGTTTTGCTCTTACTGCTTTAGTTTTTGAGATGAATGCCAAAAACTTCATTTGACCCCTATGTTCTATTTTTAAAAACTGCCGCCATGTTTTTGAATGGATCTAATCCCTGAATACAATCTATAAACTAGATATCCTAAGAAACATTCAATTAAAGTTTTTAAGTATTTGGCCAAGTAGTTTCAGAGAAGAAGATTTTTGAAAAAGTAATTAGACTTTCACAAAAAATATTAAAAAAAAAACTTTTAAGGGCAATAACTCCTTAAGTTGTCAATTGACTATTTTGATCATGTTGACTTATTTGTAGATCTTACTTAGCTGAACATTTATAGCCATTTATACTTTCTCTCTCTCTCTCTATTATAATATTAAAAAAAATAACCAAAAAACAGTAAAATTTAATAAAAATAAACTATTTCCAACAGTAACCCAACAATGTGCTGTCGAACTTGTCTGAAAATTTCATAACAGATAGAGCATGACCCATTTAACACTTTAACTGCTTTCATTTTTGCTCTAACTGCTGTAGTTTTTGAGATATAAGCCAAAAACTGCTTTTGTCCCCTATGTTCTATTTTTAGCCATGGGGGCCATGTTTGTTGATGGGTCGAAACTTCAGATACAATTTATAAACTAGATACCCTAACAAACATTCAGATAAAGTTTGGAAGTATTTGGCAAAGTAGTTTCAGAGAAGAAGATTTTTGAAAAAGTAATAAGACTTGCACGAAAAAAGGTAAGAAAAAAACGTTTCAAGGGCAATAACTCCTTAAAAAGTCAATTGACTATTTTAATCATTTGACTTATTTGTAGATCCTACTTAGCTGAACATTTTTGCCATTTACACTTTCTCTATTATAATATTAAAGATAATAACCAAAAACAGTAAAATTTCATAAAAATCAACTATATCGGACAATACATGTAACCCTACTATGGGTGGTCCAATTGGTCTGAAAATTTCATAGCAGATAGCTTTTGACTTATTCATTACTTTAACTCTTTTGCTCTAACTGCTTTAGTTTTTGAGATAAAAGCCAAAAACTGCATTTGACCCCTATGTTCTATTTTTAGCCATGGCGGCCATGTTTGTTAAATGGATCAAAACTTCGGATACAATTTATAAACCAGTTACTCTAAGGAACAGTCAGTTTATAAGTATTAAGCCCAGTAGTTACAGAGGAGAAGATTTTTAATGTTAGCAAACATGATGAACAAATTGTGTAAAATTGTCTTTAAAGGGCAATATTGAACTCCTTAAGGGGTCAATTGACAATTTTGGTCATATTACCTTTTTTGTAGACTTACTTTGCTGAAAATTTTTGCTGTTTACAGTTTACATTTATCTTCAATAATTTTTAAGATAATACCCAAAAACTGCAAAATTTCCTTAGAATTACCAATTTAGTGGCAGCAACCCAACAACGGTTGTTCGGTTCGTCTCAAAATTTCAGGGCTGATAGATCTTGACCTATTGAACATTTTTACCCCTGTCAGATTTGCTATAAATGGTTTAGTGTTTTAGATATAAGCCAAAAACTGCATTTGACCCCTATGTTCTATTTTTAGCCATGGCGGCCATGTTTGTTGATGGATCAAAACTTCGGATACAATTTATAAACTAGATACCATAAAGAACATTCAGTTAAAGTTTGAAGGTATTTGACCCAGTAGTTTTAGGGGAGAAGATTCTTGAAATAGTTTACGACGACGATGACGACAGACGACCGACGACGGACGCCAAGTGATGGCATAAGCTCACATGGCCCTTTTGGGCCAGGTGAGCTAAAAATGTATAATTTAACTTTGTCATATCTTTCTATTTGCCTTTCTTATATTCGACAATGTCCTTATTTTGTTTTGCCTTTTTTATGTTCCAGTGCAGGGACAAACTGAAGCGACGGAGGAAAACGAGGTCCAAGTGGGTCAAAAAAAATTGATGGCTGTCTCACAAAAGAAGAGAACGCTATGGCCACTATAACACTCTATTAAAGCTGAAGACAAACGATGATAAGGCCCTCTACAACTAGAGGCCTCAACGATGAGGTCAGGCGAAGGGCATAAGGCATAAAGAGAGGAAGGACGCATGGTACAGAGTGCCACATGTGGAGCAGGATCTGCCAACCGTTCCGGAGCACCTGAGATCACCCCCAGTTTTGGGTGTGGTTCGTGTTGCTCAGTCTTTAGAATTCTTCGGTTTCTATGTTGTGTTTTGTGTACTATTGTTTGTCTGTTGGTCTTTTTCCTTTTTAGCCATGGCGTTGTCAGTTTATTTTTTTTGACTTATGCGTTTGAATGTCCTTCTGGTATCTTTCGCCTCTCTTCCTCCACGTTTCAAGCTGTCCATCACTCTACGACACCTGGCCTGCGTTGAAAATTATCCAAGCCTGTCCTTCAACTTCAGCGTTGCTCCAAACACTATCTCTTTTATCAACAATGATGTCTGCGATGCCATCAAAGCCGAGTTTGCTGTTGAAGTGATACAGTGAGGATTGGATCGCCATTGCTGAGAAGTTTTCGCAGAGATGGAAATTTCCATACTGTTGTGGTGCTCTGGGTGGCACACATGAGGCGATAATCTGTTCTTGGAATACTGGCTTTGTGTACAGAAACTACAAGGGCTTCTCCGTTGTTCTCATGGCAGACTACAAGTTTTTCTGGATTTATGTCGGCTCTGATAGTTCCAGCAACAATGACAGTATGTACAATGGGTCAGAACTGAAGGAAGAACTGGAAAGTTCGAACAACGTATTCAAGCTACCAGTATCCCAGAAGTCTCTATCTGGTAATGACGTTCCTGTCCCATTACGAGTGCCTGATATACCCGTTTTCCATTAGAATATTCAACTATAAACCTTTCCAGAGCCAGGCGTGTAGTGGAGAATATTTTGGTATTCTTGCACACTAGTTCCGAGTTTGCTGAGGACCATGACCTAGAGGCCAGAGACATGCAGAAAGATCATCACAACTTGTGAGATCCTTCACAATCTCACCAGACTGAGATATTCAGCCACCCACACCAACCTAAAAGACTTAGCGGACCAGAACCAGATATTATCCCAGGAGCATGGCGAAGAGACAAAGTACTTCTGAATGTTTACCATGAGAGGGCAAGGAACACTGGAACCCAGGAGTGGAGGCAAATTGGAAGATACCTGGGTCACTACTTTATTTCAAAGGCTTGTTCGGTGCTGTGGTAGGACAGAATGATCCAGTAATTATTCCCACAAAGCAATGACAGTAAAATCAATGCATAGACAATAACAGTTTGATGATGAACAAATTATGTTCTCATGTTGCATCGTACCTTAAGGCAAAATGCGTATGGAGTAATTGAAAATTACTTTTATATAGAAATTAAAATAACTTGTAAACTAAGGATAAATGACCAAAACATTAGGTTAAAGTTCCTACGGTCGGCCGAAGGTTTTATACCATCGAGATGTCTCGTGACGCCTTCGAGACCAAGTTCGAACGCATCGTTCTCTCAATACGACATCGTATAGCCACCTTCTGTCCTTCGTGTGTCCTGTGGGTAAACATTGTAATAAAAATTAACGTCTTTGTGTTGCCTTCGTGTGTGGTTCAAG
Organism: Mytilus coruscus; assembly: GCA_017311375.1. Taxonomy (NCBI): domain Eukaryota; kingdom Metazoa; phylum Mollusca; class Bivalvia; order Mytilida; family Mytilidae; genus Mytilus; species Mytilus coruscus. Next base: position 25,513,313 of record CM029608.1, on the reverse strand, counting down.
TGCCATCGTGTGACATTCTGTAGGCATCGTACTTTCTTTGGTTGATGATTGGCTGTTGACCAAGTTCAGGACCATCTTCGCGCTAAATTCAAAATAAATATTATATATATAAGAAGATGTGGTATGAGTGTCAATGAGACAGCTCTCCATCCAAGTCACAATTTGTAAAAGTCAACCATTATAGGTCAGAGTACGGCCTTCAACACGGAACCTTGGCTCACACCGAACAGCAAGCTATAAAGGGCCCCAAAATGACTTGTGTAAAAACCATTCAAACAGGAAAACCGACGGTCTAATCTATATAAAAAACGAGAAACACTTATGAACCACATCGTCCATATTCGTATGGCCATCTGGTGTTAATTTCGGGACAGTGTGACGCCTGCATTAGCGAAATATTGTATGAATATTCCGCTTTTATAAATGTTTAAAACTAAAATCAATATTATGTCACAATCGTGGCTAATGCCCATTAGATAAATCTGTCTTAACAGTAGTTTTTAAACCATCATGACCACGCAAGTTTATCATTTATTGGAAATTTATTCTTTTAATATGTGTATATGAATATTTCTTCTATGATTAAAATACTTTTTATTTATTAGTCTGTCTATTATTTGCCTCGTATATGTTGTACAACAGACTTCATGTTCAGAGAAAATGTACAGATTCATATAATAGTACCTGCATTTTGTGACTTTCGTGTATTTATTATTCAATTTTGTTTTCAAAACAAAGCCAGGTCATATCTTTTGTCGTCGAAAGCAATCTGTCTTTACCGCCGACATATATATACACAAACGTTCACAAACTTAAAAAAAATATTCAAATGCGTGAAATACGAGAAAATTCTGAAACATTTCTTAAAAATCGAAAAGAAGTTTTTTGGTTTGTTTTTTTCACTGGAATATTTTATTACATACAAATGTACGTGTAGCTATGGACGATGTTTTAATATACATTGTTCCACCCTGAGAAAGACAAAGTAATATAGATTCTGCCACTTCAACAAGTGTGTTACGATATTTCTCAACTCGAGACAGTTAAATTTTAACTGTTGAGATAGGAGAAATGTCGTAATACACGAGATATAGTGGTGGAATATGTTTCTCTAATGATTTTAAAACGATATCAAAACCAGTTTATCCTTCCTCGTCAAAGATTTGAAGAACGCTGTATTGTATATGAGACGTTATTAGGCATGGTCGCCTTTTTCCATGACGTCACAATAGGAAATTCAGAAGAAATCAAGAAAATTTGACGTCATAATTGAAATTTCGACCAATCATTTGCCGAAAAGAAAGTTTTCTCTAGAGAGGAGAAATAATTTTCTCACACCGATGGAGACATGTGAAAAACAGCATGAAAATTAGAAAAAAAAAAACATTTTGGGACGAGTTATTTGAATAAGATTATCTGATAAGATTTACCAGTCAACACTCTTTAAAAAAAAAACAAGGTACTTATACCTATATGGAATTATTTCCTTTCAGAACGATAGGTCATTTTTTAAAAGAAACAACCCGGACGATACCAAGTTTTTTATGAAAAGTGACTCAACATGTTCAAGGCATGAAATACTGACCTGTGTCAGGTCATTATAATGCAAACTGCAGTTTGTTAAAACATTTAATTCATTTGAAAGTAATCGTGCATTGTTGCCAAATGGGTCTTTTCTGTACAATTTTCCTATCTTAAATATTCTTTCTTAAACAATCCTTTCCTCCATTCATAAGATTAAAATACTAATACCAGAAAACTTCTTTAACGCACAGTTTAACTTTCGACATACATATTGATAATGTGAAGTTCTGTTAATTTATCGCTTCAATTAAGGGACATTATCAAATCATATCATATTCTATCCTGGTTTTTATTGTATTGCCAGGTAAAAGAGAGAACAAATATTCTGAATAATCTTTTTTTAAAATATTGAAAAAAATATGCCATGAAACCATAGAAAAGAACAGAGCACTACTTTTTTTAAAGTAAATGTAATAAATTACTTAACCAAGTGACTCGTATTTTTCATATACTGAAACAATTGTTTTGTTTCTTGCTTCATGCAATGACAGTAAAATTTTGATTAAACTGGACAGTGATGTCGTTTGTTGATGTGGTTCATAAGTGTTTCTCGTTTCTCGTTTTTTATATAGATTAGACCATTGGTTTTCCCGTTTGAATGGTTTTACACTAGTAATTTTTGGGGCCCTTTATAGTTTAATGTTCGGTGTGAGCCAAGGCTCCGTGTTGAAGACCGTACTTTGACCTATAATGGTTTACTTTTATAAATTTTGACTTGGATGGAGAGTTGTCTCATTGGCACTCATACCACATCTTCTTATATCTAATTACTAACGTTTATATCTAGATTAACGAGTTTTATTTCACCTTGCAATTGAGCCACTGGACGTTGTTAAACCTAAACGCATGAGAAAAGAGTATTTAAAGTGATCGGTTAAATGGGCATGATGGGATACTATTATCTTGAATGCATTAGCGTGAGAACATATGAAACGTGTGTTTCTTTGTTAAACAAAAGGATTACGATAATTGAAAATCGTTGACCAATAATATAACATAATAAGTGAAAGGTAAGTTTCTAGAAAAAAATTGTTGTTAAATTTTAAAATAATTCTAAAACTCCTATTGGATATTTTCATTATTTAAAGATTTTTCCCAACCTGTACTTGCTTTTATCAAACAACAATCATAAACCCAATTCAGTTTAGTGTCTATATGGACAGCCTATCATCTCTAGAATTCACAGCCGCACTTCTATCCTGTGACACTAAATATGAACTAGATGACGACGAGGGTATCGTATTCTCAAACATTTGTGTCCAGCATGTATCACTACAAAAGTCAAAAAGTCTGAAAAGACCAATTTTTGTCTGAATTTGCATGAATTTTTACTCGACATTCTCTCTTTGTCTGAAATATTTTAAAAAATTCTTGACAAAGACTGAATTTGTCTAAAAAAAAGTTCTTGATTTTTCTTGACATATGTCTTGACAGTATAAACATTGTCTAAATATTTCTCGACACTTTCTTTATCATCTGATAAGTGTCTTGATTAGTCTCGACCAATTCTCGACTGTCTTAAATTTGTCTCGATCAGTCTTGACATATTCTTGACATTCTTAATAATGTCTTAATATGTCTTGACACATTCTTGACAGTCTTAAAGCTGTCTGAATATATCTCGACACATTCTTGATAGTCTTAGAGATGTCTTTACACTATCTCAACAGTATTAATTTCGCCTGAATTGTGTATTCCTGACAGTTTAAACACTTTCTTTTGCTGTTTTATACTCATTTCTATTATTGCTAAACTCACCTTAGAAGAATTAGGATACAATAATTTGATAATATATTGCTAATTATAAAAAGCCACATTTTGGTACAATAATTGATTATTTACCATATTAACATGATTAACATGATTAACATGATTAACATGATTAACATTGAATATTATGCATGACAAATGAAATATGTCTACAGTATGATTTGTTTCAATTATTTAGCAATTATTTATAAGATTTATAAATCAACATTTGTAATTTTTACAAACCCACATTTAAATTGGTTTATATCAACATACTCACATCTGTATTTGTTAATATTTTCATACCCATATTTGTATCTATAAAAATATTAATTTACCCAAATTTTTAATTATAAAAATATTTACATGCTTAACTTTTGTTTTTGTTGTAATAAGTGAAATAACAGTTTATTCTATAAAGAGAAATAAAGATAAAGATATTTCATGTATATTGGTCATTAGATATAGGAAAATGTGGTATGAGTGTCAATGAGACAACTCTCCTTGCTTTGTAAAGCTCAGAATTGTCAAGTAAATTGAAGACACAATTCAAAATGTTCAGAATATGTCAAGCCATACTGAGAAAAAAGAAGAATGTCGAAAACCTGTCGAGAAATTCCAAAGACAATATTCAAATGTCGAGAATTTGTCAAGAAATTTTAAGACCATATTAAGAATGTCGAGAATTTGCCGGGTAAATTTCATACAAATTTAATATAAATCAGAAATTGTCAAGAAAAATTAAGACAAAAGTCATACTTTTGGAGAATGTCGAGTAATTGTTCATGCAAATTGAGACAAAAATTGGTCTTTTCAGACTTTTGGACATTTATTTATATACAACACCTGTAACATCTTCTATCGATAAATTGCTTGTCATTACGACAATCACAATTGCTTAATTTTAATGTTTCTTTGATACTTTGAACTGTCTAAATGTGTGCGTCGTTTTTTTTTTGTGTGTGTGTTTTGTTCCTAATGTAGTGTAAATGATATGCTATAATCTCTCAATATCTCTGTATTAGAGGAAATAAAGTCAATAAATAGTGTAAATGATATGCTATAATCTCTCAATATCTCTGTATTAGAGGAAATAAAGTCAATAACAATAATAATCATCAAATTATTTGAAAAAATAAATACTTTTATACGCTAATTAAGCCAAAGAATAAAGATGCAACATCGTCAGCGTTAAACGTAGATTTATTTACAATGTCTATTCCACTAAATTTTACTTAAATAAGATATTGTCGTCGAAAGACGTATTTCGAAGTGAACATTTGTATAAAAAGAGGCGAAAAAACCAAAGGGATATTCAAAACTCACAAGTCGAGGAGAACCGACAAAATCATGGAAAAAAAACCCCAAAACAATGAAAACAAAATAAACAGTCTATGAACTTTACACAAACAACTTAAGATTGCGCAACACAAACCCCACTAATAACCAGGGTATCCTTTGATTTAATTATCAAGGGTCTGCTGCATGTAATATGACATTCTTCATGACATCAACTGCTTAAAAAGAGTTTCAGTTTAATATAAACACCCAGAAGTTGTTTTACGTTGAAGCTAAATAATGTGTAATACATTTTGATTGACTGTACTGAAACTTTACTGTTTTCTATCTCGTGTTTTTTCAATTACTGTCTTTTTCAATAATGTTAATTATTTTATTATAATAATGATTTTTAATTTAATCTGATGATTTATTAAAACCAACATGGAAACCATATATTTCACCAAGGAAGTTACTCAATTTGATAAGCTAGAAGGCGAAGTCTAATTCTTATCAGACATGTTTAAGAAGAGGCGTTAAAACCATGCTGCGATCTGTAATACATGTTGTCATTCATTTTCAATTGCAATTACTTAAAAAATGGTTATTAATCAGTTTATGAAATAAAATACTACCCATCTTCATAAGCATGATCCAGCTATAATGGGCTTTGAAAATGTCTTTTGAATAAAAAAAAAGAAAGAAAACAACAAAAAAAGAATCCCTCAAACAAAGTTAACGAAAAATTGATAATTATTGTATCTGCATTTTTGTTTACTTGTCTATCATAATCCACAAAATATCGTCTATTTCATCTTGTGTTAAAAAAAAAGTGTGTATTTGCACACTATTTTACTCGACCTGCTATTTTATCCATAAAATCAACTATATTTTTCCAAAGAAACAAAAATGCAAACATTCAACTAAACATCTGTTCCGCTATATTATTGTTAAAAAATCGTTCTACACCATTATTTACATGAAGGTCTAAATTGCAGCAAGTCACTCATATACTTTATTGGTCGTAAAAGTGGCTATTTTTTCATTTGGTATAATGCTAGTTTGACAAATGTTTGAGACAGGGATCGCATTCAGACCATTCATTATCCGTTATTTTTATCGTTGCGAAGAAGTGTTCCGACTGCAACTTTTAGTAAACCCATAAAAGAGAATCCCCCGCCGTGCGAGATTTATTAGTATATTGCAGTGAGTAAATTCGAATTTTTCTCTACTTTAATGGGTCGGACCGGAATTATAATCCGTTATGAACATCCTCAGGTATTTTTATACAACTGTAAAAATAAAAAAAAAAAAATATCTGTCTTGCGGTTAAGGAGAAGTTGTCCGGACGGACAAACAAACAAATATATATACAGACAGAAAAACAGACAGACTGGCGGAGGGACAGGCAGATTCTGTTATACACACCCCCCAAAAAAAAAAAAAAAAAAAAAAAACTAAAGAAAAAAACTATTTGGGGTATAAAACAGACAAATGTTTCTCACTAGTAGATTCTCCTGTGATGTTTTTGTCATTTATTACATTTTCTATTCCTTGATACATTGTGTGATGTTAATTTTATCACGTGACCACAATGATGGGAAGTAGCAGATCTTTATCCTGTCGTTGTACTTTGTTGCACCTCGTTTTGGCTTAATGTGATTTAGAAAAATTCAACACATAGTCAATGAAAGTAGATTTTCGCAAATTTCATTTATAAACAGTATGGATAAAAGGGGTTCGAGATCAGAGCCTTGGGGTACCACAGCTGAAACAACGGGGAATAATTAGAAATATATCTTATACCTACATCTGTTTTTTTCAGAAAGATAAATGTCCTCATTCAAAACAGTTTCTTTTTATTTATAAGTTCATTATGTCCTACTTCATTTAAAGCCGTTGAAAAAAGAGTACGAAACAACTAAATACATTCACGGCTATTTATTAACAAAAAGCTTCTGTAAATACTTCTATGTCGTCAAATTTGCATTTCGTGTCATTACAATTAGATTTGTAGTCTTTCTTTTGATGTTTGAGGGTTAATATGTGTCCTCTCCACAACTCTTCTTAATTCCTTGTTTGCGAATTGGTCACATACCATGAGAAGGGATTTAGTTTTGGGGACCTCGGTGACCGAGTGGTCTATATAGTTCAACTACTGTATCGCAAGCCTGTCAACACTGAGGGTGCGCTCGACTCCAACATAATTTACAAGGATTGTCAGTTTTCATGCCAAAGGTCGGTGGTTCTATCCGGCTTCCTCCACCTATAATAACTGACCGCCACAAAAAAGTCAACATGCAGTGCCAAAAGTGGCGTTAAACACCAAGAAATTGATTAAGTAATCAATCAATCAATATTCATTCCCCTTAGTTATAGAAGATTCTTAAATGCGTGCATAGATACATGTTATTTTCTCTGCCAGAATGTTTAAAATTTGATAATCACGTTGTTAAAAAGTTGTTCGGGGCTATATCCTTCTATCTACAGACAGCATATGTTTTGCAAAGAAATCCTCATCTAAGTAACTAACTTGTTTTAGGTTCTATGTTTAATCATAATTTTTGATTATTTATGGATATATATCTGATATATGTACATTTAGTAAGAACTTCATATAATATAGATAGCTTAACTGATGATTGACTTGTGGCATTTCCATGTCCAGCAGCAAACGTTACAAGTGTTTATAGGACAATGTAATGTTACATTGTAGTATAAATAAATCCTGTGGGTGAAAAAGAAAGACACGCATGCGACATGTATCTATCGAGGTAACAGTCTCCAGAAAGACAGTTTACCTTACTGGGGTACAAAAAAAGTAAAATCACAAAAATACTGAACTCAGAGGAAAAATCAAAAAGGAAAGTCCCTAATCAAATGGCAAAATCAAAAGCTCTCAAACACATCAAACGAATGGATAACAACTGTCATATTCCTGACTTGATACAGGCATTTTCTTATGTAGAAAATGGTGGATTGAACCTGGTTTTATAGCTAGCTAAACAATTTGTTCACTTCAAGTCAACCGGTTTTTACTTTCCCCACTATAATTAGCTTTTCCGTGGCGCTGTTTTACCACAACCAATATATGATTAATTGTTTCTTTTTGTGTAAAAAAATCCCAGAGTCATTTTTTGTAACATTTATTGAAGCATACATGTATTCTATATGTATTTCAATTTCTTTTGACCTTGTTGCTATAAAAAAAGGTCCAGTAAATTATTCCGTTTAAATAAGGTTATCCTGGACACATGGGCCGTCTGAAATAGATACCGCACGTTTACACCGAAAAAATCACTGATGTTAAAATCCTCCGACTGTTAAAGTGAATTCGGAATAGAGTTGTAACATATGTAAAGCTATTTACCAGATTCTTCCACCTTAATTAAAGCTGTGATACAGAAGATTGTTAAGAAAGATGATAGAAAATAGGAGTATGAATTTGATTGTTTATCGTATTCGAGAATGTATAAGTAAGTTTATTCGAAATCGTTTCAGACTGGAAAAATGAACTAAATGTTACTGGAAAAAGCTCTCTGTTTGTAACAGCTAACAATATTTGCTGTCAGTGCTTTATCTAGAAATACTAGTACAGATTATCATGGTTTTTTTTCAATATCACACCCGAGATACCGACAATGAATATAATCCCAAGAGCTTTGGTCGGCGGATTATATTGATTGATGGTTGATACTGTGTGTTATATTTAAAAAGCCATATCACATACACATTATTACATACCGCAAGAAGATGTCTTTCCACATTACATGACGTTATACAGATAATGGGTTTGATAAAGCCTTTGCAACTGTGACTAGTATCGATATCATCACGGATGGGTGATACAGCCCGATTGCCATTGAATGTATTACACATGCAGTTTACTGGTATAAACTACTGAGTATATAATAAACTACAATTATCACATTACAAATTTTGTAACTTTCACTTCAATTTCGACTGAACATAAAAACTGTATCTGAGTATGTGGCGCCAGCAAAAATGTTTACCCCCTTTTTCCCCCAACCCACATTCTGTATGTGCCTATCCAAATTCAGCAGCCTGTAATTCAGTGGTTTTTTGTCGTTTGTTGCTGTATATCATATTTGTTTTTCGTTAACTGTTTTGTACATGAATCAGGCCATTAGCTTTCTCGTTTGAATTGTTTTACATTTTTTAATTCGGGGCATTTATAGCTGATTATGCGGTATGGGTTTTGCTTATTGTTAAAGACCATACGGTGATCTATAGTTGTTAAATTCTACGTCATGTGGTCTCTGGCAGAGGGTTGCCTCATTGGCAATCTTACCACATCTTTATTTGTCTATGTAAATGTCTTACTGACTTTGCGCTATGTATTGCGCGTTACACGACGATCCAAAAGTAAGACGATTTTCATTTTATTCCAAGGAAAGATTAAAGTTTTCAAACGATCTTTGATTATGTTATGCATAAGTTTACAGGATTTGTTTTTTTTTTTTTTTGTTGGATGCGAGGTTTTTTACTAATGCGATTTAAAGTGATCGACATGCTCATTCATACTATTTTAATAATAATTCATTTACATATTTTTTTTAGTTTTTCAGTTGCATGAATGATTAAATAGTTTCTTTTGGTCAGCGGTTGCATCATGTTCGAAAGAGAAAAACGTGTGATTATTTACTATGAATCGTTATTTTCGATAATGTAACCATGCTTATTAAGCCGGTCGAAATCTCGATTTTGAAAAAAAAAAAAAAATCACGATCTTTTTTTTTCCATTTGGACAAGATGGCTACAGTTTATGAAGTCATTGCTGTGGTAACAATACTAATGTTTTCTACAAGAAAAACACCATTAATCGGGAATACATTAAATGTAATTTAATTGCAAAAACCGGATATTTGCTCACCTTGCATTACCTATAACATTTTTCAGAACCGTTTTCAAAATGTCTATTATCCGATTATCGGTTGTAGTGACAATGATTTTGCCTTAACTTCACAATAAGTTTTACGACAACCGGAGACAACGTACGATATATTGACACACAATTCTGATTTTTTTAAACATTAAAAAGTTGGATTGACCTTTCTGCGTGAAAATGGAGAAATCGAATATTAATATTTTGGAAATATTTTAATTTCTAATTGAAATTTTTCCCTTTTTGCAAGAACATTTATGATATTTATATATAATTTAGCATAAAATGACCATACTTTTATTGAGCTGACGAGTCGACGTATTGTTTTCAATAATGATATAAGGCAAAATTAATATTGTACAAACACTGTGCGAATTGGCTTCCAAAATTTCACATGCATCTCGTGACATAAAATCTCACAGTCCTTCAATTAGCTTTGTGGAAAAAAAGAACTTAACCAACTAGACAAAAACAAAACTTTGTTTAAACCTGGCAGTGTGTTAAAATGTCGTTTAATGTCTCGCATAATTTGTGGATCAATTTTAGTAGACGTGTTAGGAAAGAGATTTGAATACTGTGCTGATGTTAAATAACAATACCGATACAAGATTTAAATGTGGACTTTCTCAAAATACAACTGCATTGAAAAGTATCACGTCGGTTCTAAATTTTAGGACATGCACGAACATTTCATAGATATTAATATATGTATTTGTATTTGATTGATATTGGAGTGCAAAACAAAACTGAAAAAAGAAATACCGGAAGAATGAGAATGACAAATTTTATGGCCACAAGCCTTAATATAGTCAAATAACTCAGTACGTCCAGCACGCAAATTAACAATTTGATTTAATTCGTCTCTTTGATGTCTCCACAAAGTTCCGATAATTCTAAATGTTTTTAAACGTCTGGTGGCGTTTTCTACAAAAACTCGACATTCTGAAATTCTTCTATCTAGTTTTTTGCATTTCCTTTTTTCCCTCCGTGATTTTTTCTTAATTGGTGTCTCCTATATGGCGTAACAATTGGGGAACTTTATATCTTTGGCGCTGAACTTTACATTTCAAGCGCTGGACTTTATATCTCTAGCGCTAGGCTTTATATCCCTAGCGCTGGACATACAAGTAGATATAAGTGTATACTATAATGTAAATATATAACGAAGTCCCATGACCATTACATCACGTGAGTAAGGTTCTGTGAAAGTTTCACAAAATTATTTCATGCAATTCATTGATAAGATATAAAAATGGACAGACAGAACAATGAACGAAAGAACGGACGGATGAACGAACAAAAGAACGGACGAATATTAACTTTATTCTTTCCTTTGTAGAAAGCGGAAAGAATACGGAATACTAAGTATTCGGTAAACCATAACGAATGAAATCAAAATATGATTAACCAAAAATAAGCGAGCATTGCAACAGGTGAAAATAAATATTCCGTTTTCAAAATCTCGTCCTGACACAAAGATAATCAAATTAACTTTTACTTATCAAAGCTTAACGCCACAATATCTTAGAAAAACCGTGGTGGAGGAAGCCGTGATACCAAGAAAAAAGACTACCGACCGTTCACCGAAACGTAGATTTAACACTGATTGAAAAGTGCACGAATTTGGTAAATTTTTTCAAACTCAATTCGATAGCATCTAAACACTAACTGGGAAAATGTGAATTAGAATAATTTAGTCACACATTTTAACGGTTTTTTGCAGGTAATGTCCCTTTTCAGAATTACATTAAATTGACAGAGTGGCATTCCTAGATTAAATGAAAATAAAGATAATAGAATTAAATAGGACAAAATGATATGTCTCCCCTCGAGGGAGAAAAAAATCTTACAATTCGAATATTGGAAAACATATTTTGCAGAAATAGTACTTCTATAACTCCGCTTTCAGATTTATTACACTACTCCAGATACAACCCGAATTGGCCGATGCCGAAGTTTCTCGAATTATAGCAAAGAAAACATGGTTAAATATTTATTTTGAATGAACAGTTATGATGGAAGTCGTCATCAGAACGAGGAGGGAAACAGTGTCTGTCACTACAGGTCACTGTACTGCCTTCAACAAGGAGCAAAACACATACTGCATAAAAAATTACAAAAGGCCCCTCGTATTAAACAACCAAAATCTTCTCACAATGTGTTCTTTGTTAAAAAAAAGAACTAACAGAAACATTAAAAACGTCAAATAAAGAAATAAAAAACAGTCATAGAAAATGAAAGGATATGGAGTAAATGTACATGGGACAAAATCGCACACAATACATAGAAAACATAGAAAATTATCAATGAACAGGGCTTTTATTCCTGTTCTTCATCTTGACAGTTGATGTAGGGCCTTAACATGTTTGTGTGTGTTTTTTGTTTTTTGTTTTTTTGTTTTTATTGTTTATTTTTTTTCTATCTTTAATCATTTAAGAATAGAACAGAAATAACTTAAATGAATAAAAACACAATTAGTAGATAGTCGTGAATAAAGGGATTTATCTATTACATGTAAATCTAAATTTTAAAACAAATATTTAAAAGTACCTTAAATTCAATGGGTTTTAACGAACAGCGCGAACTCAATTTGTGTATTTTTTTCAGAAATGTTATTGACAGTATTTTTCGCTTTATATCTAAGTATCGTCAAAGCCACAATAGGTAAGTTCAATGAAATTGTATAAGAAAAATGTTTATGTATTAAGGCATACTTTATATTGACAATAAGCCCTGATATTAATCGTTTATTTCAGGCTTTATCTAAACCTTTATTAAACTGTTAAACGAATTTTGTTTTCAAAATAAATTAAATATGTTATTGTTTTTATAAACAAACTGTACCAACCAATAAATAACATGATTCAGAAGTTTATACTCCATGCCGAACATGCTTCCGTTGATGTTTTTGCATCTAATTGAAACAACAACAAAGTTAGTGTTTAGTTAAACGTCTGAATAAAAACGAAGTACCGACATACAAGTAAAACTATGGACAATACAAAAAGAAAGATATAAACTGAAACTGAAAAGTTGGTTTAGCTATAAACTGTAGATCAAACATTTGGATTGTTTTTCTTCAATGAAAAATGAAAGAGAGATATTTATGCAAAAATATCAGCATCGATACAAGTGATGAAATAATAAGTCAGAATGCTTAAACGTGAAATTTTAGGTTCACCAAAGCTGTGATCGGCACATTTCAATATTTATGAACATGTCAGCATATATGTTTTCTTTCTTAGTTAACACAGAGGTGAATTTAAATGAAACTGCAAGACATAGTTTGATAGAACTAAAGTCAACACCTATAGCGGACAACACGTCTGATATTAACCTATCTTCAATCTTATTCAATATTACGCAATCGAAAAGCAATCATTTTAAAGTAGATGGAGGGTCAACTAATGCATTGCATAATTTCCCAAATTCTAAACTTCAAACTAAATTTGATTATATGACCAAACAACAAGCACGGGTACAAAGAGGAACATTGACTAAGACAACACGATCCCTATCTAAACAAAAGAAAGCAATAATTTTTGGAGTAACACTGCAAACTATAGAGAATGAGATCGTTAACGTCAAAGATAAAACAAATTCTAAAATAAACCAAATGGATGAAATTACAACGACTACGCTTACAGCCACATCTACCATTACTACGAATGTGCAAACTACCTCACCTTCACCCATTACTACAGATGTATCAACTCCTACATCTACAACCATTGCAACAACTGTACCAGCTACTACTCTTACAAGAAACATTTCAACTGCACCATCTACTACACATACAACAACTACTACAACTGAACCAGCTACTACAGCCCATGGTACGCCTACAACCACAACTGCATCTACTACCGATGCTACAACAACAATCACTACTGCATCTAGAACCGATGCAATGCCTACAATCACAAATGAATCAACTACTGATGCTACGCCTACAATCTCAACTGAATATACAACCGATGCTACAACAACAATCACTACTGCATCTACTACCGATACTAAGCCTACAATCGCTACTTCATCTACAACCGATGTTACGCCTACAATCACTACTAAATCTACATACGATGTTACTCCTACAATCCCTTCTAAATCTACATACGATGTTACGCCTACAATCACTTCTAAATCAACCATTGATGATACGCCTACAATCACTACTGAATCTACAAACGGTGCTAAGCCTACAATCACTACTTCTCTTACAAACGATGCAACGTCCACAACCAGGAGTGGCCCTACAACCGATGCTATCCCTACAATCACTACTGCATCTAAAAACGATGCTAAATCTACAAACAGTACTTCATCTACAAATGATGCTACGCATACAATCACTACCGAATCTACTACCGATGCTAAGTCTACAACCACTGCCTCGCCTACAACCGATGATACGAATACAATCACTACCGAATCTACAACCGATGCTACGCTTACAATCACTACTGAATTTACATCCGATGCTACGCCTTCAATCACTACTGCATCTGCAACTGATTCTAAGATTACAACCACTTCGTTTCAAACAAACGATTCAACGCTTATAAAGACCAGTGCACCTAAAACCGAAGTAACACCTACAATCACTAGTTTATCAACAATCGAAGCTACGCCTTCAACCACTACTTCATTTACAAACAATGCTACACAAAAAACCACAATTGCACCTACAACCGAAGCAACGCCTACAACCTCTAATGCATTTATAACCGATGCAATGCCTACAACTGCTATTTTATCTGCAACCGATGCAATGTATACAACCACTACTGTATCCACAACCGATGATACGCCCACAACCACTAGTGCACCTACAACCGATGCTACACATACAATCATTATTGAATCTACACCCGATGCTACACTCACAATCACTACTGCATCTACTACCAATGCTACATCTACAACCAATGCTACGTCAACAACCACGATTGCACCTACAGCTAGAGCAACCGCTACAACTTCTACTGCATTTATAACCACTACTTCATCTAAAACCGATTCAACATCTTCAACCACTACTGCATCTACAAACGATGCAACGCCTACAACAACCAGTGCACAAACAACCGAAGTAACACCTACAATCACTACTTCATCAACAACTTATGCTAATCCAACAACCACAATTGCGCCTTCAACCTCTACTGCATTTATAACCTATGCAACGCCTACAACTACTACTTTATTTGCAACCGATGTAACGAACACAACCACTACTCCATCTACAACCAATGCTCAGCCTAGAAACCCCAGTGATATACCTGTAACAACTTCTTTATTTACAGCCGATGCTACGAATACAATAACAACAGAATCTACAACCGATGATACGCTAACAATCGCTAGTGAATCTACAACCGATGTTATGCCAATAATCACTACCTCACGTACATCCAATGCTACGCCAACATCAACAAATGCACCTACAACAGAGGCTATACCTACAACCACTACTTCAACAACAACCGATCTTACACCTACAATTACAACCGATGACATGCCTGTAACAATTTCTTTATCTACAACCGATGCTACAATCACTACTTCGCCTACAACTTCTACTGCAAGTACAACCGATGCTACGCATGCAATCACTACAGAATCAACAACCGATCCTACGCCTACAATCACTACCAAATTAACAACTGATGCTTCGCTTACAATCACTACTGCATCGACTACCGATACTGCACCTACAATCACTACTTCACCTACAACCAATGCTCAGCCTAGAAACCCCAGTGATATACCTGTAACAACTTCTTTATTTACAGCCGATGCTACGAATACAATAACAACAGAATCTACAACCGATGATACGCCTACAATCACTACTGCATCTGCAACTGCTTCTACGCGTACAATCACTACTAAATCTACAACCGATGATACCCCTTCAATAACAACTGAACCTGCAGCCGATGCTTCTCCTATAATCACTACCGAATTTACAACGGATGCTACGTCTACAATCACTGCTTCACCTACAAATCTAACGCCTACTACCACCAGTGCATCTACCAGCGATGTTAAGCCTACAATTGCTACTTCATCTAATACCGAGGCTACGCCTACAACCACTACTGCATCCACAACCGATGCTACGCCTAAAACCATTACTGCATCTAAAATAGGGGTTACGCCTACAACAAATACTTCATCCACAACTGATGATCCGCCTGCAATTACTACTGAATCTACAACCGATGGTATGCCAATAAGAACATTTTCATCTACATTCGATACTACCACTACAATCACTGCTTTGCCTACAACCAATACTACATCAACAACCGATGCAACGAATACAATCACTACCGAATCTACAACTGATGGTTTAACTACAATCACTTCTGCATCTACTGCCGATATTACGCTTACATTCACTACTTCACCTACAACCGATGTTACGCCTACAATCACTACTGCATCTACAACCAGTGCTACGCTTACAACCACTATTGCATCTACAACCGGTGCTCTGCCTGCAATCACTATCGAATTTACAACTGATGCTACGTCCACGATCACTACTTCACCTACAAACGATATAACGCCTACTACTACCAGTGCACCTACAACCAGTGCTTTACCTACAATCACTACTGCATTTACAAACGCTGTTACGCCCACCATCACTACTTCATCAAATACCGAGGATACACCCACAACCACTAGTGCATCTAAAATCGGGGCAACGCCTATAACCACTACTCCATCCAAAACCGGTGCTCCGCCTACAACAACTGTTTCATCTACAACCAATGCAACGTCTACAATTACTACTGAATCTACATCCGATGGTATGCCTACAACTACTGATTCGTCTACAATCACAACTGAATCTACAACGAATGCTACGCACACAATCGATACCGAATCTACAACTGATGCTACGCCTACAATTACTACTGCATCTACTACCGATACTAAGCCTACAATCACTACTTCACCTACAACCGATGTTACGCCTACAATCACTACTGCATCTACAGCCCATGCTACGCGTACAACCACTACTGCATCTACAACCAATGCTACGCATTCACTCACCACCGAATCTACAACCGATGCTATGCCTTCAATTACTACTGCATCTACTACCGATACTAAGCCTACAATCACTACTTCACCGACAATGGATGTTACGCTTACAATCCCTTCTGCATCTACAGCCGATGCTACGCTTACAACCACTACTGCATCTACAACCAATGCTACGCATACACTCACTACCGAATATGTTACCGATGCTAAGCCTACAACCACTGACTTGCCTTCAACCGATTCTACAAATGCAATCTTTACCGAATCTACAACAGATGCAATTCTAACAGTCACTAATGCACCTACAAACGATGATACGGCTACAACCACTATTTTATTTACATCCAAATCTACGCCATCAACCCCAATTGCAACTACAACAGAGGTTACGCCTACAACTGCTATTGCATCTACAACTGATGCTTCGTCTTTAAGAACTTCTTCATATACAACAAATGCTACACCCTCAACGACTACTTCATCTTCAACCGATGATACACCTAAAATCACTACTTCATCTACAACCGATGTTACGCCTACAATCACTACTGCATCTACAACCGATGCTACGGTTTCAACCACTATTGCATCTACAACCGGTGCTCTGCCTACAATCACTATCGAATTTACAACCGATGCTACGTCTACGATCACTACATCACCTACAAACGATCTAACGCCTACTACTACAAATGCAACTACAACCAATGCTTTACCTACAATCACTACTGCATTTACAAACGTTGTTACGCCCAGCATCGCTACTTCATCAAATACCGAGGATACACCTGCAACCACTAGTGCATCTAAAATCGGAGCTACGCCTTTAACCACTACTTCTTCCACAACCGGTGCTCCGCCTACAACAACTACTTCATCTACAACCAATGCAACGTCTACAATTACTACAGAATCTACATCCGATAGTATGCCTATAACAACATCTTCAGCTACAATCGACGCTACCTCTACAATCACTGCTTTGCTTAAAACCAATATTGCATCTACAACCGATGCTACGAATACAATCACTACCAAATCTAAAACCGATGATAAGCCTACAACTACTGATTCGTCTACAATCACAACTGAATCTACAACGAATGCTTCGGATACAATCGCTACCGAATCTACAACCGATGCTATGTCTTCAATTACTACTGCATCTACTACCGATACTAGGCCTACAATCACTACTTCACCTACAACCGATGTTACGCCAACAATCTCTACTGCATCTACAACCGATGCTACGCTTACAACCACTACTGCATCTACAACCTGTGTTCTGCCTACAATCACTATCGAATTTACAACGGATGCTACGTCTACGATCACTACTTCAACTACAAACGACCTAACACCTACTACTACCAGTGCACCTAAAACCAATAATTTACATACAATCACTACTGCATTTACAAACGCTGTTACGCCCACCATCGCTACTTCATCAAATATCGAGGATACACCTACAACCACGAGTGCATCTAAAATCGCGGCTACGCCTTCAACCACTACTTCATCCAAAACCGGTGCTCCGCCTACAACAACTACTTCATCTTCAACCAATTTACCGTCTACAATTACTACTGAATCTACATCCGATGGTATGCCTACAACTACTGATTCGTCTACAATCACAACTGAATCTACAACGAATGCTACGCACACAATCGACACCGAATCTACAACTGATGCTACGCATTCAATTACTACTGCATCTACTACCGATACTAAGCCTACAATCACTACTTCACCTACAACCGATGTTACGCCTACAATCACTTCTGCATCTACAGCCGATGCTACGCGTACAACCACTACTGCATCTACAACCAATGCTACGCATAAACTCACTATCGAATCTACAACCGATGCTACACCTACAACCAAAGCTTTGCCTACAACCACTAGTGAATCTAAAATCGGGGCTTCGCCTACAACCACTACTTCATCCACAACCGGTGCTCCGCCTACAACAACTACTTCATCTACAACCAATGTTACGTCTACAATTACTACTGAATCCACAACCGATGGCACAACTTCATCTACAATAACTACTTCTCTACCAACCACTACTACTCATACAACCACTTCATCTCTTATAACAACTACTTCTCCTACAACTACTACTTTTCCAACAACCACTACTTCATCTACAACAACTACTTCTCTACCAACCACTACTACTACTACAACAACTACTTCTTCTACAACGACTTCTTCTTCTACAACCACTACTTCTCCTACAACTACTACTTCTTCAACAATAACTACTTCTCTACCAACCACTACTACTCCTACAACCACTACATCTCCTACAACAACTACTTCTTCTACAACTACTACTTTTCCAACAACCACTACTTCATCTACAACAACTACTTCTCTACCAACCACTATTACTCCTACAACCACTACATCTCCTACAACAACTACTTCTCCAACAAGAACTACATCTCCTACAAGAACAATTTCTCCTACAACTACTACTTCTCCTACAACAGCTACTTCTCCAACAACAACTACATCTCCTACAACAATGATTTCTCCTACAACTACTACTTCTCCTACAACAACTACTTCTCTTACAACTTCAACTTCTCCAACAACAATTACTTCTCCTACAACAACTACTTCTCCTACAACTACTACTTTTCCAACAACCACTACTTCATCTACAAAAACTACTTCTCTACCAACCACTTTTACTCCTACAACCACTACATCTCCCACAACAACTACTTCTCTTACAACTACTACTTTTCCAACAACAACTACTTCTTCTACAACAACTACTTCTCTTACAACCAGTACATTTCCTACAACCACTACTTCTCCTTCAACTACTACTTCTCCAACAACAATTACCTTTTCTACAACAACAACTTCTCCTACAACTACTACTTCTCCTACAACAACTACTTCTCCGACAACTTCTACTTCTCCAACAACAACTACTTCTCTTACAACCAGTACATTTCCTACAACCACTACTTCTCCTTCAACTACTACTTCTCCAACAACAATTACCTTTTCTACAACAACTTCTCCTACAACTACTACTTCTCCTACAACAACTAACTCTCCTATAACAACTACTTCTCCAACAACCACTATTACACCTACAACGGTTTTCCCACCTACAACCGTTACTAAACCGACAACAACTTCTACTTTTACAACCAGTTTACATACGTCAACAATGGTCCCTGGGAAAGTGCCAGTAAATACAGGTTTGCTCATATTGTAATTAAATGCATGTTATATTTATTTTGGAATCCTGAACAAAATTTTGAAAAGAGAAAACACCTTGAAGTTACAAAATGCGGATATTGAACAACTTATTTTATAATTTCTCTTTTTGTTTTTCTTTTCCCACTCTCATCTTTTATTTGGCTTCACATTCCATTTCAACAAGCACATATGACCATTTATAGATTATGTCAGAAAAATTTATGTTGGGGAAAATGAAAATAATATTGTATATACTACACTGGTTTAGGCTGTCACAGTTTGCCTTTTGTTTTTCAAAATACAGCAGTATGACACCTTTATATATGTGCACCAATGGGTATTTGAAAATTGATTTATCATAGCAGAACTATTTTATATGAGATTTTAACAGTGAAGTAACACTAAGTAGAGTGACTTATACGTATTTATTTTTTGTTTACTTAAAATCTAATAGTTGTTCTCCGTATTTGTTCATTCATTTAAATTGTCCTTGAAATATACCGACTACTACGAGTTATTGGAATATTCCCATTTTCATATTATTTATATGTTTAGATTTGAACTTCTTGTTATCTCCTTAATTCCTTTTAGGAGTTAATGTTTCAGTGCAGTTGATATTTAGTTTGAGTGGACCCCATGTAAAAATCAGGACAAACGAATCTAGAAATTTCAGAAAGAAGATTCTCAAAGATGTAAGTTTTATTATAGTTGCATTCAATGAATTCTAATCTGTTTTCTTATAAGAGTCTTTTTGGTTCGTTGAGCAGCGAAAATAATGGCAGTGCTGAAAGATCGTGTTTAAGGCTGCATGGAATTCAAATTCGTTCAAATTCCGATGCCCTGTAATGGATATTGCTTTGATTTCTATACCTCAAAATACCTTTGTTAAAACTGGTAATGGTCCGTAGGGGATCTGTTCAGAGTATTTGACAGAACTACATAACAAACCTTTTTTAAGTCATTGACTTCAGATTTCCCGTCAATCACCCAGGTCGAACCAAACTTCAATTTTTCCTTTTTCTTTATTTTCAAACTGAATACAAATGAAATAAGTGTTATCGGGGGTAAAAACAAGAACATGATATTATAATCAACACACTTCCGCAGTGATGTGCATTCTTTTATATATTACGTAATTTCCTCTCGGGAACCAGTAAACAATGTAAGTACTGCATTTCCGTAAGATATTTGATGTTTCCATTCATAGATTTCTACCTGTGCAGTCAATTGTAAAACTTAGCAGCCTGTTGGTGAATGATTGTACAATGTACTGTCATAGCTTTAGTGGACTAGACAATCTGTGAACGAATCTGAAGTGCCAATAATTCCTTTATTTGATAGCAAAAATAAAAAAAAACAACAACAAAAATTAAAAAAAACAACCTATACATATATATGAGATCCTTGGCAATCCGTTATACCTAGAACAAACAATTCCACATACCGGAATGCATAAGTATGTAACACAATTTGAAAGTTCATTTTGGGTTTATAGGATCGAAACAAAAAATCATTCGAATCAAACAGGTAAAATAAGGGTTAACGTTGTCTAGTTTTTGAATTTTCATGAAATGCACTCACTGCATAATGATTAGATGTAAATCCAAGATACAAACGAAAGAATGAACGGAAAAGGTGAAAAAAGACACAACGGAGGGTTATAACTTTGATTTGCCATTGTATTATTATTTTCTAATCGATAAAAATATAAAGATAAGGCGCCAGTAAACATGTTTAACCCCGCCACATTCTGTATGTGCCTGTCCAAAGTCAGCACCCTGTAATTCAGTGGGTGTCGTTTGTTGCTGTATATCATATATGTTTTGTTTGAATTGTCTTACATTTTTCATTTCGAGGCCTTTTATAGCTTACTCTGCGATATGAGTTTTGCTCATTGTTGAAGGCCGTACGGTGACCTATAGTTGTTAACTTCTATGTCATTTTTGTCGCTGGTAGAGAGTTGTCTGATTGGCAATCATACCAAATCTTTTTATTTTTCGATAAGAAGATGTTGTTTGATTGCCTTGGAGACAACAATACACGAGAGACCAAATGACGTGGAGGAATCATAGGTGAACCAATGTAATACAAACATTTCAGCAATACTAAATGCCATAATTTTTGAAAGCTAAATCAAAGTTGTTATACTACACATGTATATGCATAGACGACTTTTAAAACTAGAGACTAATATTAAATAATCGTTTAATACTAGTATTTCAAAAATCTAGAGGTTTAGTAATTTGATAAATACAATTTACTACTTTATTTGTTTTCTTTAATTTTGATTTTTTTTTTTAGCTTAACAGAGCGTTTGAAAATCTAACTGGATTTATAGCAGTAAAGAACATGAACTTGAGGTAAACATTTTTAAAGAACATTCTGTATGTGACTGTACTAAGTCAGGAGCCTGTGATTCAGTGGTTGGCGTTTGTTGTTTTGTACCATATTTGTTTCTCGTTCATTATTTTGTACATAAATTAGGCCGTTAGTTTTCTTATTTTAATTGTTTACATTTGTCATTTTGGGGTCCTTTATAGCTGACTATGCGGTATGGGCTTTGTTCATTGTTGAAGGCCGTACGGTGACCTTGGGTTGTTAATTTCTGTGTCATTTGGTCTCTTGTGGAGAGTTGTCTCATTGGCAATCATACCACATCTTCTTTTTTTTTATATCCAATAAATGTATGTTGGATAAACATGTTTAGGCATTGACATAGAAAAATGGGAAGTAAGGCATGTTGAACAAATGCCTCCTACACCTAGATAGAATGGAGATAATTTATGTTGGTCGATCATACACTATTCAATTTTAAGGACTATTTACTGAATTTCGTGTAATCTTTTCTCAATATGGCACATGAATTTTGATTTATGAACATCTAGAAGAAACTGCAACAAAGACACATGAAAGATATTTAAACGTTTTATTGTCTTTCAATTTTTTGTATTTACTTTCTTAGTTCACCAAAGAGCTGGCCAGAAATTTAAATCACTGTTCTAGTAATTTTAAACAGACACCAAAATCAGTAGTATGAAAGTCATAAAAACAATAAAAAATGTCATTTCAATAACTTTCAAATCTCTGACTTTGTCAATATTCTGTGTCATTTTAGTAGCAAGGCAATTAGATAAAAGGTTTGATGTACAGAAGACAAAATTCTAAAAGTATTCTAGGAATACTTGTATTTGAAAAAAATAATATTTTATTGCCTATAAACAATGGGCGATTTTAGTCAATTATTCACAGTAACCGTATAATGAACTGGCTACAATTGTACAATTAACAAACTTTAAACATAGCAAGTTGCCATAATTGCATAAAAAATATGTTAAAAATTATTTTTTTTTAATTGAAAAGTTCGGTAGCGGATATATTTGGTATACATTTCCTTAATGTAATTGGGGTTCTTTGATAAATGAACGTATCCTATACGAACAAAAACTAATACCACATGAATGATTGAATGAATGAAATAGTTAATGTGTTAACGTTTAAATAATTACAGAGAAAATCCAGTTATCTTGATTATATTGTTCAAATGATGTTATATGAACAATCATCTTGATTTATATACTTACACGCAGATAATATAATCATTCGTCACAACTCGGCTGATTCCGTACCGCCATCTATGGAGAGAAGCGGAGTCACCCAAGGTTAGCCGATTGATAATATAAAATTATTTTTACAGCTTGAAAACTACAACGGGTAAGCAAAGAATACGACGACAGGTCAACAACAGGTATGTTGTTTATAAATAACCTCTGTTCCACATTAACCAACATGAATATGACAGCAAAAGGGAGGTTATACAAACTTTAACTTTAACAGATCCCCATTCAGCCAGTCTACATAAGGTTTTTGTTGCGTTCTCTGATACGTTGCATATTAAAAAGACCGAAACAGCCATAATATACTACATGTACACGTCTTTATTATGTGATACGGATTTTTAGTATATATATATATATATATATGCATTTTTCATTCTTAAAATTACCTAACTTAAAGTAAATTTTATTTCAAACCCAGAAATAGTATTGTATAGGATATCAATACTTATATTGGTAAAAATTCTCTGTCGAAGGATCCTAATCAGATGGCTCTTGAATGAGTTCATTCAATTAAACATTTTTGTTAATTTTTCCTGTGTTTCAATTATTCTGAAAATAATAATAAATAGGTAGGAATTGTTAATGGAAAAAAATGATCAGCAATTCAAGACCGACTATTTGGTGACTCCTTAAGAAGTTATGATCTTCAAGTGTCTTTTCTTCACATTTTCGTGTGTTTTGCAAATTATCTTTAGCATTATAACACACAAATTAAAGCTGTAAGCAGCACAAAAGCTCAGCAATTTAGGATCTACAAAACGTGAATGTGACCAAAAATGTTAGATGAAGGGAAAATGGTTCTTGAATAACGATTTTTTAAGAATGTTTGTGTTTTGCCACTTATCTCAAGAACTATAAAATATAGATGAAAACAATAAACAGCAACAAAAATCCGCAATTTATGATATAAAAAAAAGTAATATGACCAAAACCATTGGATGAGTCCTTATAGGATTGACTGCCCGTAATTTTTTTTTTTATTGCTTATTTTTAAAATGTTACAAATTATCTTGAAAACTGTAATAGATAGGTAAAAATTGTTAATAGCAAAAAATTATCAGCTATACAAGAGCTACAAAAATGCAAAAATGGCCAAAACTATTGGTGATTTTATAAGGAGTTATTGCCCTTAAACGACGATTTGTTAATATTTGTTTGTGTTTTTGTATATCAAAACAAGGTACAAACTGTGCACTGTTAAGAGATCGGCAATACAATATTTAAGAAAACGAAATTACGGATTGCAATAAAGCTAATCATTAATATAAGAATGGTATATCTTTACCTGTTGAGCGTGTTCGGCTTTAAGAAGCCTCTTGGTTAAAACGCAACGCCGTGGAAGTCTGTCATAATTCGAAGTTCCTTTTTGTTATTCTCAGCAAATTCATTTTCTATGAATTCTTAATTGTTACAGTACGAAAACTACGTCGCAACACAATTTAAAAACATGGCTAATATCTGAACTTAAAAATATCACAAAAACAATTTTGGAGAACCTTGGGATACACAGTAGTTACATGTAAAAGTTATCAAACCCGAATGTATTATTTTTTTTTCAGATGCTGTGTACTAGTAAAACTAGTGTTGATTTTTCAACCATACATCAACACTACTGATAGAAATGTCACCGATATAACAAATGATATTTATATAATAATCAACGGATCACAAAAAATAGGAATTTATATAATTATCGAACATCAGACGTTACAAGAGCTGTTAGAATTAGGTAAGCTCAAACTTTAAGAAAAGCTTGTAAGTTATTAAATGTTAACTAGGAAAACTCAGTTTGACTTAACGGCTGAAAACCAGTGTGAAAAAACATACAATTAACTGAGAAATTTATGACTTGTTTGGGTGTAGCGTGTCTTTCTATAGCTCAACACACTGAAACACATGATAACGTAAACGTTGGGTACTAATCATTATTGACAGCAACCAGACAACAATTCGTTATAAATGATGGGAAGAGACTCAATTTGGCCCCCATATTGGTAATGTTTTGCTCAATATACATTTTTAGAATAATCGCTAGGCAAACGCATTGTGATTTAAAAGATTGTAAAGACTGACTAGTATTGTAGATATCTACGGCGTTAAAATTCAATAAGCAATTATGGTCTTTGAAATATTCTTAAAACATATCGCCAGATATAACTAACGATTGTCATAAATTAATGAGATTTTCGTTATTTTAGTAGTATAGATAATAGATAGAGAGAATCTTTCAATCATTTATTATAGCGAAATTATGATCACTGAGAAGACAAAGATCTACAAATAATTCCTCATGATTAAAAGCGGCAATTGACCCTTAATGGGAGTTATTGCTCCTGAGTCATCATTTGACCAATCACTGCGGTTTTCATTATTTTCAGCTATAATAAATAGAGGGAACTATACAAATCAAAATAATCAATGAGACGAGATCTACAAGTTTTTCAGACGGCTGAAATCGTCAGTTTCACTGCAAAGGAAATTTTAATCATAAATATGATTTATACCACTGTTTTGCATGTTTCCCCATACAATTGCAGATAAAAAAAAAAAAAAAAAAAAAAACTTGAAAAATGATCAGCAAGACAAGATCTCAGTCATGAATTTTATTCTAGTGTTCAACGTCTAAAATGCGGTGACAAATATCAATGTGAACGACAATGGCTGTTTTGAGCATCTAGTTATAACTCATGATAACGGATTAAATTCATAAACACGAATTATATAATTTGTTATCACAGATTACAAAAAAAACTGTGATAACTAATTCCACAAATTCGTTATCACAAATTTAATCCATGATTACGATTTTAATATGTTATTCTGAATGATAAAATAAGTGATAACGAAATTTAATCCGTACCCAAGAAAACAAAAAAAAAAAAAACTGTGATAACGTATTCAACAAATTCGTTAAAACGAATTTATAAATCCATGTTATAACAAATTACAAAAAAATGTGATAACAAATTTAATTCGTAATTGGAATTACAAATTCATTATAACGAATTCCACAAATTCGTTATAACAAATTAATCTGTGATAACGAATTATTATATTCGTGATAACGATTTTAATTCGTGATTTCGAATTCAAATTATATTTTTGGAAGGTCCTCAATGGGCTTCCGTATAACCTTATCTATAATGTCTTATTATTTTTTTTTTAATTTCTTGTACTTGTTTCTAGTTAAATCAGCAGTAAAAGTAATTGAGCCTCAACTATGTTCCAGAGGATACAGATTCGACAGGGGATCGTGTTACTGGTATGAACCTTGTATAGTCAATCCTTGTCAACACGGTGGGAATTGTGTAGTCAACATACAACGAAAACCGACATGCCTGTAAGTGGTTGTATTTGCAAACCATCGATTATTTTAATGCAGCTTTCCTTCTATAACAGGCACTCACAAGCAACTAATCTCAATACTAGTCATGAAATACTAGTCAGTCTTTACAATGTACATATCAGTACGTCATGAAATATTCCTGTTATGTTTAGAGCATCACATCTTGTTCGACTCCCTGTGTCATACTTCTATCATCCTTAACCTTTTTTTTTAATAATCAAAATCGAAACAGCTAAGTTGTCGCAAATTTACTAGTCCATTCATTTCCTGTTCTCATATGTTATTTTACAGTCACTGATTGAATTATTTCCATTACCGACACGAGATATATTGAGGGTCCAGCAAAAAATACATGTGACCAATAAATATTTCCGGCAGTTCAGGAATTAAGTATAACCCACAAACGTTTCTTTGTTTTCAGGGAACGTTTCTTTTTCTATGTATAGACCTGTAGGAACAACGTTGTGAATGGTGTATGCGTAATCTTTTGAAATTTTTTGGTTTAAATAAATAGTCACGAAAAATACTTGTACATTATAGGAAAGTATCAAATTTATTTGTAAAAGCTTAGAAACGGCTCGCCTACCTTTTTCTGAAGTTTCGTAGCGAGTACAAATACGTTTAATATTTTCCTTCAATGTTCGATTATTGTTTTATCCAGAAATTTAACATTTACGCTTAAACATGAAACGTATAGTTTTTTTTAATTTCTTCCAACCGTTGGATTTGTTCTTTATGAAATCAGCATAACTTAAAAGGGGACCGCGATTAGGACCCCCGATTTAACTGTGACGTAAACAGTAATTTGATTATAAACGGTCGCTCACAACAAAAGTGGGATATCCGATGACTATATATAAACGTAACTATTCGGTTCATGTTATCTGTCAACATGTAGTTGTATAGAAGAAAGGTTGATTTTAGGATAAATGTAGATTCTTACATTTGTACCAGTGGATTATCGGTAATTCAATCGAGATAGTTAAAATATCGAATTTAAAAGTCCGAGGCTCGTCGAGGACTTGAAAATTTATAATTTAAATATCGAGATTGGATAAATCTGATAATCCACGAGTAACTGTGTAATAAGTTATAACAAAAATACCGAACTCCAAGGAAAATTCAGAACGGAAATTGGCAAAATCAAACGCTGAAACACATCAAACGAATGGAAATCAACTGTCATATTATTGACTTGGTACAGGCATTTCCTTATTTAGAAAATGAAAGATTAAACTTAGTTTTATAGCTAGCTAAACCACTCACTTGTATGACAGTCGCATAGAATTCCATTAAATTGACAACAATTTGTGAACCAAATAAACAGACATAATAGAAACAAAATGTCACAAATAGAGCACAGCAGTCAACACTGTGTTATAATCTTAATCGCTATAAAAAAAATATGTCAACAAAGAAAAACAAAATAACATATAGACAAAGCACATAAGCAAACATGAAAGACAAGAATACAAAAACACCATAGCACAATAACACAACGGCATGATGTATAAGTACCGAGCCACGCCAAAAGAGTCTGATTCTCTAATTAAATATGATAATATATCTAATAAATTTACAGTTTTTATAAACGAAAATCCCCTTCGAGTGCCTTTCACATCCCTTAAAGTTGTTAATTTCTCAAACACCTGTTAGCACATTTCTATTTGTCCAGTGAGCTGATAAAGGTTATGATCCTTAAACTCAGCCAATCATCTTCTGAGATCATCGGCAACCAAAACGTTGATTAAAGTTTGTTATATAATGGTTCCAGAAAGGGTTAAATTGCCAAAGGTTGACTCATAGCAATATCAAGGTTACAGCAAGATTCTTTTTTTCACAAGATATTTATCTAACGTTTAAAATTTTGATTGGAGTATTTTTGATGGTTTAAGTTGAATATTTCTATGTAACAGTTACAGCAAAGAAAATTTTGACATTCTACTGTCCACATGCAAAAAACAAAACGGGAACGCGTTTTAAACTTTGAGCCATCAAAAGGAAGCCCAAGTTTAATCTTGTCACACAGAAGACCATTGTTGTAGGTACCCAAATCGAGATTATCGCAGTCATTACCAATCAAGCAATCCAGTGCTAGTGTGATGCATGTACATTTAAATAGTCAACCATAGAACCTAGGGTTCTTTTCATTTTACTTTATTTTCATATAGACCCAGTCATGTTTTCTATTGCGGGGAATAAATGCCTTGCGATGGTTACATATTCGAATGCATAAGTGAAATAAATGATTGTACATTTTACATCTGATATTTAATATAAAATTGAGAATGGAAATGGGGAATGTGTCAAAGAGACAACAACCCGACCACAGAACAGACAACAACAGAAGGTCACCAATAGGTTTTCAATACAGCGAGAAATTCCCGCACCGGAGGCGTCCTTAAGCTGGCCCCTAAACAAATATATATACTAGTTCAGTGATAATGGACGTCATACTAAACTCCAAATTATACACAAGAAACTAAAAGTAAAAATAATACAAGACTAACAAAGGCCAGAGGCTCCTGACTTGGGACAGGCGCAAAATGCGGTGGGGTTAAACATGTTTATGAGATCTCAACCTCCCCTATACCTCTAGCCAATGTAGAAAAGTAAACGCATAACAATACGCACATTAAAAGTCAGTTAAAGAGAAGTCCGAGTCCGATGTCAGAAGATGTAACAAAAGAAATATACCTGATTCATTTGAAAGTTATGATGTTATATTTCAATATTGTAGGTGTTCCGAAGACGATGAGTACACATATTCTGGTGTACACTGCGAAAATAAAACTTCAAAGTTGTTTTCTGATTTAAAATACATAATTGCTGCGGCAGCTGGTTGGTTCGCCGCTGTTGTGTTAATTATCGCCGTCATATGCTGTATGTGCAGACAGAAAAAGAGAGACAAGAAGGCCCAATGCGATAATGAAAATATGTGAGTTTTCTGCAAGATATTTTTTTCAGTTTTCGTGAAAAAAAGTTCTTATTGAATTGGTCGATATAACTATATCAATAAGAATTAGATTGTTAGTTTTTGTTAGCTTTTATGATATATAATACTTAATGTAGCTATACCAGATTCACCGTGTAGAACGCTACATGCGGTGTTTGACAAGGGGTAGGGATTTCAAAGCGGAGAAAAACGATCACTATAAGTAAAAATATCAGATTTTTCTTTTTGAAAAAATATTTTTACCAAATGATGTATTTAACGAAACGTACCAACCCATAATATATTCCCAGCAAGCAGAAGCAGACGTCAAAAGAGCTCTGTTTTCTCAGACACCCCCTCCTCCGTTTTCTGTGTCGCAGATTTGAGACTTTAAATGCAACTTTCAGGATAAAAACTCCTTTTCGGCGAACTCTTTCCTTTTTGTTTGAGAAAACAGAGCTCTTTTGACGTCAGCTTCTGCTTGCTGGGAATAATATGGGTCGGTACCTTCCATGCAATACACCATTGACTGCTTTTTGTCTTCGCTTTATAACCGCCACCCTGTGTCAAATCGGGCCAACGTCCCGCATGTGACGTTCTACACGGTGAAATTGGAATGTAACCTGCATTCTGTTTCAGTATTTGTTCACTTCCTGTTACATCAACATGTATCTGTCAGTTATCTAAGTAATTTATTCCCAAAAGCTATAGGAATTGATTTTTACCACGAGTTGATTAAAATCTGTTATGGTATAAGTTTTCAATTTCTGAAATGCATTTAAAATGGCTTCAAAATAGACTACGATTGTATCCAACAAGTACTAATATAAGTACTTTTTGTAACAATTAGAAGTGACTTGATTTCCCATCATAATACTTTAATTCATAGAAAATTTTATTTTCCGAATAACACATTTTCGTTTTGGGTAATTCTTAACTATCTGTAATACCTTTTGGGTTATCTTTTTTAGCTACGTTTTTGTTTGTTCCAGCCTGTAATATTGTTTATGTTTGTGAAAATTGGAATAATTCTGTCGTAGTGAGCTCAAATATTATAAGTTCAGATACATACAGAAATTTAAATGAACCGTATAACAAACAGAACGGCGAGAAAAACGAGCACCTCCTTAATATTTTCAGCTATATTCGGGTGTGAACAGTTTATAATGTAACTTAATCGCATATCAAACGAAATAGGGATTATGAAGTAGAAAACAAAAAGCATATAACGTGTTCTTTATTAAAACACCGTCAGAATAACCTCACACCGCATTATTAGACGAAAAAAAAAGGCGGAATTGTAAAACGTTATTTAATGTATTGAGGTAGAGCAAATTCTAATTGCCAATATAACTTTTTAAAATATATTATGTAGGGCTAAATTCAGTTGTTTTTCTATTGTTTTTAGACATGAGCAAGAGACTCTAAGTTATAACCATCCTATGGGACTTTTGAGGCGTCAAAGAGTTCCATCAAACCGTTACTTAACAAGTAGAGATGACAGTTATTTTATTGATTATAGAAGAAGGCATACCTATATGGAAGGCACTATGGATAGAAATAATGTAAGCATCTAAGAATTGATGATGCTCTTGCTTTTGTTTTAGTGTTAAACTTTGTGCCTTTTGATTTTTCGCCGTCTGTCTTGTTTTTCTAGGAAAATTCTGATCTATCTATTGTCCTGAAAAAAATGCTTCAATCCCAAAATTTTATATTCTATCATGTTTAAGGGCTCGAAACTTTACATGATCGATGGTCATCAAATTTGTGGGTGTCTTGTGGTTAGCTAAGAGTCAAACTCGCTTTTTAAATATTATTATTATTATTATTATTATTATTATTATTATTATTATTATTATTATTATTAATATTATTATCATTATTATTTTTACTATTACTTTTATTATTATTATTATTTCAAAATTAAAATATATTTCAACATTAATGATTCCTTATCAGTAAATTTGATTTATTAACGCGTTTTATGTGAAGCAGGGTCAATCTAATTAAAACCGATCTCTGTTTTTAACTAGATTGCATCAGGGTTTGTTATTTTTAGGAGCACATGATATCACCCCATGATTTTAGTAAAGTTCTTGTTTCTCAGTTTTTACTTTTCCATGTAGTGTGTTGTGGACTTGTCAGTTTCTCTTCGACTAAGGAGTTTATATTATGTGATTATTTAACCAAGAATTATTCGTAAGTATCCCTTGTCATAAACCTGCATTTGTTTGATGTAGATCATAATAATGGCCTAAAATCATGGAAATCTTTTTCTACCCAATAATAAAATTTCAAACATATTCTTTTTTATAATATAAAAATAAGAAGATGTGGTATGATTGCCAATGAGACAACTCTCTACAAGAGACTAAATGGCACAGAAATTAACAACTATAGGTCACTTTTGCCTTTAAGAATGAGCAAAACCCATACCGCATAGTCAGCTATAAAAGGCCCCAATATGACAAATGTAAAACAATTCAAACGAGAAAACTAACGGCCTAATTTATGTACAAAATAATGAACGAAAAACAAATATGATACACAGATACAAACGACAACCACTGAATTACAGGCTCCTGTCTTGGGACAGGCACAAACAGAATGTGGCGGGGTTGAACATGTTACCGGGCGCCCAGCCATCCACCTAACCTGGGACAGTGGTGTAACAGTACAACACAAGAACAAACTATAAAAATCAGTTGAAAAAGGCTTAACTCATCAGATGGATACAAATAGAAATAGATCTAACAAAACAGAGTAGACGTGGCAGGGTACTTATACATCCCCACAACAAAAAGACACTTAGTGCAGATCTGAGAATACTCGAAGTTACTGACAGATAACAAGACAATAACAACTTATGAAAAACAATCATGCATCTTAGACTAAAATATCAATCAGTAAACATCCAACATCCAATAGATTTAGTGTAAAGACGTCATTAACAGTCAGAGAAAAACATGACCTTGTGCAATGCCAAGATACGGGTATCGACAGATTGTAGAGCCATGCATGTGCATATGAATATAAGAATACTGTTTAGTTTGATTTTAATTTACTGATAACAAAGTCAATATTAATACCATTAAAACAATATTCAAAGATCTAAATACATTGTTGAATTAGGAACCTTTCAGAATAAGTTTATTTAAAGGATCAATAAGATTACCTGGATCATATCTAAATTTCCGGGCTCGGTAATGTCTGGAGATTATTTACATCAATAGAAAAGAGTCAAAACTTTGTGTTTACTATAACAATGCACATATATTAGAATTGAATCATTATTTTTGAGTATCAAGAAATCACCCTTTGTTGATATTAAATGAAAGAAATGAATGCTTATTTTTATAATTTTACTGGAGTGTAAAAGTGTTGACCGAAGCACATGTTGTATGAATCGCAGAAGCGCTTCATTCTACAAATGTGTGCACGATCAACACTTTTACAACCCTATCAAATTACTAAAATAAGCATTTATTTCTTATAATTACATTTTTATGCTAAGACTATGACATTTTTTTTTTATCAAGTTTCTCTTTCCACTTTTTTTGTGAAAGCACGTGTCATCTAGAATGTAACATTTCATTTTGATACGAAAGTTAATTTTTGAATGACGCGCGATTGTTGTTAGCCTATCACACTAACGGATTCTAGTGACACATACATGTAATGTAATTATTAGAAACTATACGTTTTCTCACATGTCTTATTACGTGTATGTTAATGTCAAATTCATTTAATGCTAATCTTAATTACTTGTATCAATATATTTTAGTTATATAATGAAGCTACATCTGATGTGGAAGACGATATTGAGTCCATTCCAAATTTCTGCAACAATGCGATATTTGAAAAAGAGGTAAAACCAAAAAAACCCAATTTTAAAAACGAAGTCTTCAAAAACGTGTATTTGAATATATTAAACAGCTGGATCATATTCATGCGCCTTAGTATACTTTTTAGGAGAGTAAAATGATGCCGACAGCTGCTGTTTTAAATTTAAAGGAATCCCAACTGCACAGTAATGTAGATATCTACGTATTGGTGGACCTCGTTAGTAGTTGTCGCATGCCATATCTTCATATTTTTCGTCATTTTGTGAATTTTATTTCACATGTTATAGGGCAGATTTTTATTGTTTCGTTTATACTTATTCATAGCTAGTTTAGACAAGGGATGGTTCAGAACTTTACATATTGAAAAGACACATGCATATCAATGAATAATATATTTTGCCCATAAGTGTCTTTTTGGTTTTAGTCGTTGGATTGCTGTCTCGTTGGTGTTATCCTATAATCACATTGCCTTCATACTGTATACTTTACATGGAAACAATTGCTATGATGCAGACTTTTCATAAAAATGAAATGAACCGAGACAACAATGGATGCCTGATCTAACTATCATTTGAAATAGTCATTGATTGATTTTTAATTGCTTAATCCTCAGTATAAATTAAGAATTAGTGCAATGATATAAAAGTGAGGAGATGTGCTATGATTTCCAATGAGTCAACTATCCACAAGAGTTAAAATAAAGTTGTTGTTAGCAATAATCAGCCATCATACGGCCTTCAACAATGAGAAAACCTATTCCGTCCAGTCAGCTTTAAAAGGTATCGACATGACAAATGTAGAATAATTCACACAGGAAAACTAAAAGCCTAATTTATAACAAAATAATTCACGAAACACAAATATGACAGATATGGAACATCGGCATCCACTGTACTACTGGTTCATTACTTGGGGCAGGCACATAAAGAACGTTGCAGGTTTGAATGTTTTATGGGCGCTCAACCCTCTCCTAACCTTGGACAACAGTGTAACAGCACAACAAAAGTACAAACTGTAAACATCAGTTGCAATTGGCCTAACTCAAATGATCGGTACGAGGCAGAAAAACTCAAACATAAAACAAGCACCGAAAAAAGTTTGTTTTAAAAGATAGTGCAACATGGATAAGCGATGGTAATTTTGACTGCCATAAGAAAAAATGGCATTTGACAGTAATTACACATTGAAGCAGGCCACCTTCGTAATCATCAAATAGTGTGTGCAAACGGTTTTTAAATTGCACACAGCGTTACAATTGCCCAACACAAGGCATGGAATTAAGGTTCCTCATTCCTTCCAGAAATGGTTGTGTGTATTTCACATCCCGCAATGTCAAATCAATGCTTTTCAATATAGAAATGGTAGCATACGCTATAAATTTATTACTTTCGGATACCATACGGCATATTTTGTTTATAGTGAACAAAAAGGTAAAACATGCTACACAGAGGAACAAGTGATCAGTATGCTGTAGTTTCTCATTGACAACATATTTTGTTGAATTTGGAGGTAAACTTTTTCAAAAAATTGTCGGCATTCCTATGGGATCGAACTGTGTGCCTCTCCTTCCCGACCTCTTCTTATTTTCATATGAGTCGGAGTTCCTTCAAACACTTATCAAAAACAAGAAGATCAAAGAGGCCAGATCATTTAATTTCACATTCAGATATATTGATGATGTTCTTTCCATAAACAATCCAAATTTTTCTGATTGGGTTCCATTAATATATCATCCAGAACTAGAAATTAAAGAAACAACAGACACGGCTTCCTCCGCATCATTTGTAGACTTATACATCGAATTTGACATAAGAGGTCATCTCAGTACCAAAATCTATGACAAACGAGATGATTTTAATTTTGAAATTATCAATTTTCTCCACTTTAGCAGCAATATACTAATTTCACCTGCATATGGGATAAACATTTCCCAACTCATTCGGTATTCAAGAGCTTGCTGCAGCTGCTACTCAGACTCTGTAAAACGTCACCAGTGTCTGAGCAGAAAGTTGATGAACCAGGGTTATGTCAAAGAACGTCTCGTCCTTTTTCTAAAAAAAAAAAAGTTCATCGGAAGATATCAAGACCTTGTTGATAAATATTCCTTATCAACTTCACAAATAATACATGATGGTCTTGATGTAAAGTTTCTAGGTACTGACGTTGTTTCTCATCTTAATTACGTGTTATAGTGTTCTTTCATTTCTCTTTGTAAATTATTAATGTTTACTGTTTGGTCAATTTTTTGGTAATATCCTTAAGGCATGGCTCGGTACTTGTACATTCCGCCATTGTGTTGTTGTACTGTGGTAATTTTTTGTATTCTTGTCTTTCTTTTTTGCGTATGTGCTTTATATATATGCAATTTTGTTTTTCTTTGTTGACATATTTGTTTGTTTTTATAGTTATTGAGATTATAACACAATGTTGACTGCGTTATACCTATTGTTGACATTTTACCTATTATGTCTGTTTGTTTTGTTCACACATTGTTGTCAATATAATGGAATTTTATGCGACTGTCATACAAGTGAGAGGTTTAGCTAGCTTTAAAACTAGGTTTAATCCACCATTTTCTACAGAAGGAAATGCCTGTACCAAGTCAGGAATATGACGGTTTTTCATTCGTTTGATGTGTTTTAGCTTTTGAATTTTCCTTGGAGTTCGGTATTTTTTTTGTTTTACTTTTCACGTTACATGTGGCAAGGGTTGTTCTGCTAAACGGGAGACGTCTATATATTTCTCTTTCCTTTTTCGTTCGTTGTGCTCACTTGACAAAAAACTTCCTATTATGACTTGCATCTGTTATTTTACATTACCAATATGCAGAAAAGCTGATGATTGGTTCCGTAACTCATTATGTTGGCCCTAAAAATCTAGAAATTTGTAACTGCGATAATGTTTGATGAAAATATATGTTACAATGTTAAATTGTTTCAGTTTTCAGAGAGATTTTCACCATTTGCACCATCAGTGATGTATATGTGACGTCAGGAATGTAGATGAATTTCATTAAAATCTGATGTTGTTGCATAATTTGTGATAACAAATGATAGATTTCTGAATAATTTACAGTGGCCTCATCCCATGCAGACAAAATATTTTGCTGAAAAGTTCTTTATGTACTATATTTTTTTCCTTTTCAATAAATATTTCGATTGCCGAGGGGTAGAGTTACATAGGAAATCATGAAAAAAGGTCGAAAAATGGATTTATTTGAAATATATTCCTATTTCAGGCTATTAAATTTATAAAATATGAAGCAGATATATTAAGCTTTTCTTATTATACTTTCAAACAATACATGTAGCGATACATACATACAGTCCTTGGATGATGTAAACTTCCCACTAACACCATACACCATTACACTATTCACCATACACCATTACACCATACACCCTGTCCCATTACACCATACACGTTACACCTTTGCACCATACACCTTACACATTACACCATAATGCAATTTAATTTCAAAGAAAGCGTGCGACTACAAAATTATTTATTTTAAAAAACGAATTTTGATTACAATATTGTAAATTAATGTATAAAATTAAAAACCAGTTCTTATCAATATTTTGCATAATTTTAAATGTCGTACACAATTCATTCATACCATTCCCGATCGCACGCTACACCATTACACCATTCCCCTTACACCATACACCATAGCACCATACACCTTCTACCATTGCACCATATGCCATACACCATTACACCATACACGTTTTTTGGGAAGTTTACACCATCCAAGGGCTGTACATACATTAGATTTCCTCAAACAATTAAAAAATACACGTTTACAGTGCCGTTTATTGGGTCATTTCCTCAACTCCGCACGACGCTTGTTAATCCATATGGCATCAACTCATATTCAGTATATGTTAACTTTGAAACAAAATTTGATTTAGAAGTTGTCTTAAAGTTTCCAGATCATAATTGTCAATGCTTATGTTGTTTTTTTTTTATTGCTATTCATATTGCTGCTATCACAGCCATGTTTGATTGTTATTTCAGTTTAATATAAAAAGACCACAAATACGAAGTGAAAGTATACCCGTCTTTAACAATTTCAGGAGGTATGTAAAAAGATTTTATAGTTTCATCGGACCTCATTTAAACTTTTCTAATTCAAACAACGGTACAATATTCTTGATTCTTTGTTTCAATTCAGCGTTACATAATATAAAGGATTTAAATAGTTTATTTATACAAGTAAGGAGATGTCGTATGATTAACAAATGAGACAACTATCTACTAAAGTTCAAATGAAGTAGGTGTAAGTAATTATGATATTGTGTGGCCTTCAACAATGAGAAAAACTTGAACCGTATAGCCGGCTATAAAAGACCCCGACATGAAAACATAAACACATTGTACGTATTAATGCAAGAAAACCGCTTCGGACGCATCAAATTAATAATGTGTTGTTTTCATTTGTCCCAAAACAATTTTTTTTTAGAATTTCTATTAATAAGACGCTATTTAAGAAATAATTCTTCCATGCATTGCTCTATGCTCACTTTGGAATTGTTTGGCATAATTTTTGTCAATATTTTTACGCCGAGTAATAAGAGGTTTAAAATTTTGCCAATTATATTGATGGCACTATTTAAGAAATGATCTATGTTCATTTTAACATGGGTAGGCAATATCTGTATCATGTAGAATTGAGTAAACAGCACGATGTGACTACTTTTGTCCTTTTAGGGTAATTTTGTACCATATTGATTTCATGGATTCAAACCGGTATTAAAAAAGGAACCGTTTCACGATTAAAAAATGTATACGTGTAAAATTCATTTTAAATAACGTTATTTACTTTTCCAGCGAGCATCACCAACAAAAAAGTTAATTTTGATGTCTTGATTTGTTTAAAATGCATCTGGCTTTGTGATTTTAATTGTGAAGTCCCGAACGAACAATCCATTGTTCTATTCGAATAAGGGAGTCACATAAAAAAGCAATCATAACATTTTGGTGTTCGCTTTCGAAATTATGAAGAATAATTCATTACATTCTGAAACGTCGAATTATTAAGAATTGCACATTGTTTGCAAATGTCAGATAGCATGCAGGATGCTGTTGTTTAAAAAGATAAGAAGACGGATAAATATGTAATGGATGTTAAATGGACTAACTTTCTTCTATATCAAGGGTGATAACCTATGATTATATATGAACCGTTTAAATGAAAACAACAATCCAAAACAGTTTGGAATTAACGTCTTAAATATAAACCGAATGACAGAAAGGCGTCTGTTTGATAAACCGAATTCTATAAATACGCAGCGAAGTTCTATTTAATCCAACGACAACTGCATACTAATCGGTTTACTACATAATTACAATTATAAATTATGTTTAAAAAAAGATGCGTATGAATTTAACCTGTTATGAAGCTAAGGGTACATTGTAACTAAAAAGCGAATTTAACACTACCTACTCAGAAGTTGATCATATGATATATTGTTCTTATCATTACTTTTCATCATGCAAATTCATCAATGCATCATTTATAATAAAAAGATAGCAGTTGTTACACATAATAATTGTTCAATTTTATTTCAGGCCAACGGAATACAGACCGGACTATATTTGACATGTTTGATATGCAAACCAACAAACAGAAATCCTTATGCCTAACACTTTACTCAATTTAAAAGAACATAACACATGCAGTATACTTTATGTAAATAGTTATCATTCTTAAGACTTTACTCTTTTGCTAGAGAAATATTTGAGGCGACATAGGATACTAAAGTATTTCCTCACATCGAATTTTCAGAAACTTTGCGATAGTGTTTTTTTACCATGCTTTTTCAAAGATATAAAAGCATTGGTCAACGTGGTATTTTTCAAACAACATGTTGTAAAGTTGCCCAATTTTGCATATATTATACACCAAACAAAGATTTTTGTGAAAAACAAGAAATCTATGTTAAAGAATTTCAAATTGAATAATAAGAATATGAGTTTTATTATATATTTTTGGAAAAAAAAAATGCTTAACCGAACTCGTTTTCTTCCTAAACAGTTATTTCTTTAACAATCCTTTATAAATTTTTTTACTATAAGAGTTATCTATCCTTTTTTGGCTAAGTTGAGAAAAAAATAATTCGAACAAAAACAACTGTTAGGTATTTGTTTAAAAAGTCACAACAATGGAATAACTTGCTTATTTTCATTTATTTGAATAAACCCAACACATACATTGCCATCCCGTCTCAACATTTGTGGATTGAAGCAAATAACTAGACAATTGTGTACTGCTGTTTTGCAATCCAAATTGGCGATATACACTACGTCTACCTTAAACTATTACCCATAAATCATACACAAACTAATCTTTATGCTCATATGCAACAATTTGAAAGCTATACTATTTTTACATTTTATTGCACAAAGACTTTTTAAATTTGAAAACAAAAGATAGCAGCGTCAAAGGAGAAACAACACAGCTAACTGGCTACTAAAAATTATTTGTCGCAAATCTGGATATCTGTAATATTTCTATATTATAGGACAGACAAAAATAAGATGCAAAAACAAATACCGCCTTATTTTGAATTTACACTGTATCATAGGTCAAATTTATTTGTTCAGTGTATGTTCAATGGTGTTAATATGTCCTTTGATTGAGTTAAGCTATTTCAGTTGATATTTTATAGTGTGTCTTTCTATGTTGTGATGTTACACTATTGTTTCAGAAAAAGGGTGAAGGTTTGGTACCATTAAAACGTTTAAGCCCGCTGCATTTGTTTGCACCTGTCCTAAGTCAGGAATCTGATGTTCAGTAGTTGTCGTTTGTTGATGTGGTTCATAAGTGTTTCTCGTTTCTCGTTTTTATATAGATTAGACCGTTGGTTTTCCCGTTTGAATGGTTTTACACTAGTAATTTTCGGGGCCCTTTATAGCTTACTGTTCGGTGTGAGCCTAGGCTCCGTGTTGAAGACCGTACTTTGACCTATAATGGTTTACATTTATAAATTTTGACTTGGATGGAGAGTTGTCTCATTGGCACTCATACCACATCTTCTTATATCTATTAGAAACTATATATACAAATCTATATGTATTATATTATGTTATCATCTTGAATTACACTAAATTAACCGCAATACCGCAATGCGAAAATTAAATGAACACATTTTCGGTTATTTTTGATCTTCTACGTGCAAAAAGCTAATTCAATCCCCAAAGTTCTGTTGAAGAAACGTGAAAAAAGTTTTCATATGTATTTCTGTTGTTTGAATATAACCGCTAGTGTAATAATTTATAGTGTTTAAGTTGATACTGTGTTTAAATATCTCTGTCAAATAGATAACTCTGAAGATCATGAAAGATATAATACAAATACGATGTGCAGGTACCTCACATAAACTTTCAAACGTTTCTATACTTTCTTTTATAGATAATACTTTCAAATCTGTATTTGTAAATATCTTTAAACTGTCAATAGCGTAACTGATAAGAATAAAGACATTATTTGATTTATTTTGTCTGATATCCGTATTTATTGAGCGATAACAGCCGAAAGAAAATAATGTTATCATTCCTTGGTATCTTGGTGTGAGGTAGAAGAATCGATGTGGGTTATATTTTCCTAATCAATTCTGTTTGTAAACAAAAAAAAAAAAAAAAAAATCACATTCGTTTGTTTTTATTATTTTTTGTTTATATATTATATAGATATAAATATATATATATATATATATATATATATTTGATTTTGTTATCATGCGTATTATAATTTATTTATTCACTTATTCAATTATGTTTTATCTTTATGTATTTTTATATTATTTCTCTGTGTTGTGTAATGCAAGTAAACTAATATACCAATACGTGCAAATTTTCCTTTTATTTAAACAAAAATATAAATAATAATATATGTATCATGACAATTATATTCGTTCAATATTAGACACTATCTCAGTATATAAAAATATAGCGGACTGCAATTGTATACATTATATAATCTGATTAATCCTATAAAATAAGAATGATAAATGTTCTAGTATTATTCGTGTTATACTTGAGATTATGTGTATAAATAAGAATACTTTTTTTGCAATGATATTATGATGTTTATTTTATTTAAGATTAACACCTGTTTTTTCTGCAATCAAAGATAAAACAAACAGTCGTTCAAAATGACTTAATGTATAACATGTAATCAAACGTCGGATTGTTAATTTTCTATTGCATTTTCTCAACACAAAACAAAACCCGCAGATAATGTCCAAGTGCTTAAAAACAGATACAAAGTAACTCTTATCTACTTCAATGTGTAAATATTATTGGAAGTTGAATCGTTTATTGAATGCATTTTCGTGTGGCTATTCTGAGGTAAAACTCTTTATGATAAAAAATTGCAGAACATCTTTTATTCTTGTTCAGAAAATATGGACATTCCACTGGCCAAATAAGAATCTAACGTTGAAGAACAAATACGATATTATCATTTTAAATAACAAATGTAGGAAAACATCAAGTACATAGTTAACAAAACGATTAATGTATTGAAAGTGAGATTGAATGTTTGTTCCGATCTATTCTTATTTGCTCATCGACACAATTCTTTTACGAGACATGCATCCTTTTTCACATTTATTGATCATCCTGATATGAATTTGTTTTTGCTACATTGAAGGATCATCTCGGCGATAAAAATGTTATTTATATAGAGATCATTATTGGTATATGTAAGCAAATACAATTCATTTCACATTCTGTTTTTTTTTTTCTCAAAATTTTACAAACGGAATAAATATAATGAAAACAGTTGCAGCATTCTAATGTATTCGAGTGCTTGTCTTTCGACTTATGTCTTCACTCTGTTTTATAGGTTTCCTTAAATAGAAGGGGAGGGATTTGACCGTTTTGATAACATGTGTATCGATCAATATACGTTTCTCCTTATCTACATTAGTAAACATTTCTGACAAAAGGGTATGATTATCAGGTGTTTCAACTTGAATAAACTGTAAGATACAGTACTTCCAAAAAGAAGTCCACTGTCTATCCGTTAAGGTAGGTAAAACTAAAATAAGAAGTTTATATTCAATCAAAAGCAGATAACATTCTAAACAAAATTTCTAATTTTAATCGTTTTATGGTTTATAGAAAGTTTACGGTATCAATATGACAATGCAAGGACACTTAAATATTCATTATTTGATTTGATATGTCATAGTTACATGATGATGATTATATATACCGGTCAGAAAAAGCTGGCATTTATAGAATATGATTAAAAATTCAAAATAAGGCATGTAAAAATCTATCACAGATTGAATTACACTTTATTTTTAACAGTTCATTGTAATTTGATCTTTATATAAGACTAATATCAACATATATGCACCTTTTAATTGACTTCAAACGTTAAATAGTCTTTTAGCATTACTTTATTAAATCATGTGTATGTGTACGTGTGTTATGATGCTCCAAAACATCGTAGGCAGGAATTCCAAAATTATTGGTTTCAATCCTGCCTCACCAAAAGGGTTTTCCAAACTATGAAAGTTATTCTTCGTCTTTGCCATTTATTAAAACAATATAAACAGGGTTGCTGAAACCGATAATAGGTACTACAAAGTGCAAAACATAATTTATCAGAATATGTTTAGTTCTTTGACATTTATCCTATATGTTATTTAAATTTGACTGGCTGATATTCAACGGTATAACTGCTATATGATTTGTTTTGTCCTGGTAATTAGTTTTTAGAAAAAACGTATTTGCTAATTGCTGCCTTTGACCAAGAACCTACCACCAATACTGTAAAAGGATATACCATTTAAATATGAATTATAACAGGAATGACATGCATATAAAATGATCACAACTATTTTACAC
This sequence comes from Mytilus coruscus, assembly GCA_017311375.1. Taxonomy (NCBI): domain Eukaryota; kingdom Metazoa; phylum Mollusca; class Bivalvia; order Mytilida; family Mytilidae; genus Mytilus; species Mytilus coruscus. Next base: position 25,469,872 of record CM029608.1, on the reverse strand, counting down.
GTACAATTACTGTATAAATATTTTAAATGAACACGAAGGGTGTACACTTGACCGTGTCAATACAATATGATAACACGGTAGACGTGCTGATCCCTGAATAAGTTAACAAAGGTATCGGAAGAAAATTCAGTCAAAAACCAGCCACGATCAGACGATTCGTGACGGTTATACCAAAAGTCCTTATTCTTTAAGAGATGTTTCAGTTGGTGCCATAAATAAGGATGTCATCGCATTTTGTATCACCAGAAAGGTGCATTCTTTTATATGAAAATGTATTAGTGTTAGCAATCAAGACGGCAACAAATATTTTTTCCAAGTTGAAATGATATGATACATGTCTGCATATTGTTGCAAATCGACACTAATTAATCTGAATACCCGATATATAGTCGGTGGACATGTAGATGTATTTAGATACAACAGATCAAAATTGAAATATACAGTGATTGATACCATTTCCTGTTTTAAACAATTATATTGATTTAATCATTACTTAGTTCATATAATTATTTGATTTATCACAAAATAAATAGCATTTGTATATTTAAAACAACCATATTGATTTATGCTATAACTCAGTAAATATAAACATTTAATATATTACAATGCTACATTGTTTCATCAATCTTATCAACAATCAAAAGAAATCTCCTACAACTTTTGTCACCTATTTTATCTAAATCCGGACTGTTCAAATAATCTGAATGTCAAAACAAACAAACAATATGTATGGCATTACACACCTAATATTGAATGCTCATGACATAATATTTCTTTTCGAACGATATGTGTTTTCGAAAGCAAACTGAATGCACGTTGTACTAAGCGTCAGTGTATATTTGATCATATACACGTATGAACTTATCAATATTTTAACTATTTACGTGAAAAGCTGTTTGTGATAGCTGGCTGTCTCATTTTTTTTTAGATTTGAATAGACATACATAAAATTAAAAGAGAATATAAAATCAGTGTTGATCATTCCCAAACAAAATAAGTTTGAAATACATAACCAACATATTCGATGATCTTGATAGCCAATATGCAAATATATATGCATACATGTATCACACTGTTCAGGTCAATCTATACGTTAAGAATTACTTTATGCGTAATATATTATCACTCGATAATGGGTATAGATTTATTTCTGCAAACTATGTCGAATGGTTGCTTAATTTATTTTAAAATGGGTAATTCCCCAACAACAAAAATTGTTACAATGATAACAAATATCAAATTAGTATTTCACATTTGGTAATTATACATGAAAAAAAAACGTATTCAGACGTAAAAATATAGATGCCGGGAAAATGTCAAGAACAAATCAATTCAACAAAGCCTAAATCTAACTCGCATATATATAAGAAGATGTGGTATGAGTTCCAATGAGACAACTCTCCATCCAAGTCAAAATTTATAAAAGTAAACCATTAAAGGTCAAAGTACGGTCTTCAACACGGAGCCTGGGCTCACACCGAACAGGAAGCTATAAAGGGCCCCAAAAATTACTAGTGTAAAACCATTCAAACGGAAAACCAATCTATATATAAAAAACGAGAAACGAGAAACACTTATGAACCACATCAGCAAACGACAACTACTGAACATCAGATTCCTGACTAAGGACAGGTGCAAACAATTGCAACGGGTTTAAACGTTTAAATGGTACCAAACCTTCACCCTTATCTGAAACAATAGTGTAACATTAAAACATAGAAAGAACACTATAAAATATCAATTGAAATGGCTTAACTCAGTCAAAAGACATATCAACACCAGTGAACATACACTGAAGAAATAAATTTGATCTATGATACAATGTAAATACAAAAAAAAAATAAAGAAAGGGAAGAATAGTTAAAGTAACATGTTATACCGCTGTGAAATGTTAAACAATTTAAGAAAAACAATATGCTTGAACAAAAATATCAGCCATTTGCAATTTCTTTAAACACAGGTAAATGAAAATAATTTTGTTGTTAGGTATATGTGTACAGTTCAAATGAAGAAAGGAAATAATTTTACAAAATAAATAATTTTGATGTTTATAGTACGAAGAAGTGAAAACTTATAATAATACCAAACACTTATCAAAGCTGGTATATAGACCAGATGTAACCTTGAAAAAATAAACATTAAATAACAAAAAAGCATTACAACTAGTATCAACAGGTCAAATAAACAAGAAAGTACGATTTGAGAGAACTCGCAGTTACTGACAGCTAGTTAAAAGCTAAAAACAATTAATAATTAAAAATCATGCATCAGAGACTAAAATCAACTAAAACACATGTATACATCTAGCACATTTGTGTATGTTCGTCAGACGCAGACAAGTTTGTGTACATATTTCAGGTTAATTACACATGTAGTAAGCACTAAAGCACTTGCAGTTATAATGTAGCTATAACAACAACGAAATAATGTCCATCATAAGCAGTCACATTGTAAAGTAATCGTGAAGGGTAATATATTGCTTATAAGGTTGTGGAAATGACATATCTGGATGTTTCCAATTACTAGTTGAGACGTAATTGTCATTAGCATGATAATTAGGTAATGTAATTAACAGCGACTATAAAATGAATTCATCAACATTCATTTTTATAAATATATATTTGACCAAGACAATGTGATAATTTTCTAGTAAGACAAACTATAGTGCAATGCACCACGATATGAAAGATATTGTGCAGTGAGCTTGATTGTTATAATGCAGATTGATTTTTGGTACAGTAGTCTTGTTATCTTGTTTGTAAACGCATAAATTGACGTTAAACTTAACATTGATATAATTTAATTCATTGACAAAAATATTATTAAATCAATCTGAACGCCTGTAGCACATTTATCAGCAATTATCTATCTGATTATAACAGATAATGTTAAAAAGTGAAAAAGTTGGAAAAAATAGAACTATTTTTCTCAAAAAAGCTGCACGAATCCTGTGGATACTGTTTGGATAATTGAAACGTTGATGTAATACTTAAATGTATTTTTAGATTTATCTCATGATACGTGTTTATATGTGTTCTAGTTATTGCATAAGATCTATATTTTACCTATATGGGTTTCAGAAAAAATCAATTGGATGTGCAGTGTTACGTGAAGTAAAAGGAAGGCAAAAGATTCCAAAGGTACATTCAAACTCATAAGTCGAATAGAAACTGATAACACCATGGCAAAACAAAAGAAAAAAAAGCATCAAGGCAAACAACAATACACTAAGCCAAACATCGGAAAAAGACTTGGGATGATATCAGATACTCCGGAAAGATAAGCGGATCCAGCGTCACATGTTGCATTAGTCGTGTTGCACGTGTAAGTACAAACCCGGGTGATACGTCTAAATCCATAAGTCTCATTTTGGGAAAGGTTGACGGGATTGTGATTACGATAATTCGAACATTCGTCGTCATCCCTGAAAAATATGTTCGCTAACGGTCACACAACTTGTGATCACGTCCGTTACATCAAAGAAAAGATGATTTCAACTTCGCCACTTGGAAATCTTGCTCTAATAGCTTCCGTCTGAGCAGCAACCCTCTATCGACGAAATCATAACAGGAAAAATAAGCCTTGGCATATCGTATCAACTTGGGGATATATACTCCATATGCAGGCGCTGATGGAATGTTGCTTCATTGAAATGGAAAGTTCACAATAAAGAAGCTGAAATCATCTCTTTGTCTTGTAAGTTTTTGTTTTGAACTCACCCTTATTACCAATGTCTAGATGTGAATCAAGATACGAGGCATTAAACTTGATATGCTCTCGCCCATATAGAATTATACTGACCGTCTATTTATTGTCTTAGGTCACTTACGGTTTGAGTACAACTGCTGAATACTATAAATCGTTTAAAAAGACAAATTCTTGGTGATCATTGTAATTTGAATAAACACTTGTTTATTATTTAAAGTTGTAGGTTTGTTTCTTTGGTAGGTTACTATCTCATGGGGACTATCCAAAATCTCCGTTTAATCAGATCGTTTTACATAAGAAATCTTCTTGGTGATTATAAATTGAAGAGATCTCTATTTGTATGCATCAAGTCTTGCTAGTGTTAATGATTATTTCTTATGATGCGACAGGACCAAAGTCTGTGCTATTAAGAATTATAGAAAAATTGTTAATTGTTGTCGTTGGGTTGCAGTCTCATTGACGTAAATTTCTTTTCATTATGTTAGCAATTTAAAAGGCGGACGGTTATTTTCTAATAAAAATGCTAGATTTGTTTATCAATTATATTCTTCATATGGATTATCACTTAATCATATCAGGGACTTAGGTATCTTAATCTCTCCCTTTATGAAATTTGTATTGAAATATAATGTCTTACATTACACATTTTTTATTAGAATTTAAACGGTAAACCTTCATTGATTTCTGAAGGAATCCATTATTATCTTTCAATGTGTTAAGACATATTTTAGTAGATAAGGAATTCCTGGTGAATTCTGTACTTTAAAGTAAATTATTTATTATTTTAATACTTTTTTAATTTGTTGTTATGTTTATATCTTATTAGTTATTTGCTTGACTCAAATTATAGTAGTACATTAAACAGTATACCCATAGTCCTGTAAAAAGGGGATAAATTTTGGTCGTTATATTTATTATTATTATTGTTTTTTAACTGTGCTGATAAATGCTGGAGTGTTTGAGTTATATAATTTTTTTTTTTTTTTTCATTGAAATCATATACATGTATACGCTTTTAAATATGCACCCTAGACGAAAACTATTGTGAAACGCAAATCTGATGCACAACCTAAATTTTGTGCATTTTTCTATTTTTATTTTTCTATTCATGTTACAGTGCAGTACTTATAACGAATGTTTAATCAATTGAAAATATAGATGAGTATTCAATAAAAGAGTTTATCATTTTTCAACCTGCTATATTTTGTTTATTAATTGGTGTTATATTCCTATTATGGGTATGGAATCTATGTTGATCACCAAATAAAGTCTTAAATGAGAATTTTAAAGAGTACTATTCCTTGGTTAGAAAATTGTCTTTGCAACTAAAATATAATTTAGATATTTGGATGCCGCAAACAAATTGTTTTGTTGACAGTTGTTATCAAATAGTCCGTTTATATGTATGTTGTCGTTTGCTTTTCTAGCAGTTCAGTGTTTCTTTTGGTCCGTAGTTGTTTACCACTTATAATGTAATAGTTGATGTGTTTCCCCCGGTTTTGGTTAATGGCCTAGCTTAATCGATTTATGACTATTGAACAGTGGTATACTTCTTTTGCCTTTTTTCAAAAACTTTATTATACAGTTGTACTACTATATTTGTTTTGATATGATGATCTATATTGGGGTTTACAAAATAGAGAATAAATGGTCAATTGTTGACTTTTCGATTATTTTGCTGATATATTCATTTTTCAGGTTACTGTCACGTTAACGTCTACATATTGTATGTGCATATTGTATTCAAAATAAGTCTAACTATTTTTCTTTTTTCAGGTTCAAACATGGTAGTTCAGTTAGAAATTGTTGTTATAATTCTGGTAACTCTTTATGGTCAAAATGAATGTGAGTACTGTTTCCATTTAGTTTGTCTTTATGATTGATACAACTCCTTAAGTATTTATTCATTCTTGGTTTGACGAAAACAAGGTGGTGTGATATGATTACTAAAGAGATAACTTTGTATTAGAGAACAGATGGCGTGGATATTGGTAACTATAGGTCAGTGTACAATCGTCAACATTGATTAAAACTGAAACCTTATAGAACAAAATCCCCATCATTAAAACAGGATTAATAATTTGTTAATAATGTAGTCAAGCCTAGCAAGTAATCATCGTATACGTTAAGAATATTAGATTTAAGATTTTTTTTTTTTTTTTTTTTGGTGTGAAAACGATTTTAAACAAGCGTTTCTGAGATGTTTCAATTTATCAATAATGTTTTTTACGATTTCAAAGGTTTCTAATTTCAAAAGCTTTTGTAATAATAACATTAATGGTACCAATGTTACTACATACGTTTCACGTTTCGACAATGAATGTCTCTTCGGTAATGCTTGAGGTATAGATATCTTAAAGTCCAAAATAAAAAAAAAACAAACATTAAAGAGCTGATAAAACCAAAAAGGACAAAATGTTCTCCAAATCGGGACAAGGAATCAAATATGCTTGACAGGTCCCTAATTTTGAAATAAATCAAAGCTGTTTAACAACAAGTTGAACAAACAAATGTATATGACTGAGTACAGTCTTTTATGCGAGTGATAACGCCGGGTTCTAACAATCCGCCGGTACAGGTATCGACCCGGTGGTAGTCATTACATTGACGGTGACAATTTATCAGTGCATTATATATGATAACTAAGATATCTTCAGTAGTGTTCGAAACCAAAACATTTTGAGTCTAAAGCCTTATACAAATGTTTTAACGTTGATTAAACCGAAAAGGTCAAAAAGTAAAGTAAAACCAAGGCAAGGAAACAGAGCTAAGGTGGAGAGAAATGCGTTCCTTAATTTGATTTTTTTTCTTTCAAATTTTGCAATTTCAATTCAAACTCCAACGAATGTTATTTATACCGAAACTTATCGTAGCAATACGTCATTTAAAAAACTTTATTATATATAAACATTACATATTAGTCTTCAAATCTTAGTTCCTTTATTTATCATATTGTTAAGGAAACACCCTATTTCAGACACAAGAGTGTAAAACATTCTTTCTAAATGCTAATAAACATATTTTCAGGTTCGGAAAACAACGAAACTACTTCAAACATATATCAAAGCAACAATTACACTAAAACATATACTTCCGGAAACAACACATCTACTTCGAATACTTCAACTTCACCCCAATCATTTCTGGATAATAATACACTTACAATACCTGATACAGAGAGCAACGATACAATTACTACAGCTTCTATAGGAAACACAGAAACAATTACAACACCTTATATACGGAACATCGATACAAATACAACAACTTATACACAGAACAAAGATACTAACACAATATCTTATATACTGAACAACGATCAAATTACAACACTTCATATAGAGAACAACGACACAACTACATCCCAATCTGTTATGAACAACGACACATTTACTATACCTGCTGCAAGGAACAACGATACAACTACAACATATATTAAAATAAACAACGATACAACTGCAACATCTTATCTAGTGAACAACGATACAACTATAACACCTTCTCAAGAGAACAACGATACAGCGAAATCATCTTCATTGAGGAACAACGACACATATACACAACCTGTTACGAGGGACAGCGATTCAATTTCAACACCTTCAATGCTCAACAACGACACAACTGAAAAGCCTTACACTTTGAACATCGATACAATTACCACTCCTGTTACAATTGAAAACAATGCCAACACAACACTTTCTATAGTGGACTCTACCTTACAATCAACAGAAAACAACAAAATCAGTACAGCACCTTTTATAAGGGACAACGATGCTACTACTTCACCTTCAACAGAAAACGACAAATACAGTACAACATCTGTATTTTGGAACAAGGATACCTTCACAATACCTGCTGCAGGGAACAACGAAACAACTGCAACATTTTTAATAACGAATAATGATACAACTACATTTTATATGGGAAACAACGATACAAATTCAGCGCTTTCAACAGAAAAAAATAATACTTATACTAAACCTGTTAAAAGACACACCGATACAACTACATCCTCTGCAACTTGGAACAACGATGCTTCTACAATGTCTTCTACAATGAAAACTGATACTTCTACAGTATTCCCTACAGACACTACAATGTTATTTCTAACAGGTGATAATATAACTACTGCGTTACCTCTAGGTAACAATGAAACTTCTACGTTATCATCTACAATCAACACAGATACTACTACATTACCTTCGACATGGGACAACAATACTACTGAGATATCCACTGAAGCCAATTCCGGAACAACCACATCATTTCAAACAAACGACACAGTAACTACTACATTGCCTTCTACATGGGACAACAATACTACTGAGTTATCCACTGAAGCCAATACCGGAACAACCACATCATTTCAAACAAACGACACAGTAACTACTACATCATCGTTTACAAGCGTTGAAGAAACTTCTACACAACCGTCAACCATGATCACGGATTTTTCAACATTATCTTCAACAATAAAAGATAACATTACTGTAATACCTTCTCAAGATCGGCACTATACAACAGTTGAACAACTTCCAGCTAAAACAAGATCAACTACTCAAACTATAACAACAACTGCTAGAAAGGCAGATCTGGGTAAACATTTAATACTTGAAAAATATTTTGTTTTATAGTAGATATGGTTTTCTTTATTCTATTTCAATATTTCATATATTTTTTCTATTCACATGATTAAGGCAAGCTTTGCTGTAGGGGTAAACATGTAGACGGTGATAAAACGAAAGAAGCAAATCAGTTGTTACTATATAGGCCAAACCACCGAATATCATTTGTAGTCAAAACACAAGTAGCATTTTAGCATTATCAGAAAAAAGCCAGATATAAACGTACATTGCATTGCTTCGTGACTATCATTACAAAACTGTAACATGTTTTTTACTATTTGATGACTAAGGAATATCAATTAAACAATTTGACAGAATAGTCAAACAATCAGATAAAACAAATGTTGACCTAAGTTTAAATCACGTAAATCAAATTTGAAAATTTCAACCTTGAAACATAATTGAGGGAAATGCATTAAATACAAACGAGACAAAATGCACAAATATATTGGTATACTATAGTTTCATTGATGCAATGCTCTCAATTACGTAGCAGGCGATTTTCAGAAAAAAGGTAACATAAAAGAAACTTAAAAATGCCATTTGTTAAACTAATTCAATTCAATTGAAATCTGTTTTAATAGAATCAAAAACCAAGTGCAATTGATGTTTAGGTTTCGTCTCAACTCCTGAGAGAGAGAGAGAGAGAGAGAGAGAGAGAGAGAGAGAGAGAGAGAGAGAGAGAGAGAGAGAGAGAGAGAGAGAGAGAGAGAGAGAGAGAGAGAGAGATGAAAATATTTACGTCATATTAATAATAATTCTTGAATTCTTGTAGGTATTGTCATATTTAATCATTCTATCGGGGTTACTTCTCATACATCAATGAATATTTTAGCTGTTTCGTACGTAATTGATTTTGTGTATTTTGTCTCATTAATTGCTTTGCAATCTTTATGTTCTGTAAATTGTTTTGATACTCTTTATGCAGGAATTGTGATTGGAATAAACCTAAAAATATCTCTCAATATGACATTCACAGACGAATATAAAAAAACAACAACTAAAACGTTTGCAAATAAAAAAGATGAGATATCAAGACATGTAAGTATTTGAATATTATTCATACAGCTATTTCTTTTGAAATGAAAACCAATTTGGTTGCTTATATGTTGAAGCAAAACCAACATGCATCTTAAATTCTCAAACCTACTTTTTGTTTGCAAATTTTCAGTTTTTTTATTATGCATGATTGTATGTTTAGTGTTGGTTTTTTCTATAATTTTAGATTGCTATCTTTGTTTTTTTTTCATTCGTTCGTCAATGATATTTAAGTGGCCACACAGTGTTTAAGAAGAACGTGTTTGTCTGAAATCAAAATATTGCAAATGGTTGTTTCTTTAAACATTTAAACATTCATGTCCTTCAAGCATTTTCTGTTGACGACAGTTCTTTCAGTAAACATTTAAAGGAATAAGAAACGATTATCAATGAGGGTGGGTTGAAAATGAAATGTGAAATAAAGAATAATTTCAGCTTTCTAATTGTGAACTGGCAATATTTTAAAGAAACAGTCCAACAGCAACTGTTTATCAATATAGAATAAAGAGAAAGGTGTGGATTCATTTATTTTCGTGGGTACTAATTTTCGTGGATTGAGGAATACCTGTATTTTCGTTGATATTCGATTTCGTGGTTTTGCCAAAGTCTACATACAAACCTACAGAAAATTTGCAGTTCGTTGAACATTTAAATTCGTGGTTCACCCGTACCCACGAAATCCACGAAAATTGGTATCCAATGAATAATAATGAATCCACAGTGGTATGATTGTCAATGAGACAGCTATCCACCAGAGTGCAAACGACGTAAGCGACTTTTGGTCTATGTGTCCTCCAACAATAAGCAAATCGTACACTGCAGAGCAAACTATAGAAATCCCAGACATGCAAAATGTTCAACAATTCAAACAAGAAAACCACCGGCCTTATTTATGACACATGATATACATAAAAATGCAATCGACAACCACTAAATTACACGAATCTGATTTACATAGTGAATGGGGTATATTTTCCTAAATTGAAACGTCATTTTACACTACTGCATAGTCACCCATTACATAGCCATTAAATGCTACCATTAAATTAACATTAAAATCTCATTAAAAAAACATTAAAAACCTGTTAACGTACAAAATTAAAACCCAAAAATCTGTTTTCTTTATGTTAAAAACCATTAAACTTCAATTTTTGGCCTTGAATTTTGACAGTATTAAACCCATTAAAAATTCATTTAAGAGTCATCAATAAGGACAAAATAAAAACCGTTAAATTCTCTTTAATTGGTATTATTTTGACATAATAAATCCCATTAAAATGTATTTCACGGCCATTATATTGTAGGTTTCAACCCATGAAATTTAGAACCAAAATTTAATGCCAATTAAAACAATTCTATTTAACACCCATTAAGCAACAGTAGGTTAATGGTCATTAAAAAAAACAATAATGGCAAATTAAAATTTAATAGTCATTAAAGGTACAAAATTAAGACCCATTAGAATAAAATTAATTGGTATTGGCCATGTTTAATGGCTTATTTGAATGGCTGTCAAATTCCCATTAAAATAAAATTGCCTTGTATTTAATAATCCTTAAACTCCATTAAAATTTGATGCTAGCAAACTTGTTGGCCATTTTTAATGGCTGTTAAATTCCACATTCCCAGTATTATGGTACCCTCTTCATCCTTCACGTGCAATGTTCACTAGCACCTTAAATCAGTCCATTGTCTTAATTATAATGGATACTCAATGTTCACCACGGCTTACTGATGCTCGCTGTTCAGTTTCAATAATTACAAGATTTTCTTAATCTCATAATACTTGTAAGGCCAAATAAAAATATATGCGTGTTAAAGGTTTCCACACCTATCCTATTTTTATGACATAAAATGCCTACCTATTTTTTGGCCGTTTTTTGGGACAAGCAGTGTTAAAATCCCAAATTTCCTCCCATGGACACAAGGTAAATAAAATCAAAATTTTTGATTGACTGAAAAAAAAAAATTTAATGCTTGGTTTGTATAGTATAAAAAATCCTGCTTGCTACAACACTCCCCCCTTTTCCCCCTAGAAAATCAAAATGGTATGTGCCTTGGCTTATGGTATACAAACAGATCAAACAAGATAATAGCGAAAATCTGACAAAAATTGAAACCTGACCAGGGAACATTATTAAACAGTGTCAGCTTAAACCTCACCCACAAACTGAATACTAATACTAGAATTATGTGTCAGATATAACGGATATATGTAAACTTCTTTTCCTTTCTGTAATTAAACTTGCCGTCTCCGTACTTCCAACTAGAATTGCTGAATAAAGGTAACTGGAGTCTGCATGAAATCTGTTTTATATATTACTGGCAGCTAATTTAATGATTTCATCCCCTAAAAAAACAAAAAAATCCACAAAGAATCAATTGTTCAAGACGTTATGAAGCAATAACTTCCATAGAAACATTATTGGATATATATTTATTACATTTGAAGCCATTTGGAATCAGATATATACCCCCCCTTTTTTATCCCCTAAAGATAAAACTGGCTACTTATAATTTTCACCAAGGAATCATTCGCACAATTCAATTTAATTTTTACATATCTATCAGTTATACCTGTTAAGAATGTGACAACAATTATTTATTGTTGTGTATAATAATAAATATCTATTTTCAGTGTATGCTGTCAGACTTTCTGATGTTGATTTGGTCAAACTAAAACTATTTCAAATTTCAAAATGCCTCCACAAATTATATTTTATAATCATTATATGTTAAATTAAATTTCAAATATACTTATCAGAAAACATCTTCAGATCGGATTTTCCTTTTTGAATCTCCATCAGTGTATTCACATTTTGATGACGTAATTGATCAAGTACGTTCACGTCAAGGTGTCAATCTCGCCCCATATTATATCGGCCCGAAGTGGATTCGCCCCCGTAACAGTATTATAAGAAATAAATCATAGGGTGTCGCATTAAAAACATTTTTCAACTGGATCAGTTTTTAAAACGTTTTCAAATAATAAAAAAAAAACTTGTATTCATCGGCACAGGGTTCATCCGAGTGAACAAGTGGCCGCATTATCTAGAACGATATTGCCTTGGGTCGTAAATACCTAATTCTGTTCAGTACAATCACAAAAACAAAACACGTGGTCATGAGTTGTTTACATTTTACATACGTTGAGAAAACAACGGTTTCGATGAACCATTTATCATTGATCTGAGATTTTTCTAAGTTCTTTTATATGCCGGACGACAATTAAATGTAAGGCACATATGTGAACTTGGGGGAAATCAGAACTTACATCTTTGGGGAAAGGAAGAGAGACTTGTTGCAGCGTACCAGTGTACAACTGTAAAAAAAAAAAACGAGTAAGATTTAATTAGTAAGAGTAAAAAATATATAGAAGAATAAATTTTATTTAAAATCAGCACTTATTAATACGTAAAAAATAACATGATAGTAATTTATTATTAGACAATATGTACAAAAAATTGCATTAAACTTCTTGTATGCGTATAAGACTCCCTTATAAGGAGCACCACCAAGAGTTATGGCGTAAAGGAGGACATTTTGCAGTCTAATTACGCACTGATGAATGTGAACATTTGCCCCATGGCGTTTGACTACCCAGTTCCCAAGCTAGGCCGTGAAAGGTCAAACTACCATAAATTTCACCTTCCCCAAAACATAATTCAATGCAATAAAATAGATCATACAAACTCACACGCTCACCTGAGTCTCTACAATCATTTGTCTGTTTATCTGATTTTTTTTTTTTTACGTTCTTTTGTATTCCGGAATACGATAGGAATGACATATTTACGAATTTGGAGAAATTATTAGAATTAACGTTATAGATAGTGAGAAAAGAAAGTGAAAGGCCACCACGCACTACTTGGAAATAGCATCGTAAGTTCCCAAATGAATTATCATTTAAAGCTTTTCTCTGTCATAAGATTCAAAGATGTTTAATCAAGAGCATCGTTGATGTTTGAACTAACACGTTGGACGTAAAAGTGTCGTTTCAAATCATTGAATGATTTTAGGATTTTTTCGAAACGAAAATATTGGCTTCATCATACCTCCTCCTTTACCATCGTTTTGATCAACAATAAAATATAAAACGAAAGAACGGAAAAATAAACACACTTCTAATTGCCTCTTTTTACTCTGAAAATAGGTTGTTCACTTTTCTACTCATTTCATATTTTGTAGACGAAACAAGCATTTGGCATACACAATAACAACCCTGATATGTATGATGAGTTTATTTATAGTTGTTTTTACTCAGTTTGTGCACCTCATTGTATTACCTTTCGAATTCTTATATTAGGTTAAACTAAAACAATATATAAGAACTAATTCGTGGAAAAAAGAGACAAAATGTTTGCAAATATTTTAATATTTTTTTTCTGTTTTACTAGCTGACACATTTATACAAGAACATACCAGGATTTGTTAGCATTACAATAAACAGATTATTGTAAGTTTATATAACAAATGGTTAGTTGTTAAGTAAATAGTATACACATACTCAAGTACGGTAGACGAACGCTCTTCTTAATTCTCAAAAGTGTATTATATAAACCAAACATCATTGTTTTGTGGAGTGTGGTTTGAATTCGTGATTTTCAGATTTCCAAACTCGGATGCAATACGTATTTCGTTTTGGTATGTAATTTTCTGGTTGGTAAGCAAATTTAAAGAAGTGGAAATATGGAAGGTATAACAATAGGGTTAGCTTAAAAAAGTGATAGTTATACCTAAAATATATTTTGATTCATGTTCCAGTTTTGAGATATTTCAAATTTCACTTGCATTCAACCATATCTGTACCGTTTCATTTGGTGTTTTTTTTTATATTTCTATCATATCTGACTAGAGTTTAAGAATTGTTTCCCAAAAACAAAATTTGAAGACTGCAATTTAGTGGTTTACAGTTCATGCTTTAAGTCAGTTTCATAACCATTTATGTAGAATAAGCATTGTCATACAGCTTAAACATTATAATGTAAATATGAACCTTGTATTTAAAATTAAACACAGCTTGTTAACTGTAATAACTATAATAATTTTAGATCCATTATCAATTTTAATTTGTAATTACAGACCCGGCAGTATTTTGATCGATTTTGCTGTCAACACACAATTGTTTAATTCTCCCAGATCCCCAAGTACAATTGGTGAACAGCTGATGAACAAAACTTTACAGCTTGAGACAAACACAACGCTTGGGGATTTGCCACTCACTGAAAGCTATATAACAACCACTACTATTCTAATTTTACAGACTGGTAAGCACCATTCAAGTGTATCAACAATGATAAATGTATTAAATAGCTGCAAATAGAAAGAAATCATGGCTGCATCATTTTACAATATAGACTTTAATGATCTGCAAAGATGCCCTCGATGGAGTATGGTTAGTCATAGAATCATGATTTTTTAAACATCATATTTAATTTAAATTGATTGAAATATATTTGTGTCCTGATTTAGTGTTTTTCATTAAATCTTAAAATTGAGAATGCATGAATATTAAGTACAGCTGACTGACGTTAAAAATGACAGATTAAAATACATAAGTTGAAGCAACGGTGTAGTCACTTGTTTAGACATTTTTGTTTTGTAACTTCATTTTTTGTATAAACAGCGAACACTAGACAATAACAATGTTCAATATCACGTGTTATTCCATATATGCATAAGCAACTGTTAATTTAGCGATCATATCTATATAAAGTGGAATGACTTATCTATTGTAACTCATTCATAGTTGAAGTAGACTGGCTGATCTGATTATACAGCAACGACAGGATAAACTATATGCATCCCTAAAACAAGACAAAAAGTCACCATTAGGTCAATATTATATTCCTTTTACATTTTAACAATTATCCATGCGTTAGCTTCAAGATATAAACTAACAAGGATAAAGATAAAGTGGCAAATTTGTTTTTATTCCATATTTGTCAACATGTAAGAATTAGATTCTCCTCAAACTTGTTAATGAAGGATTTCTTTTGCAGAAACACTATTTCAGGCGGTTTTCCTTTGTTCTCAAGCATATGCTACCATAAACTTGTCCGTTCGATAACATTTAACCTGTTAAAATATGCCACTTTCGTATATTTCTCTGTTTAGAAATATCAAACAAAATAGATAGTAAAGACTTTCTGATATGTGGTGCGGGTGGAGCTATTCGAAATGGAACATGTGTTAAGATATGTAATCTTCCGGAACTCAAATGCATTCATGGAACCTGTTTTTCTAATACTAACGGAACGGCTAAATGTGTGTAAGTATGAATACTTAACTTATTCAAAATTAGAAGAATTAGGCATCATTGTGTTAGATTGGCATGTGTCATTTTTTGTTTAATTTATTAAATACTGTTCAAGACAAAACTAGACATGTTGAGATCATTTTCATGACCTTTATACATCAGATGCAAAAGTATTTTTTCATCTCTATTGATGTTTTTTCTTCATAATGGTATCATGATTTCAGTTGTCCTTTGTTGGGTTTTTTTCGTTGTGTTTGGTGTTTCCAAAGTTAAGTAGGTTTTCGATAGCTCTAGATGACACCATGTCCACAATTATTTATAGAATGCGAAGTGGAATAATTTTGAATATACAGATAAATCATCCATTTCTGCATTTTAAACAGATACAGGAACAACGTCATGTTACATGTACAGGTTTTTATATATGCGTTCTCTGTATATTTTTTGATAGATGTGAGGAAGGAGAAAGCTATGTTTATACAGGACCACAATGTACAGAAAAAACAGAGAAATTGAAATGGGAATCTAAATATATAATAGCTACTGCATGTGGAAGTGGAGGATTCATCATAGTCATAGCCTTTGCTTGCTGCATTATATGTAGAGGCCGAGGGACTAAAGATAAACTAGAAAAGGATTATTTCATGTAAGCTTTCTGTATTGTATACATAGTAAGTGGTACATTTGAACTTATAATCTGTTTATTTTGTATAGGCTGTTAACCAAAGCTGTACCAAATTTCAAGTCTAAATAGTGGTTTATTTTATTTTGTTTTGTCCGGGGATTTGTAAGTCCTAAATACATGGCACATGACATACATATTGACAAATTAAACAATGGATACTACTACTTTAAGTGTAAGAAATATTTTAATTTCTACCACAGACGTAGACTTCAACAGAGAATATGTTTGACGTTTCAAAGAAGTAAATATCGTATGCCGTAATATGTTTAGTGTCTTAATATTTTGGATCAAGTGTTGCAGATTCCTGAAAAACAAAACAGATTTTTGGTTTTGTGCTAAGCTGATGTTTACCAGTTGGAACGAACTTATTTGTTTTATTTTGACAAACAACGTAGAACACCTGCACCAAATTAGAGTAATATTGGTAACGTTAATGTCAATGCTACCAATTAGTTGATAATTCTGTTAGCGAGATTTTAGAACTCATTTTGAATCAAGGAATACATCTTTTTCATTGTAGTGTAGATTTTTGGTGTGGTTCGTGTATGTCCGACTTTAGCTTTCAATGTTGTGTTTTTTGTACTGTTGTTTGCCTTTATCTCTTTTTTTATGTTAGCCACGGTTTTGTCAGGTCTATTTCGAATTTTAAATTAGAATGTCTCTTTGGTATCTTTGGTCTCTTCTTTTTCTTTTTGAAAGGTTGTTTCTTTTGTTTACATCTTCACAACATACAGTTGTTTTCATTATAGTATGGACTAATTTTTTTGGAAATCTAAAAAAAAAAAAAATGATTGAATTTGCTTTTTATTACAAACGTTTACAGAACCTTGACAGCTATTCAAACGATGGCATCTTCATACCTTACATTTTATAAGTACAACATTTACGAAATTTATCAAACAGGTATGTAATATTTTACAGAGGAAGTCACGATACTCTGAGCTATACTCATCCTACCGGTCTCTTAGGACTAAATAGAGTACCATCCAGTTTGTATTTTTCAACTAGAGACAGTACTTATAATATAGACAACAGGCGGTATAACGTGATAAAAGACAAAGACAACAGAAGTAATGTAAGTTTTACAATGTACTGTGACAAATTATAGAAGATCATAGCATAGTAACACAAAATAGATTTTGTGTATTGCAATTTGATGAAGATTCAGAAGGAATGAATTGCATATTTTTTGTATATCAGTAAAAGTATAGCAGGCAATATGACAAAGCAATGATATTATCACTGCTATGAAAACGATAACAGATACCAATGAGGATTAAATACGCAAAAGAGGGAATATGTTTGACTAGCTCAGTTATAATAGACAAACGATAAATGAGTAAACCGATGAAGACATAGATAAAAACACAGAGTTACATATTAACTTTAAGGTGGTACAAAATACATAGACTAAAATTAATTTGGCTTATTTAAATTTCACAAAATTTTGACAAAATATTTATTTTGACCCTTTGTCACAAATAAAAACAAATAAATAAAAAATCAAACACACACTTTATCGGAAACATTTCAATGGATATACAGCAGTTTGACAAACAGTAATTTTGATCATTGTGAAGCTTTTTACTTCCAAACCAATAAAACGTGATTAAAACGTTCAGCTGATTTTTTTAGAGAGCTATCTTCCTGTAGTGTTAGGTTCAACCTTTAACTGTTAGCGCGTTCAGTCGTCGTGTGAACGTTACTATGTTGTTGTCAATCGACAACGTTCGTGTTTAAAATATTGACTATACTTAATTGTTCCGATGGAAATGATATAGTATCAAATTGTATCCTGTGGTAGAATCTAGAACAATGTAATATCGTACCATTCTAAAAGAAAATCGAGTCCGGAACTCTATGCACAAAACACCTACACATTCGATGAACATTACCGTGTTTTAAATTTTCAAACTAAAACATGTAAAAAGACAACAACAACAAAAAAATCACCAAGTAAAAGTAAAATCACAAAAATACTGAACTCCGAGGAAAATTCAAAAAGGAAAGTCCTCAATCAAATGGCAAAATCAAAAGTTCAAACACATCAAACGAATGGATAACAACTGTCATATTCCTGATTTGGTACAGGCATTTTCTTATGTAGAAAATGGTGGATTGAACCTGGTTTTATGGCTAGCCAAACCTCTCACTTGTATGACAGTCGTATCAAATTCCATTATATTGACAACGATGCGTGAACAAAACAAACAGACACAATTGGAAAAAATGTCAAAAATAGGGTTACAGCAGTCAACATTGTGTTATCATCTTAATTACTATAAAAACAAAGAAATGTTACGAAGAAGCACAAACAGGGGCATACATCAAATTTAACATCCTCATTATGCTTATATCATACGATTTTATTTATCTATGTAAAATCCGCCTATAAAGGATGGAAGGTTTTAAGTACTGGCGTAAAATCGCGCGTTTGAAGTAAATTTGAGATTTCAAATAAAAAGATGGCATCAGAAACGTCAAACGTATGGACAACTTTTATAAACAACCCAAATAACAAAATCACATGTAGGATACTCTGGATTTTTTTTGCATTTCAGTTGAACATATTACATGTATTAATGTTTTTTCAGACATATATCTACAATCCGTCAGCTGAAACATCAAAATATCCTGGAAATGATTCAAGATCTGAGCAAACTTATTACAACTCATCATTTTGTGTTGAAGAGGTAAAAAACCGACTAGAAAAATATCAAATAAGTGAAGAGTTTCTTCAAGTAATTCTGTTGAATTTGTGAGGTTTGAATAGACATTTCACCAGCCGTAAAATTACTTTAACAGATACTTCGACCAATACAGATACAAAAATGTACTTGATTTACAAATTTGTTTCTCTAAATTTTACAGTTTTAAACTTCGTATACATAAGTTTATTTAGCTGGATTTCTGTTGGAAACATCTTCCAAGTGATTTTTTCAGTTCGAGGCTGTGATCACAATATAATCATTTTTTTTTTAAATACATGTAATGCAATTGAACTTTGAATAACTGTACCAACATCTTAAACTTGCAAAGTTTGATTTTCTACGGAATGTGATATAGTGTGAATTAGCATTGCTATACGACGTTTCTCGGTATTTATACCATTAAACGTCCAACATTCATGTATTAAGTTATGATGTTTCTTTTGTAAGTCTTGTTGGATATTCTGTTATTTCTTATCGTTTGTGGTATAATTCTTTATGTTCGGTACAGTATACATATGTATTATTTGTCAATATAGTCGAGTTACTCGTAGTTCGTCTACAGTGTTTTGTTTTATTTTGTTTGTTTTCAAGAAAGTTTACTGTTTAGTCTTACATGATCTTGTCTTATATTAGAGTGATTTTATTTCTATTTCTATATGTATGTATGTATAAGTTAAGATAATAAATCAGCTTTTTCATTTATACGATTTTAAGTAAAGAGCTACTATATGCACAGGACTTTTTTAGGTACATGGTTTTGATTTATAAGAAAAATCAACATAGTAAGAATATACAAAAAACAACACCATTACACACACAATTCCCTTTTAATATTCTTGTCATAGCTAGAAAATAAATAAAATAGCACCATTACAAAATCAATCCCAATTTAAAATTCTTTCGCGTGTCTAGGTTAAATCAAATCTATTCTATTTTTAGAAATTTATCTGTGATAATATAAACTTCGGAAAAATGCGTCACTTTTTGTGAAGTTGATACATTATGCTGACGCGCAGGTTATACTTCGTTTGTGGTGTACTGGTGTACTTTCGTAAATTCATGGGCGGTGTCGGCTGTTATTCTGTGGTTAACATTGTGTAATGAAATGTACTATTATATTATTTATTTATGTATTTCTCTGTCCTGCGTGTTATTGCGTTTATTTGCACTGTATTACTGTCATGCGATGTTGTCATTTTAGCGGTATTCCAACATTGCCATATGAGCGGGAGGTTTGGCTAGACATAAAACCAGGTTCAACCCACCAATTTGTTTTCTTACAATGTCCTGGAAGATGGCAGTTGTTATCAAATAGTCTGTTTCTATGTATTTTGGCGTTTGTTTTTGTTGCAATTAAGTATTTCTGTTGTTCTGTAGTTTTCCTGTTATGTTGATGTGTTCCTCGGTTTTAGTGTGTATCCCGGATCTGTTTTCGCTTAATTGACTATTGAAGAGCGGTATACTACAGTTGCTTCTGTTTATAGTCCCCTTGGTACCATGTCTTTCTCTTTAAGTGTATTATGCATCCATAAATGTGTATTGTTGGTAATTATGGTAGTATTAGGACTAGTTTTATTGTTTTTTTTTCGGTACAAAAAATAATATAAATGAGCTGCGTCTAATAGAAGTCGGAATTTGCAAATGGATATCAATACATCTAAAGCTTTTTCGGGTTAAAACAAACTCTATGGAAATTCTTTCAATATTCAAATCGTTTGAATTGAGTTGGTATAAGAACCCTACAAAAGATACAGGAATTATTCTTTTTTTCGCATTTGAATGTTCCCAAATCAATTAAAGTTTTAAACGTGCACTAGCATAAGGCGATTACTATCTGACGCAGCTCACATATTAAGTTTGCTGTTTTGTGGCAACAGCATGACGTTGAATCAAACGATCCAAAGTCAAAGTCATGCATTAGACAGCATTTTGTTTTAGTCTGAAGGGGTAAGCAATAAAGTATTTATAAACATATTGTCGAGAATGTAGAAAAAAAAACGAAAACAAAAGAACACACGGAAATGTTTTTCAAAGGTCAAGTTCGTAGTAGATATAACTAATTAATTAAACTTTCGCATCAATTTCCTTGTGACCTAAAGTGGTTGATAAACGAACGAGAATAATGATTTCTTTATTTAAACTACAACATGTAGTACACGTATCATATTTTATCAAAAAATAAGAACAGAATGATTTGATAATGTGTTATCTGGCATATTGAAATTGCTAGCAGCATTTGTTATGATAATTTATTCTTGATTTTATTTAGTTCACTATAAAGAGACCTCATTTAAAATCTGGAAGGGATGCGAATTACAAAGACTACAATCGGTAAGTTACGAATGAAACTTAATTTTAACAAGTACACACAACAAATATATACATGTACTAAAACCCTTGTACACGAGAATGGCAGGCTCAATACTCATGATACTAAGTAACACCATTTTTGATATTTAAAACAAATGAGACTTGTCAGTAGAAAGAGGACCAAAAAACAAAATAAACAAAACAACAAAACAAAAATAAAAATAAAAAAACTAGAGGAACTGTGAGTACAATTGTTATTTATTTAATATTTGATTAGACAAAAGGTTCGGAATGAGCATGAAGCTCTGAATACAGACGTCCACAGGAGCAACAACACTTATACACACGTTACTGATATTATGAGTTTTGAGCATATTATGCATAATTATGCAATTGGCTCTGAAATTGTTCAAAATAAGTTGTTGTCCGTTTATCAGAAAAATTGGAATTATACAATAAATTAATCATTTATCTATCACTAACTACAAATATAACACTTGTTTATTTATTGTTCTTGTGGAAATCAATAGGAATAAACACAGGCTTAAAATCCTAGAAATACAAGAAACTCTAAATATGAATCCATTGTACCAATACATTTTTGAATATTTGACTGAAAGTAAATTAAAATATGTTGATCTAAATAGTTACAATATATTGTTCCAACGAAAATATGTTATTACAGTGGAAAATAACTAAAACTGATAAAGGTAATTTTTGTAATCAAGAAGAAAATTATGCATACTATTGTCTATATTGTTCATATTTCATTATATTTTGGCAAAACATTTAGAATATCTTTAAACATGTTAAATGAGGTTATATGTATTTTCTATAAAATTACAACACCTAAGAATGTAAATTTGGTAATACAATCACAGATAGTAAATATTACTTGACTTGAATTTTTGATAATGATACTTAGTTTGTCTATCTACAAGTCATTTATCCGAACAGAGAAAACAATATTATTGATGTCTATAGTATTTTTAAATTTAATTTAATAAGAGAGTAGACATGCATAGATATAAATCATTACGTCCAATATTATTGTCAATTAAAAAGAACATTAGCAAAAAATAATCTTATTATAGGACACTTATAGATTGATATAAGACAATAAGTAGTTGAATCAGTTGATTATTTCCCGTTTCATATCATTGGAGTGTAACCGGGTAATCAAAAGAAGCTTGGATTCTTGGTGAAATCTGTTACAAGCAGTATTTGATAAATGAGTATTATTTTGTTGTAAAAAAAGAAGATAATAGGCCATCCAATGTAAATAATCATAGATGAGTATATAAACATAGTTTTATGAGTATTTAAAACATCGTTTATGTTCATGTACAATAAAAAAGAAAAACGCATTGGTATTCTAATATAACACAAAGTATACTTTTTTTATGATTGTTTTATTTTCAGAACTGAAATACACAGACCGGGCTACACGTGAAGTCCTTCCCGAAGCTGCTTAATTTTTAACATCACATAATACATATTATAATATATTTAACATGCACAGAACCTTAAAGTGTGTCATCAATTGAATATGTGTTAGTCGATTCAATGAAATTATGTCATCATGTAATAAATAATGATTCCGTCCAATTGCATTTAACAAACGCTATGTTTCAAATCCTGATGATAATTATGTGTGATTTAATGAGGAAAATATAAATTGAGACAATAAATATTACAATAATACATCTTTAATTGTCTTATTTCGTCTTATCTAAGTTGATAACTTTCTCTGTCAATCAGAGGGCCTTATTGGCTGAGTTGTCTAAGTAGTCTGAGTTCGAACCAAGCAGGTGGCAGGGTCGCTCGACTTCAATCTTATATTACTAGGATTGTCAGTTTTCTTATTGAAGGTGCTTGGTTCTCTCCGGTACTCCGTCTCCACCAATAAAGATTGGCTGCCTCGAAAAAAAAAAATAAAAAAAATTAATCAATCAATCAAACAATCAATTTCTGCCAATCCGTTTTTATTCAAGCATAACGTCATGTCACTGTCATAATACTTTGTTTGTTTCTCTAAATTGAGAGAGAAACATAGCGATACTTATTTATTGTTTAACAAATTCGTTTTTACATATTTTGAACTGACATGCATGCATATAAAATATTCATATGTCCTACTACAGATGCCATATGTACATATGATAGGACAAACTTATTTATTACCTGAAATACATTGCGGTTAACATGTAAAAAAAATTGGTCTTCATTCACTTTTACATTTAATCAGTTTTTATCTGGTTTTGACTAACATGAACATCACGACGAATGACACATGTGTAGCAGGATCTGCTTACCCATCCGGAGCACCTAAAATTACTCCTAGTTTTTGGTGGGTTCGTGTTGCTCAGTCTTTAGTTTTCTGTTTTGTACTTTGTGTAATTTTGTGTTTCTATTGGCTTTTATCCGCAACGTTGTCAGTTATGAGTTTGTATGTCCCTATGTTATCTTTCGCCTCTGATATGAAATGGTTGAACCATTGTAGTTGTGACTTTTCCATCTCAAAAATTTATCAATTGATCGCGAATTTATTCAAGACAAGCAAATAGGTCTATAGAAAATAATAATTTGATAATGACAATACTACACGGAAATCTTTAATTTTCAGATCACTGATCGTCTATTTTTTCCGAATTGACGTGTAATTTTTGTGACCACGGATTATTCAAAAGTTTATGTTGGAAATGTATTCAGTTGGCACTTTTACTTCGTTGAATTCACATTTACACATTGATCATGTTGATTGTCTCTTCAATTAAGCTCCTGACACACGCAGATACATTTTGTGAAACACAAAAGGACTAAACGTAAGGTAAAACTAAAAATAATTATCATAGCATTGCATTAGAGAGTTACATACTAAATTTAGATAATTTCCAAAATTTCATAAGAACGAATTTCAGTTATCTGTATGTTATTGCCAATGAAATAGGCTGCTGGGTTTGTTATATCTCCGTGGACTAAAAGTCACTAATCAAGTATATTGCCCCATAGATAATTAAAACACTAACATTTTTACTGCATAATATGCACATGTCGACTAATAATGTCTCTTTAGTGATGCTTGGGGCTGACATAATCTCGGAAACAACATTATGCATTGGTGATATATGAATTATCTAGACTTTTTCCATATTTAGTGAGGGCTAACTACGCTTAAAGAGTGATTCGCTTTGACATATTGTATTTATGAAGGTAATACCGGAATATTTGGTATTTTGACATGAAAAGTATTCACTCATGTGTCATTAGCCAACTTGAAGCATGTCGAATAGATATTATAAACAAATTGATTAGATATAAAGCAACGAGGTTCATTTTTCTTTTAAAACATTGTGACACTTGAACGCTGTATCTGTAAAATGAAAACAATTACTCCTCTTAAAACTTATATCCAAAGGGAATTAACTCTTGTTGTTCCTAATTGACTATCATGCATTTCTTTCGTGTGTGCTCATTTAATCATCTCTATAAAACTATACAAGTTGCAGCTGATATGTTATATTACTTTTTTTCTACTCCTAAATATTATATACTGCAACAAATTGACTTGTACATTTTACATTCTTAGTGATGATGTCAGATGCTTAATTGCAATACAAAGTACTGACAGAATGGAGGAAATTTTTCAACAGTTGTAAAAAATCAATTTTTGTTTTTCCGCGAACAAAAGTTGTTTTAAATTTCATTATATGTAGCTTGTTGATCATCAACGTGTATTCGTTGCACACATAGTATTCCTAAAGGACGCCTCGTCGATGACCTGACAAATGTTCTTATAGGCGTCCAAATGAAAGAACAATTGAAGTTTAGTATTATTAGTTATTTTGCCCTAGTTGTAGTGGCTTACTATTATATATATTTATTTGGCAATCGTCAATGGCAGTCAGCAGGGTTTAAGAACATCAGTTGTTCGACCTGTTAGTCAAATGCGATTTGTTAAAATATACTTTTCACTTTTTTGGTCATTTGGAAAATGTTGTTTGTGCTGTATTTAGACCCCTCTACCAAGAAATTTATTTTACATGCACACGTATAAAAATTGCGGTTTTTATCCAACGCAATCATATGTTTGAACGTTGTTTTCAATTTAGACTTGTTTATATTTTTTCGTTTGGGCTTGTATTATATTTTCCTTCGGGTTTATATGATCCGTTCATCCTATTTCGACTCTTTAAAATTCAAGAGTCAATCCTAAATTGAGGTAAATTATGTAGCCTTCCAAATACCGTTTCGATCCTTAACATCACTGAAGAGACATTAATTGTCGAAATCCGGATATGGTGTACAAATTTTTGCACCTCGTGTTTGCTGTGTGCCATCTTCTCCGCAGGTTAGATGTTTTCTGTTTGGTATTAAATTAATAAATAAGATCCATGTAACATATCGTGATCAATTTATTTGGCAATCGTCAAAGCAGGGTTTAAGAACATCAGTTGTTCGACCTGTTAGTTAAATGCGATTTGTTAAAATATACTTTTCACTATTTTGGTCATTTGGAAAATGTTGTTTGTGCTGTATTTAGACCCCTCTACCAAGAAATTTGTTTTACATGCACACGTATAAAAATTGCGGTTTTTATCCAACGCAATCATAGGTTTGAACGTTGTTTTCAATTTAGACTTGTTTATATATATATATAGCCGCGTTTTAAGTTAATTCGATAGACATTGTGTACATGCTCTTCTGAAATAGAATCTATGCCTTACTTTTTATTGCAATTAATGTGTTCGCCTTGGATCTATAGATCACATTTTCAACGTAATATTGAAACGAAATCAACAGTGAACCTTTTTGCCACTTTCGGATATGCATCTATCAGATCAAAACAAATTGATAATATATACGATGACCACTGAGCAGTTCAGTATTTTGAAAAAAAGAAGACCTGTCAACGCTTTTATTCGACACACATGTTAATAATGACTGGGACTTAAAATGCAGAGGTATTAAAACTACCAATTGTTATAAGTCACGGTTTAGTATTTTGTATATACATGTACATGTAATATGAAATTTCGAACCAGACAACTTCGATTGTACATGTTGAACAAGACCTATTTATAAAGTTACTTTTTGATCTGGACTGCTCCGCAGTAAGTTTTCTTGAGAGTAGGACTGATATTTTTCGATTGATAATCATTTAATATGTCCTTCTTTCTCGAAATAAACAGCACGCATAAACCTTTGATTCCGATGAAGACTAAATAATTAATTAAGTAGTACACGATATGGCAAATAGTACTGAAAGATGCGTTTACCATGTTTAACACTAAAAGTCAAGCAATTCGTCATTCAAAATGTCCTTTTAGTTTTATATCTAATATTTATTTCTGTGTTTCTATGGCTGGATTTGTTATCACACGAATGTTTAACAGTTTAGTTCAATATGATAAGACGAAAGAAAAAAAGTGAAAATATTTTGTATTTAAAAATTTCAGAAGGCATGTTTATAGGTTTCATAGTTTTAATTTTGATTTTATTTCTAATGATTTTAATCAGCAACTATTGTCAATAGCAAATGCATTTTGCACGCATGGTTTCAATTCGACAATTATAACAAATAGATTCTGGAATTTTGCATTCTGCATAATCAAAATAACGTTACGCCTTTAGTTGAATTTTAATTGTAATGCATGTTATTAACAAATCAAGTGTTTTTGTGTACGCTTACTTTCTGAAACGGGTTATGGATGACATAGTATAATTTATAAATTAGTGGCAAATGTAGGTGATTCATTTAAACAAGCTTCAAACCTTGGAACTGATAAGCTTAACGACAACCTTACGCATGCAAAGGTGTCTACCGTTCAGTGGGTGACAGTTCTACAACGTTTAGTACAACTTTATTGCAAAGTGCAAAACCCTGACGGGTTGAAGTGCAAATATAATATACACAAGAAACATACAATACACGAAAATAGTCTTAAACAAGTCAACTTAATATCAATAATATATAGATAATTGAGAAAATGTGGACATTATTTTCGCAATTCCATGGAATTCTTTATATAGCCTACAACACTAGACAACATATCTGTATTTGGATCTGAAAATGGCTTGAAGTTTAGAGTTTGAGTCAAGCTGGTTAAAATTAGGGTTTTAGGTTAAAATTGACTTAATTTTATAAAGAGATTTCTATTATTACTGTTGATTTGGCAAAGAAGGAAAAGTGTTCCTCATCATCTACAATTTTACAAACTTTACACACTATGTGTTCTCTTTAATTTTTTAATATCGACCTATTTCAATTTCTAAGTTCTGGTCACTTACACGGAATTTTGTTAGAAGTTGACGACTATACAACATGTACAACCACTTTGTGTTATGATATATAATGATATTTACCGTAAGATAAGTATCCGGAAAATTCATTGTTATAATGGACTGTATATTCCAAAATTTGTCACTAATGTAGTCTCCGTTGAAAGAGGCAGTTACATTTGTAATATTGATAATAATTTCCTGATTTGACACAACAGCGATTAAACACTCGATATGTTTGCTAAAATTTACTTCATTCAAGTATACATGAACCGTGGTTATTAGAAATGCGTAAAGCTTATTTCTGAAAAAAAATAATCTTACGGGAACAACATTGAAATAACAATTTCAAATTTAAACTCAGAACTTCAAGTCGTAGGAAAAGAGGGCGTCCGTTTGATAAAACAGGATTTTAAACAAACCGCAATGTTCATTCGGAAGTTGAATTTCTGTACTCAATTTCAAGTCTTAAATGTCATTCTGATCCCTTTAGACAAGTAAAGATTAATATGCAAGAAATATAAACGGTAGCATTTGATGTTATACAAAGACTGAATTAAGATTGTAGTAATTATTGAAATTTCCAAAAAAGCAATGTATTTAATTGTTTTAGATCTTATTTTTCGAATCAGATAATCTTTTTAAGAGCGTTGTTGTAAAACGTATCTTGAATTGCATATTGAGTCCTGTTGTTGTTGCTTGTAGTACATTATTTCCATTGAAACGGATAATATGTCTCTGAACTCTGAACAACATTACTGAAATAAATCAAACAATTCAGATATACCCCACTTACCTTCCCTATATTTTATTACATATTTATTATTCCGTGTGTTAAAATCAGTATTTGTAAATATCTTTATACTGTCAATGTCGCGTAAGTGATTACATTGGAAAATGATATTTTATTTAATTGGTTTTAAATCAGTATTTATCAGGATTATGGTGCGATGAAAAATGAAAGGAAATAACATTACCAATTATTGGTATCCTAGTATTGAGGCAAACAGAATTGGTCTGATATTTTTGAGATTTGTGACTTTTACTGTATTTTTGTATATGATTATTCATTTACTGAATCATTAAAGATCTTATTTTACTTTGACTTTTTATCATTTTATTTTTGTTTTGTTATTTTTATCAAAAGGAGATAATGTATGAATGAAGCTGACTAATTAATTTAGAATACTTTAATACTTTATTTAATGCATTGTGCGCTCGTATTGGATAATGTCTTGTTATCAAGTTGGATCGTACAACTAGCAGAATTATACATGTAAATCCTAAAAATAAATTGAATTTACATATAATCAAATAATTACAGTCAAACTTCTTTTAGAATATAATGCTATATAAATCATACCATTTTATTCCTAAAAAATGACACTCTCTGAATGTGAACAATTATAGCTATATTCTTATTTCATTGAATACAAAATACCTCAAATTCAAAAAAAAAAAAAATCCTTCTTTCCTTAATTTTGCTATTACTAAAATACTGAAAGATTTGAATGCATGGTCTAAAAACGCTTTCTTTTTTTTCGTTTTGCAAAAACAATTCCTGGCGCAAATTTCGCACACTCAAATAATACACACTTATCTGAATAAATGTACTCTGATTAAGGCCAAAAACAATGAAAACAATACCTTTATTTTTAAGCACAGTTGTAAAAACATAAAACAAGGGTAACTATAACATCCGTTCTTAATGTTGAAACAAAACTTTTCCTTGATCAATTTTCGAAATTAGATATCTCATTTACATTTTTGAAAAAAAAAAAAAATCAATTCACATTTATGTTTTTCGGCAATCAAACTTGATTGTATCGGATTTATTTCAAATTTTGTATTCAATCTCTTTGATAGATTCTTAAAATTAAAAAGGATGGGGTCTAACTGTCTTGATAACATATTCATCAATCGATATTCGGTTTTCTTAATCAGCAATATCAAACAATAACTGATAAAATAGTGTGATTATTAGTATTTCATACTTAAGAACACTGTAACTGATTCCGTAAGAAAGGTAGGTGTGACTAAAATATAAGTTGTCGTTAAAGTAAAAAAGAACATTTAATGCAATGGTAATGGTATTAATTCATTGCTTGAAGATCGTACGGTGACTAGTATATGCTTACATCCATGTCATTTGGACTCTGGACGATAACTGTGTTTTCTTTTTCTATAATGGATTGTCATTTGCCTCTAACCTTTTTAAGTCGATTGTTTCATATGATAAGAAAATACATTGGAATCTGTAGAGATATAATATTAATTAGGATATTACGCTGAGGCAAAACATTAACATGAAAAGTGACAATGATAATAATTTATAAAGTATATCAACACAGTATGTTACAAACAGCAAATCAAGCATTTCAAAATTGTATTAACTTCATTAAAATAAACAGGTGGATATTTGTATTGATATCATTAATATGTAGAAATTGGATAGCTATTCCACACTTGGTCTTTTATCATAATGAGTACGACACAACGCCATACCACGATATATTTTACACCTAAGTGTCTTTGCATAGTACAACCTGTCCCAAACTACCTTTTTGTTATAGCCTTGAATCATATCTATGAAAAACTATAAACATGATGCTATTTTGACAGCTTTTCAATTTTGCCCTAATAAAAGGAGTTTGATGCACTGATGCAAATATGTTACACAACTTTTAAGAATTGTATAAAGACTGACGTCTGACATGTCTGACGCCTTATGAATATTTCAAGGACGCTACTTGACAAATTTAAAACACTTTATGATCTCTCAATTTAGTTAGGGCCAAACAAGTAGTTCATACCTTCTCCTTTTGAACCTTTTGACCAGAAAGTGATTGAAAGCCTAATACACGAAAATTATTTATTATTTATCAAATACTTGATGTTGGCTTGTTGCTTCATTTTGACTCTGCTTCGCTGGTATTCAATCGGTATTTGAAAATTGAAAACTAAATGCGTTTGGTATCTCTATTTTCAAGTATAATGAGCATCAAGATTTATAATGTTTACATTATTTAACTATATTCAAACATTATATTAAAATCATGTCCCTCAAATAACTAATGGCTCAATTGTACATATATTGTTGTGTTTCCTAACTCTTTCTTTTCTTTTCTTTTCTTTTTTACCTCCCAATTATATTTCTTTCCAACGCTTCTACTCTTTTGTGTAGGTAATCATTATATTACCTGTGTTTTTTACTGTTTGTCCTGTGTTTAAAAAAAATCCGCAGTACCTAGTGTCACCTTATACATTTTATTTAACTTACAGAGGGTAATGTGCTATATTAACGCATTTTAGAGTCTAGGCATCGAACCTATCGTTTGGTTGTGTGATCTTCATTTTCAATAATCGTTGTACAAAGACAGCACTTATTGGAAAAAATAATAAGTTTCATTACAAGTGAAAATAGATATCGCTTGATATCATGTCTGGTAATTTAATTTCAATATCTATAGATAAACGAGCAATGGCGAATTGCGAATTTAAATCATAGCAAGAAAATATTTTCGATTTCGTTAGCTTCACTATAAATAGAAATATAAAAATAAGAAGACGTGATATGATTGCAAATGAGACAACTATCCATAAAAGATCAAATGAAGCGGCTGTAAGCAATTATAGGCAACCCTCCGCTTAACATCAGATAAGTTTGTGTATGCTTCAGGATGTAATCAAATTTTACACAAATAATATGTTAATTGCAACAGGAATATATATATATTATCTAAGAAACCACAAATCTCTGTTGTCAGGCGAGGACAGTGACCTGCAAAAGTCATTAGTTACGTAACGAATAGCATATAGACGTGTCGAAATTCCGTTACATGTTAAGTGATAGTCCAACAAATTAACATATGGCTTATCTCTTATACACATTTATTTCTGTGCAGTGTGATACGAAAAATACAAAAGCGGGTTAAAGAAACCAGGCTGCAGGTTTAAGAGAATGATAATAAGACTTAAGGGCATACGAT
The DNA here is from genome assembly GCA_017311375.1 of Mytilus coruscus. Taxonomy (NCBI): domain Eukaryota; kingdom Metazoa; phylum Mollusca; class Bivalvia; order Mytilida; family Mytilidae; genus Mytilus; species Mytilus coruscus. The sequence continues at coordinate 25,438,265 of CM029608.1, read as the reverse complement.
ACAATTTTTATCCCAAAGTGAATTTTTGACCAAGTAAATTCAAATATGTAATAAAAAATATACCTTCATGAGCTATTTCTAGAGATAAATGGGGTCGAAATTTTGTACATTTACTGGAAATTTTGGTTTCTTGGATCTTTCTATCCTTTGGAAAAACATACCAACCTTTTTTTGTTTTAAAAGATAAGCGCAAGCGGATTTTTTTAAAAACATTTCGAATATCTTCTCTACATAAGTTGGCTATGAATTTGGAAATGATTTATTTTTATCTCCCTTTACTGATTTTAGTCTAAAACGGCATTTCTTTCTGTATATTGATCTCATTTAAAAAAAAAAATTACATAGCTGAAATATTTATAAAAATTGGCACAAATAGTCTACACACATAATGAAGCTAAATGTCATATTTTAAAAGAGTGGTCCATGAACTCGATTTCGAGTTAAATCAGTCTGAATGATAACAATCAGTGAAAAATGCATCTTTTCCCGATATGTCACAGTTTGATATCGTGAAAAATAACATTTTATGTTAGCGACGTCATTATCTCCCCTGTAACTGTATCTTATGCCCTTAATGTATATTTAAAACATCCATATTTTTCATTCATGAAATTAGATATCACTGGCACAAGCGAAATACATATTTGATATATAAGTATAAATTTTAACAGAATAAGACAGTTTCAAAATTAAGTCGTTCATTTTAATACTTCAACATGTACTTTTGCAATTATTAATACAAAATTATTGAAAAGAGAATTCATATTGACATTGAATTCCTATTATCACCTATATACTAGTGTATATTGAAATAACTTGAACATGTTAAAGTAATACTTTATCAAAATGATGAATAGTTTATCAATGTTATCATTTATCAAAGAAAACCTTCTAAAACGTCTATGACCTATTTTATCTTTTTCCCTACTGTTCACATAACTTCAAAGTCAGAAAATGTAATTTGTGACATTAAATAGCCGAAACGTAATATTTATATATAACAATCATGTCCTATTAGAAAGAAAACGGAATTTACGTTGTTATAAACTTCAAGATCAATTTTAAGTACTCTTTTTGTTTGTTGACAAATATATTCGGGATATTTTTCTCTTACGATCATCATCGTAACGTTTTTTTAGCTGACTATCAAAGTTTTGCCCTGCGACCACTATATAATTTAGATATAGACATATGTCCGAACATAAAACTTCACCTTGAAAGTAGTAAGATGAAAATAAAAAGAAAACACAAGTTCAAACAAAAAAGACTAAAGCATTTCATGGTTATCACTCAATTATTTTGAAGTACTTGTGACAATATTAGTTTATCGATGTTCAAGGACTATCAAATTAGAAAACTTCTTTTTTCCAGAAGAAAATCATAGACAGAGTGCTGTAACAAATAAAACAAGTAACTAAACCCCTTGTAGTAAAACCTTAAGGTTACTGATAACTGGTGAATACACGTACCTTTTCATGTACATGGATAAAGAAAAAAACTTTCACATAATTCAAACAACAAAGACCAACTCGTTTCATGGTTATCATTCAATTATTTTGAAGTACTTGTGGCAATATTAGTTTATCGATGTTCAAGTACTAACATATTAGACTTCTTTTTTTCTACAAGAAAACCAGAGATAGAGTGCTTTGGCAAATAATACAAGTACCTAAACCCCTTGTAGTAAAAGCTAAATGTTACTGATAACTGGCCAACACAGTACATATTAAATATGTATCATTCAACACAGTACAAACAAATATTTCATTACTTAAATATGGATGCCTCTAAATTTTTCGTGTTGATACCAAAACATTACTACACTCAGCCTGGCAATACTCTCAACTCTTTAATGAACAAAATCTCCCTTTATGAAGTTGAAAGTGAGAACGATCTTTAATCATTACCCAATTAGACCAAGTTGTCATAATAAAAACGAGTAAAACGTAGTCTCATTTGTTATTCGTATTGACTTCAACATCAAAGATTTTAATTCAAAATAAGAATAACAAAAATATTGATGCTGTGTTGTGGTAGTGTTTTAGACAAGTAAAGATGAATATGCAAGAAATATAAACGGTAGAATTTGATGTTATACAAAGACTGAATTAAGATTGTAGTAATTATTGAAATTTCCAAAAAAGCAATGTATTTAATCATTTTAGATCTTCTCTGTCGAAACAGATTATCTTTTTTGAGAGCGTTTTTCTAAAACGTATATTGAATTGCATATTGAGTTCTGTGGTTGTTGCCTGAAGTACATTATTTCCGTTGAAACGGATAGACACAAATAGACACTATGAACAATATTACTGAAATAAATCAAACACAATTCAGAGATACCACACTAACCTTCCATAGTTTTTATTATATATTTATTTTACAGTGCGTTAAAATCAGTATTTGTTAATATCCTTATCCTATCATGCCTATACTGTCTATGGCGTGTAAATGATTACATTGGAGAATGATATTTTATTTGTTTGGTTTAAAATCAGTATTTATCATGATTATGGTGCGATGACAAACGAAAGGAAATAATTTTACCATTTATTGGTATCCTAGTATTGAGGCAAACAGAATTGATCTGATATTTTTAAGAATTGATTTTTACTTTGAAATGTAGTTACTGATTTTTTACTTAAAGGCACATTGTCGCTCAAAATCGTATTTTTTACATCATTGAAAACAGATGGGTATTAATGTAGAAAAGAGTTTAATATTGTTCCCGTATCGAAAAAATAATTGAAATCGCGTATAATCGGCATTTTTGTCAACAATTCCAAGTTATTCTGCTAGTGGAAACTAATTAATTATGCACTGATCCAGATTCTGATGACGCTTCCGATAACTGCCGAAAGTATTTTAAGACGCTGACCTAGATTCTTATAATGGATGTTGAGGTGAGAACTTTAAGAATACCGATGAAAATATCTCAAATTATATGGCTTAAATGTCTTCGTGAATTGCATTATTATTTTTGTTTAAACTTACTAGTTCCTACTTACGTGTCTGTAAAGATTCATCCTCTCTGATTGTGAAATTAAGCCATTTATGATACTTTTTCGGGAAACATGTGCCAATTAGGCCTTCTTAGGGGACAATGTAGAAATCTCGTACTTATTCTCATAATCTGATGTGTTAGCATTTCTTTTCATTTTTATGACATTATAAGGGTTTTCTAAGTCAAATTACTTAAAGTGATTTATTTGTACCATAACAAGACTTCCGTTAGAACAATATAACCGATTGTTTGTTCCGAGAAAAAAAATCCATACCCCAATGGTTGGTGTCCTACATTTATGGTTTCAGCATTAATTGGAGGCATTAAATTTGTATAGCCCACACAAAATACAAATGTGGTCAATCTTAATATATTTATCCAGGACTCTAGAAGCTCAAGGGATAGATCAAATTCACCACAGAATGAGAGTAACGAGAGTACTGACAGCAATGAGACGTCTCAAGCTGATCAAGGGAGAGCACGGGGTAGAGGAAGAGGAAGGGTTAGAGCAAGGGGACGTGACAACCCCAGGAGGGCAAGAGGGAGAGGTCCAAGAAGAAAAGAGGGGCCAACCAAGCAATCGGACCAAATAGGGCAGAGGTAGCTGCAGCTACTATAGAGAAAAGAAATCGATAGATGGAGGTATATAATGTCATTCTAGCAAATCTGAAGAAAAAAAATGTTTGAACACATATTACTAGTTATCCGCTTATTTATTCCTTCGACCTATTAAAAATGAATATATCCAGTGGCGGATCCAGAGGGGGGCACTCAAGTCATTCCTTATATAATCAACAAAATTTTACCCACAAAAGGGGGAGGGGGCAGGTCCCCCTGTATCTTTCTTTGCATTTATTTAATTACAGATATAGAAACAAATGTTTTGTCATTGTCGGTACTGCCAAAATATTAATATTAAAAAAAAAAAAAATCCAAAGTTATCTATTATTAATTGCTTTTTCAGGAGAGAATTAATAGGTTGACAGAGGCAAATGCGAAGGAATACCTTCGCAGGATTGTTAAAGATCACCATGTGTATGCTTTTGAGATCATTGACCATGATGACACACAGCATGGTTGGCATCATCCTCCACAAGACAGTCCAGCCCTGACTGGTGTACTTGCACATACTGCAGGGAGATGCCGACTGAGGCAGAGAGACGTTGCTGTGGCAGAGCAAGACAGAACTGCAACTCTAGGCTATATGTATGTACTAATCTAACACCTACTAAATTGTATACCTGAACCAGATTTCCTAATGATTGTGCATACACTGTGTGTGAATAATTTAGTAGATTTATACAAACCAAGTTTCATTTGGACAACTCTATATAATTGATGTAACGTTAGATGCACAATCTTTTTTTTTATGTTTTTCCGTATAAGGTTGATAAGTTATAACATAACTCATCAAAGATATAAGATAACATTTTGATTTTTTTCTTCAGGATTTCTATTTGATTGTCCTAGATGAGGCAGTCCTTCATGTTGCGAGAAGGCTAAGAAAGGAGTTGCTGGTCATGCCGCAAGCTGAAGATTTTAACAGAGCAAACAGATTTGCTTCATACAGGCAATTTATAGTGTGGGTGCATTGTAGACTTGGAGCTGTGGATCGACGTGTGATCCCAAGCTGCTGCGTACGGTGCATCAGAGACACATATCCCAATCCATTTGGACAGTATAAAGGTTTTTAAAGAAGGGGGGGGGTTAATTAAATGTATAGAAAAACATGTCTTAGTTCTGTTTTTAAGCCAGGAAAATGAATGTTGTAGGTATTGTATTGTGTTGTTGAAAAAAATACTTTGTGATTTGGTCATTGTGATGAAAATAATGTAAACTCTTGGTTTTCAATTTTCCACTGTTATCTAAAGTTGATGAGCTGTTTTTGGTGCTGGCCCATATAATTTTTTTAATGTTCAAGATGAAAATTACCGGTATACAAAACATGTGAAAAAATATATATATATGGAAATGAATTGCATATGATCATATAGAAAACAGAAAAAAAGTGTTCATTGAATATCATCAAAAATAGAAATTATAAAGAACAAAAGAAAACAAAATAATAGAATATTCAAAGATAATTGCCCCTCAGCAGTCCAGTAGTCAATTGTTTTATTAAGATTTTCAAATCTAGATATTTGAGTAGCCACAATGTCTCTTGTTGATGGGGGTGGATCTGGTGCCAGATGGGCAGATATACGCCTTGGATCATCTGCCTCTAACTGCAGACGTCTGCTCATTCCAATGTCATCCTCTATTCTAAAAATGACTATTTGCCTGATAAGGTCTGGGATGTATCTATACCTTTTGTCTTCCTTCACAGGGTGAACTGACCACCTTGACGTATTTTTGTTATAACTTCGTTGCCATCTTCAAGTAGAAACATAAATTAAAATGTACTTCTAGGCATTTGTTCAATGCAACACTTTCATTTTATATAGGGTTTCACTCTGGTTAGGGGTCATTCCATTTGCGTTATTTGATAAGAGGCTGGACAAAAATCAATTGTTTTGAGAGGATGGTGTGATTGCTGTACTGGCAAATCATGCAAACCTTAATGAACCATCTTTGTTCTTCATCCCTTCTCGTTCTGCATGGGCATTGTGGTCAAGGGCAGCAAGCCTGTTCCTTGCCCTGTATACTGGTGGACTGTAGGAGTGCCTTTTCGAGGCATACATCAGAATGAGATTCTGGAATTTTCAAATTCTGATGTGCTCTTAAAATGAATGAAAATTCAAATTGATATTAGGCTGTCATAGCAAAAGAGCATGATATTCAGAAATAAACAGCCTATTGTAGCTTGCTATGAGGTGCTTTTGTTATGTAATGATTACAATATGTTGATCTCAGATAGTTGCTTTGATAAACAATATTTGTTCTATGGTGGTAAATTGTCTCATTAGCAATCATACAATGTTTATATAATCATAGAGATCTTGTACAGTAGCAAAGTTAATTGATTATTAAATCGGGGAAGTTCTAATACACAATACAGTGTTAACTTACCTGCAGTTTAGGTAGTATGGAATGTTGTTAACTAGTTTCTTGTCCATTGCTATTTTTCTCAGAGCATTATGGGGTGGGGAGCCTTTCTTAAGGTAGTCTTTAGACTGTGTTCCATCTTCTAATGGACCGTGTTGACAACTATTGCTCACTGTAGAGTTAGCAAATGGCACAAACCACTGATTCATTAGCAACATGATGAAGAACACTATACCAAACATCCTAAAAATATAAAGTTTATCAACAAAAGATGAATATAAATATATCACGAAAAGGGTTCACTTCAAGATCAGATGTGGATTTAAAGGGGGCAGGGTTACATGCATGCCCCCTTTATCTGGGAATTTTTAAAAATTCAGTTATTTTGTGGCAAAATTCGTTCTGGACCACTTTTTTTAAACTGCTTATAGAACCAACAAATTATGCAGCCCCCTCTTTTTTAAAACTTCTGAATCCACCTATGAAGATACTGGATTTTACAGAAAAGCATTTGATTACCTTATTTTGTCCATACAATTTATTTAAAAACAAATTAAGGAAAACTTACTTGAAATAGTGGTAGCAACTACAGCCGTATGCCAATAATGGTTTACTATGTCCTTGATCCAAACAATTAACCCTTTATTTTCTTTTTTTTTTGGCTGATCTACAATAACAACTAATACAAAAATGGAAAGTCATGGCATAACACAAATTTCGATCAAGAGACCATATTAATTTCATCTAACCATCTGGCTTTCAACTATGAGCAATACCAACATTGTATAATATACTATTTCAGCCTGTCATGACAAAATGTAGTGTTCCTAATTCAAACCAGAAAACCCAAGGGTTGATTCATATACAAAATAATAAACAAATATCATACATAAAAAAAAATAACAAACAGCACCATGAAGTTTATTCACATTGTATAATTACCTCTGAATCCTGAACAAGTTGACAATAAAAACAATTCACATCAAATGAATGTCCATGTATTGTCTCTAGATAAGCATGATTATTATCACAGTATCTCAAACAACAGATTTAAACTTTCATACCTTTGTGAGCTTCTCCCCAAGTTCTTTGTCCCATGCTTAATTTCTGAAAATTCTTTTTCTAAAAAATACAAATTGTGATTTGATTATAAGGAATGTCATACTTGTATGAACATGAGGAAAAGAATAATTTTACTGTTGTAAAAATTAAATTATCTATATGATTTTGGCCACAAAATGTGACTTAACAACAAAACCTGAAGGCAATGGTACATGTATTTTTGTTTTAGATTAACATGTACAAATGCACCAAGTAGTTTGCTTCCTTGCTAAATAAGTCTTTATATTGGAGAATTTTAAGCAAAAGTTTGCCTTGAAAAATAACAAAATGTTCTTACTCATTACTGAAGCAATTTTGATGCCTTTGTCCTTAAAGAACTCCATTCCTTTCTTAAAACAAGCCTTCTCTAAATTGTTGCTTTTTCTGTCAGTGCTCCTTTTGTCCATAGTTGTGATACATAGGATTTTCTTTGATGTATATTCCATAAAAGTATATGAGCAATACTGTGCACAATGGCCCGGGCTATCCATCCGTCCATCACCTAGAAATTGAAAGTGCACAATTCAATCTCAAGGAAAGTGTGTTTGTATTAACAATGTAGTTTGACTATGTAACTGTCCGAAACTGGATTGGTTAAGATAGGTTATCGTTTGAAAATACAAATCATACGTACCCTTCAAATATCTCAAACAGCAGTATATCATTTTAAATATTTTTTTGGTTTTAGGAATCTCTTATTTTGATTTCTTATCTTGTATCCAATTTATATTCTTTCATAACTTTAAATTTGAAATATTTACCTAACACAATAACATCTGTGTTTTGGAATTCCCTGAGAGTTTCATCTTATTACTGGATCCAAAACCTGTCAATTGCTGGGACAAGCTAGGTTTTCTGAATTCTGTGAAATGTTGATGAGCTTAATATTGGAAGTTTAAAGAATTTAGTCAATATTGCAACTTTCTGGAAATTGTTGCCAGACAACAGGATTACAGATGCGAAAATCAGGTCTCCGGCATGCATCGTCTGTTAAGAAGTGGCTGTGAGCACCATCTATTTGCAACATGCCCACTTTTGCATACCTACAATAGACATCATATGTTATCTTAATAAGCAATTCAAATGAAGTCTTTAGAGATTAATATTCAAAAATGAATTACAAGATGAACATTTAGACAGCACACATTCTAAATTAATACATAAAAGTAACAAAATAAAAATATTTTTGTTCATAGTACTAAGTAGGTGTAAATATTATTTATAATGGATTTTACATTACTGTATAATTTAAAACACCATTAATTTATAAGGAATGCATATTATTATTTACAAGATAAATTAGGTATGTATCAGTTTAAAAAAGCAACATAAAATAAATAAAAATAAGGGCTTTATATTACCGTGTGACACGGGTGCTCCGCTGCGGAGGAAAATACTAAGAGAAGAAGTTACTTATCCATTTAAGATATGTTGCTGAAGCAATAGTATCCACTGAAATATTAACCTTTGCAAAGGGTACTGATCTGTATGTTGGCCAAATCTAATAGGGGCTACTGGTATACAAGAAGAGGACGGTGATTTGTCAAATTATCCATGTCATCAATACTCTTTATTCTATTGATTTCATAGTCTGTTTCTGTAGCATCTGCCGGGTCATCACCAGATATATCAGACCCATCATCTGAGTCCTCTATAGGAACATGGTCTGCATTATTGTGTCTGTAGTAAAATGAATGTATAGAAAAGATAATACTCCAAAAATTAAAATGCTTTATAACACAAAATAATTTTTCATGTCCACAAACATCACTTGATATACACTGTATAGATCATTCGATGGTAACATTTTAGCAGAATAAGAAGGATTAATGGAAGACCATTTAAAATGCCAGTTAGGATTGTACCACATAAATGGCATAACCATGCTAAGTTTTAGCCTTTAATTAAAAAAAAATAGCAAACTAAAAATGTAAACTTATCCTGTTCAATTAACATTGACCATGCCGGAGACCATGTTGAAATTAGTTTAAGAACAGCTAATATGAAAAACTTTTGTATTTTGTAAAAAGACAAATATGAAATTTATCCTGTATTTTACAAGTTATAACAACAACAAACTATTTTACCTCAGTGTAAAGTTAAAACTGGGCTCAAATTCTTCTCCAGATGAGTTATCTTCCACAAACCATGTTTCATCCTCATCAATTGTAAGGCTGAAAAATAAACATTAACTTAATTATGAACCATAAGGTAAGCATTGTAAGGCAGTTAACCATTCATCTTTTTATCATGGATTTCTCTTACAAATAATTTGTTTCCAATCATAATAATCCAAATCAAGTAATGTTTTACTCAATTAGATGCAAAAGTAAAAAATCACTGTTGTTCTTATATATTTTTACAATTTCAAATATCAAATTAAGAAACAAATTTAATAGACAAACAATCATTTTTCCATGGTTAAATCAATAATATAAAAGGGAATGAACATACATTTATTACATGCATATATATGGTCACCTGATAGCTTACTCAAAAGGAGTAAAGAAGGAGGTTGACTTTTCCTGTGTGTTTTTCTTTGTACTACTGCAAAACTCTTCAATCCCTGACATATCTGATTCTCTGAAAAGAAAAGTAAACAAAATCAAGATACCTGTCTATAATTAGAGCTGGCTTGCATGAAGGTTCAAGACATACTGTTGCTTTTTTGAAGTATGTCTTTTGATTTGGTTTTTATTTTTCATTGGATGATTGCCTTATTGAGCGTACACCCCATATCTCCTTTAATTTTAAAATAATTTTTTTGTACATGTATCTTACACATTTTCTTAATTCACTTTTGTTATGTACATGTATTCTTAAATGCAAATTGCATAAGGAAATCCTATATTTAGATACATGTATGTATTATGTGTATATTGTGAAAAAATAAGATTACCTAAGGTTTTCTCCAGCTGATGATATATCTGAAACATCACATGGTGTGCGGAAAAGAGAATGTACCGGCCCAGGTGTGGAAGTTGATTCTGTTGGCATTGATACTGCAGGGAAAGCTTCGTTTTCAATTACTATATTTTGCTGAACACTGTCTGCTTGTACATGTACAGTTACTGTTTTATTTGAATGATATGTTTTTGATATTCTGAAAAGACCTTCAAAACAAAGTTAGATGTTCTCTTAAAAATTGCATTGTGCAATGTACTTATGTATTCTGTCTAGATTTGCTATAACTTAATAATTCAGTCTCTGTATGTCCTACATGTTTTTCACTCAAAATACAGTGTTGATATGTCTAAATTTAACCACATACACATTTGACACCACAAGTATTATTTTAAATAGGGTATACGCCTTCCAAATTAATTTTTTTTTACTTTTTTATTATATCCCCCTTGCATGGCCTCTTTAATATTAGCTTTGTTTATGTGCATTGTAAACCTGACTTTTCGCCGTTTTACATATTTAATAAGTAGCTTGATATCTTGAAAGGATGTACTGTTGTGTATTTCTTCCGATCTATATCAATTATGTACAAAAATATTCCCATGAACAGCAATAAACTATTAACTTGAAACACGTGTGTGAAACTTACTTGTCAAGCAAAATCCTTGCTACTTCGGTATGCGTTTGCACATTTAATCTGACCTTCAGGTCATTCCAGCGTTGGTACTGATCACCCATGTATATCCTGCTTTTGTTCCATTAAGATGATACATTAGATCTATTCCTTTTTCTTGCAGAATCGGTTAATGATCGCTTTCTTCCTCGATTGGATTTGTTACTTTCCGACATCTTTGTTTTTGTTTACCGGGTTGGTGTGCGCAATAAGCTTTCCGATTGAGTTCAAACTGGGGTTCATATGAATAAAGGCGGAAACATATTGAATTTTTGTCATCCTGGACAAGAATTCAGCGAAATGTTATTTTAAAGGGTTTGACATCGAAATGCACGAAAATTTCAATATTTCTGAAAAAAAAAAAAACAATATTACAAATGCTGCCGATTTCGGCGCATTTAAAACCAAACAACATTTTTTATCAACTGACAGACAATATACCTTTAATTCTTATTTGTGTTTGATTATTCATTTACTGAATCATTAAACCTCTTATTTTACTTTGAATTCTTTTATTTTATTTTTGTTTTGTTATTTTTATATAAAAATAACGTATGAGTGAAGCTGCTTAATTAATTTATAATACTTTAATACTTTATCTAATATATTGTACGCTCGTATTGGCTAATGTCTCATCATCAAAAGGATAACAAAATTACAGAATAATACATATAAATCATAAAATAAATTGAATTTACAAATATTCAAATAATAACAGTCAATTCTGTGTTTAAAAGATGAATAATGCTATATAAATCATACTATTTTTATTCCTAAAATTTGACACTCTGTAAAAGTGTACAAGTATAGTTACAGTGTTATTTCATTGTTTAAAGACGACCTGATTAATTAAAAAAAACCGTCTTGCCTTAATGTTGCGATTATTAAAAGACTGCAAGCTTTCAATACATGGTCTAAAAAAGACTGTACTTTGACCTATAATGGTTTACTTTTATAAATTTTGACTTGGATGGAGAGTTGCCTCATTGGCACTCATACCACATCTTCTTATATCTATTTGAACACTTTTTGTTTTTTTTTTTCGTTTTGCAAAAACTAATCCTGGCATAAATTTTGCACCATCGAACAACACACACCTTTCTGAATTAATACTTAACTGATTAATGCCCAAAACAACGAATACAATACCTTTATGTGTAAGCACAGTTGTAGATATATACTAAAAGGGTAACTGTTACATCCATTCCTTTTGTAAAAAAAGTTTTCATTTATCAATTTTTTAAATTGACAATCTCATTAACATTTTTGAAATATTCAATTCACAATTATGTTATTTATCAATGTAAATGATTGGTGGAAGCTATTGCCACATTTTGTTGAATCAGATTCATTTCAAATTTTGTATTCACTCTCTTTTATAGATTCTTAAAATAAAATGGATGGGGTCTAACTGTTTTGATAGCATATTCATCAATCAATATCCGTTTCTTTTTATCAGCAATATCAAACAATAACTGATAAAACAGTGTGATTATTATTATTTCAAATAAGTACACTGTAACTGACTTCCTAAATAAAGGTAGGTGCGATTAAGATATAAGTTCTCGTTAAAGTAAAAAAAAAAAATTAATGCAATGCTAATGGGATTCACTTATTGTTTGAAGATTGTACGGTGAATTATACATATTATCTATTCTTATACCCTTGTTATTTCGACTCTGGAGTTTTTCTTATGTCATTTGGATTGTCATTTTCATCTTTTCGTTTTCGGACTAGTCGTATTCATTCATATAAGAAGTAATAACATTGGAAAGTAATAATAATAATGATATCTATAAAGTATATCAAAACAGTATTTTGCAAACATCAAGCATTTCACAATTATATCAATTTTATCAAAATAAACACGCGGTTATTTCTATTGATGTCATTGATACGTGGAATTTGACATATTGTATCTAAAATGGCTGGTATACATGAAATGAGTATGACACAACGCATTACCACGATATATTTTACACATAAGTATCGTTGTATAGTACAACTTGTCGCAAGATAACTTTTTCTCATAGCCTTGGATCATATCTATGAAAAACTATACAACTATTTTGGCAGTTTTTGCGATTTTGCACTAAATAAAAGGAGTTTTAAGCCCTGATGCATATATGTAACACGTGTAAGACAGAAATAAAAATACATGCTGGTGCCTGACGCAATATTAACACCTGGGGAATGCTTATTGACAAATGTATCACATATTTTTTTATTTTTTTTTTCAATTCGAGGACCAAACCAGCAGTCTGATCATACCTTCTCCTTTGAACATTTTGATAAGAAAGTGGTTGTGAGCAAAATCATGACAATACACGAAACTTACAATTATTGGATTTTGACGTGTTACTTTAAGTTGATTCTACTTGAATGACTTGTGAATCTATATTTTCAAGTAGATGACCATCAAGCTTTCTAATATACACTTTTGTTTGGTTGTGTAATCTTCCTTTTTTAATTATATTTGTACAAAGACAGCACTAATTGGAAAATAATAAGTTTCATCAGGGGGGAAAAAAGATTTCGCTTGATATCAATTCGAGTCATTTAATTTCAATATCTATAGATGGACGGGCGATGGCGAATTATTAATAATGAAAGTAATTATGCAAATCATAGCAAGAAAATCTTTACTACTGATAAAAGTCCGCTTGCGGGTTTGAGAACATTGTGCCCAAGAACATAGACTACGCTAACATCAGATAAGTTTGTGCATGCTTGAGGATTGAATGAAATTTCACAAAAGAAATATTGTATGAAAAACTGGTGTGAATTGTGTATATCATATTATATTATTAAGAAACTACAAATCTCTGTTGTTTAGCGGGGAATGTGACCTTTAAAAGGCATCAGTTACGTTACAAATAGCAAATAGAAATGTCGATATTCCGTAACATGTTGTGTGATAGACCAACCAAATTAACACATTTTGCGTATCTCTTATACACACTACTCTCTTCGCAGTGTGATATGAACAAATACCACTTCAAAGCGGGTTATAGATACAAGGCAAAATATTTAAGAGAACAATCAGTAGGCTAAATGAATATATGAAACATTCACATCATTCATTTTTAAGGTGTCAACATGAACCTTTGGAATTATAAACTCAAATGAAAAGAGCACTCATATAGACATTGGATTCATATGGTAACTTTTATGGAAATACCATAAAAATAAACTTTATCAAAATAATGAATAGTTTATCAATGCTATCAATAATCAAAGGAAACCTTCTACAACGTACGTGACCTATTTTATCTTTATACATATGGTTCACATAATTTACTGTTCAGAAAATTACATTACTGACATTCAAAAGCCGAAACGAAATATTCATAACATAATAATTGTTTCCAACAGAAAGTAAACGGAATTAACGTTATTATAAACTTCAAGGATCATTATTAAACATTCATATTTCCTTGACAAATATATCCGGGTTGTTTTCTTTGACAATCAACATCTTAACTTTTGGTAGCTGGCTGTCAGATTGATGCCCTGCGACTACTATCTTTCTTTTTTATATAGACATATTTTTAACATAACACGTACCTTTTCAAGTGCTTAGATTTAAAGAAAAAGTAAAGTTTAACATGATTAAAACAATAAAGACCAACTCATTTTATGGATTTCACTCAATTGTTTGAAGTATTTGAGGCAATATTACACATGCTACATGTAGTTCATCGATGATTAACGCATTACATATTGGAAAAATTATTTGTTCCACAACAAAAGCACAGATAGAGTGCTTTGACAAATAATATAAGTACATTAACCCCTTTTAGTAAAAACTAAAGGTTACTGATAACTGGTGAACACAGGACTTATTATTTAAATATGTATCCCCTTCAAGTTGGAAGAGAGAAAGATCTTTCATTTATACACCACTAGACCCAGTTGTCATAAAAAACGGAATAAAACTTAGTTTCATTTGTTATTCATAAATTGACTTCAACATCAGACATTTTAATTTAAAAAAAGAAAAAACAAATATTGATGTTTTTATACCCTGGATGAAATAATGCTAGAAATGCAAAACGGGCTGATCGTCAGAGAAAGTCCCTTATACCATTAATAATATAAACACTGAAAAAATCCATTAACAAATATAGATGAAATGCCGTACAGTTTTCTCAAGACCATTATTCGTAGACTTATATTATGTAGGATAAATTTAGTATAGGTAAACTTTAAATTGACAGAAAATTAAAGCATATCAAAAATTTAAAAGGCGATAGACATGCTCTTAATCAGAATGATAAATTTATTAACCAATAGCATCAGTGATATTGAAAAATATTTCATTTTAGTTTATAACATACACTTCAATGTTAAATACAAGTCTTTACTGGGATTTAATTTTGGCATTCCAAATCATTAATCAATTGTTTAAGGAATATTATTCTATACGTAGGAAATGCTAACAGGTGTAATACCACCAAATCATAGTTTGTCACATCCAGTTGCATACGAAAAAAGGTCGAAAAAAGATATTCCCTTGAATTTGACAAATGTAGGAAATTAATCCTACATTTCATTGCAGTAAAACATTTCTGGGTCATAAACATGTATCTTGGAAGTTTCAAAGCACCATTATTTTTTCATTTTGGTTACTAAAGCTTGTACACAGGTAAACAAAGAGGTTAAAATTTGATTGCTTAACTTCCAGTGATGGTTATTCTCTTATATGCAATGAAATTTGATGTGAAATTTTGTCTATAGTACTGGCCAGGATAAAACTTTACTCATGCCGAGTATTTCTTTATTTGACAGAAAGACAAATTCTGCACAATTTTTTGAAAAGTGCAAATTTAACAAATACTAATAGGGAAAAATCTATGGTGGTATTACGCCTAATATGGGAAACTGCACATGCACCTTTGACCTTGTGAGTTCTCTCATTTGTTAAAATTTCATGCTATTTAAGTGAAATATTACAAAAAAATGAAATATTCTGAGTGGATTGAGTCTCAAAAACACATTTTATGAGAAAATTGCCTTGAAATAGGACTCTACCATGAATATTAGTAGACAGAGCAATCCATACTCAGTGTTTTGGGGAGCTTTTTCTGACTTTTCGTCATTATTTTTTAAATTCTGATATAATAGAAAACCTTTTCCTAAGTAATACTTCATATATATATAGTTATAAGTAAATGAAATTATTTTTTTAAAGCAGTTACAACAAATTATTAACTAAAAGAGAAGCTTGTTATGTCCCTTTCTGGAACGCGGCGTAAATTTAAGTCTTACATAAGGACTTATTGAAACCTCCTTGGAGTCACTAAACTTTTATATGGATAGTTCATTCAGCTTGAATACTTCAATTACTCATTTATTATCACATTTCTATCATGAATGAGTGAAAGTTACCCCAAAAATTTTTATTTATTGGCCTAAAAGGTTGAAATTTTGAGGAATGAGAGGCATAAATGGACCAAAAGAGACCTTATAATGAAGACAAAGAGGTCCATTAGTGGTATTTATCATCCTAAAGTCATCTTTTGTATCATATTAAACTGTTTGTAGGAAGATGAGATAAATATTTTATCACACTATATTCTATCATGATGCGGCTTGATTGGGATTTTTCGAAGAAATTTTGCTCGAATCGCTAAAGATGTCGTCTTACATTATACTAGATTTTTCTCAACTATTGAACTGATTATGACAAAACTTCACAGTAATGCTTGAAATAACTAGTATTTCATTTGAAAAAAGTCACATTCAGTTTATTCAGCAAAAAAGTCTTCTTTAGGTGTAATACCACCAAATCATAGTACGTCACATCCGGTTGCATACGAAAAAGGGTCGGAAAAAAAAATATTCCCTTGAATTTGACAGTTCTAGGAAATTAATCCTACATTTCGTTGCAGTAAAAAATTTCTGGGTCATAAACATATATCTTGGATGTTTCAAAACACCATTATTTTTTTATTTGGTGTTTCTATATAATATTTTGGAAACTTGAGGTTACATGGTTACTAAAACTTGTACACAGGTAAAAAAAGAGGTAAAATTTGATTGGTTAACTTCCAGTGATGGTTATTTTCTTATATGCAATGAAATATGATGTGAAATTTGGCTATTATACTGGACAGGATAAAACTTTACTCATGCCAAGTATTTCTTTATTTTAAACAAAGATAAATTCTGCACAATTGTTTGAAAAGTGCAAATATAACAAAGACTCATAGGGGAAATCAATGCTGGTATTACACCTAACATAGTTTATAATTATTCATTATACATTTTGAAATAAAAGCAATTCAGCAAAATATATATATGTCCATGAAATACTATTAAGTGGTACAACATCTTCCGATAATATTTTCATAAAAAGTAGCTTTACGAATGTTGACAAATGTTCTTCGGAAAAGGTAAAATATCTTTCAATGCATAAAAAGAAATTATAGCTAAGTATACGAGTCAATCATCTGAAACACTGTCATTTATTAAGGACTACTGCAGGATTTAAACTATACAGTAAAAATCAATTTTGAAATAAAGCGGTCAATTCTCTTCGGACACATCGCTTATAGTTAATTAAGATCTTTAAATGTTTTTTGCTAATATTCTTTGATTTATTTAAATTTTCGAAAAAAAATTGAATTCATATTTCGAGACATGTATCAAATCCAATAAAACAAAAACCTGTATCTTGATATTTCCTTTCTTGTTAAATGGTTTGTTTATTCTTCTTTATTAACAGTCGTATTAGTTTACGCATGGGGTAATCAATTTGTTTCTATATTTAATTTAAAGGTAAGCCAGTCACAAAATGTATTTACTGACCAGTAAAGAGTTATTTAATATAATCACCGAAAATCTAATCATTTTGTTTTAATTGATTGATTGGTGTTTAATGCCACTCCCGGCACTGTTATGCTGTTTGGTATTGTTGAAGGTACTATGAGTTCCAAAAGAGAACCACCGACCTGCGGTAAGAAAACTGACAATCCTAGTCAATTAGGATTAAGTTGAAAGCACCTCCCACGTTCGGGTTTCGAA
Organism: Mytilus coruscus; assembly: GCA_017311375.1. Classification (NCBI taxonomy): domain Eukaryota; kingdom Metazoa; phylum Mollusca; class Bivalvia; order Mytilida; family Mytilidae; genus Mytilus; species Mytilus coruscus. The sequence continues at coordinate 25,420,569 of CM029608.1, read as the reverse complement.
CTCACAACATCAGTGTTAACAGGCAAGTAATATAGTAGTTGGACCTTTAATACCACTCGGCCACCGTGGCCCCTCACTTTGATTTGAAAAAAAAACAATGTAGGTGTTTATTATTTCCCCATTCAGTTGAACATTAAAACAATTACTTGCGTTTCAACGTGCACACAATATGTGTTGTTATCATATTTTATTTTTCAAATAAAGCTCGTTCTAAACCTACCGCTATTTACCAATACGATTTGTCTTAGTTTACTGTTTTCAAATTTTCCGTTATTCAAAATAAGGCTATATATTGTATTAAACATCTTGATACTACATTCATCGAATAATCTTAAAAAATAGATTTCATGCTAGATATTGAGTTTCCTTTATTGACATTATTGATTAATAATTGAAATAAGATGTTGTTATCAATAATTAGTACACATTCAAAATCCATTTTTAACAACTGAGAAAAGAATTATAAATCAAAACTCCCCATTAAATGATGATGAAATTGTAGGAATTACATTCCTAAAAAGCATGTTTATGTATTTGAATCTTTCTGTTAATGTCGCAGACTATTTGCCGAATAAATCCTAATTTTGACAAATTGAATGACAATTCTGGTATTCTAAATTATGAAAGAAAATGTCTCCTAAATACGTAGATCGATCAATCCTACTCTAATAAAAGCTTGAATCTTTGCTTTCTTCTTTGTTTGTTTACTTAAAAGTAACACATACAAACTAGTTATCTTTTTTTCTAAATAAACACACCGACACCAGTCAATATAAGCTGTTTCAGTTTAGAGACAATTGCATTTTGACAGCACTACTCTTTATAATTTTAATTCGAAACTACAATAATTATATGCCTACAACCTTGGTTCATCATTGTCTTAGAAATAAAATTAAACTAGACTTGTTTGACAGCAAAGATCATATAATTGTCTAACAACCAATCATAAAATCACTCGGTCTTGAATGTGTGGTATCTTATCTTGGTTTGTCAGCGGAACATCATATACTGCGAATACTTTGTCATGTTTGTAGTCAAATGCCAAAGAGAGAGTTATAACTGCTGAATGTGTTTGAAAATGCATAAAGGTTATATAAACACACCTCTCAGAAACTCTGTTTGAAAATTCATCAGACATACTTTAATTTGTGATCTAATATGTCAATGAACAATGACAAAAAAACATTGAAGAGAAACGTTAATTATAAATCAAGACATGTGTAATGTAAAGTATAAAAATGCAAGATATTCAATTGTTTTAATACTGTTCTGTAAAAAGTACCCAACTCCGAGGAAAATTCTAAACAGAGAGTTCTGTCGGACCAGTTAATTTTTTTTGACAGTGTCGTTGTAAAATGCAACTTAAGATTTGGTTTTGAAGTTCGGTTGTACCTGTAGAAAACTTATTTCAAACGGGAAAGAACATCCTCATTTTTACGGAGATTCTGTTTACTGTGCCCGGAAATTTAAAAACGATCCTGGGAAACTTATCGATCCTTTAAATAAACTTATTCTAAAAGGTTACCAACTCAACACTGTCATTAGATCTTTGAATATTGTTTTTATTGGTATTAATATTGATTTTGTTATCAGTAAATTAAAAGCAAACTAAAAAATATTGTTATATACATATGCACTTTCATGGATCTACAATCTGTCGACTCATGTATCTTTGCATTGCACAAGATCATGTTCTTTCTCTGACTGTTTATGACGTCTTTACACTAAATCCATTGGATGTTGGATGTGTACTGATTGATAATTTAGTATTAGATGCATGATTTTTTTTTATTAGTTGTTATTGGCTTTGAACTAGCTGTCAGTAACTGCGAGTACTCTCAGATCTGTACTTAGTGTCTTTTTGTTGTTGGGATGTACAAGTACCCGTTCACGTCCACTCTGTTTTTTTTGTTATATGTATTACTATATGTATCTATCTGAGTGAAGCCTTTTTCAACTGATTTTTATAGTTCGTTCTTATGTTGTACTGTTACACCACTGTCCTAGGTTAGGGGAGGGTTGGGATCCCGCTAACATATTTAACCCCGCCACATTCTGTATGTATGTGCCTGTCTCAAGTCAGGAGCCTGCAATTGAGTGGTTGTCGTTTGTTGCTGTGTTACATATTTGTTTTTTGTTCATGTTTTTGTACATTAATTAGGCCATTAGATTTCTCGTTTGAATTGTTTCACATTTGTGATTTTGGGGCCTTTTATAGCTGACTATGCAGTATTAGCTTTGCATATTGTTGAAGGCCGTACGGTGACCTATAGCTGTTAATTTCTGTGTTATTTGGTCGCTTGTGGAGTGTTGTCTCATTGGCAATCATACCACATCTTCTTTTTCATAATTAGATTGCATATTTTGTTCTTTAGTTTTTATATGCCTGCAGTACAGTATTTCTATCTCAAAAAGACACTATGAAAAGCATGCCAGAAATACATCAAACACAATTCATAGATACCCCACTAAACTTCAATTCGTTTTTATGATTTCTATATTAAAACAGTACGTTCTAATCATTATTTGTAAATGTTTTTTTACTGTCAATAGCGTGTAAGTGAGTACATTGAAAAAACGATATTTTATTTGTTTGGTTTTAAATCAGTATTTATAATGATTATGGAGCGATAACAAATAAAAGGAAATAATGCTTCCATTCATTGGTATCCTAGTATTGTAGCAGAAAGGCCTGGCCTTATATCTTTAAAACTTGCGTTTTGTATTCCCAGTTAATGCTGTTACTGATTTTTCTTCTCATTTTATTTTTTTTTTTTTGATTATTATTTTAATGAATAATACCATTCTTGTTCCTAAAAATTTGACGATCTCTAAATGTGTACAGGTATAGTTATAGTGTTGTTTTTCATTATGCATAGAATACCGTATAATCAAAAAAGAAACAGCTTGCATTAATATTGAAATTATTTAACAGTGAATAAGACTGCAATATTCAGGTTCAAATAATGCTTTCAACATTTTTGCAGCGCTTTTCTATTTGCAAACACAATTCCAGTCAAAAACAAATCGAACAACGGAAAATTTTTTGAATTGACAGTACGCTGATGAATGTTCAAAACAATTAAAATAATACCTTTTTAAGTATTAGTTTTTCTAATTCGGAAACACAGTTATACATATTTCACTCGTTAGTAGTTTATATTTTTATGTGAGAGTAGTAATACCATGTAACGGAATCAAATCGCGATCGTTAACTAACCTATAATAACTACCAACAAAAAAATGTATCTTGATAATTTTTTATTTCTTAAATAAGGCACTGTTAATTTCACAGATTTTAAATGATTGATTATCTTATGAAATTGCATTTGAAAAAAAAAAAGGGATTTTTTCTACATAAGGTCATTGCTCTTGATATCCAGGAGGTTTTCAAACAATTTACAACCCATCCAAAATTCTCTATGACGACAATTCCGTTTGTTGTTGTTGTGTGTGTTTTTTTGTTGTTTTTTTTTGGGGAGGGGAGGGCATTTTCAGATAATTAAACGGACATGTTCCTTGTCTTGAATTCACATTAAATATGTTTCAATGTTTATGCACATAATTTGAGTTTCTTGGTTGTATAATTTCTTTTCAATTTTTCGATTTCATAATTTCTAGCTTGTATGAACATAGATGCTAGAAAATATGTTTAGCTTTTTGTTCACCTAGCTATAAAAGGTTAGTTATCCACTATTCATGACAAAGTGATATTTGAATAACAGGAAAGACACATTTCTAAATGAAATGAGTTCGAAGTCCTGATCAAAATATGTGAGACAACAGTTTTTAAAAGAAAGAATATACTAATGTCCGACGCCCATTTAACATCAAAGTTAGGTCATTCATTTCATTTCAAGACGTCAACATGAACCTTTGCTTTTGTTAATACAAGTTCACTGAAAAGAAAATTTATAGTGACGATGAGTTCGTATAATATGGGGAAGACATTAAGTAATACTTTATCAAAATAATGGATAGTTTATCAATGTTATCAATAATCAAAGGAAACCTTCTACAACGTCTATGACCTATTTTATCTTTATACGTATTGTTCAGATAAATCCCATGTCAGAACATTTTATTCAGCAGCCTACACAAAATATCAATCAACAAATTATCGTTGCCAACTAGAAAGGAAACGGAATTAATGTTGTTATAAACTTCTAAAATATTCTTATTTTCTTGACAAATATATTCGGGATATTTTTCTGTGACGATCATCATCGTAACGTTTGCCCTGCGACCACTATATTCTACAGACACATTTTTTTAACCTAACACGTACCTTTTAAAGTGCTTAGATAAAGAGAAAACTTAAACACAATTTAAGTAATAAAGACCAACTCATGTTATGGTTATCACTTAATTGATTTGAAGTATTTTAGACAAAATAACATTTGGTTTATCGATGTCATCGCAAAACATATTCGAAGACTTCTTTGTTCCTCGAGAAAAGCACAAATAATTGTTTAGTCAATTCAAACAAGAACTTGAACATTTTTAGTACTTACATGTACTTGCCATTGCTGATAAGTGAAGTGCAGAGTACATATTAAATGTTTATCATTCAAAACACATATTTTATCATTCAAATATGTATGTATTTAGAGTTTATCATGTTAATACCAAAGCATTAATTACTACACCAGACCCTAGTCTCTCTTTTGAACAAAGCATCTCCCTTTTCGAAGCTGAAAGTGAGAGCGATCTTTTATTACTACAACCGTTGTCATAAAAAAAAAAACGGAGTAAAACGTAGTTTCATTTGTTATTCATCTACTGACTTCAACATTACACATTTTAATTCAAAATAATAAAAAAAAAAAAAAACACAAACACACACAAAATACAATTGATGTTGCAGTAGTGTATTTCTTATACACCCTAAGATAATATTTGCTGAAAATGCAAACGGCAGATTGTCAGAGATATATCAATTAATAATATAAAAATCAAAACATCAAATAACAAATCGAAATGGAACGTAGTTCCATTTCCTTAAGACCATTATTCGTAAATTTATATTATATATGAAAAATTTAGTATAGGTAAACTTAGAACTGATAAAAATTCATATCAAAAATTTAAACCGCGATAGACATTTTCGTAATCAAAATGATAAATGTATTTACCAATAACGTCACTGGGATTTTATCTTATTTATAACTTAATCTTCACTGTTCAAATCAAAATGTTTACTAAGATTTAATTTTGTCATTAAAATTATTAAATAATTGCTTAAGGAATATCATTTCTCACCGACGGACGTTCTAACTTATTTTTATTATTATTCATTCATGTAAGATTACATTTTTTTAAATAAAAGTTAAGGGAGAACATATTCAGTGTTACGTTCGATTAATATGCCAGTGCGTAATACCAACATGCCATTCTTATAAATTCGAAGCTTATTTCATATGTGTTTCTTATGCGTAGTATTACAAAAACTAGTTCATCAATATTTAGTGGTCGGATAACAATTAAAGTAAATTAAGAAATATTTGCTTGTGCATAGGTCATAATGTGTTAAGTTTAAAACTTCTAGAATAAAATGAAAAGAATTCAACAATACATTTATATGCTTTGAGTTTACCTCAAACAAGATGTAGTAATTCAATACCTTTTTACAGTGATTTCACGAGGTTAGCTTTATAAATGTCGACAATTGTTTTAGGACAAAGTAAAAAAATCTTTAAATGCACAAATATGCAAATTTAGCGAAATACACGAGAAAAACGCCTTCAGTAATCAATAAAAACAACCTACATCATACTCAGAACCATAAACTAAAGAACATACAGCAATTATACTAAAAGATTACAAGGATAATATGTAAATTGAGACTAAGCAAGATGAACCCACATACAAACCGAGAATCAACTCATGTGCTGTAAAAACGTAAACAGTTCCTGTTCTTTAAGTGTATGTGAAAGTTGTTATGGTATCCAAGCAAGTAGACATCAGGCAACAGTAAGTTACCTTTCGGTTGATATTCTGAATAATCTTATATTTGGACCAATAAACATCTGTGTGAAAGAATTGCCATTCATGTCAATAAAACTACACATAAACTTATAAGTACAACTTTTGATTGGCCAACAACGATACTTAATGTTCGTTCGAAAGAATTGTCAAAAGGAATACACAAGTTCAGATTTGTTAGATTTAAGACAAAGACGACGAACCTGTTTTTTTTTTTTTTTTTTTTTTTAAATAAAACCTATTTATAAAGACAGCTTCAACTAATAAAAGTTCTTGATTATTATCAGTTTTTAAAAATATCAATACAGTCAAACCTTCCTTTACGGTCAACTCGATTCAGCGCTTCTAACGGTCACTTTCAGACACTCACAAAAGCTTTCTCTATACAATTTAACTCAAATCAGCGGTCACCTGTCTAAAGCGGTCAGCGTCACCTATTTGTTGTACGAAATGTGCATTTAAATTTTTAACAACAGTCATTTAAATGTTTTTGACTACCGAAATAATCATGACGAAACATATGTGTTGAGTATCGAAGTCCAAAATAAATCGGAACCCGTTCGCAACCGATATTCCGCAATGTGAGGTGAATTCGTGAATTCCTCGTGTTCCATTCCACACCGTTTCTATTAAAAACCGTATTACTGACGCATTTCCCCACGAATGTTTATATATTTGAATTTTTTCTTCACGTTCACAGCACCGGAGTCCGCCATTTTTAATTTCACTGACGCAATAACCATAACTCTCCGGTTGAAAAGGATAAAACAATTTGCCCCGATATCGACCATAGGCGATCTCGGAATCAATTTCGGAAAAACCAACGGTCTAATCTATAAAAAAAAACGAGAAACTAGAAACACTTATGAACCACATCAACAAACGACAACCTCTGAACAACAGATTCCTGACTAAGGACAGGTGCAAAATATCTAAGGATATTAAAGAAAGATAACATGATTGTACGTCGACCGTTATGATGTTCCAAGACACTGCAAAACACTTCAACACAACGTCTTGTAATGTTAAAAAAAATGATAAAATTAGAAACATTTACTGGAACTGTGATGATAAGGCTTTTAGATATATGTTGTAAAAGTACAGTGCCCGCTTAGGTAATTAAGCTTACTGATATGTTGTAAGCATGATTTAAGAAACAAATGTTGTCCGTTAATAGAAAATGTGTTCTAATATTGCTATAGATTACAGGTTATGTTCAAACTGATACAGTTTCAATAAAACAGAAAAATCAATTACACGTACCGTACCTTGTTAACCTGTTGATTTAACAATACAGATAAAAAAAGAGTCGCCGCAAAGAACTTACTTAAGATATATCTTATATCAACAGGCGTTCTTGACATTTTATTGATTTTGTTGTGTCAGAGAAAATCTACACATTGAATTAACAACAACAAAAATGATTACGCTTTCTTATTTTTTTATTTTTTTTTTATTTGAAAGATGATGAGATTGGGGTTTAAGTTTTCTATGCCTGTGTTGATTATATATTATGTTGGCGTTTTTGATAGATATATTATTATGTTTGTTTGAATTTTTACGTCAGTCGTTTGCTATCTCAGTTCTGGTTGCTGGATTCTATTTATTAGGAAGATTAATATGAAGTTATTTTTTTTTTATCTTAATTTGTGTACTAACAACTATAAAGGTTTTTTTATATCTATTTGTACATGATATCAATTTTGTCATCAGCAAATTAAATCATAACTAAATTTGTATTCTTTTCAAATGTTTTTTTTTTGGGATGTATAAATATACATCCACGTTCATTTTCTATATAGAGATATATAACATTATACATATGTATTAAACGATTGATTCATAACTATCCTACTGCCTGTCGATATTTTATTTTGGCATTGCACAAGTCATGTCTTCTTTGACTGTCCATGACGTTAAAACACTAAATCCCTGGGATGTGTTTTAGTTGATTTAAATCTCTGATGCACGAATTTTTATTATTGATTGTTTTTGGCTTTTAACTAATTTTCAGTAACTGTGAGTACTCTCAAATCGTTCTTTCGTCTTCATTTGACCTGTTGATACAATTTGTAATGTATTTTTGTTATTCAATGTTAACTTATTTAGTGTTATTTAGTGATTCAGGTAGGGTTGAAGGTTGGCGCCTATTAATACGTTTAAACCCGCTGCATGTGTTTGCACCTGTCCTAAATCAGGAACCTGATGTTTAGTGGTTGTCGTTTGTTAATGTGGTTCATCAGTGTTTCTCGTCTCTCGTTTTTTATATAGATTAGACCGTTGGCTTTCCTGTTTGAATGGTTTTACACTAGTCATTTTTGAGGCCCTTAATAGCTTGATGTTCGGTGTGAGCCAAGGCTCCGTGTTGAAGGCCGTACTTTGACCTATAATGGTTTACCTCTACAAATTGTGACTTGGATGGAGAGTAGTCTCATTGGCACTTATACCACATCTTCTTATATCTTTATATGATGTTGAATGTTTGTTTGAATTTTTCAGTCAGTGGTAATTTTTTTGTATGTTTACACAGCTTGGACCGCTGGATCATATTCCATGTCACGTTAACCAAGTATGTCTGTTTCAGCTGCTCAACCTTTTTTGTTAATATAACGGAATTATAAATAACTTTCATACAAGTTGGAGGTTTAGCTAGCTATAACACCAGGATTTGACAAACGATTTCTTTTCAAAAAAATGTATGTACCAGGTCAGGAATATGACAGTTGTTTTACATTAGTTTTGCTGGTTAATAGAGTTAAGCGTTTGATTTTGTTAGTGTTCATGTACTTGCCCCTGTTTAAATTTAGCTTGGAGTTCTGTATTCGAGTTAAATCTGTTTTATAAAGTTAGCAAAACCATCACAACAAATTTCTTAAAACCTCTCCTCAATAAATAGATATAACGATTTGTTCTTTTTATACAAGTATCAAAAGGTGTGGTTACATTCTGTCAATACTAAATGTTCTGCATTGTTCAAGGTTATACTTTTATCAGACTGCGCATATAACGTCTTTATTATCAAATAATGAATGTGTACGGATTGACATTTTTGTCAGGAGGTCACGATTTATCTATACGTTGAACTAGGACTTTAAATCTAGAAGTAAGTACTTGTCAGTACTTTGATATCAATAATTCATTTTTGTTTGATAATTCAAAGTCATTCCCATAGGTTTTTAGTTTGTTAATGCATGTGCATGTATATTGTAATGATGGGGTGAGGGTTGTATGTCACATTCTGTATGTCTCCTGCCATAAGTCTGCACTTATTAAAATAAATATCATTGTGATTACTGTCCGCTGTGATTGTTTTTTGTTGTTTTTTTTTTTTTATTATTCATGTGGTATTAATCATGTATTGAACATGAAACCCGTAGGGTTACTGTTAACTTTTTTTACAAATTTGTCCTTTAGTCTTTATTGATATTTATGTTATTGTTAATCATACCGCATCTCTTTATATTTATGTAGCGCTTCTTGAAGTGATAGGCCTAATTACCAAATAAGACATGAGTGATAAGATATGATAAATAGTCACCTTTCTCAGTTCATAGCTTTATTAGATACGATCGTCTCTAAGATTAAATACACAGCAACACATTAAACGCATACTAAATATTAAAGTTATACAGACATGGACATTCACGGTACTACCTTTTGTCTATACCTATATTTTGGCATTGCACAATGTCATGTTTTCTCTGTCTGTTAATACCTTTTTACGCTAAACCCTTTGGATGTTGGGTATGAAGTGATTGATATGTTAGTCGAAGATATTTGATTAAGTTATTAGATAATATTGACTTTGAACTAGCTGTCAGTGACTGTAAATACTCTTAGATATAAAATTTTGAATTGTTTTGTTGTTATCGATGTATAAAAACCATGCAACGTACATTTTTTTTTAGAGTTTTTTTATTTGTATTAATCTGTATTATTACTTTTAAACTGATTTTTATAGTTTGTTCTGATGCTATACTGGTACATCACTGTTTAAGGCTAGGGAAGGGTTGGCGCGTTCAAGCATGTTTAACCAAACAAAATTCTATAAGTACATGTCCCCAGTGAGGAGTCTCCTGCAATTTAGTGGTTGTCGTTTTTTGCTGTTTCTAATATTTGTTTTTCAGTTACTGTTTTGCATAGTTTGTTCTTATGTTCTACCGTTACATCACTGTCCCAGGCTAGGAAAGAGTTGATGTCTTCAAACTTTTTTAACCCCACCACATTTTGCATATGCTTGTACCAAGCCATGGCCTGTAGGTCAGTGGTTGTCGTTGGTTCATTTCTGTAATATTTGATTTTTTTTCATAAATTGTTTTTTTATAAAGTAGGCCGTCGGTTTTCTCAATTGAATTGTTTGACATTTTTTATGTCGGGGCCTGTTTTAGCCAATTATACGATATGGGTTTTATTGAAGGCCATACGGTTGTCTATAATTGCTTACAATCAGTTCATTTGATGGATAGTTGTCTCATTTGCAATCATACTTAAACTCATTTTTAAATGCCAATTTTTACGTCAATAATGTTGTTAGTAAATCATAAATGCACTGGTTATACACCAACAAAGATATTTTACACACATCAAAATCCCTGTAAAATACATTTTTCTTTGTTAAGCTGTTGCTATAGCAATATAAATTTAAGGATCTCAAAATGAGGCTTTATTGCCAAGTTTGATTTTTTTTTCTGTTTTGCACTGTAATATATGATGTTTTTGAAGCATTAAGGCCAATATTCAAGACAACATTAAAAAATTTGAATACTGATGCCCAAAAGACTTATAATTATGCGTAGGACCTTTTTTGTTTTAAAATTGTTTTACTTTCAAGTATGTTCTATTTTGACCGGGTCCAATTTGGTGATGATACATCTTACAAAGTCTATCGCTCAATCATTTTGAGGTTATTCCGATCAAACCGGTGCTAGAGGCCGTGCCAAACTTGCAGTGAGTTGAAAGATCTGTTTTGCATTGTTTTGAAGGCCTCACTGCAATTTTGAAATAAAGAACAGTAATAAAAGCGCTCTGCCTTTGCTGTTTGTGTGTTGTTAGCTGTGCATGTACTGATATTTTTGTCATGGATGGATACCTCATATCCTTGTTTTTTTATTATGTCTTATGACCATCTGAAGGAATTTGGTATTTATAGTATATTTTGCACTTAAATTTAAAAGGTACAATAGTGGCTTTATTTTAATGTCTCCTTTGTAACAAAAGATTACAGTTGATAAAGGCCATAACATAATGCGTGATGAATATGTATGCAGGGATGACAAAAAGTGACAATGCCCGAAATCGTGATAGGTACAACGACAATGACAATGATCCAATTTAAAAAAAGAAACAAATAAAAAAAATAAATTATTAAGATAGAGATTAAAAACTGTAATTGCTGCATATACCAAATGTCGATCATCAGATGATTTGGTTTTTGGTTTATTCCCCAAATCATAAGTCATAACTTAAATGGAACTTTATTAGGTTTGAATGGAAAATGAGGTAAAGAAATAAACGTTATTTAAACAGCAGCCAAATGTTGCAAAACTATCAAAATATATCAAGGGCACGTCCAACGGAAGACGGCAACCACAACCAAAAGACGACAAGAGGTCACCAATGATTAGATAAGTGCAGTAAATGCCAAATTCTTCCATATAAGAAAAGCCTTTGGACATGAAATAAGACAACCATTGACAGTGTTCCTGACTTTGGATAGGTACATGCAAACGAAGTATCTTTTTGTTAGATCTCAACTCTCGCATTTGTCCAACTTAATTGAGATGCTCAATAGTGCATAACACATCATAGACTAAAACCTGCTCAGGAAAAACAAATCTTCATGTTTTAATAAAGGCATATAAGACAAAAGCAAACAATAACAAAAAATAATAATAAAAATAATACCGTATCAAAGAAAGCTAGCAGATACTTCATGTGAAAATTATATCTGTATAAAAGGTAACATTGCCAATCAGAAAACTTTTCATCAGAGACCAAAATAGGTAGAAGTTAGCAGATATAAGGTAACCGAACAGTCCTTTACATGTGAAAAGAAAAATTCAACATATAGCAAACTGAAAATAGTTCCAACTTGACAAATGTGAAACAATAATAATAACAGCTTGATTTATGCAAAGAGCCTGTTAATCAGTATTTGTCGTTTTTGCTGTATATATATATATATATATATATGTACGTACCATATTCGTGTTTTTTTGTTTGTTGTTTTGTACATAAATCAGGCCGTTAGTAATCGAGTTTGAGATTATATACTTGTCATTTGGCCTTTACAACTTTACATACATAATTGGTTTTGCTTATTGTTGAAGGCCGTACAGTGACACATAGCTGCTAAATTTAACGTCATTTGGTCTCTGGTGAAAAAAAATCATACATTATGTTCTAATCTTTATATCACAAGGGTCGATGAACGAAAAATAAGATAATATTTATTTAGATCAGTTTGTCGATAAATGAAAAAGGCATGTTAGACCATTTAAATGTAAAATTGATAAATTAAATTGTGTGATCAACATACAGAATATACCTAATAAATTTCTTATAACTGAGTAAAGCATACGACAAATTGAAGCACATGGGTGTTGTTCATTACAAATAATAAGTATTGACCAAAGTCTTCTTTGTTTTACTGATATTTTTCTTTGGGCCCTATTGTTTTTATTATTTTTTCGATTTTTTTAAAAATTAATCCTTGGTATATTCTTTCATTGTTTATTGGAAGAATAAATGTAATTAACAAGTTGACGAAGAGAAGTAAAAGAGACGCGAAACATACCAAAGGGACACTCAAACTCATAAGTCAAAAATAAACTGAGCAAGCCATGGCTAAAAAAAAACCAGACCAACTTTAAAATTAAGTGCGGTATTCTTTTCATACGATATATATCTGTCTATGTTTTGTTTACCTTGTTAACAATAATGTCCTTAACATAATTCTGTTAAAACTATATTGTGTTTTTGGTCAGAACTCTGACAGACATACATGTCAATATTCTTCATGTTCTTTACATAATTCTTGAAACACTGTGTTTTTTAGAATAATGATATGCCAACATTTCCTTAACAGAATTCTGATAAGACTGTCGCATCTGATAACAATAGCCTTCTTAACCGAATTCTGATAAGACTGTCGCACCTTATAAAAACGGTATTCTTAACAGAATTCTAATGAGATTGTCACAACTTATACCAATTGGCTTCTTAACAGAATTCTGATAAGTATTTTTCATCTTATACCAATGTAGCTCTTAATAGAATTCGAATAAGACTGTAACAGAATTCTGATAAGTTAGTAGCATCTAATACCAATGGCCTTCTTAACAGAAATCTGATAAGTTAGCAGCATCTAGTATCAATGGCCTTCTTAACAAAATTCTGATAAATAAGTAGTATCTAATACCAATGACCTTCTTAACAGAATTCTGATAAGTTAGTAGCATCTAATACCAATGGCCTTCTTAACAGAATTCTGATAAGTTAGTAGCATCTAATACCAATGGCCTTCTTAACAGAATTCTGATAAGTTAGTAGCATCTAATACCAATGGCCTTCTTAACAGAATTCTGATAAGTTAGTAGCATCTAATACCAATGGCCTTCTTAACATAATTCTGATATGTTAGCAGCATGTAGTATCAATGGCCTTTTTAATAGAATCCTGATAAGTTAGTAGCATCTAATACCAATGGCCTTCTTAACAGAATTCTGTTAAGTCTTTAGCGTCTAATACCAATGGCATTCTTAACAGAATTCTGATAAGTTAGTAGCACCTAGTATCAATGGCCTTCTTAACATAATTCTGATAAGTCTTTACCGTCTAATACCAATGACCTTCTTAACAGAATTCTGAAAAGCTAGTAGCACCTAGTATCAATGGCCTTCTTAACAGAATTCTGATAAGTTAGTAGCAATACTAATGTCTGTAGCATCTAAGCTGGTCTCTTTGGAGATATTGTTCTAAACATAATTCTGATAAGATAATTGTTTCTTAAATACATAGTTTGACTTTATCAGAATTCTGTTAAAGCCTCTATAGTTTAATTTGGGTAAGAAATCAAGGGATCTTAGCAAAATTTGGATACAGTTTACAGCTTATAAGAAGAGTTAAAATATGTAAAACAGATATGCTAGTAGTGAAATAGATCTAAGGAGTACAGTACACAGAATGATAACTATCATCTGGCAATTCTTCTTTGAAAATCAACTTTCTTATAGTTGCTAGTTAGAAATTGTCTCTCTCTCAATTTGCCAGGTCCAGAATTTGATCATTTTTGAAATAATCAAAAGCAAATGGAAGCTGTTTATTTCTCAAATTGTTTTCAGATATCAGGAATAGAATGAATTTGCATTCATTATTGTTGTCGATAATAAAAGAAGAGAACGACAATGTAAAATACCTGCCTTACGTTCAGTAGTTGTCGTTTGTTGATGTGGTTCATAAGTGTTTCTCGTTTCTCGTTTTTTATATAGATTAGACCGTTGGTTTTCCCGTTTGAATGGTTTTACACTAGTAATTTTTGGGGCCCTTTATAGCTTACTGTTCGGTGTGAGCCAAGGCTCCGTGTTGAAGACCGTACTTTGACCTATAATGGTTTACTTTTATAAATTTTGACTTGGATGGAGAGTTGTCTCATTGGCACTCATACCACATCTTCTTATATCTACTTACGTGTCTTTTTTTAATGTAATATGAACATGTATGTCGCCAGAAATGAGGACGTCACCGAAAAGTCTATGGATTTTTATTTTGTATAATTTGAAACTATGAAAATACGTAACGACTACATTTGTAAATTGGTACTTGTGTGTGTGTGTGCGCGGTCATAAGTAGCATGCATTAATCCAATGTGGATCTACCATTTTAAATACAGTTATTAACATATGATTTGTTACTGGTACATGTAATGTCTAAAGAGCTTTTATAGGCTATGCCTGTTGATTAATCCTGTGTATATTATAATGTATACGATATGTTAAAAAAACAAATGTTTTAATGTGCATACTCAAAGTCATGTTTACACATTAATCTCTTGTTTGTGTGGTACTTTATTTTATTTTTTTTTTTTTTTGTTCCGCAAAGGCCCTTAGGATCTCTCCGAGTTTATAGAACGAAGACAATTAGTTATAATCCGACATGTACAACAACAACTATAAAATTATAATACTAAATTCCGATCAAGTTGCTGTTTCACCATAGATATGAGTTCTATGCGGAAGCCACTAGTATGCTAAAAGAGGTTAACTTTCACATACGGCTACTTAAATGTATATATCTTATACCTATTGACTGAGTATGAGTGGAATGGTAAGTTTATTGTCCTCCGAGGTGCAGCTATTGTCTTGAGGCGTAGCCGAGGGCAATAGTTGTATCCGAGAGGACAATAAACTTGTTAATCCATGAATATCCAGTCATTTAGTGTTTTATTATACCGAAAGAGAAAACAGACAATAAATGTCGGGGCTAAATCAACTATCGTAAAATAAAAGCAGAAACACAACCATACTGTTTAACGTTTACTTCATATATATTCTGAATACTAAGACTACGTTCTGCACTGACGTCAACCCTAAATACAATAGGTAAAACGCAATGTCGCAACTCCAGCGGTATTCTCAACATTCTCCAATCCCTTAGATGCAGTTGAAATTCTGCGAAAGGTAATGACGCTTGCGGTCAAATAGTTTCATTGAGGTCAATAGTTTGAAACTATTGACCGGTCCAATAATTCAACGCTTGCAATTTGAAAAATTGTGAAAATATTGTGTTCTTATTTTATATAGAAAATGATAACTGAGGTATACAAATGTGATATAATACTGTACAGTAGTTTCAGTCATTCTTAAATAACATCAACAAGTCAAATATTTATTCTTGGAGATATTGTGATTTAAAAATTAACTTAGCAACTGAGCTCTGAAATTTCATAACTTGACCTAAAGAAAATTCGTTAAAAATAAAACATAAAAACAATAAAGGTTAAACATTGAATATTTTATGTACACCCATGATTTTACAGCTAGCAATAAAAAAAAAAATAAATAAAAAAAAAATAAACAGCCGAAGCTGTTTGTTTGATACGATGTGGCTAGTAATGCAAATGTAAGGTTTTTATTGTTACTTAACCATACATATTATTATTCTAGGCTTATACTATGAAGAACTGTGCCGTGTATATAGTAATAGTGTGTCTCTTGATTGTTCGGTGTAAGTACATTGTTTTTCATTTTGTTAAAACGAAATTAATTAATAATCAGTTGATATTAGAACAAGGAGGTGTGGTTTAAATTGATTGCCAATTAGACAATCATTCACCAAAGTTAGAATTAAGTTAATGTAAGCAATTATAGGCCACCGTACAGCCTTCAACAATAAAAAAAAAAACATACCGTATAATCAGCTATAAAAGGCCAGCCAGTTATTTGATATATTAATCAGTCAAGGATAAAATATAAAACCGTATCGCTGATGCATACTGAGGTAAATTACCGGGTACTTGCAGATCAGAGAAAGCGGAAACATTATTAGTTCAATACCAGAAAAGCACTTTTGACGTATGTTATTTATAAATTGTTGTTTTCATTATTGTTTGCCAGCATAGATAACTTGGGGAAAGCGGCTGTTCGTAACTTCCGTTACGTACGAGCCAATATGGCAGATGACCGTACCGATAAGATTTTATATTTCCTAAATACTTTTGATCAAAAGCATTGTTGGTAGTGAAAATTGGTAAATGTCTGTTTAATATGTAGGACAACACGAATATCAAGCGTTCTGGAGATAGAATAACGAAATGATGGTTTTATACAACGGTAAAAAAAAAAAAAACAAGAAGCCGTACGTAACTTTGAAGGTAGTCGTTCGTAACGTAAAGTATTTATATAGACCGGTTGTTCGTAACGTTAAAAGAAAGAAACTTAAACAAATCACGTATATGACTTTATGACATGTATTTTGGAACCAAAAAAAATTGAAATTGTATTCTTACTACATCAACAAAATGTACGCTTCGAAATGTTGTATTGTTATTTTATTTGACAAGTAACAGAAAGACATTTTACTATATAAAACAGAGGATTAAATAGAGATCAGACAGATAATACGGATGGTAATACATACATATAAAAGAAAACACTACCTTAACAATAGACATCTAAAATAAATATACATTGTTATTCGTAATTTTTATTTGACACTATATATGCCATGTAAAACATTTTTTTAAATAGTATGTAGTTGGATTTTAAATAAAGATAAATAAAGATAAAATACAAAAGATACAGAATCACCATTTTCTATTTTTTCTTCTCATTAAGAAATAAATTATGGATAAATCTGCATCTTTTTCTTTTTATTCTATAAAATTCCGACAAGAAACAACTCAAATATGCTCATGCATTGGGCAAAAGTCTTGAAAAGAAACGTTACATAGAAAAAAGTTTATAGGGGTATAGAATGAATTCAAAATAAAAAGGCAGAATGAACATTTTTGATTAAACAAATGATGGCTTAATATTGTTGGCTTAATCTTGTGAAAAAGAACGGGCATGATATGGCAATATCTCCGTATTCAAATATTGTTGATAATTGAAAACAAATCTCGACGCACAAAGTATAAAAGGTTTGCGTTATTTTGCAAATGTTTGCGTTTGCGTTTTATCGCAATTGTTTGCGTTATAACGCAAAGGGTTTGTGTTATGTCGCAAAGGTTTGCGTTATAACGCAAACAAAGGAAGAAATATTAAACAAAAAATTGTGTGGCGCTAATACGCTTCCGTTAGTTTGTATTGCACATCATGTTTATATCAGTGGTTTGTTAAATAACAAGAAATAACATGAGTGTCAATTTCTTTTTTTTTTTTTTTTATTTCTAGAAGGTCACGTTCATTTTCCATAGACATACAAATCTATATCAAATTAATTAGATACATTTATATATGTAAAACACCAGTATCAGGTATTTACCCGGGATGCTGTTCATGCAGGAGACATTCTAAATGAACAAGGATATACAATATAATTTTAAGTTTAAAGACGATCAATTTTCTGAAAACAGTGTAAAAATATTCATATAAATTTATTATATTTATTATCAGAATAATAATGGTGATAATAATGATATGAACATTTAAAACTTCAACAATATAAGAACGAACAATAAAAATCAGTTGAAAAGGCTTAAATCATCAGATGGATACAAATAAAATACATCTATCAAGAAGCAGAGTGAACGTGGCAGGGTACTTGTACATTCCAACAAAAAGATACTAAGTACAGATCTGAGAGTACTCGCAGTAACTGCCAGCTAGTTCAAAGCCAATACCAACTAATAAAAAACCATGCATCTAAGACTAGATTATCAATCTTTTCTACAGAAAAACGTAAGGCATTAAATCTAGCATTCAGTCTGTAGAACATATTTTCCACACATTTTTTTCTTCAAGAGGATTTGGGAAAAATTATTATAGAAGATTAATTCTACTCCCAAAAGCATGTAAACATAACAATAACTTGGGGAAAGGACTGTGGGCAGGCAAATAAAAAAAAATAAAATAGTAAAGTGTCTGGATTGTAAAGGCAAATTAAGCTCATTAAGAAATATGTATATATCTTACTTATTTACAGTAATTTTGTCACGGAAATAAATCATATTAATGACCGGAAACTTCCGTAAATATTATTTTATTTTGTATCCGTATTCCACGACTTGTCCGTATTTAAAAAAAACAGCGCATATGTGCATTACAATTGTTAAATTGAAAGCAGTTTTCAGTTTACAATTGACATATCAAAAACATTATGAGTAAGTTACGCACGGCCGTAAAATCCGTTACGAACAACTTTTTTATTTTCATTCTTAAAGTTACATACGGCTTCTTGTTTTTTTATACCGTCGTATAAAACCATTATTTCGGTATTCTATCTTCAGAACGCTTGATATTCGTATTGTCCTACATATTATACAGACTTTTACCAATTTTCTCTACCAACAATGCTTTTGATCAAAAGTATTTAGGAAATATAAAATCTTATCGGTACGGTCATCTACCATATTGGGCCGTACGCAATGCAAGTTACGCACAGCCGCTTTCCCACAGTTATCTATGCTGGCAAACAATAATAAAAACAACAATTTATAAATTACATATGTCAGAAGTGCTTTTCTAATATGGAACTACATGAAACAAAGACGGGTACACAGTGGTACATGTCTTTTTTAAAACTTCTCTCACTTGTAGTATATTTAAAGAAGCAAGGGTCAAAATGATCAATGAAAAACAAGATCATTTGAATGACAACAAATTCTGTCAATAATAATCGTTTTGAATAAGGTAGGCTTAGAAATTGATTTCTTAGAATATATTTATTTTCATATCTTGACTATTTTGTTCATAAATTACTATATATTAAATTATTACATGTATATGTATAACTTTGAATTATAGATGCTCACTCTGAAAATATGAAAAAGATACATGTACAGGCTCAGGCATTGAAAGTCAACACATCAAATTTTCCTCAATTAAATGTAATTACACAGGCTCCCACGCCAAAAAAAGCAACACCAAAAGTAATAAAACAGGCTTCTACACCAAAAGTATCAACACAGGCTTCTACACCAAAAGTATCAACACAGGTTCCTACACCAAAAGTATCAACACAGGCTCCTACACCAAAAGTATCAACACAAGCTTCTATACCAAAAGTATCAAAACAGGCTCCTATACCAAAAGTATCAACACAGGCTCCTATACCAAACGTATCAACACAAGCTCCTATACCAAAAATATCCACACAGTCTCCTACACCAAAAGTATCAACACAGGCTCCTACAACAAAAGTATCAACACAGTTTCCTACAACAAAAGTATCAACACATGCTCCTACAACACAAATAACACCACAGGCTTCTACAACAAAAGTCTCAACACAGTCTCCCACAACAAAAGTATCAACACAGTCTCCTACAACAAAAGGGTCAACACAGTCTCCTACAACAAAAGTATCAACACAGGCTCCTACAACAAAAGTATCAACACAGTCTCCTACAACAAAAGTATCAACACATGCTCCTACAACACAAATAACAACAAGGGCTACTACAACAAAAGTTTCAACACAGTCTCCTACAACAAACATTTCAACACAGTCTCCTACAACAAAAGTATCAACACAGTCTCCTACAACAAAAGTATCAACACAGTCTCCTACAACAAAAGAATCAACACAGTCTCCTACAACAAAAGAATCAACACAGTCTCCTACAACAAAAGAATCAACACAGTCTCCTACAACAAAAGAATCAACACAGTCTCCTACAACAAAAGTATCAACACAGTCTCCTACAACACAAATAACAACACAGGCTTCTACAACACAAGTTTCAACACAGTCTCCTACAACAAAAGAATCAACACAGTCTCCTACAACAAAAGTATCAACACTGTCTCCTACAACGAAAGAATCAACACTGTCTTCTACAACAAAAGTATCAACACTGTCTCCTACAACAAAAGTATCAACACTGTCTCCTACAACAAAAGTATCAGCACAGTCTCCTACAACAAAAGTATCAACACATCCTCCTACAACAAAAGTATCAACACATGCTCCTACAACACAAATAACAACACAGGCTTCTACAACAAAAGTTTCAACACAGTCTCCTACAACAAAAGAATCAACACAGTCTCCTACAACAAAAGTATCAACACTGTCTCCTACAACAAAAGAATCAACACTGTCTCCTACATCAAAAGAATCAATACTGTCTCCTACAACAAAAGAATCAACACAGTCTTCTACAACAAAAGT
The DNA here is from genome assembly GCA_017311375.1 of Mytilus coruscus. Taxonomy (NCBI): domain Eukaryota; kingdom Metazoa; phylum Mollusca; class Bivalvia; order Mytilida; family Mytilidae; genus Mytilus; species Mytilus coruscus. The sequence goes on along the minus strand of CM029608.1, from coordinate 25,399,752 downwards.
ATCAACACTGTCTCCTACAACAAAAGAATCAACACTGTCTCCTACATCAAAAGAATCAATACTGTCTCCTACAACAAAAGTATCAACACATGCTCCTACAACACAAATAACAACACAGTCTCCTACAACACAAATAACAACACAGGCTTCTACAACACAAGTTTCAACACAGTCTCCTACAACAAAAGAATCAACACAGTCTCCTACAACAAAAGTATCAACACTGTCTCCTACAACGAAAGAATCAACACTGTCTTCTACAACAAAAGTATCAACACTGTCTCCTACAACAAAAGTATCAACACTGTCTCCTACAACAAAAGTATCAGCACAGTCTCCTACAACAAAAGTATCAACACATCCTCCTACAACAAAAGTATCAACACATGCTCCTACAACACAAATAACAACACAGGCTTCTACAACAAAAGTTTCAACACAGTCTCCTACAACAAAAGAATCAACACAGTCTCCTACAACAAACGTTTCAACACAGTCTCCTACAACAAAAGTATCAACACAGTCTCTTACAACAAAAGTATCAACACTGTCTCCTACAACAAAAGAATCAACACAGTCTCCTACAACAAAAGAATCAACACAGTCTCCTACAACAAAAGAATCAACACAGTCTCCTACAACAAAAGAATCAACACAGTCTCCTACAACAAAAGTATCAACACAGTCTCCTACAACACAAATAACAACACAGGCTTCTACAACACAAGTTTCAACACAGTCTCCTACAACAAAAGAATCAACACAGTCTCCTACAACAAAAGTATCAACACTGTCTCCTACAACGAAAGAATCAACACTGTCTTCTACAACAAAAGTATCAACACTGTCTCCTACAACAAAAGAATCAATACTGTCTCCTACAACAAAAGTATCAACACATGCTCCTACAACACAAATAACAACACAGGCTTCTACAACAAAAGTTTCAACACAGTCTCCTACAACAAAAAAATCAACACTGTCTCCTACAACAAAAGAATCAACACAGTCTCCTACAACAAAAGTATCAACACAGTCTCCTACAACAAAAGTATCAACACAGTCTCCAACCACAAAAATAAGAACACAATATCCTACAACAAAAGTAACAACACAGGCTCCTACAACAACAGTATCAACACAGTCTCCAACAACAAAAGTATCAACACATGCTTCTACACCGAAAGTAACAACAAATGCTCAGACAACAAAAGTTACAACACAGACTCCTTTACCAAAAGTAACAACAAATGCTCCTACACCAAAAGTATCAACACAGGCTCTGAAACCAAAAGTAACATCGCAGGAGGCTATACCAAAAATTCCCAATACAATGTCTTCTGCAACAGGGATTATAAGTCTGGACAAAACAACTGCTAAAAGAGTTGATTCAGGTAATTATATCAGATATCAATTACACTTTCTTACTTATTTTGATCAGAATATGTGGAAGATTATTGGTAAAAATAACATGTTTAAAAATTGATTGTGACTCTTTCATTTTCAAACGACTTTCTTAAAATATTTTGTATCAACCTTTACCCACAATTTCAGAAGTCAGTCTTCTCAATTCTCAGAAATGTGATTAACTATCATCATTTTAAGCGCCGTCATAATTCCTTTATCAATATCCATTCTGCAAAGACATGTACATTGATTCTCATACATGACAATATATGTGAAATGAAGACTGCATCTCGGAAAAGATGATTCCCTGGTCTATATATATATATATATAAGTACGTCTGAACCAGTGACGACTCTACAACAGATTTTATCCATCGGATCAGCAGCAGTGATGGTGATACAAGGCTGAAAATACATTCTGTATATATAATTCGTCTAAACAACAGCCAATCAATGTTAGATCTGTAAATCTGTTGTTGACAAAAAATTTGCTAACGCAAATTTACAGATCTAACATTGTTGGGCTGTTGTTTAGACGAATTATTTATACATATATTTTCTGTTTAGTATTTAATTTATAATTAAGATCCATTTATTACATCGGTGATCCGTTTATTTGGCAATCGCCAATGGCAGTCAGCAGGGTTTAAGAACATTTGTTGTTCGACCTGTTAGTCAAATGCGTTTTGTTAAAATATACTTTTTCACTTTTTTGGTCTTTTTGGAAAATGTTGTTTGTGCTGTATTTAGACCCTCTAACAAGAAATTTATTCTGCATGCACACGTATAAAATTGCGGTTTTATCCAACGCAATCATAGGTTTGAACGTTGTTTTCAATTAAGACTTGTTTATATTTTTCTTTTGGGCTTGTATTATATTTTCCTTCGGGTTTATATGATCCGTTCATCCTATTTTGACTCCTCAAAATTGAAGAGTCTATCCTAAATTGAGGTAATTCGCATGGCTTTCCAAATACTGTTTCGATTCCTAACATCACTGAAGAGACATTAATTGTCGAAATCCGGATATGGTGTACAAAAACCTTTGCACCTTTTGTTTGCGGTATACCATCTTTTCCGCAAGTTTATTGTTTTCTGTTTGGTATTAAATTAATAATTAAGATCCATGTTACATCTCGAGATCAATTTATTTGGCAATCGCCAATGGCAGTCAACAGGGTTTAAAACATCAGTTTTTCAACCTGCTAGTCAAATGCGTTTTGTTAAAATATACTTGTTTACTTGTTTAGTCTTTTGGAAAATGTTGTGTGTGGTGTATTTAGACCCCTCTACCAAGACATTTTTTTTTTCGTGCACATGTATAAAACTGCAGTGTTTATCCAACGCAATCATAGGTTTGAACGTTGTTTTCAATTTAGACTTGTTTTTATTTATATATATTTATATATTATATATATATAACGGATCACCAGTTATATATATATAAGTCTGTAAATAGGATCAAACAGCAAATAGGTACCGGATCGTCTAGAATAGACGATGCTGCGCAGATAAGGAAAAAAATATACAGCTCTGAAGATTTGCACAACGGTACTAATATAAGATGGTAATATACGAAGATGGTGTTATAAAACCGCGCTGAAGTACGTCCATTATTCATTTTTCATTATTCAAAATTCAACATTTAGTGATGAATAATAAATAATGAAATAGTTTATATTTCAGTATTCAAGTTGTTAAGTGAATAATGAAATAGAAAATTTATTTTTTGACTGTGACACTATATCTCGTATTTCTGAATTCGTCATTTTAGTGTTATTTAACAAATTTTCAAATAAATAGAAGAAAAAAAATCAAAACACCCTTTGAAATTTTTATCTTAATTTTTTATTTAGTTTCGGAGGATAAACTAGTGTTCTTGTTTTAATGTATGGACGACCTGAATGTCATAGCATACTAGTATATAAAATTTAAAGTACTATAATATATTGTCTTTGTTTTAATTTTCACTGGACCTTTGCTATGATTCATAGATATTATAATGAAAAGATGTGGTATGAGTGCCAATGAGACAACTCTCAATCCAAGTCACAATTTGTAAAAGTAAACCATTATAGGTCAAAGTACTGTATTCAAAACGGATCCTTGGCTCACACCGAACAGCAAGCTATAAAGGGCCCCAAAAAATGACTAGTGTAAAAGCATTCAAACGGGAAAACCAACGGTCTAATCTATATAAAAAAAAACACGAGAAACGAGAAACACTTGTGAACCACATCAACAAACGACAACCACTTAACATCAGGTTCCTGATTTAGGACTGGTGCAAACAAATGCAGGGGGTTTAAACGTTTTAATAGGTACCAACCTTCACCCTTGACGGAAACAATAGTGTAGCATCACAACATAGAAAAACACACTATAAAATATCCTATCATATTTAATCATCCCCTGATTAAAGATATAACTTATCGATTGTGCTGCAATGCTCATTAGAGGGGTTACGGAGGACCTCAATGCCAATATACGCGTGAAAATTAAGAAATAGCCAATTTTAAATAATGTAATGGATATGTTTATATATATATAAATATAAAATCGATTTTGTCTTCGTGAAAATGTATAGCATGATAGAAACGATCCGTAACTTTACCCACCTGGGTCATTTGGTCATGGCAATGTTAGGCAATTGCCTATCATTTGTTCTTAGTGCGCACAAAAGCTTTGCCGTACGGACTTTTTTGTGAATTAAAGTAGGGAAGTAGTACGGTCACACGACCTGAACTTTGGACCTCTACTATTGAGGTCCAAAGTTGGGGTCGGGTGATCCTACCACTCCGTACTATAATTCATAAAAATAGTCCTTACGGCAAAGCTTTTGTCAACACTAGGTACACATGATAGGCATTTGCCTAAGGTTGCCTGGACCAAAAGACACTGGTAGGTAAAGTTACGGATCGTCTACTATTGAGGTCCAAAGTTGGGGTTGGGTGATCCTACCACCATCCTACTTTAATTCATAAACAAGTCCGTACGGCTAAACTTTTGTCCACACTAGGTACAAATGATAGGCAAATGTCTGAGATTGCCTGGACCAAAGACCCAGGTGGTTGAAGTAACAGATCGTCTACTATTGAAGTCCAAAACTGGGGTTGGGTGATCCTACCACCTCCCTACTTTAATTATTTAAAAAAGGTCCCTACGGCAAAGCTTTTGTCCACACTAGGTGCAAAGGATAGACAATTACCTATGGTTGCTTGGACTAAAAGACCCGGATGGATAAATTTGTGGATCGTCCACAATTAATGTCCATACTTGGGGTAGGGTGGCCCTACCACCTCCCAACTTTTATTCATTAAAAAAAAGTCCCAACGGCAAAGCTTTTGTGAACACTAGGAACAAATGATAGGCAATTGCATAAGGTTGCCTGGACCCAAAGACCCAGGTGTGTAAATTTGAGGATCGTCTAAATTGAGGTCCAAAGTTGGGGTTTGGTGACCCTACCACCTTCCTACTGTAATTCATAAAAAAGTCCGTACAGCAAAACTTATCTCAACACTAGGTTCACATGATAACCGATTGCCTAAGGTTGCCTAAAACAAAAGACCCAGGTGGGTAAAGTAACGGATCGTCTACAATTGAGGATCAAAGTTAAAGTCGTGTGATTCAACCACCTCCCTACTTTAATTCGTAAAAAATCCGCATAGCTAAGCTTTTGTCCACACTATGAACAAATGATCGGCAAATGCCTAAAGTTGCCTGGACCAAAAGACCCCGGTAGGTAAAGTTACGGATCGTCTTAAATTGACGTCTAAAGATTGATTCGTGTGACCCTACCATCTCCCTACTTTAATTCATAAAAAAGTCCATACGACAAAGATTTTGTCCACACTAGTTACAAATGACAGGCAATTGCCTAAGGTTGCCTGAACCAAAAGACCCAGGTGGGTTAATTTACGAATCGTCTTTAATTTTCAGGTCCAAATTTTGGGTCGTCGGAACCTACCCTACCACCTCCCTACTTCAATTCATAAACAAATATGATAGGCAATTGCTTAAAGTTGCCTGGACCAAAAGAATCAGGTGGGTAAAGTTACGGATCGTCTACAATTGAGGTCCAAATTTTGGGTCGTTTGACCCTACAACCTCCCTACTTTAATTCATAAAAAAGGATATTGCCTTAGGTTGCCTGGAACTTCTTCAACTGATTTTACATTTGCGGTATGCACACCCCATCATATCCCAATTTTAATTTGTCAAATAATCATTACGGGTAAACTTTTTCTTACACTTAGTACAAATGATAGGCAATTCCCTACTTGTTGCCTGGAACAGATGGCCGGGGTGGATAAATTCTCGAAACGTTTGCAACTGAGGTCTAAAGTATGGATATGGAGACCTTTCCCCTTCAAAATTTTATTCGTTAAAAAAATTCTCTACGCGGCAAAGCTTTTACCACACCAGGTACAGATGAAATTCAATGGCATATAGTTGCCCGCATTAGATGACCCAGGTGAATTAATTCATAATGAGATAATAAAAAAAAAATATGTACTTGATAGGAGAGAGCCAGTACAAAGAGGAGTAACTCTATTTATTTAATTTAGCTTTTGTCTCTTTTCTTGTCTGATCTGGAAATTTTTATTTAGGTATAAACTTAAATCTGTATTAAAAACTAAATCTTCATTTGTCATTATCCAGATAAAGAGATTTTCTAAATTTATGTTTTTCAGATTTGGAAACTTGAAATAAATTTTGTGAGAATTCTAATCGTGGTGAGCTATATAGAGGGCACTCTAAAACAAAATGAAGCTCATTTTCTATAAAATTAAGTGAACAGTGTTGACAGAGCCTTTCACATCTGGACAAAATGTCATGTTTTTCTGAATAATATTTATTTTTAGTTCATGTCTCCCAGTTTCTATTCTCAAACTGTGGTTACTCAGTCTAAATTTTGTTAAGATTACATGTTTTCAAATACAATTTAAATTTATTTTTACTAAGTTTTTCGCAGATAGATAGGTTAATATCCAGTTTTTCACTGTAAAACAGTATATTAGAAAACCATGAGTTATTTGACGGGTTATTGCTAGATTTACATTCATTAAAGGCTCTGCTCAACAGATCAGATGGGTAGTACTCAAGTCTATACCAGTACAAACATATTTGTTTTAACAAATCTAAATATAATGGATAGCTCCCAAGTACAGAGTTTAGTAACACCCAGAATGTGTTTGTGTTTACAGAGTTTTAAGTTAAGGAGCTACCACCCTAGCCCCGCTAAAATTCAAATGGTAGCTCCCTAAGTTTTCCATTTCCCAATCTTTGAAAATATCAAATAAAGAAAGATTTTTCTTTTTTGGGTAATTTTAATAACTCCCCAGCTTTCACAACCATACAATGCAATGGGTTGAATGCAATGATCAAAAATATGTAAGAGAGTTTTAATAGATGAATCTGAAGATTTCATATCTCTATATAATTTGAAACTTGCTGTCATTCCCTTTTGAAGCAGTTGTTTTTTGGCTTCATTAAACTTTCCCGAGTTTTTAATTATAAGGCCTGAATACTTATATTGTTTGACACATTCTAGAGTATCGTTCCAATATGAAACATGTCAACCATTAGCCTTCCGGTTTTGTAAAAGATGATAACCTTTGTCTTTTTTACATTAGCTTCTATACACCATTCAGTACAATAGTTATTTAAAATATCTAGCTTTTGTTGAAAACCTTTTTTGGTGTCTGAAAATAATAATAGATCATCTGCATATAAAAGGCAAGGAATTTTCTCGCCATCCAAAGTGACTGAATCTGTTAAATGATCAATAATGGTGGGGAGATCATTTAGAAATATCTTAAAAGACTAGGGCTTAGAACATCGCCCTGTCTTACTCCGACCTCAGATGTGAAAAACTCTGTCATTTTATCATCAACCCTTACACACAGTCTGTCATTTGCATACATTGATTTCAAAATTCTATAAAAATAACCATTAACATCATACATTTGTAATTTGTACATTACACCAACATGAATAACTTTGTCAAATGCTTTGCGAAAGTCTACAAAGCATGCATACAACCTTTTATCACCAGATTTTAGATATTTATCTATTATACACTTGAGAACAAAAATTTGATCAGAGGTGCGTGATCCCTTTGAGAAACCAATTTTGGTTTTATATATAACCACTGTTACTGTTGTTGTAAGAATTGGTTAATAAGAGTAAATGCAAATTAAATAATCTAAAATATCTAAGATAATTAACTAAATTTTTCACCACAGGCTATGGCCTTGGGTATAAAGCCCATTCCACCTTATGTTATCAGTTGTTGAATATCACAAAACGGATTCAGATAACGCACCCTATACCAAGGGTATGTTCTTAATTACTATGGTTAAACCCCAATTGAATTAAATATAGATCTCTGATTTTGTTATCCTCTTGTAGGAGGATAACGAAATAAGAGGATAACAGAATAAGAGGTTTATATTTTAATTTGATTGGTTAAACTCTTCCAATTTGCAAGCCAATTTTTCAAACAATATAATTTGGTTACGAGATTACAAATTGAAAATCGTGCTTGCTAATTTTGTAATTCGTTATCTGGTTATCACAGCTAATTAAAAACAAATCTGAGGAATAAGTCACTCGTGATCACGGAGTTATTTCAGTTATCAGAGATTGTATTTTTCGTTTTCACGGATTAATTGATGATAACGAATCTGTGAAATTAGTAATCACATTTATGTATTCCTTCAATACGAATAAATATCGTAATAATTATATATTTTTAAACCCGTGGTAACTATTTTTTTTTAAATGCAAAAACGAATACAATTCGTTTTCACGAAGGAAATCTGTGACAAATCCCGAATTACAAAAATATGTAAACACTAATTTCATTGATTTGGTAACACGAAATGTAATCTGTCATAGCATATTATATTTCTTGATAACGAATTATATAATTAATGATAATCTGATAATGATTTAATCCGTAATCTCGATTTTTTAAAGTTCATTAACTCGAATTTGTAATAGGTTGTTGGGATATCTTAAAAGGGCCTCTGTATTCTAGTGTATCGTTTGCTTTGTCCATGGGGAACATGCACCGCCGCTTATTGGAAATTGTTTAATTTAATATATGTACCTGTCCTAAGTCAGGAGCCTGTAATTCAGTGGTTGTCGTTTTTTTGCTGTATATCATAATTGTTTTTCGTTTGTTATTTTGTACATAAATCAGGCTGTTAGTTTTTTATAATTGACTATATGGTATGGGTATTGCTCATTAATAAAGGCCGTACGGTGACCTATGTCATTTTGTCTCTTTTGGAGAGTAGTCTCATTGACAATCATACCACAGCTTCTTATTTTTATAGTCCACTAAACTGTTCATCGGCACATAATTCATAAGGGCCCCGAAGACAAATACATAGTACCCTATAGTATTAACTCTGACTGTTTGTCCGTCCGTCATCACTTTTTATGTCGTTATGTAAGTCACGAATGTCTCGACCGATTAACTTTAGTATTGAAACCTATCAAAGAAAGGCCATTTCGATTTATTTAATAAATTTGAACAACCTCTGAATTACAGGCTCCTGTAATGCTGTATATGTATATACGTAATGCCAATTTTCCGTGGGGAAAAATGGCAATAGTCAACAATTTTCCCGGTTGAAAATGAGATTATGCTAGTTTTTTTCCCGGTGGTGGAGGGGGAGAGGTGACTGGCATGGACAACGGATATAAAACACCGGGCTAGTTTTCATGTCTGTTAAGTAGTAACCTCCCTTGTTAATGTGATATAGTAATAATATATATATATTTTTACCATCTGTATAGTATTTTTCACTGTATAATTTTAATTTGTAATCAATTTAATATTTCAATATTACAATTTAGTTCTTATTATAGATAAAAACAAGAAAATTTGAAAGTTTTTGCTTCATTAATCACCTTGTTTCAATTCATAAGTCAGGCGGTCTATTTATTCTACGTTACATTTGAGGTCTGCAAGTTGACATTGTGTACATTAAAATGAACTTCATTGACATAATTACTTTACGATGTCTAAGAAACGAAATAAGAAACGAAATTACAAATTCATCTACATTCAGGTCCGTACGCTCCACGGAGAGTCAAATTGTAAACAAGCATATCACTGCCACTACCCAGCTTAAAGCCTCTTCCGAACATTTGAAAGTCCCTACTATGTACTGGTTACCTAAATTGCACAAAAAACCATTTAAATTCCGTTTCATCTCCGCATCTAGTAAGTGTTCTACTACCAATCTATCAGTTCTTCTAACTACCTCTCTTACTACTATCAAAGAACTTGTTATTAACTTTTGTAATAAAGTTTATGAAAATAATGGTATTAATTATTTTGGAGTGTTAAAATTCTTTAGAGGTTTTAGATAAAATACATGCTTTTGATGTTCCTTTTAATTCTGTTGACAGTTATGATTTTCTACTCTATACTACACTTCCACACAATCTTATCAAGAAAAGTTTTCATATTTAATTAAATGGTCTTTTGAAAAATCTCATTACAAATTTATTTGCTGTAACTCGTTTAAAGCCTTTTCTGTAACGAAAAGGAAAGTATGCTAGATACACTTACTGGAAATGTGAAGATATGATTGAAGCTTTAAAATTTCTCCTGGACAACATATATGTACGTTTCGGCGATAAAGTGTATCGACAAGTAGTAGGTATTCCTATGGGCACTAACTGCGCCCTTTAATAGCAGATTTATTCCTGTATTGCTATGAATCTCAGTTTATGACCAAACTCAGTAAAGACACGTCATTGTTACATTTGGTTGATACATTCAACAATACCTTCCGTTATCTAGATGATATTTTTCGTTAAATAATCCAGAGTTCTCTAAATATACTACCGAAATTTACCCAATAGAACTTACTTTAACTAAATCTAACATAAACAGCAGTAGTTGTCCTTTTCTGGACTTGAACATTTCAATCTCTAAAGGAAAACTCCATACGAAAATTTACGACAAAGAGACAATTTTTCATTCCCTATTGTTAATTTTCCTTTTTAGACGGCGATGTTCCTTTGGCTCCATCATACGGTGTGTATATATCCCAACTCGTTCGTTATGCCCGTGTGTGTAGTGATGTCATAGATTTTAACGAACGTAATCAATGCATCACTAGTAAATTATTAAGTCAGGGATTTCGTTACCATAAATTACGTAAAACTTTTGCTAAGTTCTTTCATAGATACAAAGATTTGATTAGTAAATTTGGCTGTACCTGTAGAAAACTGACTAAAACGGTATTTCACATCATAAATTTTACGGTAATATTGTACTTAAAGCGCGGAAATCACTATGTGATCCGTGTAAAATCATCGAACCTTTAAATAAACTTATTAGTTCAGGTTATCTTACCAATGTTGTAATTAGATCTTTGAATATAGTTTACATTGGCACTAATATCGATTTTGTCATCAGCAAATTAAAACATAACTAAATTTGTATTCTTTTCAAACGGGATGTTTAAAGACACACCCACGTTCATTTTGATCTATAAAGAGGTTAAACTCTAACTATCCTACTGTCTGTCGATACATTTATTTTGTCATTGCACAAGTCATGTCTTCTTTGACTGTCCATGACGTTAAAATATAATCCCTGGGATGTGTTTTAGTTGATTTTAGTCTCTGATGCATGATTTTTTATTATTAATTGTTTTGGCTTTTAACTAGCTGTCAGTAACTGCGAGTACTCTCAAATCGTACTTTCTTGTTTATTTGACCTGTTGATACTAATTGTAATGCTTTTTTGTTATTTAATGTTATTCAGGGTTATATCTGGTCTATATACCAGCTTTGATAAGTGTTTGGTACTAATATAAATTTCCACTTCGTACTATGAACATCAACATTATTTATTTTGTTAAAATATTTCCTTTCTCTATTGTAACTGTACACGTATACCTAACAACAAAATTATTTTCATTTACCTGTGTTTAAAGTTATTGCAAATGGCTGATATTTTTGTTCGAGCATATTGTTTTTCTTAAATTGTTTAACATTTCATACCGATATAACATGTTACTTTTATTATTCTTCCCTTAGTTTATTTATTTTGAATTTACATTGTATCATAGGTCAAATTTATTTGTTCAGTGTATGTTCAATGGTGTTAATATGTCCTTTGATTGAGTTAAGCTATTTCAGTTGATATTTTATAGTGTGTCTTTCTATGTTGTGATGTTACACTATTGTTTCAGAAAAAGGGTGAAGGTTTGGTACCATTAAAACGTTTAAACCCGCTGCATTTGTTTTCACCTGTCCTAAGTCAGGAATCTGATGTTCAGTAGTTGTCGTTTGTTGATGTGGTTCTTAAGTGTTTCTCGTTTCTCGTTTTTATATAGATTAGACCGTTGGTTTTCCCGTTTGAATGGTTTTACACTAGTAATTTTTGGGGCCCTTTATAGCTTACTGTTCGGTGTGAGCCTAGGCTCCGTGTTGAAGACCGTACTTTGACCTATAATGGTTTACTTTTATAAATTTTGACTTGGATGTAGAGTTGTCTCATTGGCACTCATACCACATCTTCTTATATCTATAAAGTACTGTGATGATAAATACTCGTTATAGTATTTGTTTAGTGATAGCAAAATCGAAAAACGAAAACACTTCTGTTTTTCTATTTTTGTTTTAAGATATCAAAAACGTGAAACGAAAACACTTTCGTTTTTCTATTTGGATTTTGAGAAATGAAAAACGAAAAACAAAAACACTTTTGTTTTTCATTTGGTTTTGCGAGAAACCAAAAATGAAAAATTATTCATCAAAACGAAAAACGAATGCACGCAAATGTACACGGACCTGCCTCGGCTTGATATGGAAGTCATAAACGTGATACTAAAAAAACCGCATGATATTATCAGATAATTGCATCACATTTTTCATATCAGATGTATTATCAGCCCAATGTTAAATATCAGCCCAAAAGCTGAAGGCTCAATGGCTGTTCTTGACTGCGGGCTGATAATACATCTGATATGAAAAAATGACATCTTATGATCTTTTTAAGTAAATTTAATGCTATTATTATACTGTAAAAATTATAAGTTAACTGGTCTAAACTCTAAATTTATAATAATTTCTATCTATCAAACTATTCGAAAAGTAAAATAACAATATTATCGACCTCATAGGATAATTCAAACGGAAACAACTGTCATATTTCTGACCTAGTACAGGCATTATTTTCCTTAGGTATAAGTGGTGGGTAATTCCTGGTTTTATAGCTAGCTAAACCTCTCACGTCTACGACAGTCGCATGGAATTCCATTATATTGACATAATATGTAAAGATGTCAAATATTGGGGTACAGCATCATCATTGTGTTATTATCGTAATCACAACAGAAAAAATAATTATTTCAACAAAGGAAAACAAAAATGGCATATAGAAACTCTATGGACAAAAAACATGAGCATATAAACGACTAACGCATTGAAGTTAATTGCATAAATGCGATGCACAATGGAATACTATTAGTTACATAGTGTGCTAAATTAAATGACCTCATACGATATATATCGTATTAGCACACTATGTAACGAGTTTATCTTACCGACTATCTTAACATGTGGTATTTAGACTAGTGGCCTACCAAAGTGATCAAGTTGTCAATACCGTTAGTATTACGAACCTACTTTTATTGGTCTATACAGAAACAAACGCCAACAATTACAACTTGTTAGCTTTCAATGTGTTTTAAGAATTGATTTCAATCGTTGAAACCTTTAAGATTAAACACCACTACTAACCGTGTATTGAAATAAGCCCCGCCTAGTAACCTAATATAGAATATACACGCGTTCTCCACGCGGTTGCTTTTAACCAATCATATTCCTACAAATGTATAGGAGGTAAGATAAAAAAAAAATATTGAGACATCGTATTCTTTATTTGAAAGTGTATTGTTAAATGTTGAAAGCCTTGAACTTCTGAAATATACGTTTGTTCTGTTAACTATAAAATCATCTAAAAAAAGGACAATAGCACCAGTTTACTAGTATAATTATATGTATGGAAAAAACGTAATTTGTTTGAATTCGCATATTATGTTAAACGTTATATCTTCAGGAGCTGTTATACCAATAAATTTGAAAATTTCATTCAAAGAAAATTACACAGTAGATCTAGAAGATTCGCAATCGGACAAATACAGGAAAAAAGAGAAAACAGTGAGAAATTCCGTAAGTGCAGAATTGATATTGACGAAATGAAATATTGAAAAATGACATATTTAAAATTGACGACCTGACAATTACAACGGAAGCAGGATCGAGTCACAGTTGTTCCGAAAATGTACAATTGTAAAGCTGTAAGCGTCTCATTTGTCGTAAAGTTTTGTTCTCAAACGAACTTTTTGTCTAAATCTCTGGTTAAAAGACAAGATATGATTCATAAATAAACTGAATCGTTCGTAACCTTCAACAAATTCAACAATCTTTGAAATACTGAGTGAGTGAACACCATCTGTATGGTGAAATGTGAAGTCAAAGAAAATACAAGGTTCTTTTTATTATTACTGTGAAGCTCGTGTATGACGTCTATCTCATAAGAATAAAGTCACTAGTCGAAAAGAAGAGTGTTCTCGTAAAAATTATTGTCATACTTTTGGGAGAAAATAAGATATGACTGCCCCTACTGACCTATTTGTTTATTATTTGTTTATGCAGTAGTTCACTCATTAGAAATATTTTGTGTATCACTAAAAAATATGTTAGACGATACAATAGTTTAAAAAGAAAAAAAGAACTGTATGACGAACTTGGACAACACAAACGACCTGACATAAAGCATTCATGTTCTATAAGTTAAAGCTAACAATCAAACAACATGTTTTTAAAAGCCTCATGGTACTCATGTCTGTGAATATTAAACGAATTGTTAAATTTCAGTCACTAGACAGGTGTCAGCAAACACCTTGTCTTTAAATGGCTTGTATCCGATCTAAAAATAGATAAAATTCATTACCTCACACACACTTATATCTTTTTTTTTTAAAACCGGACGAAAAACAGATGTCACTACAGTATGAAAATTGATGTTAAGTAGATATTTGAAAAGATATGTGACTGACATCTTTATTGTGTTCTTATATAGCTCACCAAAGTGTATGAAAATGTAACAGGGTTCCAAAGTATAACCATCAAAAGATTCATGTAAGTATTTTGTTCCCCTTTGTATATTACTCAAATATATCTAACATGTTACACATGCAAATAACACTTAAAAAATTGTTATGCGTTCGAAGTGTTTTTCTGGACTAACCTTCAAAAGGAACGCTATGAGTTAATGAAGCATAAGTAACAAAACACGTTAAGACAGAAATTACCCAAGAATTTTAGTTTTAAAAGACAATAAATACTTCTTTAGAGCTTCATTGTATAAATGTTTGTAAATAATTGTAAGTTTGATTGTTTGCTAGGTGATTCGTATAGTCTTTAGCTATCACACCATAGATATAAGAAGATAAGTCACTTAGTCATATACTGTCAAAATGCACTTGCTGAACGAAAGCTCAACATATTGTAGCCAATAACGAAAGATGGTCATATTGACTGCACGATTATGTACACAACTTTTGAAATTGAAAAAAGAGATAGGTTAATTTTAAGTAAGCAAACTACATAATTATGTTCAACGAAAAAGACATAAAAAAAGTTGAATTCGAAAGAGCTTATTACGAAAGTTTATTTTTTACTTTTTATTTTTTTTTATTTGAATTGTTT
Organism: Mytilus coruscus; assembly: GCA_017311375.1. NCBI lineage: Eukaryota > Metazoa > Mollusca > Bivalvia > Mytilida > Mytilidae > Mytilus > Mytilus coruscus. Next base: position 25,384,590 of record CM029608.1, on the reverse strand, counting down.
TTTTTTTTACATTTGTGTTGTTCGTTACTTTTTTATATGCTTTTTGTTATATATCACCGCTTCATTCTTTTGTATTGAAGAAAGGGAAGTATAATAGCTGATTTTGCAGTCAATATTCGTCTGTTTCTACCTACTTCTAACTCAACACAGATTGGAATAGAATTGAAATTAAAAACCGAAGAATTATCAACTAATGGATCTCTTGGCGACGTACCATTAACGGAACATTACATTGAAGTTATTACTGTCAGTATGTTAAAAAACGGTATGTACCACCCATAAGCTTAATATTATAAGGTTTACAATACGGAATAACAGTTGCGCTGGATTGCTAAGAATTCTTCCTATCTTAAGGCAGATATAACGGAATATAATTTGGTGCACCGGATACATGTATATCGAGGAAATTTGCTATTAAGTATGTTAAACTTTGTGTTTTGATCAATGCCATAAACGTACACAGAAAAGTATGGTAATTAATACACATTTGATATGCAGAATAAAATTTGTAGAAGCTGTTTGGACCCCGGTGAAGCCATATAATCTTACATTCCAATAAGTTATTGATTTAAACGCCGTCAATGAGTTTTTACGTGACTCAATTAGTATCCAATATGAACATCGAAACAATTTCCGGTAGCGTACACGATATCAGTATACACAATTTCATATAAAAATGAACCATTTATATATGATTTGTAAACAATGTACTTCGAAAACTGGTAAACATTGCACCACACATAGTAGGCGAACCCAATTTCTTGCTTTAAGCATGTTTTAGAGAAGCATTTCATGTTTTGTTTTGTCCTTTCTCATAATAAACAAAAATAGCCTTATGATTTAGTACACTACACGCGCGTTTCATCTACAAAAGACTTATCAGCAATGTTAGAATACAAAAAAATCGAAAGGCCAAATAAAGTACGATTTTGAAGAGCATTGGAAACCCAAAATTCCGAAAAAATTTGGCAAATTCTTCTAAGATAATTCATTCCTGGGGTACAAAAACCTTAGTATTTCTAAAACAATTCTACATTTTGTAAGCAGTTTTTTCATGATAACTCATGTAAACCCTTTGGTCAACAAAATATGTGTTGTTTTGGCAACTTTGTGCTTACAGTGTTGATAGCAGATGTTTTCTAGCCTCCGTTGTTATAAATCATCACATATCTAGATTATGAATAAAATAAAGAATATATTGAAAAGAAATCCTGTCTATTCTTCACGACCATATGGTAAGCTCGCTGCATTTTATGCTATTTTGGCAAATTCTAGGACATAGACATTCAGACTGAACGTTATAATATTTTGTATCCAAGCAAGTAAGTTGCATGCAAGATATATTTGAAACACACAGATCCAAACACAAAAAAGTTAAAGTACAAACAAATATAAGTAGATATCAAGCGCATAACGTGCAATTATGCTATGATTACTATGCAATAAACAACATAACACATATGACAGTTTACTGTAAGTAACTGAGTCGAACAGAAGTGGGTGTGTCAATCATAGTCGACATTGAATGCTAACTACGTTTAAAACGCTTTCATTTTAGAAATAAAAAGAGAGAAAAATATACCAGTTTGGGCATTTGAAACTTTGATTAGGAATGTTTAAATCCAAATTAATCCAACGAAAAAAACTGCAAAATTATATAAAACTACACATATAACTCAAGTTTAAACCTCTGGTAAACAGTTGATACACTATTTCGTTCTATAATGTCTAGCAATTTTATGTTTCAACAAGAAGCTTTTGTTATTTCTAGGAAAAGTATGATATGAATCACTTGCATAGGGGTATTACAACAAAGCAAAACAAGCATTTTTCATACTAAGTAGGCTGTAATACATTAAAAGAGTTTCTCTTCCATAATTGGATTGTTCTTATCGTGTTTTTGTTATTATTTCTTTTCAGAGTTGAAGGATAAGACGAACCAGAAAGACTGGTATATATGTGGCATTGGAAAAAAAAGTATAAATGGAAGTTGTGTTACCATATGTCAACAAGATATATACAAATGCGTGTATGGAAACTGCTATGCTCACTTGAATGGAACAGCCCATTGCATGTATGGATTATTTTTATCTTCAATATTTGTTTACCTGATGAGTAACTACAAAGACAATTCATATCTGCAATTTGCGTAAAATAATAAGAATGTTCCTAATGTTTCTATAAAATCAAAAAGATAACCTGTTACCTCTGGTTGATTTAATACTATGCTACTTGACAAAGATAGCAGAAATATAAGGTTTCTATGCATTTCAACTAAAAAAGAGAGACAACCTTCTACATTTGGTTTCATATGTTGCTGACATTTAATTGATTCCGAATGCTTATTGTTCATATGCACCTCCTCGAAATAACGAAAATTTTTGGCTGGTTCCAATTACTCAATATCACTTCTTGTGTCATATGAGTGGTACTGTGGATTCATATAATTTAGTGGGTACTATTTCGTGGATTGCGAGACATTTGCATTTTCGTAAATATTTGATTTCGTGATTTTGCCAAAGTCTGCATACATTCTTTTAGAACATTTGTAATTCGTTGTACATTAGAATTCGTGGTTCCCTGGTATTCATTGAGTTTTAATGAATCCAAAGTAATTCCTGAGATTAGAAGAATATATGCTGTCCAGGACTTTTTGCATGAGAAGAGGGCTACTTATTGTTGTCCAATTCAAGGTCATATATGTGTAATTTAATGCAAAAGACCCCGTGGGTTTAACAAAACCAATATGGACCTATAACTTATAATCATGAATATCAGCGTCAAAACTGCACTCAAAACTCCTGTAGATGTCACCAGATTGGTTTTAGATGAATCTATAAAAAATCGCCATAATGTTTCTTAACTTTTTGCTCCATTTTTTTCGTTTCTATCGCTTACAGTGCATGTTGATAAGCATTTACAATGAATCTATTTCTATGTCAATAGTCCATGATCTCAGAAGCATTCTCAATCATGCATAGTCATAGGTAAATTGGTATCATTTAGGGCGCGTTTTAACGTTCATTTTGCATAATGTCTTTTTGACGCTTGTTCAGACATAATCGCTGACGACTAGAGTTTTATAACATATGAAGGAAGAAATCCCCATTAGGTCAGCATGGAGAAAAATACCTCATCACGGTTTGATGTAGCTTTATCATTGCGAGTTTATCCTTTTGGTGGTTTGTTGTGATGGACTATCTATCAAGGAATTATTTTAAATCATAGCTTCACTTTACCACACTTCAGAAGATTGAAAAACTGTATAGACACTTGTCTAATTTGTTCTTTTACAATCATGTATTTGAGATTTAATTTTAAAGTATTCTATAGTTTCTATATTCGACCAAAACCGTGTGTTGCCCCCTTGTTTTTTGGTTTGTTTGTTTGAATTCTTAATAGTTTGGCGGCTTTCTTACGTTTTATGTATTGTAGTTTTTTTATATATCTAATAACATCTCCCGTTAAACTGTTGACGTTTTGGTTGATGATATAGCTGGTATTCCATAACAAAAAGCATATACAATGTTAAACAATGTACATTGATAAAAGGCGGAAACTCAGTCGAAATTAAATGTTGTTTAGAGAAGGTACAAACAGGCGAGGTTGGTACATTTGAATTGTTCACATCTGTTTCTCATGCTATGGGCGTTAAAAGTTTAATGAATGTGCCTAATTTAGGATTTATGCATCTTATGTATGTGTTTTTATTAAAATTATTGAATTGAGCTTCGAGATATTTGTACACTTTTAGTCGATTGTGGTAGGTGCAAATTCACGTGGATCTTTTTTTGTGCATAAACATAAATTCCGCCGAAAAAAAATCCAAAGAAAGATAGTAGATTTATCTTTTTAAAGCATCAATTTGCGTCTCTGCCCCTGGTGTCGTTTTTTTTTTTGGAAAACTTTCCAAAATAGGCAATGATTTCATTGAAAAGAAATAGTCGAGTACACCTTTTTAGGTTCAGCCGTGTTTGAGTTGACTATTCTGTCTTGGAAACGTATAAAAGAAAAATAGTAGATACATCATCTCGTTTCAGATTCTATCCTTTTTATATATTTAGGCTGTAGGTTGATACAATAACATTAAAAATTTACAGTACAAAAAGATGAAATATATGGGTCAAGTGAAACTCCTTCCTAATGAGTCATAACAACAGAGTAGGTGTGTTCGAATACATTGTTTTTACTAATATACTTGACGACAAACTTTTCTGGTGGATCTTAAAAATGCATAACCTCAAAAAACTTCATTTTTTACGTGTGTTATCTAGGGTAATTAGCCTTCAACCTCTGAAAATTCTAAGTGTGCCCTTCCATGAAATATTTAATTAGAATTTTTTTAAATAAAAATCCCCACCCCCCTGACAACCGATCAACAATAGTTATAAGTTGACCAAATGCATAAAAGTACATTAAATGATGCTCAATAGCTAGTAGAATCATTTGTATTTTGATATACAACTGGCATATAAGGATCGTAATGATACTATTTTGATAAATTTATCGGTTTTCAAAGCTAAATTGATAGCGGGTCATCACTACAATGGCTTCCATTTTTACGATTATAAAAATTAATAGGCGTAATGGGGAGATAATTTGACGAAGTAGAATCCTGACTTATAAAGTATTATTTGAATAGTTATTTCGTCATGACATGTATCATCAAAAGATGGTCAAAATACACACAAGAAGAAATTTTAAAATATATTTGCGACTTATATTACATGAACTATCATCTCGATCACTAATACGATGATTTCCAATAGACTGAAATGCGGCTCAAAATTTAATTGGTTTTAGGTTTAAAACAAATATTAAAACATTCACATTTATGTAAAAAGTTAAATCACAAAAATACTGAACTCCGAGTAACATACTGTATTATTTATTTCTCCTTAAATGTCTACTCTGCAGATGTAACCAAGATGACGACTATTTTTATACGGGCGAACAGTGTGATGAAAAAACTGAAAAAATCCAATTTGAGCCTAACTATATTATAGCGGCTGCATGTGGAAGTAGTGGATTTGTAATCATTATAGCTGTTATCGTGTGCATTGTCTACAGAAATAAAGCAACCGAAGATAAAGATAAAATAGACCTGTATATGTAAGTCCTAAGAATAAACATGGTTTTGGTCTATAATATTTTGGAAAACACTTGATAGGTGTTACACTATTGACTTATTTCAAAGGGGTTCCAGTATACATATTTAAAACCATAAGTAAATCCATTTATTTAGTGAAGTCATCGAAATAATTGGCAACAAAAATGCAATCTAAAGAGAATAACCTTCAAAAATATACATGCATCAAGAAAAAAGGCGTCAAAAGAAATCAATGGATATTTTAGGAGTAAAAATCACGACAGAGAAGAAAATGTTCTCAAAGTAGAAACAGCACAGGCACTACAAACTGTATCATAAATTTTGGCCAAATAAATAAGTCTTAAATCTACAAAAACTCCATTCACCCATGGAGTATTAAAGAATGGGCAGTTCATTGTTCTCTAACGACCTCATCAATATGACCATGACAAAGTTAACTTCAGATTTAAGTTCTAATCATTAATTTCGAAACGAAAGTGTACAAGATAACATAGAAAAATGATCATTCCAATCATAATGACGTCCATAAAGCTTACGAGGTAATCACCTAACCGTCAAGCTATTTTTATTGTTTAGACCAAAAACCAAACATAGTTGAAGGCTTATTAGAGAGTTGGGAACATACGCTGTACATCATTCTTTTCTTAAAAAAATGCCACATAAAGTCAATCTTCTACGACTTTTTTAATTATTCAAAATATAAAACTGATGTAGACAACGTCAGTTTTATATTCGGTGATGAATCATACATAAACCTATGGCGACATCTTTTTACAGGACACGTAAATGTAAGGTCATAAAGAAATGTTGTAGGATTAGTTCAACTAAAAATGCAATACATTAAGAAAAGGAATGTTATATAAAACTATTCCTTAAAAGGTATTGCAACCATCAGCAGGTTACTAGTAATCTAAATAACTGTATTGTAATTCTAGAACAGAACATGATACCTTAAGCTACAACCATCCGACTGGTCTCTTGGGCCGACAGAGAACACCATCTAATTTGTATTTGTCAATGCGCGATAGCACATACAACGTTGACAACAGAAATTATGAATTGGTTGAAGTTGAGAAAAATAGCAGGGGGAACGTAAGTGTATTTTCATTTATGTTGGAAAATGTCCCTCTAAAGCATGTTTAGTGAATTGTCTAGTGTACGAAATTTTAATCCTGGTATCTATGATGTGTATATTGATATGTAGTCCTTGATCAATTAGCAGGATATTGAGGTCATGGACTGGGTTAAGATCATATTCTAAATTTTGAACTTTACTTGCAGTATTGTAAATTCAGATATTTTTGCGTGCATTTATTATTTTACCTTTGCTATAACTTCATACCAGTACATGATGGAGCCATTTAGTTATTTGATAAATATAGAACGCCACAGCTGCCTTATGATGACGATAATCATATCATTAAGGGTTGAGATATAACATGAAGCAAATTTTCTATACTATTACGACATTTGACTATACTACTCTGTAAATTTGCTATATCACTAAGATAATTTTATATACTATAAAGACGTTTTGATATAACATAGAACTACCTTTTCATACTTTTCTGTCACGAAGACATTCTTTTATTCTAAGAAGATATCTTGATATCACATGGGGCTACCCTTTCATACTATTTTGTCATTTAACTATACTGTTATGCGATATTGCTATATGAAAAAGATACATTTTATGCTATAAAGACGTCTGTATATAACAAGGAGCAACTTTTCCATACTATTTTGTCACCTCACTTCACTATTATGTCATGTCACTATCTTATTACGATAAATTTGTATACTATACAATCATCTCGATATTACATAGAGCAACTTTTTTCACGCTATTCTGTCATATAACTATCTTATGAAGACATATTATAATACCAGTAGACTATTTGATTACACTACAAGACCATTTCATCGTACTATCAGAAGACAATTCAATAAATAGCGGCAAAAATATTATATTTCATATATATATTTTTTTTTATTCTGTGTTTTCAGTAGGTTCCAGTATGGCCACCACAAAATAGTCTGTAGATCCACCTATTTTAAGCAAGTGAGGGGGTCTATTAATTTCAATTTTAAAAATCTCTAGGAAATTTACATCATTTCTTCAAAATACAAATTTAAAAAATTGAAGAAAGTTTTCATGAGACACAGATCTGTTCCACATAAGTTCTAAAGGAACATATCTCTTAAACGGTAACAGTTACCGAGCTTGATGTGTATATTGTGGTAATAAGCATTGTGTATACGTTGTAAATTATCAGCCAAGGCATGGGACATATGTACGTTCGAACGTAGGGACGGACGGATTAAAAAAGAGGGACGAAAGATACCAGAGGGACAGTCAAACTCATAGATCGAAAACAAACTGACAACGCCATGGCCAAAAATAAAAAGACAAACAGACAAATAATAGTACAGATGTCACAACATAGAAAACTAAAGACTAAGCAACACGAACCCCACCAAAAACTGGGGGTGATCTCAGGTGCCCCGGAAGGGTAAGCAGATCCTGCTCCACATGTGGCACCCGTGGTGTTGCTTATGTTATTACAAATCCTGATTAACGGACAAGGGCAACACTAAATCCCCCCTTCGCCTAGCTACAGGGGCATACAAATAATATTAACTCCGAACAAAGTTGGGCGGTTGAAGATGTATGGGCTGCGAGATGGCTATTAATCAGAGCATCATGGATGTTTTGATCCAGCCAATTTTGTAGCTAGTCTTTACATTTTTCTGACCATACTTTCCATATTTCTTTTGTCATTCTCATTTCCATAACCTCACTGTATTTACTGGAAAAATACATTTCCTGTATTCAAATATATATGAACAAAAACCTAATGCTGAGTTAAATCCAATTACTGTCAAATAGCAATATAATAGAGAATATACAAATAAATTTATTGCAGAAAATGGTCAGGTAAGAGTTGTGCAATTGTGATTATTGTTTCAAATAAATTACTGATAATTGTAACTTAAATAGACCTTAATTATTAACTTATGTCAGATGATTATGATACTGATTTTAAAATTTACAAGTGAAATAAAGTCTAGTTGCATTTTTATACATATTTTATTGTTAGTCTTTTCTTTGAAAAACCCACATCTTATTAACCAGTCAGCTTTTTACAAAATTAACAGAATAATTGTAGGTAGTGTTGATCAAAATAAATAAAAATAGGTACATTATTGGGTTCAAGATTTTGTATAATCAGTTAGATGTGTAATAAATTAGAAGTCCTTAACGAAGGATTTTCCTTTCTAAAATACTGTAGACTGTAAATACTTTTCAATCCAAAACACTAAGTGAAATTTCTTTTTTTTTTAATTTTTTCAAAACTTTATAATGGACATAATATATGCATGTTGTCTTTTGTCAATCTCCTGTAGGAGGAAATAAAGTATGATGATGATGATGATGAATCAAATCAATACTTACACCTTTGAATGTAATTGTTTGAAAATAGTGACAGTTGTCTATCATACTGGTATTGTATCAATACCCTTTTTTGTCTAATTGAAGACTGGGAATACCAGGAACATAAGATACTGATAAAACACTTTATGCAAGTGTATATCTAAAATAAAGAAGTTGTTCGCCCAACCTTTTCTTAATTAAAGGACAAATAGCATATCTAAAGTTGGCAGTTGATGATTAAAATGGTGAATATAAAAGTTTTTGCAAGTCATAAACACTTAAAGTTAATCATTTTCATGACATTTCTTCAACTTAGAATGTTGCACCATCTCCAAATCCGGAGTGATCACATAGATCCAGTATGGCTGAATTAAAAAAAAAAACTTTAGATAGAGGTCTTTATGCTTTTGAATTTGTAAACGGCATCTTGGACTAAGAATTGGGCAAGACATTCTTAAGATACAGTGTTACATGTGAAAAATTGCCTCACTCCTTTTTAAATGAATAAAGTCGATAACTGTAATAGAAAAAAAATCGAAATTCAACAAAAATTATACAGACCATAAATAGATATAAGAAGGTGTGGTATGAGTACCAATGAGACAACTCTCCATCCAAGTCACAATTAGTAAAAAGTAAACTATTATAGGTCAAAGTACGGCCTTCAACACGGAACCTTGGCTCAAACCGAACAGCAAGCTATAGAGGGCCCTAAAATGACTAGTGTAAAACCATTCGAACAGAAAACCAACGGTCTAATCTATATAAAAGACGAGAAAAGAGAAACACTTATGAACCACATCAACAAACGACAACCACTGAACAACAGGCTCAAAAGACTGTCATAACAAACAACTTTGTAAATTGCGAAGTTAATAAAGCAAGACATTCTCAAGATACAAGAGTGACACGTGAAAAATTACCTCCCCCTTTTTATATGAAAAAGTCCATAACTCTTGTAGGAAAAATCAAAATTAAAAAAAAAAAAAAAAAATATATAGAGCATTAGTCTATCATTAAAACAACCGTGTAAAGCTTGAAGTTAATCGAGCAAGGCATTCTTAAGATATAGCGCAACGTGAAACACCCTTTTTTAATGAATAAAGTTCATAAAACTAAAATGAAAGGTTAAAATTTCACCAAAAAGAATAACAGACATTGACACAATCACCACAAATAACTGATAAAATTGAGTATGAAAATGGGGAATGTTTCAAAGAGACAACAACCCGACCAAAGAGCAGAAAACAACCGAAGGCCACTAATGGGTCCTCAACACAACGAGAAAATCCCGCACCCGGAGGCGGGCTTCAGCTGGCCCCTAAACAAAATGTACAGTTTAAAGTTATTCGACAACAGCTCAACTTTGTTTAGAGTAAATATTATTTGCACGCCCCCGCCGTTAGGAGAAAAGGGCACTAAGTGTTAACCCTGTCCATCATTTCGTCCGTCCGTCCGTACATACCTCACGAAATTGGTTTCCATTCTCAAACTTTAGTTTGGCTTTGCAGAATGATTTGAAACTTATACACAATGCTCACAACCGCAATATACGGATCAAGACCGAATTTGGGTTTTGTATCTTTTTCGACTGATGAGTTATGCTCCTTGAAAACTTTTAAATTTTCAATTTTTGTGGTTTCCGTGCTCTAACTTTAGTTTGCCTTGGCCGATTATTTGAAACTTATACACAATGCTAATTACCACAATAAACAGATCAATTTCGAATTTAGGTATTGTAACTGTTACCGTTCAAGAGTTATGCCCCTTTAGAACGTACGTGGAAGAGAGGGCATCTGTGTCCCTTGAACACTGAATGTAAATAAATGTTAGAAATAATGTAAATTTCCTTAAGATTTAAAAAATCAATGATCATCTAAAAATCAACTTGATGTGGCCTACTGAAATTTCTGAAAACACAGAATAAATAAAAAAACATATGTAATATAATATTTTCGCCGCTATTTATTGAATTGTCTTCTGATAGGATAGTACGATGAAATGGTCTTGTGTTGTAATCAAATATTCTACTGGTAAATAAATGACAGCTCGTGGTATAAGAAACTGGTAGCTTGATATTAAAATATGTCTTCAAAAGATAATATTATGACAGAATAGTATCAAAGAGTTGCTCTATGTTATATTGAGATAATTGTATAGTACACAAATGTATCGTAATAAGATAGTAACATGACATAATAGTATAGTGAGGTGACAAAATAGTATGAAAAAGTTGCTCAATATTATATTAAGATGTCTTTATAGTATAAAATGTATCTGTATGAAATAGCAATGTCGCATAATAGTATAGTAAAATGACAGAATAGTATGAAACGGTAGATCCATGTGATATTAAGATGTCCTCATAGTATAAAAGAATGTCTTCATGACAAAGTAAAATAACAGAATAGTATGAAAAGGTAGCTCCATGTTATATCAAAACGTCTTTATAGTATATGAGTTTATCTAAGTGATATAGCAAATTGACAGAGTAGTATAGTCAAATGTCGTAATAGTATAGAACATTTGCTTCATGTTATATCTCAACCTTTGATGATATGATTATCGTTATCATAAGGCAGCTGTGGCGTTCCATAGATAAAGGTTAGCCGGAAATAACACCGAGCAAACGTATCAAATCAAAAGTAGTTTTGCACTTATTTCAAGAAAAAAAACCTTGCAATAATATCCTTTCGGAATCAGTGTAAAGAAGGGTAAATTATGACACATAAAGTGCCCTTCCTTCTACCAGAAGCAGTAATCAGCATATCGGAATAAGCTGATAAGTTGCCTTATTTAGAAAAAAGTAATTATACACCTTTTATTTTGATGTAGGTGTCATAAAATTTGTCATATGACAACAGAAGTTACATGTTGTAAATCGTGAGAGGTTTTTTGTTATCCTTATTTTAAGTGAAAGTATATGTTTTGGAAATTTAATGACGCTAATTATTTCCCATTTTTATATAACACTTGTACAAACTATAGCTTTTTATTCATTGTATGATGAACTATCTTCCGAACAGGTGTTCAAAATTTTACAATATTTTTGTTTTTCAACAATATAAATTCGAGAGTTGAAAGAAATGCAATAGTTGTGTTTTTTATCATTTTATTTTCTATCAAACAGACTTATATGTATAATCCTTCTGCGGACCAACATTTGAATACAGAAGTTGACAGCAGATCTGACAAAGCTTATCATAACACATCGTTTTGTTCTGAAGAGGTAGGGTCACAAAAGTATTTATTAAGATTGAAAAATATAATTTATAGTTTAATATATGCCAATTTAGATCGGCAGGTTCAACATTAAACAAAAACACTTTTATCAGATGCATTAATGAGACCCCTACTAATGAATTTTGTTTTTTTATGCCCCACTTAGGGGCATTATCTTTTTCGGTCTGTGCGTCCGTTCGTCCGTTCGTCCGTCTGTCTCGCTTCAGGTTAAAGTTTTTGGTCAATGTAGTTTTTGATGAAGTTGAAGTCCAATCAACTTGAAACTTAGTACACATGTTCCCTATGATATGATCTTTCTAATTTTAATGCCAAATAACAGTTTTGACCCCAATTTCACGGTCCACTGAACATAGAAAATGATACTGTCCCGCTTCAGATTAAAGTTTTTGGTCAAGTCAGTTGTTGATGAATTTGAAGTCAAATCAACTTGAAACTTAGTACACATGTTCCCTGTGATACGATCTTTATAATGTTAATGACAAATTAGAGTTTTGACCCCAATTTCACGGTCCACTGAACATAGAAAATGATAGTGCGAGTGGGGCATCCGTGTAATATGGACACATTTTTGTTTCTTTTATTGTTACCGTCTTTTGTCAAAGGTAAATGCACTGTTTTATTTGAATCGGCCAATTGTTTCAGTTTTAAATGTCCTGTGATATCTTCCGCTTCTTATTTCACCAATCAATGTAAAATCTCTTGCATTAATGTTAATATTATAACAACACAAACTTTTATTGTACATTGTAAATATTTTTTTATAAAAATAGATCGAAACATACTTTTAATTATTTGAGCTAGACAAGGGAACATGCTTTCAATCTAATAGGTTTAAATTAGTTATTAAGACTACGAACACAAAAAAAGTATTTTATTATATGTTTTCCTTTTTAAAAAATGAAAATGCAACATTGTTAGAGTAAATAAAGCTTCCTTCTGTCTTTTTATGATGTAGTTTGCAATAAAAAGACCACAGATACGAGCTAATACAGATTATACGTATAACGTATACAATAGGTAAGAAATATTTCGATTTCGTACAACAACATAAACAACTATTTCTGTACGTGTAAATATGTTCTTAAAATATAGGCGGTGTACAACAACCAGACCATAGTGATGCACACTTTTATTATGTATGCAAGTATTTTCATGGTCGATTGCTGGATACATTTAATGTCTTAAATTCTGCAGTCAACTAAACAAAAGTAGAAACAATCACATCATTTCCAACAGGATCACATCAAATTTCATCTTACTTGCTCAAATATGCAGGGACTTTAAACATGATTGTCAATAATGCAACTATCCACTAGAGACAAAATGACGTGGATGAAAGGAAGTACATTTTCTACAATAAACAGTCGGACCATAAAACATTAACATACACCACAGGATATCAAAATTTTTTTAAATATGAATGGCCAGAAACAGTTCATTATATTCACTTTTTAATGTTCTGAAAGTAAAATTTTATGTAGAAATGACTAATGTTACTCGACTTAAACAGACTGTTTACTTTTGTCATTCATTACCAACATTTTTTTTTATATTTTCAGAACAAAATCACATCGACCTGATTACATGTAATGAATTCATTGATAACGTTTTGTCTTCCACATTGAATCATACTGCATGCTTGGTTGAAAGATCTACATATTGACGCATAATTATTTTATAATCCAGTTTTCACACATAATATGCATGCATTTTTTTATAAACACTTGCATCACCATGCATAAATATTATTAAAAAATGAAGGATTACGTCCCTCTTTTGTCTTGTAGTTTTCCATTAGTCTATGTTTTAGGGGTTTAACTATTTCTTAATCTCGATCAATAATCTTTGAATGAGTACATACATGAACATACCATGAAAATCATTAACAGCAAATATCGTATAGGACACAACAACGAATTTATTGCATGTACTGTAATAGTTATGTCACAGAGGACCACGTATATGTTATAATTGTCGTAATCACAATACTCTCAAATTTGCCTGGATTAGCAAATATGAACACACCAGGAGCAACATAACATGATTTCTTTCACAGAGTGGAGTTTCTGTGCACATCAGTATTTAATTTTTTTTTGTTGCTGTTTGAGGACTTGTTTGTCTTTTCATGGTCTTTTTGTGTTTTACCATGACATAGTCAGTTTTTCTACGACTTGTGAAATTTAATTTTGTACTTCAATTTAAAAACAACTGCAGTTTCTGAGAACAAGCTGAAACAATGTTGAATACTGAAAAGAAATAAAATAGTCCTACACCGAACTATTGGTTCATTTCTATCAATAAATAGTTTTTAATTTTCTATTATTAATTGCGAAATATATGACTTTTGATGCGTCGTATTTCAATATTTTTGTTGATGTCTTTTATGACATTTTTGATTACGGAGAATGTTACATGGTACATAGCAGACCATGGAGTCTTATATCTTGCCATATTTTTAAGTATATTGTTACATATTGTATGATCCATCTACATGTCTTATGGTGTTATTTTTAATTTTTGTTAGTTTGATGTTTGACATATATCTACATTCTCATTTAATCAATATTCAATACGTTTCATATTTGACAATTTTAAATTGTGTAATCTATTGTTTATTATATAAATATGTATATTATTACTTTATAACTATTTTAAGATATATTTTTTTGGTAATTTCGAAATATACTCGGAAATGAATTATTGAATATCTAGTTATGACATGTTTCAATCAATAGCCAAAATTGTTGTTTGATTTGAACAGTTAAATGATCGGGACTCTTTAAGATTGCAGAACCATATACAATTATCTGTTTTATCTATTGGTATCATAAATTTCGCTTTTCATCTGAATTCACAAATTTAAAAGGATTACAGTTACTCAGGGGTTGATAATAATAAGGTTTGTCAGATTCGCTAAAGTAAACGATCTTACTTGATGACTTCCAATCTTGTTGTGTCTTATGTTTAAGCACTTTTTTATAATTGTATTTCATCCAATGGTTGCTTTCTAATGTTTGCAAGATAATCTCTTGTTTAAACGAAAAATTACAAATACTTTTGGCCTGTTTCAGAGGTAAACAAATAACTGGCCTAAAATTCTGTTTATTTTCCAAACCATTGCCTAATTAACGATTTAGAAATACAATATAATTATAATAATTGACCAATACATGGCATCCTACCGCCTTCAAAAACGATCAAAGCGCATATCTTATATAAAACTATTAAGGCTTCGGCATAATGAAACAATGAACTGTGAAACAACACAAACAAACTGTAAAAATTATTTGGGAAAGGCTTGACGCATCATATTGCCACATAGCACAACAAGGACCAACAACAAAAAAGAAAATGATAGACTCAAAGTACCTATCTTAAAGTCACAAAATAACTGAAAGTTAGTTCGTAGCCATTTACCCCCACTGATAAAAATATGTTTCAAGACTAAACTATTGATCAGTAGACAACATCGTATCTAATAAAGCTAATGGAATAACGTCATAAAACAATCTAATAACCAAAAATGACCTGGTTCTAGTGTCAACATGACGTATCGATGGGTGGTAAAACCAAACTTGTTCAAAACTGTATACCGATGCATTATTAATTTTATTTTCATTTACTGATAACACAATCAATGTGGATACTATTAAGGAAAATATTCACATATCCTATAACAGTGTTGAATGTATACCTTTTCAGCCCGAATGTATTCAGAAAACAATACCCGATAACATAAAAAAAAGCTACACCAGTCCTGTCATTCCGTATTTCTAAACAAAACCTACTGCTTCCACGATTTTGAACCACAAAAAGAAATTTTAGACCTTTACCCTCAGGGATGTCAAATATCAACCTGTCCATTACTCTTGTGCATCGACTCCTTACACATATACTTCCACTGACCGTGTTATAACTAGAGGTATTAGCATCGTAAAACATTGAACAACGTACGGACTTGTTATCAAAAGGCACGATATCTAATTACCAATCACATCAACTGGAAGAAGAACTTCGGGATATTGATAGCTGCAGTTGTGGACTATACCATAAAATAGGTAAAGCGCGAGCCAAATGCAAGTAAACTGGACATTTTTTATAGAACAAATTAAAGCTGGTCGGTCATGCATTCACAATGCACAATTAGCTCAAGGGTTTCTTACACTTTCAAGACGCCCTAGGTTGTCGATGCTTGTCCTCTCTACACGACAAAAACATTGTTATTCAAGCAGATAAAGCTTCTAGCAATATTGTTGTATGTTCAGAAATCATTATTTATAATGTCTTACTAAAAAACTTAGCATTCACACCAAAGACTGAGAATCTTCGAAACTTCGGGATATTGATAGCTGCAGTTGTGAACTATACCAGAAAATAGGTTAAGCGCGAGTTAGGTTGTCCATGCTTGTCCTCTCTACACGACAAATACATTGTTATTCAAGCAGATAAAGCTTCTAGCAATATTGTTGTATGTTCAAAATTCATTATTTGGAATGTCTTACTAAAGGACTTAACATTCACACCAAAACTGGGAATCAAAAATGTTCCCCCACATTATTCACGAAAGAATGTATTTTAGAAAATTACAAATCCATCGCTTCTCGTTATGCACACTAAACAGGACAATGAAAATATCCAATCTTTGTACGGGATACCTAAACTAATAGGTGTAGCTAAAAAAATACTTATAATGAAAAGCATACAGCCGGGTCGTTCAAAAGATCGATTGAACTTTTTTTTCAAAAGTTGTTCCCACTATCCCTTCTACAGTTACTATTAGCCTTCATAAACATGGTGATTTGTTATATTCAACCAGCGGTATCAATCAATCATCGATGCTTAAGAATTTTAAAGATCTACTCCAAAATCTTCAAGCAAAATCTTTACCATTTTAAAGTAACATTACAACTTTGATTTTTTTCTACATCATGTACATGTTACACTACTATTCCCAATGATCAATGCACAGATCGACTACAACGTCTCATTAAACCAAAAAGTGAAACGTTTCGAAACAAATTATTTCTTTAAACAATACAAAATGTGAAGAACCAAATACACAGGATAAAGTCCAATTAAAAATACTCCGACGATGAGATCACAAAAATGCAGGAAGTTTTGATTGACGGATGTGCGACTATATTTTATACATACTTTCACCTTATACATGCGATCTAAATCCATATACATACGACCTTAATAAACCTCATTTCGAGATGATTCGATATGCGCTCAACATGGCCATTTTTTTTAAAAATATTATCTTGATAAATGCACTTAAAGTAAGGAAGGTATCCGCAAAAAAATCATTCTAATACATGTTCATGGTAAAACAGACGATTCTTACTAGTAGTGCATTTTGGTATTAGTTAATCCATGAAAGGAATTCAAAACAGGAAGAAAAAATTTTTTCATACTTCTACATTAAATTAATTATATAACCATATAATTTTGAGGCGGATGCCTATTTAACATACCATGTTTGAAATTATAAATATTACATGCATTGTTTACATGTATTGATATGGGTTTCCCAAATTGATAATTCCCTTGATTATTTTTTAATTCAATATAAAAAAGATGATGTGATATGATTGCCAATGAGACAACTCTTCACAAGAGACCAAACGACACAGAAATTAACAACTATAGGTCACCGTACGGCCTTCAACAATCAGCAAAGCCCATACCGCATAGTCAGCTATAAAAGGTCCCGAAATGACAAATGTAAAATAATTCAAACGAGAAATATAACGGCCTAATTTATGTACAATAAATGAATGAAAAAAATATGTAATACAGCAACAAACGACAACCACTGAATTACAGGCTCCTGACTTGGGACAGGCACATACATACAGACTGTGGCGGGGTTAAACATGTTAGCGGGATCCCAACTCTCCCCCTATAGCCTGGGACATTGGTGTAACAGTACAACATAAGAAGGAAATCAGTTGAAAAAGGCTTAACTCATCAGACGGATAAATAGAAATACATCTAACAAAAACACAAAGTGGACGTGGCCGGGTACTTGTACATCCCAACAACAAAAAGACACTAAGTACAGATCTGAGAGTACTCGCAGTTACCGACAGCTAGTTCAAAGCCAATAAAAACTAATAAAAAAATTATGCATCTAAGACTAAATTATCAATCAGTAAGCATCCAAAATCCAATGGATTTAGTGCAAAGACGTCATTAACAGTCAGAGAAAATATGACTTTTGTGCAATGCAAATATATCAAGTTTGTGCTTTTTTAACAAATGATTAATGGTAATGAGAACCGTATTATTAGTAACATAGTGTAGTGACCTAATACTATATATACAAGGTCAGTAAATTATATATAAGTAAGATCAAGTCCCATTTGGAATTTAATGACCTAGTATATATTGTATTAGGTCACTAACACACTGCAAAAAGAATTAAGTTTACCGACTATCCTAATTTTGCGAATTTAGTTTTAACTGTCAACATAAGAAACACACTTTGATACAACATTTAACTGAACTTTCAATCATTGAGTGAGACAATCAGTATCTCTAAGACATGTGTTTGTCTAAAAGCACAAACAAATTATAATTATCAAAACATATATCATCATTTGAGAACAACACTGTTTTATCTTTCCATAAGGAACATAACTCTTCTGCTCGTCGTGTATTCATAATAAACCAGGTCCACTAACTATGTTTGGAATTTAAAACAACACACCCACTGATCTATGAATATCTATGCTTAGTTCCCGCGTGTTCGCATTAAACCAATGCTTTCCCTGGAAGTTTATAGGAGATAAGATAAAACATTTTTACGGTCCTTTTAGGTTTCTTCTCAATAGTTTACTTCCCTCTGCTACCTAATTAACATTCATAACATCTGGTTTAAATGTTGTTCACTATAACAAACTGGCACGATACTAGTTGATTTTTTTTTAATTGAATGCTTCATTGTGAATTGTATTTCTATAGTCGTCAATTTATGGCGGGTTCTTCTGTTTATCCCCCATCCAGCCCTACAAATTATAATCTATATTAACCGATATCCATTACAACCCCATCCAACTTGAATTAAAATATTGAATCACATTTGGGATTAAAAATACCATCAATACGTTGAAGCTATTTGGTATGATCTAAAGGCTAATTGTCAGAAAACTTTTTATTTCTGACACTTACACTAACCCCTCTCCAGTATTTGGTAGGCTTTGTTACTCAGGCTTTATATTGTGTTTTGAAGACTGTTGTTTGTTTTTGTCATTTATGCTTTTTTGCCAAGGCATTATTTGTTTTCGACTTTCAGATAGAATATCATTTTTTGTATCGTCCATCTCTCTATTTATTTTACTTCTATTGATACACAAAAAAACATAAGATAATTTTTGTCGTATTATAAACTTTTCAATTTTCAAACGTGTTATTTCGAAAAGGTGAAAGATACAAACAAAGAGGATAAACAAACACGGATTATAGACCGAATAGAGATACTGTGGATTCAGTAATTTTCGTGTGTACCAATTTTCTTGGATTGATGAAGACTTGAATTTTCCTGGATATTTAATGTTGTTGTTTTGGCAAAGTCTGCATACCTTCCTTTAGAAAATTTGTAATTCGTTCAACATTTAAATTCGTGGTTCCCTTGTATCATCAAAATCCACGAAAAATGGTATCTAACGAATATTAATGAATCCACAGTAAAATGAGACACAAAAAAAAAAAAAAACAAACTATGAAATGCAACACCCTATGTATTAAAATAAAGTTTTAACTTTAAAGAAACAACAAACATTAAAAATCCCTTGATGACAAACCTACAATCCGCACATAACGGCAGTTCCTTGTTTTCTAGTATTGAAAAAACAATGAAGTGGAAAGCTGTATCGATGACATCATACATTAAATAGAAGACTGAGTGATAGCTGTTCATAATATATCCGTTTTCAGCTAATCATCCTTACCACAATGTGATCATACTTAATACAACGACACAGCAATTCCATTGTCATTTAAACTTAATAACAAGATAGCTATATTTAGATTACAAATCAAACGAACAAATTATGTCCCTTAGTACACATATATGTGTTTAAACAAGGAAGACAAAAAAAGGTCAGATATTTTGTCAATCATAATTTATTTACAAAAAGAGTAACAACATTTTGTACAACCAAAGCAAAATTTAATCAATATCAGCGACGTTGTAATATTTTCAGGGTAATTTACCTGTGAAACATGTACAATGCTAATTGATTAAAATTTATATAAGTGGCGGTGCTGCCCTTGAACAACAAGCAACGATTCTTTTCTATATACTATGTGAAGCACATTAACCAACTTATATTTAAAATTTCTATTTTATTCTGAGGGAACATATGAACTGGCTAAACAGTTTAAAACTGATTTCATAACGTTATAAAACGAATGTTTAACTTTCATTTTCAATGAAAATATTAAGAATTGAACGAAGCTACCTTATAATAGTATGGCCAGTACACAATACGAAAACTCGATTAAACCTTGGATATAGACTGAAATATGTGTGTGAAGTTACACAGGAGAAGGTTCCGTTAATCTATGTTATATTGGGTCAATAATCTGAATTGAATCAAAGAAAAGTGTCAAAGTTAATAAAAATTTATAATTTGTACAATTTCTGTCTCTAGGGAAGAAAAATTTGGCATAATTAGATAGGTATGTGTATGTCAATTTCATATACTAATCATTAAATTAGAAAAATAGAATAGAACTCATTGAAGTCGTGTTACTCAGATGCGTAATTTAAAAGAACAAAAGATGAACACAGGCATTCCTCAATCTGTTTTTCCTCAAAAACTGCTTGCTTGTTACAATGACAACGCTCACGAAATGCTATTTATATTGCTATAGGGATGAATAAATAAGTTTTTGATAATGAAAAGCATCACTTAATCACATATTTTATGCGAAATGTATAAAAGTGTTAACCCTTAATGTTTTAGTGCGGTTCGTGTTGTTAGTATTAAGTTTTCTATGTTGTGTTTTGTGTACTATTCTTTGTCTGTTGGTCTTTTTTTTTTTCTTTTTTAGCCATGGCGTTGACAGGTTTATTTTCGACTTATGAGTTTGAATGTCCCTCTGGTATCTTTCACCTCTCTAAATGTAGTAGTGACTCTATTCATAATATTGCATTTTTGTATATGAACTCGTTCATTACGTTTTTGTCTATATTTTCCATAGCTACATTCTTAAATAGCCACAATTTCTCTATCTATTAACACCATTCTTATATATTTAATGGTCAACAGATGACATCAGATTCAGTATCAACTCTACGAGCTGCAGGAAACTGGTTAATTGTTACAGGTATTGACCTTGGAACAACATATTCCGGATATGCATATTCCTTCCGGTCGGATTTTGAAATGGATCCGCTAAAAATAACATCTAATGATTAGTCTAAAGACGGAGTCCACAGACCAGAAGTGAAAGCGCCATCTGTGATTTTATTAAACAAAGATCAATCGTTTAATTCATTTGGATATAGAGCACAGAAAATATATGAATATCTTCTAGACGAGCCAGAAGAGGCTTCACAATACTATTTTATTCAAAACTTCAAAATGCAATTATATGACAAGATGGTAAGCGAAAATATTACGTTGCATATTATTTTTGCTTCATTGCTTGACAACGATGATGATGATTTGTTTATTATTGTTGAAAAGTATGCATATGGTAAAAGCTAAGCATGTATCGATGTAAAGCTCAAACTTAGAGTTTAAAGCCGAAGATGTAAGCGATTTTTTTTTAATTTTATACATATCTTATTCTTTGCCTAGCTTTGGACAACAAAAGTCATGTCATATATGCCTATTTTTTTTTTTAGATATTAACGATTAAACATTGATAGATAAAGAGAATAATTTGAAATGACCTTGAAATTGTTAGTTGTTTAAAAAAATATATACCAAGATCTTGTCCATATGTTAATTTAATGTTTGTCCTTGGCTGCAGTAGTTGAGCTTCAATATAATTTGCAAATTATTTAATATACATACAAAATACATTTATCTCCACAACGCTACTGTACAACAAATAAAACCAACCACCAAAACCTAATTCCTCTAAAAAAAATACAGATGTAAAGAAAGACAAACATCAACTCGGAAAACAAGACCAGGACAGACTTACTTGGTACATGCAGTATATGTGGCAGGATTAAACCAGCTTAACGTGCGCAACCCCCTTTCTTTCCTCTCTAGATCGCATGTCATTAAACTTAAACATACAACAGAAAACAACCTGCACTTTGGAGCTATGATGTCCAGTAAATTAGACAGGAACATAAAAACCGGCACAATGACAAAAAGCAGGATCAACAGTAACGTTAAGTACAGTGCTGCTTTGTTTATGCAACGAACGATTTTAATTGTAATTTCATGATTTTCTGTCATATACTAACTGTTTGTCCGGAGCCATTAGTTGTAGTCAAAATATTGTCGCTTGTGTCCATGTGTATTTTTAACTTTTTTTCGTTTAATGTTTTAAACTTGAGACAGGTTATTAGTTTTACATTAGACTTGGGTTTTTTATTGCGTCATACAAGGTGTGGGTTTTTCGTACCTGAAGTATGTATGGCTACATCCTTATTTTTTACAATTTATATACTAATTATTGCATATGGTTTACTGTAGACTGTGAGTTTTCCTGGTTAATCAAGCAAAAAACCAATTCTTTAGATGTGTTTTGTAGACACTCTGTTGTCAGAACTTATCAAGACGTTGACAATTTAAAGATTCCGTAAGACTTAAGTGATTTTTTTTGTATAAAAATCAAAAGGTACGATATCATTGCCAATACGATAAATTAGCGTATAAGTAAGCTACTTTTGTTCATCACACGGCCTTCATCGGTGAGCAAAACGCACACCCCATCTGAAGCTATAGTCGAATGAGACGCGAAATGATTACCAAATGCATATATCGAATTGCGTCCTCGATTATCTTTTAAAAAGGAGTTTTTTTCACGTGTTATCATTCTATTTTTGCTGTTGTTTGGGTTTGTTTTTTTTAATTTTTTTAGGGTTGTGTTCATTGGTTTATTCTGTGTGTCTGTGTGTTTTTTTTTTCTTTTACTTAGGACGTAAGCTTAGATATGACAATTGAAGATGTATATGGAAAAACAGTTCCAGCAATTATTGTTTTCACAGAGGCTATAAGATTTCTAAATAATCACTGTCTTGGAGTATTTAATGAACGCGATTTGGAATTCACAATAAACGACATATTCTTCGTTATAACTGTACCGGCAATATGGACAGATGCAGCAAAGCAGTTCATGAGGGAAGCATCTAAAAGGGTAATCGTTGTTTATTACTTCACAAATATGGGTGCAAGGGTAGTTAAAGATAAAAATCTGTTTGAATGAGGCAAGATTTTTTTATCTGTTTTGTTCAGAAGAATAACAATGGAATTACAACACCTTCTCAATCTTGATATCTAATTTCATACAAAGAAAAACTGAATATTCCGTTTGGTTTCTTTGTCAGTGAAAAACGTTGATGCCAATACTCTCACTTATATTAATTTTTTTGTATTGAAGGCAGGAATTGACAACTCACGGATGATCTTGGCATATGAACCCGAGGCCGCCGCTTTATACTGCAGCCTACTTCCTACAGATCAAGGCATCGCCAAATTCTTTCAGGAAAACCGAAAAATAATGATAGTTGATTTAGGCGGTAGGTAAAACTTTTGTACATTACATTTTATCATGTGTATCTTGCATTTGATTATTATAAATGATAAATTGTATTTCTTATACACACAATATTTGTCTTTGGGTAACCTTTAACAGTGACTTTAAAGATTTGTATCAGTCTGGAACGTTGATGACATTTGAATACAGATGATGGCTATTGGCAATGGTGAATACATATCGGCAAGTTACGCAAATATACATGCATTATGACCTGGCTTGCCGTTTTTCTCTCTTCATTATAAATCAAGTACTACAATTACATCGTACATTAAATGCCAATTGCGTAATTTTTAAATGAGATGACTTAAAAAACTAGAAAACAATGTTTCAACGATATTTGAATATATTCTATTTTTCCTCATTTTGAAAGTTGTCTTATTTTACAGGAGGTACTGTGGATATAACTGTTGTAAAGGTTATTAAGAAAATTGATAAACTAACGTATTTTGAGCATGTGCATAAAGTAGAAGGTGGCGCATGGGGTGGTTATCAAGTGAACACAAAATACGAATGCTTTCTTGAAGATTTATTTGGAAAAGAAATTATGGAAGAATTTAAGAGATCGAATATGTCAAATGTTATTGAAATGATGAATGACTTCGAGGTTGAAAAGAAAACTCTGTCTGACGAAGTAAAAAAAGTCGGAGTCAAAATAAGTGGGGAACTTAGAAGTCAATATCATTTAAAACACGGTAAAGATATAAAGAATACACTTGAAGAAAAGTTCAATGATCAAATTAAAGTCGTTGGCGACAAGTTGAAATTCGATGTTGACATTTTTATATCGTTTTTTAAAGAATGTATAGAGCAAATTGTCAATCTGATTGGTAAAACATGTGGTGTTAAGGGTTGTGAATTCCCGTCCGCAATGATTCTGGTTGGAGGATTTTCTGATTCAAATGTTGTCCGCAAAGCCATAAAGGAGGCGTGTCCAGTTATTAAATCAGTTGTGTCCCCAGTTGGGGCAGTCTTATCGGTTCTGAAAGGCTCTGTTGTTTTTGGACACGAACCATCCATTGTTACCGGCCGAGTTTGTTGCAAAACCATAGGCGTAGCTCTTCACAGGCCCTATAATCCGGCAATACACGTGCAAGAGAAAACATTCAAACTTGGTAGAAAAATACGCGTTGATGACTGTTTTGAAAAGATGTTTACTATAAATGAAGTTGTGCCCCTTGGTCTGATGAAAACAATAGAAGTCCATGATTTACTTACCGATTCACAAGTGCAAAGTCGCAGACAGCAACCGAAATCCATTGAAGTTTATGCAACACAATCGGATGATCCTAAATACATAACAGATCTAGGGTGCGTACTTTTAGGAAGAATCACCGTAAATCCGCCTGGAAGTAAATGGCCGGAAGTTGTCGAAGGTTATATAGAAATGAAACCAGGTGGAACGGAGATCACTGTAAGATATCGTGACAAACAAACTGGTCTTATAACCGAGGGTCAAATTGATTTTATTTGAGGACTCGTTATGGATATTGAGTTCAAAGTCAACTTACATATAGAAAAAACATTATCACAAGATTGACAGTGAACCAATCATATGAATACAGATTCTATAATACATTACAATTATACTTTTTTAATAACATTTGCATACTAGTACATCGTTCCTTCCATTATTTATGTTATTGTCAAAATGCATTTTCATTTAAGCAAATGAAGAAAATAATCATAAATCATAATGTTAATCCTTAAAAAGAAATATGAACGACTTTTCTAGATATACCACCATTTGGACTACAAAAATATTTAAAAACCAAGAACGTATAAGACCTGAAAACATAAGGAGCTATATGACCAAAAAGAGCACTTAAAGTAGGGCCTGTACCATCTGAGGTCAACTTTGCCCGTAAGGATGTACTTATGTGAAATTAAAAAATTCTAGAAATTTAAAATTGATACTATGCGTCAGAAGAGCATTACTAAAGGTATAAAATAAGCTTAAAATGTTAGTAGGTTATGGAGCTCCCTTTCGAGATATTTGATTTTTTTAAATGGTGGAAAAGGCTGTCTCTGTCTTATACCTTATTTTTGCATTGGTATTATTTTGGTCTCAAATCGAAAAAAAAAAGAAATCTAGAATATGTTGCAGACCTTTTATGAGCAATTGAAGTCTTATAAGAAAAGCAAAATGGGTGTTTTGGGGCAAAATATTTTACCCTGTATCATAGGAAAAATCCCAAGGAGTCCGAACATCTTACAAAAAAAATCCGTAACCTCACCTAATTACACCCTTAAGTTACTTATAGATTAAAAAAAAAAACATGAAAAATACCAGCATATTCGAAACTGAAGAGCATTTAAAAACAAAATCTCAAAAGCAAAATAAACACGATAAAGCTAGGTGTGGGGTTACATAAAACTTATTTCTTTTCATATTCATCATTTGATCAATAGCAAATTTACAGACAATGAACATATCTATGATATGATATTTCATGTCAACACTACTAGGACAGAGATACCATTGGAAACTCAATATTCATCACCAGTAGCATCAGTGACACTATCCGCTACAGTGACTTTTGTTTGAGTGTCTGTTAGATTTATTTATATGTTTGTTCCAATTTTGTAGTCAGTTGTAATGTATGTATACACAATCTTGGATGCTGTATCCCAAGTATTGTCACATTTACTTATTATATATAAAGAAGATGTGGTATGATTGCCAATGAGACAACTCCACACCAGAGACCACACAAAGAAGTAAACAATTATAAGTGACAGTATTATCTTCAACAATGAGCAAAACCCATACCGCATAGTTGGCTACAAAAGACCTTGAAATGACAAAAGTTTATCAGTTCAAACGTGGCAGGGTATATATATACAACCCCACAACAAAAAAGTCAATTACAGATCTGAGGGTACTCGCAGTTACTGATAGCTAGTTCAAAACCAATACCAACTAATGAAACGTATGTCTGTTTAAGTTGATCATACAATTTTGTTAATATATAACGGAACTATAAAAAAAAACTGTCATAAAAGGGGGAGTTTTAGCTAGCTAAAAAAAAAACAGGTTTGACTTAACCCATCATTTTCTTTCGGAAAATACGTGTACAAAATAAGAAATATGACGGTTGTTATTCACTCGTTCCGTTAATTGATAACGTTTGATGTTGTCAATTTCTATGGACCTCCGCTTCTGTGATTTACTTTGGAGTTCGACATTTTTGTAAACTCATAAAATATACCAGGCATATAAGTTGGTACGCCAGACTCGCGTTACATATACACATCTCCTTTTTGATTGATGTTTAGTAATTAGACATAGGGTTGAAGCCGCAAAACACTATACCAGATTTTCAAACTTCCGCATTCAATTTAAACACCAAGATCTTATAACCCAAACATGAAAATTGATTTTTTAAAACCTTCTTTCTGTTTGTAAAGGATTGTGATGATTTTTTATAATCATTTGTTGCATCCCTATTTAAGTATCAAATATCAGCTTTGTGCAATATGGCATACTTTTTGTCAAATCACGTCATTGAATCTTTTGAAATCAAAACAAAATAAACGTTTATAAATTTGATGTTGAATATGCAATTTAAAGCATGTTAATTTTTTCAGCACAACTCAGGTTAAGGTATAGTTTTGACATGACATGACTTATACTATATTTGAACTTAAGATAAAATGTCTATGAATGCTTGAAGTTGCAGAATTTAACATAGAAAGCAATGGGGCTATGAATAAGTGATGTTATTCCAACGGCGTGTATTACTGAAAACTACCATTGTTTAATTCTTGTTATCATGTAAAACAAAAACATTTACTTTCGTTATGGACAGGGAAAAAACCTTATATACTACTGATGTTTCATTGAAATGTTGTCAGATAGACTTGAACAACAATCATCATTTGGAAGATAATTTTATTTCAAACAAAAAGATACTTAAATCATTCGTTAATTTAGTGAGGTTATAGAACTACAAAAGGTAGTAAGAGATTGCAGTTTTATGGCTTTGATCATACATTTATAATTTGGATAAAGGTTAAATAACGCATATTTTCAGAATTTCCTTGAAAGGATACTCTGTCTTATTCTACTCTTATTCTAGTGCTTAAATTGCTCACTAGCGCTATTAAAAATTACCCTGATTTTGTTGATGTAACAATTAATGACTCTGGATTTTTATTGAGCCAATATGCCGACGATTCCTAAAACATCCACCAAAACTACGGTTGTTATTTACAGCCTACTGAAAAGTCCGATTCTTAAAAAGAATATTTATAGGTGGATGAACAAGAGACTTGATTCCTTAAGAACTAACATATGTACACATATATGTATATAAATATATATTTATTAAGAAGCCCACATCACATCATAATCGTCTGGGCATATTTCTGAACTTTTCTGAACAGTAGGATCTTTAACCAAAATTAAAAAAAAAAAACGCGGATCTAGCTATATATGACCAACAAAAAGCCTAAACAGAATAGCCAAAAACATGTAACACAATTAAATGAGTTGAAACCTAAGCGAGAACTTACAGTCCATCAGTAAAGGCTTCCATGGTCCAGTGTTAGGAATGTAAAACCTAGCTTTCAGTTCTGTGCATTCGGCTCGCTTTTCTGGATTCAAATCATTAGGAAATAATTATTTCATTAATTGACTACCGACACAGATAGAGAATGCATATTCTGAATTATGTCAGTGTTAGTTAATGACATCATCAAGTAAAACCAATACTTGAAAAAAGTAACGTTTTATAAATTTGGTGTGTTTGAAGCGCCTTTCTAGATTTATCTTCATTTAAAATGCTTGAGTCCAAAATTTGAACCCTGGGGATGTAAAAAAAACAGAGCTAATTGACTATAAAGAACGTTGGAAAAATAGGCAAAATTATGTTTCTAATAAACTTTACATGATAATAAATGAATCATGTTTTCCCAGACTTACATGTAAGTATCAAGCAGTTGGATTGAGACGTACGTACATTGTGTGTGAAGCGGGTATTTGTATTCTTTTTTAACAGAAAATACACCTCAAATGTTTCATTTACTTTTGGCTTATTGATAACTTGTTTTATCGTTCTATGAATGGAAAACAATAACAATTTTCAAATGCTACTACTGTGATGAGGATTATGATCAAGCATATGTTATACTTGGTCACAAAGTAATAAAACACCGTGATAGCTTCTTTTCCAGAAATACACAGTGCTTTAATAATTGAAAATACGGTTCGCTATCAAGGCACTACAATTACTTATGTATATTTGCTGAATTCTACGAAAGACATGAATTAGATACTCGAGGTGTACATGGTGTACGCTATTGTATACACCGATTTCTTATTTCGTTTCAAAGGGCATATTAAAGCTTATAGATTATTTTTTTCATTGTTTATTATATATTCCATTCAATTCAAAATGTATTGTCAATAGGAAATAGTACAGGGGCGGATTAAGTGAATTTCTTTTAAAAGGGTGGGGTAGGTGGATGGCTGGTCCCGGACCTCTCTTAGTAAAATATTTGTGATATATTGCATTTTACTGAATTGTTACTTCTGTCCCTTTATTTCTTAACCCTATTCTTAAATCTCCAGGTTTCGCCACTGTGATATATATAAATCATAAGTTATTATTTCCTGTAAACAATATTGTAGCATGAAATGATATTGAAAAGACTATGAGTCCTCTGGTCACGATTGTAAAGACAATTTTACAAAGAATCCAGCAATTTCTGATATATCACTTTCAGTTTATGGTAAAAGATTAGAAAATTATCATTAAATTGAAAAGGGTTAAATTTGATCAATATAGTAATATCTTTTGTTTCTTTTCACGGATATATAATGTTGCCCTTCACTAAATTACAGTTACAAACTAGAAAAGGTGAATTTTTAAGCCCAAGCATGTCTTCTTTCTTATTCATATCTTCTTTGAAAAACCCGGACCATTTATTTAAAAACCCGGACGTTTTAAATGTTGCTCTCGGAAAACACGGACAATGTAAAACACTGAATTGTTAGTGAACTACAAGGACATTGTGCGTAGTATGTGGTCAAAACATGTTTAATATTCGAAATAAGATGAAATGTAATGAATAAATCTATTATTTACGCAAAATAGCAGTAAAATTATTCTTATCGCTTGTAGTATCACTCGAAAAACCCTGATTTCCACAAGAAAAAAGTGGATCGATTCACTCGAAAAAAACATGATCTCCACCGAACACTATACCTACCGTGTTATTGCGGTTATTTTTAAATTTTTGTCATAACCACCTGTTGAAATATCATATTTCGGTTTTTTTAAATTCTATTCACTGTTTAAATATCACTTCGTATCAATGTCAAGTTCGTTTGTTAAGTTATACTCTTATTTGAATATGTCCATTTTATTTAGTCCTGTTGGCTTATATTAATAGGCGATGTGTATATCAAGGTGGTAATTATTTCTAACAGTTTAGGATTAAAAAGCAGGAAAATGAAGGAGTGATACTGCAAGTGAGTATATTGAAATTGTGTTTTTTTTCCTCTCAAATATACAAATGAATTGAAATACTAAAATAACATGCATGGTTAAATGCTGTACAATGTAAATTTGAGAATATATCTTTACGATATCAATCATACATCTTTCACGTGTAATTCATATTTGAATGTAGTCCCCTAGTTCAACTAGTAATTTTAATGGGGTCCCAAGATTCTTTTTATAAGTGCAACTTGTTAAATCTTCTTAGCCCCATAACAAAAGCAACGAAAAGGTTAACAATTAAGTGTGCCGGTTTGACTGCATTGTGCAACAAGATCTTATTATCTTAATAGCCTATTTTATCCATGATTCTTACGACAATAGAATTTCAATCACTTATACAGTAGAAAGAATTCAGCCCTACTGTTAAATTGTATAGTAATAAAATGGTCGAGTTAAAATACTTCCATGTTATTTTGTTTATTATTTTTCTGTTGAGAATTTGAACGGATCAATATTGTACATTAATTGCAAAAGTGGTATTTTTAGATAAAAGTATTTGAACCATTCGTCCAAGCGGCCATTTTTAAATGTCGTTGTCTTTCAGTGTTGAAGAGTCTTTATATTATTGAAATAACCTTTTATAATCATGTCCGTTTCTTTTGTTAAATCATACACTCATTTGAATTTCCACATAGTTAGTCAGTGCCTTTAAATACTATTGATGAAAATTTTATAAATTTTAGGCCATACAGTCCAAAAAGATAGCAGGAACATGAATGATTGATACTGCAAGTTAGTATATATTAATCTCTCTGCATATACCTTTCCAAAATCAGGGATTGGTTGGATACTCAACAAATAAATTAACTTGGTGAAATCGTTTGACAACCCCATGCAGTGGTTACGCTTTAATGACAATTTTTACTAACAGATTGGGTGATTGCATAATATCTGAAATATCATAACAGATATTAGTAGATAGAAAATCAAACCAGCAAAACTTATCACCAAGACAAGATCTACAAAACAGTCGACTGACCACAATTGTCAGTTTACTTTAAATGACAATTTTTACCAATTTTTAGTATTTAGCCTGTTATCTTGAAACTACAATAGATAGATAGCCACTGTATATAGCAAAAATTATCAACAAGACTAGATCTTCAAATAAGTCAACATAGTCGAAATCGTCAGTCGACTCCTCATTGCAATTCTTGCTCTGTATTGACGAATTTACCAATTTTTTTACGTTTTTTCTTTTTATAATGAAGACTATAAGAGATTTTATAGCTACTGTAAAAAGTACTATCAACAACATAAGATCTACAAATAAGACAAATTTCGGCGAAATCGTTAGTAAACACTTAATAGGAGTGATTACTCTTAAATGACAATTGTTTTACCCTTTTTTTGTGTTTTGGGCAAATACTTAAGGAGATAGAGAAAACTGTAGACATAAAAATTATCAGCAATACAAGATCAACAACAATTAGATGTGGTCATGAATTCAATTCTAGTCTACAATGTTGTTGATCTCAAATTGTATTACTTTAATTAATGTTAAATAGATGGCATTTTTGCCGCTCCTCATATGGACCAGTATTTTAATATTAAAAACAAATTTTCTTATTGGTTTTAACTTCTTGAAATTATTTAACGAATTTGATATGACATTGATTTTTGCACTGGTTTTGGTTCGTATATAACAAAACAGACAGCCTTATATAATATTTTTGTTTTTTCAGTAAAAATCATTCATCAGCAAGCGGATTGATAGCTTAAAGACATAACAGAAAAAAAAAATGCACGTGATTTTCCTCTTGATCGTGGTAATGCCTTTTCAAGGTATGCATTGTATCTGAATTCCCTCTGTCACTGCTGATTATGTTCAAATACATTGTATTGCCTCGGTTATGGGTTGGTGGTGCCCCATAGTAATCACTCTGACTGTCCGTATGTCTGTCCGTCTCACCGTCAGCACTTTTATATCATATGACAAACCATATACTTGCCTGGGTGGTTTACCATATATTGAAGTTGGTGAGCAGAGTTATTATATTTATAAACATTTATAGATTAAATTGATACTTCATGAACATGAATTGCTGTGTTTGAATCAGTTCTAATTAATTGTTTCTGAAAGTCAAACCATATAATTATATGAACAAAAGTCATCAAAGATACCAGATTTAAAATTTTGTATGCAAGAAACGAGTTTAATCTACAAAAGGGTTATCAGTGATGTTCGAATAAAGTACGAAGTTGAAGAGCATTATGACTCAAAATTCAGAAAGGTTGTACAACTTACGTAACATATTGCTGGGGATGAAAATAAGATTATTTCGAACAATTCAAAGTTATTTCATATGAATTATCATTGATATGCTTAATACAATGAATGGAGTTTATCCCTAGGGCAGAACACTCTTATTATTTCGACCAATTCAAAGTTTGTAAACAGCTACTTTTGTATATGACCATATGAAGGAAAGCAGGCCCTTTACTGACAGTTTTGCTAGGGTCATTGTTAATGTTATGTTCAAGTACTTGCAGTAGACTTTATCAAACATATTTTCAAACTAAGCTCAATGATGATTAGTACGCATGCGAGACATGTCAGTGTGAGAACTTATAAAGTAAAACAAGCTGGACGAATTTTCAGTTTTTATTGTACGTGCTTGGAGATTGATCGTAAACTTTGTTTTGGTTTAATATTTTTTTTAAATCTAAAATTTTGAGAAAGACTTTTTATTGTGCCTGTTAGAACGTCTGTGTTGTCAAGACTTCTTCAACTGATTTCCAGTATTTAAATGCACAGTGTTGATACTAATAGAACGAAGATTCCTACCATCTTTGTGATATTGAAAAGAAAAGAAAAAGAAAAAAAATGAATCGATAATGCTCACTTTTCAATATCATGATGTACATGTATTTGAACTAAATTGTTTAAGTTTCATCGGAGTGGATAAACTACTACGTGTATAGGACGGAATAATTTGTTTCGGTAGATCAAGTAATTTGAGATTATTTTCAGTAATTGTGAGCATTCTTCAATGAGGAATAATTTGGCTTTTATGTATGAATCGATATTTTAAAACTTGAAAGGTTTAGATCTGAAAAAAAGTTCGGCAAGGACCAAGGGCCCGATTATCAAGTTCAATGTTTTAAGATAAAACATGTTTGAAGTTGACGAAAAGACATGTACGAAATTTATAATAGAACTATTTGTTTCATTTTTATTTCAAAGCGTTGCTCTTTACAACCAAAATAAGTCAAAAATAGAGATTTGTGCATAAACTTGTCCAAAATCGTCTGGATTTCAACCACATGCAGGCATAGGAAACATGGAGCGCAGGCGTCGACAAACAAATTTACCCGTTTTCATTCAATTTTGTGGCAAATCAAAATGAGCGTTATATGTGACGTCATGAATAGAACGCAAGTACGTAACTTTTTAAGCAAAAAGACATACTTCCCTTCTGGTCATTGTATTAGCTTTGATTCATTGTGATATTGGTCAATAAGTACTACAATATTCGAAATTTCGTTAAGGGAATTTTTCGATGTAGAAAATTTCCTTGAGGTAATATTAAGGGAAATAATTTCCTCTGGGTACATAGCGTTGGAAATGCATTTCCCCTGAAAAAAGAACTATTCCTTCGGGGAAATTCTGCATAAATGGTGCTTACCAAACAGTTTATTAGGACAAATATCAGGAGACCTACGCAAAGTAAGTTCCAACTCTTTATTTTTGCACCTACAAAACTAAAGAAGCCAACTTTAGCACAAAGCATAATATCAAACTTGTCCGAAACACATTCACATCATCCATGTCATCAGCGCAGTAATCTGTGCTACATTTATAACACATCTTTCTACAATAATAAGAACAATATTAGTTTCCAATCCTCATAGGCGAAGTTGACATACAGCGGTTTTGGTTCTTTCTTTTAGTTAAGATTAGGTAATTCTAAAAATAAAAAAAAGAACATTTTATGAATTTAGAACATCAGAAGAGCTTTTCTGAACTTACTTTCATCAGAAACGTTTAAACCTAAACGTTTAAAAACCACGGATGCGTAATCAATCTGCAAATCAGGAATTTCATAGTCAAAGGATTATGCACTGTTGTTTTCAATTCTTTTTGCTTTAGCATTCCGGATTATGGAAAACCAGAAAAAGCGAACTTGTTTTTTCAAGTGTATATGTAGTTGTAAGATCAACAATAAATGACAAGTTTTCGAGGTGTCCAAGAATGTGCTTAACAGAATCCTGAGTCTTATGGGATTCATCAAAAAATTTCAAACGTGACGAAATGTATTTGCTGATACTTATTAACTGATGACGATACTCCTTAAATGAAATTTTTAAAAGAAACAAATCATATTCGTATATAGGTTAAATATTATTACTTATTATATCAACATTATATATTCGACATCGTGATATCAGCATTTTATATTTGACTCAGCGATATCAGCATTATATATAAGCATTTATGATACAAGCATTATGCAGATGTCTCGTGTAGAGGTAGTGCAACGCTCTCTTAGGATACAAACCCTTGAGACGACGCTTTCAGGGGTCCGCATGTGACCTATTGAAAGGCAAAATGCTTGTCCGAATCCAATATACCCAAATTTTCCAGTGGAATTCTAAATTTCTTGACCTTTATTCCCGGACGGCCTCCATTACCGGAAACAAATTATTGTATCCATAAATACAGTGTATGTATAACTTTTTTGAATCAGCATTATATATTTGACTTCATGATATCAGCATTACACGGTTAGCACCTTTTCATCTGCAGTACAGACTTATCAACGTGATATCTTTATTATACAATAAGCACCGTGATATCAGCAATATCTAGTTAACAACGTCATATCAACATACAACGTAATACAGTTAGCCCCTATATATCAGCATTTACAGTGAGCACCGTCATATCAACATAATACAGTCAGTCCCTATATATTAGCATTATACAGTTAGCACCGTGATATCAGCCTTATAAAGTTGACACCGTGATATAAGCATTATAAAGTTAACACCGTGATATAAGCATTTTACCGTTATCACCGTGATATCGACATTATACAATTATCACCGTGATATCACCATTATAAAGGTAACACCGTGATATCAGCATGATAAAGTTAACATCGTGATATCAGCATTATACAGTTAGCACCATGATATGAACAGTATATAGTTAGTACTGTAATATTTGCAGTATACAGTTAGCGCCGTGATATCACCATACTGCGGTTAGTACCGTAATATAAGCAGTATACAGCTAGCGCCATGATATCACCATACTACAGTTAGTACCGTGATATCAGCGTTATACAGTTAGTACCGTGATATCATCATTATATTGTTAGCAACGTGATATCAACATAATACAGCTAACATCATTATATCATCATGATAAAGTTAGCACCGTGATATCAACATAACCATGATAATACAGTTATATCTGTATTTAACTGTACTGATTTTAACTAGACCAGTCTGAATGGGTCTGAATTTTAGTCGATATTACTCGACCCACATCTTAACCATTCTCGACTGTACTGATTTGTACTTTACCCTTATATTTGCCATTGAAAATAGTCTGAACTATTACTGGACCAGTCTGAAACAGTCCTATCCCAATGTCGACCTGTACTCGACCAATACTCGACCAGTTCATGACATGTTTTTTTTCCAGTCTGAACTATACTCGACCAAAGGTCTGAACCATACTCGATCAAAGGTCTGAACTAAACTCGACCAGACTGTGCCATTCTTGACCAAATAACCTCTGCTTTTTAGATTTTAACTGTTTACATAGCTGTCTTTTAAACTGATATGACAAAAGCCACGATAAAGGAAAGATATAATTACAGATTTTACATCATTCCATGATTATCAGATTTATCAAATCGAAATAGTCAAACTGTTCTATTTTAAAGTCTGAGTCTTGGTAAAAAAAAAAAGAGATTTTCTTTTACCTGAAAACATACCTGTACTGAGGTTAATAAAACCTTATTAAGGTGCTTCTTGTTTGCCATGTGTTATTTTTTAACGAAACTTAATTCACCTAAATTCTTAAATAAAAACTACGTAGGTTTCATGGCAACATACAATAGTTAAATAGCTATCTTTTTAACTGACGTAACAACAGCCAGCAAAATCTCTGAAATTGTTTAACCTTATATCAGAGATATATCTATTCTTATTACTATATATATCAAAAAGGGATAAAACATTAAAGAATTGATTAAGATGTTCTTCTGATCAGGAGTGCACTATACAGTAATACCTCTTGCTTGAGGCAAACTCATTAAAAGAGCACACCAGGTCATTTTAAATAACATTCTTTGAAAATTAAACAACATCATGTAAAACTTAAATCACAAGGTCTTTTGAATTCACTAGAAAAATAATACACGAGTTAAAAAATATGAAATTATTTTTACCTGTAAAACAACCCTGTACTGAGATAATTAAACCTTATTAAGGTGCTTCTTGTATGCCATGTCTTTACTTATGACAAAACTTATTTATCAACCTTTTTGTTTACTGCAACTTTGGAACACAATTCCTTTTTTAAAAGGTTATCAAGGATTGTTATGAAAGATCTATAATATTGAATGGTTGGTGTTAAAAATCAAAGGTGTCATTTTTCAAAATTTGTTAAGTTGCTTTATAAACAATGTAAAAAAATGTTCACAGTGTAAGTAACTAGACTCGACTGACACCATAAATTCATATCTGGCTTAAGTTAGTCTTGAACATTTTCCAGTAAACATAAAATATATCTAAAACTTCCAAAAAATTTTGAACACCTTTAAGATATTTGAATAATGGTCGAAAGTTTAAGTATTTTTGTTGTACATAATGCAAGGTTAACATAATCATGAATATACAAATTGTTTTTATTTTTTTTTAGAGGTGATATACATTGTATAAATATGTCGTGTACAAATTGTAATGTTGTATATTAAAATTTGTACAGAATTTTTAAACAAGTTATCAGTGTTTTATGAACCGCTTAACACAAATAATGAAAGCACACATTCTTTTGTTTCTAATATATCTGTCATATTTCCATTACTACATGATACAGTCTAATACTGAGCATTCACACAAAAACATTAGAAGAACACAAACAGACTTTTATGGATATGATTTTGGTATATATATAAATATAACAATGTATAAGTGTTGATGAATATGGTGTTGATGATTGTATTATGTTTATTGTAAAATGTTGGTTCCAATGCTATGTAAAAATACATTTTGATTTCAAATTCTTGTTCAAATTTCTAGCCAAGAGAAATAACTGTTGTTAAAAATAGTTCCTAAGTTGATAAGATTACTTAGTAGATAGATAGATAGATACAGAAATAGGTCTAGGTTGGTTAAGTCTTGGTCGAGTATGGTTCAGACTAGGTCGAGTATGGTTCAGACTGGGTTGAGTAGGTTCAGACTAGGTATAGCATGGTACAGACTTGGTCACGAATGATTAACTCTTGGCCGAGTATAGTTCAGACACCTTCAAAATGGTAAAGTACTGGTCGAGTAAAGGTCCAGTACAAGTTCAGACTGATAAGTATGGTTTAGACAATAGTCGAGTAATATCGAGGAAATTAAAGACCAATTCAGACTGGTAGAGTTAAATCAGTAGAGTACAGATATAGCCCAGTTCAGACTTTTACTTGTTTGTAGTGATGATGAATAGTAAAACCAGCGTCCATATGGCTGATAGTTATAAATGAATTTGTAAAAAAAAAGTTTGAGCATCTGTTAATGAATATATATGGCGAATTAAGTGATC
This sequence comes from Mytilus coruscus, assembly GCA_017311375.1. Classification (NCBI taxonomy): domain Eukaryota; kingdom Metazoa; phylum Mollusca; class Bivalvia; order Mytilida; family Mytilidae; genus Mytilus; species Mytilus coruscus. The sequence goes on along the minus strand of CM029608.1, from coordinate 25,346,791 downwards.
CATGGGAACGTTTCATTAGAATATATAATAGCTTCTCTGTTCAAATGACATTATTTATCATTGAACACGTTGAAAGTTGGAAAGAATGCAGTATGTTTTTTAACTCACAAGTTACACATTGTACACGGAAATCGACATTTTCGTTTATGTTGTACGCTTAAATGTGCAGAATTTTACTGAAATTACTGCAAATATTGGGTTCTATATATACCGTTTTTATTATTGAAAAATTATTAACTGAGTTCGAATCATCAAATACACATTTTAAAAAAGTATAAAAGTAAGAAGATGAAGTATAATTCCCAAAGAGACAACTCTCCGCCAGAAACCAAATGACATAGATATAAACAACTTATGGTGTTTATATATCTCAATTTGTTCGATTCGCTCGTGTATGTAACAACGTTTTGATTTTAACGAAAGAAATCTCTGTATTAGTGAAGAATTATTACACCAGGGTTTTCGATATCACAAACTAGTCAAAACATTTACTAGATTTTATCATCGGTACAAGGAAATCTTTCGTAAATATAAATCAACATGCAGACATCTTATACGTTCAGGTATTTCACATCCAATCTTTTATGGTAATATTCTTTACAAAACACAAAAATGTCGTCATTCACCTCAAAAGCTAACCAAACCTTTAAACAAACTTATTAAGAAGGGATATAGTTACGATACTGTTGTCAAGTCATTAAATTGGCATATTTTGGAATGAATATTGATTCACTTACAGGGTCTTTGCATCGGAAATAAACACATTTATTCTGAAACCAGTTGTTAGCATGATACGGGTTATGTTCTCATATATATTTATGATGGTATGATACCAAACCCCTAACGGGAAGTATGGTGCTTAATTTTCATATGATGAAGACATAATCTTTCAATCAGTTTAATTGATGTTGAGCTGGCACGTCAGTAACTGCTAGTAGTCCTTCGTTAATTTATGTATCATTGTCATGTTGCCTAGTTTTTTCTATTACCTTTTCTCGCATCGGACTCGGACTTTTTTAAACAGAGTTTTACTGTGAGTATTGCTGTGTGTTTGTTTATTCTACATTTGCTAGAGGTATGGGAAGGGTTGAGATCTCACTCAACATGTTTAACCCAGCCGCATTTTTGCGCCTGTTCCAAGTCAGGAGCTTCTGGCCTTTGTTAGTCGTGTATGTTTTTTTTTTTTTAATTTTAGTTCATTTATATGTTTCTAAGTTCAGTGTTACGTCCATTTTCATTGAACGAGAACACATTTGTGTTTAGGGGCCAGCAGAAGCCTGCCTCCGGGTGCGAGATTGTTTCGCTGTGTTGAAGACCCATTGGTGGTCTTGGCATGTTTTCTGCTCTTTGGTCGGGTTGTTGTCTCTTTGACACATTCCCCATTTCTATTCTCAATGTTAACGGTAGGTGGCCTTCAACACTGAACAATACTCATACTGCACAGTAAGCTATAACAGGCCAATTCAAATTAGAAAACTAACGGCGTGATATATGTACAGGAGAATGAACGAAGAACAAATATGATATTCATCAACAAACGACTAAAACTACCAAATTACAGGCTACAGACTTGGGAAAGGAACATAGAGAGTGTGGCGGGGGTTGAACATGATTTGACTGTTCAGTGGTTGTTGTTTAGTTGTACACATCAACATCATACTGAATTTTGGTGATTAGAAAGATAAATTATCTGTTCGGTATATAGGAATAACATCACGTTGACTTTAAAATAAGGTTGCAAAAAAATGACAATGGATTTTTGTATAGCGACTCATTGAAAAAAGCTGTCACAAATTGCATATGAAATGCTTAGCAGTATTTTACAGCAAACAAAAATGAGTTAATGAAAGGGTGAATATAGTCAAGCACGAAATAAAACATAATGGGATAATTATGTTTTTCTATTATTTTCGATCATTTGCTTTTATATGGTGATGTTTTGTTAACTCTTTTACATTCATCTCTCATTTCTAGATGTTTATTTTCGCCATTTCTTCTATAGGTGGCTTGGCAAATACCAAAGAAAGGATGAAGAGACAACTAGGGAATGTTTCTCCTACGAGTAAGTATTTTAAGTACTGATAATCTTCTCATTGGTGATGTCTCCGTACTCTTTACTACTAAAATTAAGAAGTTTAGGCCATAAAGAAACCTCGTTTCGTTATGCGTTGTCGCCTGTAAGGCTACTCCACGCTACTACAGCTAGGTACTGTATCTACAGGAAAATCTGTAAATACCAAATAAGGTCAAAAAGGCTATCTTTTCCTATGTATAGGAAAGTGATTTTGCACAGTAGACACTGTGTTTGTGATTTATTCTATAGAATTTGAAAATTGTTAGGAATTCACTCGATTTTATTTCTTTTTTGATAAGTTGTTTTTCTCACCCAGTACAATGAAAATTCAGACGGCGGAACATACTATTGTATGGGTCGCTTATTGCCTCATTTTCTTGCCAATTTTTGTCTGTAACTTAATTTTTTGAGTACCACTGGCACTGGGTCATAACGTGTATTGTTTGAAGGCCTCAAACAATATGATAGATACTCCTATTATTGTTCCTTATCTTTTTTTACTGCATTCATAAATACTGTTCTAATATATACATACAATGTCAATGTCTCAACTAATTTTAAGCCTTTTGTCTCTGACTGGATTATCATATCAAGCTGTCAATTTTCTTTGAGATTTACTGGAGTTTTGCAATTTACACACTATATAAAGTTTATTTTTGAAATTTTGATTCATAAGATTAATCTATATATGTTCTTGATATCACTTAAGCAATGTTCTTTTAGTAATATTAAAGTTCAATGATAAGTTAATATTGATATTAAAAGACCTCCGAACAAAATGGGATGTTCAGATCCCCGAACCCGAAGGGCGAGGGGATTTGAACAGCCCTTTTTGTTAGGAGGTCTTTTAATGTCAATATTAACTTAATCATTGAAATTTTACTGACTTACAAACCGTCAAAAACATAAGAAAAGTACACAAAAAGCTCTCGCAGAAACCTTATTCCCCTGAATTGGACGAGTCTAAATATGTTCAACTTAAATGATAGTTAAACAGTACTCAAACTAATATGTACAATTAACAGTTACGAAATTGCAATGGAAACGGACCGATTAAATGGCAGTACATCATTTAATTATTCATTTATTATAATTTTTAGCATTAAAATAACACCAAATGATAGTTTTACAAAATGAGGGGGTAAATTTATATTTTTGAATCCAACTTTTCAAAATAACGATTTCTTATTTATTAAATGAGGCAATCAAAACCTTATTACAGACCTCATTTATAACTGACCAATGAATATTCTGTACAACAACTTCTTGTTATATATATTTGATGTTTTTTAATCTGTCAGTAATCATGAAACAGATTCGTAAAGACCAGACCTTAGAAAACAGTAAGTAAACTCTTCCAATAATTAGCTTTTAAAACAGCTTGTTTCAGAACTTCTTACCGAACAAACCTAGATGCATAAGGTCCTATACAACATTCATCCGGTAAATGTTCATTCTGTTTTTGATTCTGTAATTTTCCTTCACTACGTTACATGCGAATGCAAAATAATTAGTGTTTTCTGTTCAGTCCAATTAATTGATAGAGTTGCTTTGTTTATTTTTAAATAAAAACTATGCATGCAAACTTCAATGAAAACAATCGTATTAAAAAGCATAAATGTAACATCTATAGGATCAACTAGGTTTCATTGGCCCGATCAAAAGTGTTTACGTGAGATATATTCGCAGGTTCAATGTATTATATGAAAACAAACTCTTTTATTTTAGTCGTCCGTTATTCCCTTTTCATGTCAAAATGAAGCAAAATCACCTGAAAAACTTTTACCTTTCTTAGTTTTATCCTTGCCTGACAAAAAAATTCTATGTTTTAAATCGTATTAAAACGGTAGATAAGAACCATGATAGTAAAAAAATATTTAAAACTTTTAAAAACAGTCAGTTATGTAATAAATTGAAGAAAAAAACACACAAAAAAACATAAAAATTTTAAATGGCAATTGTACATTATAGCATTTTATAAGATCTTGTCTTTGAGTGCTAAGTACATGGAACAATTTTAGAAGTTGATTGATTGTTGTTTGCTTTACGTTCAGTGGCAAATATTTCATGCATGTTCATAACTATAACACATGCATTCTTTAAATACAAAAGGTAGGTCGTGCAATAGGAGGTCGACAGTGAGGTTGGATGTGAAACTTTAAAATACCACTGGAAAATGAGGGTATATTGAATAAAGACAGAAATTTAGACTTGCAACAGTTGGCCACATTCGGACCATTCAAATAATTGGTGCAAGAGCTTTTAATTTGCCGAGAGCGTTGATCCATGAAATCTACACTAAAGTCGATCATCGATGTTTACGTGTAGTTTACAATATCATTTCACGCATTTAATTTAAGTTAGGTACTTTTAACTCGATTTAGTAACTGCGAGAAGTCTGTGAAACTGTATTGTTTATTGTACATGAGTTTTTTGTATGATATTATGTACTACCACTCTACTGTTGATCTCATGTGAGGATGTTCCCCTCGAGAGCGGGAGGTTGTTTGTTCGAATCCCGACCGGGTCAAACAAAGACGTTAAAATTGGTATTTGCTATTTCAACGCTTAACACGTGGCATCATAGAGTAAGAGCACAGACTGGTCGGCTCAGAGTCGGAAATGTGTCTGGGTCGGGTGACTTTTCTTCCTGCGAACTAATATCTTATGAATTTACGTGTAAAAACACCGACTCAGCGTGTTAATCTTGTAAAAAGCGGGGTTAATACTCATATTGTATTTACATGTTATCGACCTGAATATTATTTTTATTTGTCGCTGGTCGTCATCCATTATCATCATTTATTTTACCGTTATATTATACAGTGAAGTGTTTTTCTTCTACTGGTTTATATTACAACTTCTTAAATTTTCACCGATCAAAATTAAAATAGGGCAGCTTAAATTTTTCAACCAATCACTTGTGGTTGTTGGGATATCTTTGACGGTAAATAATATTAAATCAAATGTGACTTTTAGGATATATTATATTTGACGGTAAATATTATATAAATTAACTCCGTATAACTATTATTCAGTCATTAGGCTGTTTTGAGATTTTTTTTCTGTATGCGGATCTTTCCATAAAAAAAAAAGACTGAAAGGTGACTATAAATATTTTGATTTGTCTGTGTCTTTGTGTTGCTTTCGCATTAATGTATACCTTTATCTCCTTTTATTCAAAACCAAAGGATTCACTTAGGTATAGAACTATTGACATCTCTAGACCTCTCCCGTCCCACAGTATACCCTTGCTAAATGGGTGCGTTCGTTTTGGCTTATCGGATATATAAATACGCAGTTTTGTCCCATCGAAAAAGGAATGTATATCCTTTCCTGTTGTAGTGAGAATTTCACGCTATCTATACGTTAACAAACATTAGAAGGAAACACGATCTATGTACGAGTTGAATGATCGAAATGTGTAATCAACCAGAAAGGTCAGCTAAATCTTTTCAAATAAGTCGCATGGCTGATTTTAACACATCTTTTGCGACTTTTGCATGTTTTGCTAGAACTATTGTAGATGAAAAAAAAAAAAAGATAACGAAACCGATTAGCAAGACAATATCTAAAAACAAATAAATGAAACGCCCAAAATAAGTTGAGTCCTTATATAAATTGTTGTGAACATTTTTTTTTTTTTTTTATACATTTTTGCTTTTATGGCAACTATTATACCAGTCTGAGATATAAACAAACTTGAAACAGCAAATGTTGTCACTTAGACGAGACAGCCGTCATTGTACACTTCAATATATGAGTTATTGGCACTCGATGAAGATTGTTTTTCTGTTCTTATACCCTCTCCTATTAGTTTTGCTAAAAGATACAATGTGTATCATGATAACGTTTTTTTAATGTTTAAAAAAACTAGATTTAATGCAAAAAGAAAAAATGATGGAAGAAAGATTTACTCGTACAAATTCATATGTAAATAAAAATGATATATATAAAAATTGGAACACTATTTGAGACGATTATCAACAGAAAACTAATGATTATATATTACTTAATAAAGCTGATTAATTAATTGCTCCATTTACGTCCAGTGGCAAATATGTCATGCATATTTACAACGAGATGCAAAGTGGATCAACCTGAGGCAAATGATTACAATTTTAGAGTGGCACTTTTTATAATAAGGCAGAGCGTTCGCTAGAGGTAAAACGTATGCCGTAATAGAATACAGTTGAACCATGATCGAAGTCGTAAGCTAAGCTATCAGCCCTTCTTTCCTCTTTTTTCTCCACGGTAGACGAATGCCAAAAACAAAACGTCATGAATTAACAACCAATAACAGCTACTATAAGCAAATGAGATATGGACCTTTTTGGTAAATAAATTCCTATTGCAGCCAACATTTCTCGGTTCTGGACAGGTTAGTATTTCCACTAAAATACCGATTGATTATTGATCGGAGATATTAAAGCAACCAAAACCACTTTGAATCAAACATTTTCTAAATTTGTAAATCATGGTATTTTGCTGGGTGTTTTTTTTTTCCCCGATCCTATTTCGGACCCCCTGATTTTATGAGGGCGTATCTAATTAGTCATGCCCGATTAACTTTTAGTAAATTGAACCTCAACTTAAAGACCTACACCGGGTATTTAAGTTCGAGGTACAATAAGTAGACAATAGAAATCCTTTGTGAAATGAGATCGTCCCAGGTTTCTTAGATAATTATTTTGCGTTGAAAAAAAATGAAAAATGCACGAGCAGGTTTGTAAAACATGTTAATGGAACCCTATAAATATGATCAATAACGAGCGCAAACAAACTGAAACCTATGATTTATGTGCAAACTAACTCGCAGCAAACAGAAAAAGAAACCAATACATTACTTCCAATCTTTTAAATACAATATCAAATGCCTTAATTATAACCGTCTGATGAAACCTCTCTAACACAAATTTAAACTGATGATGGTATGCATATAACCTATACCACTTTATTACCACTGATATCTAACTTGTTGAGCATATCATGACATAACATATACATAGGGGTTCGAATCCCGTTGAGGAAAGATAACAAAAAAATATTAAGCCCATTTGCAGATCTAACATTGTTGGGCTTAACTTCAGACGAACTGTATATATATATATATATATATATATACATTGTATATATCAAACGATAATAGAATAATGCTTATTAAGGCGATAGTAGCTTACCAATGTTCAAACATTTCAAATCTACTAGGAATAAATAAATCAAGGTAACAAGCAAGATTAACTCACTAGTGATAACTGTTTCAACATAAGGAAAACCATCAAAATATTTCATAAATTTTTCAATACCACAGACTACATTTAATAAACAAAATAATATGTTCACGACAAATACAAACAGTTTACTCTTTTAATTATGTAATTATGTATTTGAGCAAATTTTTGTCAACATTAACTTGAAGGTGTAAATGTAATTTGTTATATGACAATCAGGTTAATCAGATGTATTCTGTATGTCCTGTTGTACATCTTGAAAGGAAACAGATACAAATCAGTCAGGTAAACTAATACAAGGTGTAAGTGTTATCATAGAACATTTTGTAACACAAATATTATTACATTAATATCAAGCTGGGCTAACTGTCAACATTGCAAATGGAGATGTTGTGTCGGACGTTAAAACAAATTGAGGTAATAATAACAAAGAAAGCAATATTGCAAAATGGTGTAGCTTCAACCTTAGTATTATAGACTTATATATGTTTCCACAGTTTCGTTCAGTCTATCCGATCCTAATAACGCTGTGCTGTTCTGTGCAGTATTTCAGCCTTACTGATTCCATTATTACTGTGATGTTCTGTACAAAAGAGTAATTCAGCCTGTATTATCCAATTATTACTGTAAAATTATGTGCAGTAAGTCATTCTATCTCATCCAGGTACAGCTTTGATGTTCTGTGCAATGGATCAGTCTATGTTATTCGAAAGTATTACTGTGATAATCTGTATAGTATCTCCGCCTATATTATTACCGTATCTCAGCTTATGTGATCCCAATATTGCTGTGCTGTTCTGTACAGTACATCCGCCTGTCTTATGACTTTATTGATGTGATGTTGTGTACAGTATAATATCCTGTACAGTATCTTCACCTGTCTGATCATATATATATATGTGATGTTCTGTACCATATTTTAACCTATTTGATCTTAATATAACTGTGATGTTCTGTACAGTGTTTCAATATATCTATTCATTTATAGCTGTGAGGTTCCGTACCGTATTTTTACCAATTTGATCTTAACATAGCTGTGATGTTCTATAATGTATATCAGCCTTTCGCATTTCAATATACCTGTGATGTTCTGTACTGTATTTTTTCATATCTAAGCTAAACATAGCTGTGATGTTCTAAAATGTAGATCAGCCTTTCGCATTTCAAAATACCTGTGATGTGCTGTACTGTATCTTACCATATCTGATCTAAATATAGGTCTGATGTTCTGTACCATATATCTGCTTATCTGATTTCAATATAGCTGTTGTGATTTGTACTGTATTTTACCATATCTGATCTCGATATAGCTGAAAAGTTCTGTACAGTTTTTGAGCCTGTCTGATCTAAATCAAGTTGTGATGTAATGCATATCAGCCTATCGCATCCCAGTATAGCTGTGATCACTTGTACAGTATCTTAGCCTTTATCTAAACATAGCTGTGATGTTCTGTACTGTATCTTATTCTATCATAACCCTATAAAGCTATGATTGTCGGTACAGTATCTCTATCTGATCAAATATAAATGTGATGTTCTGAACAGAATCCCAGACTGTTTTTCCCCACTTTTTCTGAGATATTCTATACAGTATTACATTGTATCAGATCCCCTTATAGCTACACTGTTTAATACTGAAGGTCACCTTATCTTATCCGATTACAGCGGAGATAGTCTGTATTGTATCTTACCCTAATATAGCTATGGTATTATGTACTGTATCTTTGTCTATCTATTCATATAGCTTTAAGCGTATGTACAGTACATGTTTATCAGCCTATCTTATCCCATTATGCATGTTATGACAGTACCTGTGATATTATTTGGAGTTACGCATCCTATCTTTTTTCATTATCAATTCTTTACTATACTTCTTTGAAATATCTCACATACTGTAATCAATATGTCAACAATAGTTGATGTACGGTATTATTTCTAGGTATGTATGTCCTTCTGCCAGGGTTTGTCTGAACTTGGCCAAATTCGTTTGCTGATTGGTCAGTGTTAAGCTTTGCTTTGTGTGGCTGTTTTTTTATCCTTTTAATATTGTTAGTAATATGTCATTTTCAATTGGTTTATGTAATGATCGTAAAGTGTTCATGTTTGTCTGATATTTTCCATCTATAAACTTGACATCGTTGTCATGGTTCTTTGGTCAACGTTTTGCTTTTGTTTAATTTTGGGTCAGTTTATCAGATAATATATCACCAACGAGTTAAACATAATTAGGTGTACGGGTTGATTGTGTGGTGTACATGTCTCTCTAGCAGGGTTTATTTACAAGTGACCTTATTCTATTGGTTCATAGATCAACGTTTAAGTTTTTTCTTGGTAAGGTACGTACAAAAAGCAATATGTCAACTTAATTTGGTGTATTGATAGTTTAAAAGTATGCATGAACATTGATAATGTTTAGCTTATATCATACTGTTATAAAATCTTTATTGGAGAGGCTTTCAACAAGCAGTCAAATACGATCATTTAAACGTTTGAAATCTTTGTTTTTCAAACCTAAATAGGTAATATTTCAACCCAAAGGAAGTTTGTGTATTTACTTGATGAAACCTCGATGCCATCATAAAGAAACACAGAATGTTCGGAATCGAAATATAGAAAAATGTATTTATATTTAAAGTGTATTTGTAATTGTAAATATAGGAAAACATTGAATTTACTATTATTTATTAATAAACATGCCAAAACGTTCAGTGTGGCATGTATTTCAGACTGAAGACGGTCACATTTATCTAAAAAAAGCATTTTGTAAGCAGACAATTGAATTATCTCAGGTTTGGGCAACGAGTCTGTAGATTATCACAAGCTCCTTTTTTGTCGACCTCATAACCATTTAAAACATTTTCACAGTTTTGAAAATGGGTGCATGTCGATTAACTATTTAATTCCGCTTCTCATAGTTTAGTAAGGTATCATGTATTTTTCAACCCAAACCAGGCGAATGGATTCTTGAAGGATGACCTGTAATCTATTGTTTTACTTTAAGTCTTTGTTCTTTGGTCGAGGTCTTTAGATAGTTGTCTCATTGACGATCGTAATTAAATCCTAGTTTTATTTAATTCTTTTGTTTCTGAATCTCTCATGCAACGGCAGTACCTTTCCAATTACTATTTATGTGTTGCGTCTAAATATAATGTATTGTAACACTTTATTGTGACTGAAAAGGGTTAACAAATCATCAAAAACTGTAGAAGACACTTTCAAACAGCACCAGATTATTTGACATTGCAGCTTATGAAAGGAAACTGAGTAACTCAGATTTAGATAGTTCAATTTCAAGGTAAAACATGTTAAAATCTTGTGACAGGAAATAAAACAGAAAAAACCGTTAAACATTGTAGATAACTGTATAGGCCCTCGGCTTTGAATCAGGCTAACACAGCAAGCCTCTAACCAATAACAGGCCAATACAGAAATAATCACGTAATAATAAAATCATCATAATATTAGCTATTAAAACAATTCAACTTCTCAAATCTTGATTGTTTTGTATAGTAATGATAATTAATGTATATGCCTGTATTGAGTTAACATTGCATGTTTCTGTTACTAAAACATCAGAAAAATATATATTTAAAACTTGTCTAAGAATGACTTTGTGTTATATTTTTAACTAACTTATTCATTGAGGATAGTCATCAATTTCAAGGGTATGTCCCGGAACCAACATGGGCATGCATCTTATAGGAAGCTCTAAAGATCATTATGATTTCTATAAGAGCAGATACACAAACTGTACATATATAGACGGAAATTTGGAAATTACATAATTTATTTAGATAATTATTTTAAAGTTTGCTTAAATATCTAAACTATTAAATTTTAAAACGAATTTTATAATCTTAAAATTTTAATTATTAGGTGAAATTTTCGAAATTAAAAAAAAAAAATAAAAGATTTGGAATTTTGATATTTTAAAACTTTGATCAAAAATCCAAAAAACAAAAATTGGAAAACTTTTTGAAATTTTGAATTGATAAGTGTTACACGGACCATTCATATGATGCAATGATGTATTCATATTATGTAATACTGTTTTGACATGATGTAAGCAACATTGACAGGCAGTGATGACGTTCCATAAATTACCATCTAATGTTATGTAGTAGAGGCAAACAGAAAAAAACTATGTGTTCATGTATATATACTCGAAGGTCTGAATTGAAAACATAACAGCTCATTGAGATGGTTTTAAACACCGAGGACGAGACATTGACTGGTTTATATACAAAAAGAAATGACATATTTCAGAAATGTTAATCTTTTAATAGCAGAAACATATTTTTAAAATTAAAGATATAGAAAAGATTGAAATTCAAACTATTTATACAGAATCAATAAATGTACATACAAGGTTCAATGTTACATATTAAAAGCGAAGTTCTCAATGTAAAGATGGTTTGATGCGACATTAAAAGAGATGATTTTCACACTGTATAGAGGGTATGTTGCTACATATAAAAAGAGAAGTTCTCAAGGTGTAGATGGTTTGATGCTACATATAAAGAGATGATTTTCACTCTATATAAAAGGTTTGTTGCTATTCATGACAAGGAAGTTGACATTCTATATAGATGGTGTATTGCTAGATATAAAAAGGGAAGTTCTCAATGTATAGATGGTGTGACGCTGTATATAAAGAGAGGTTTTTCACACTGTATAAATGGTTTGTTGCTATACATGACAAGGTTGTTCACACTCTATATAGAGAGTGTGTTGCTAGATATAAAAAGGGAAGTTCTTAATGTATAGAAGGTGTGACGCTGTATATAAAGAGAGTTTTTCACACTGTATCGATGGTTTTTTGCTATACATGACAAGGTTGTTCACACTCTATATAGATGGTGTTTTGCTAGATATAAAAGGAAGTTCTCAATGTATAGATGGTGTGAGGCTGCATATAGAAAGTTAAATTTTAACACCGTATAGAAAGTGTCTGAATATATTAAAAACGGGAGGGTCTCACAATTTGTAGGAGGACTATTGCTACACATACAAAGTAGGCAATCACACTGTATATATGGTTGCATGGCTACATATTAAAAGATGATTATCACTGTATATAGGGTCTGTGGCTACATTTGAAACGAGAAATTATTAAACTGTTAAGATGGTCTGTGGCTATTAAATAAGTGTCGTTACATTGTATAGAGGATGTGTGGCTACCAAAATAACAGACCTCCTCAAACAGTATCAAAGTCGTGTGGGTATATATACTAACATGCAGATTCTCCAAATTTAACAATGTTTGTGGCTACATATAAAACAGGTTGGTTCTTATACTGTCAAGAGGGTTTTTGACACATGTACCAGTGGATGATCTCAAACTGTATAACGGTTGTGTAGTTATATATACAAATACGAAGGTTCTCCAAAGTTAACAATATTTGTGGCTACATATCGGTGTAATACCACCATTGATCTTCCGTTATTACTCTTTGTTAAATTTGCACTTTTCAAAAAGTTGTGCAGAATTTATCTTTGTTTCAAATAGAGAAATACTTGACACAAGTAAAGTTTTATCCTGTCCAGTACAATAAACAAAATTTCACATATCATTTCATTGCATATAAAAAAATAACCATCACTGGAAGTTAACCAATCAAATTTTCACCTCTTCTTTATCTGTGTACTAGCTTTAGTAACCATGTAACCTCAAGTTTTTAAAATATTCTATAGAAACACAAAAAAAAAAAAAAAAAAAAAAAAGTTCTTTGAAACACCCAAGATATATGTTTATGACCCAGACATTTTTTACTGCAATGGTATGTAGGATTAATTTCCTACAACTGTCAAATTCAAGGAAATACTTTTGTTTTCGACCCTTTTTCGTATGCAACCGGATGTGATGTACTATGATTTGGTGGTATATCACCTAAAGAACAGGTTGGTTCTTATACTGTCAAGAGGGTATGTGATAATTTATCCGTGGATGATCTTAAACTATACGTAGGATCGTTGCATTCAATTAAGAAAACAAATATTTACTCTGGGCAGTTTGCATTATTGAATGTTATTATAACAGTAAGAATGTTTGTACTTTTCAGCATGTAAAGGTCAAAGTGGTGGGGAATACATCGCAGCCAGCAACATCAATCAGTTTGAGAATTGTACGATTGTAAATGGAAATCTCAAAATTGTAGAAGCTTCATTTGCTGGGTAAGATCTTAAAATTAAATCTTTACTATATGTTTTTATCTAGTTTCTGCGTTAAACCACTTTTAACTATGAGCAAAACCGATATCGCATAGCAAGCGAAAAAGGGCACAGGCAACCGAATGCAAAACGATTCAGAGGTTCTTAATTGATTATCAATGGCTTAGTTATGTACAACACATTAAACGAAACTCAAATATAATATACATATATAACAACACATCAGCAAAACCACTGAATAACAGACTCCAGGTTTGATATCCAATACTGGAGAGAGAAAACGCATAATTAATTCTACTGTTACCAATCATAAGAGACTGAAAAGGACAAAGGATTTAAAGATAAACGCATAATTTATCGTCACCTGTTGCTTTGAATTTGTTGGCATGAATCACTATTAAAAAAATAACATTTTAAAGTAGTATAATTCAGTTCTCTTAAATAATTTGTTATTTTAAAGATACTGAGACACCTGTCCTTCGTTGAAGACAACCTGTCTTTTGTATATATGTGTCGTTAATTTGCTGTCTAGTTGACACATACGACAGACTTCTTAGTTTAAAACACATAAAATGACATCATAACTCGTTAATGTGAATATAAAGAAATAAAAGAAAAGAAAATTTCAAAGGCACAAATCACTAGGCGCAAACGAAAAAGAAAATGAATTTTATTTTATTGTAGTTATTCATCTTGAACTTACATGTTTGACTGTATTAAACATGATGTAAATCAAGGGAATGAATGAGAATGAGCAAATGATTTCATACCTATTACAAAAAGTCAGAGACAATGCATATATGACCATACATTTTGAAAAGTAGATAGTGGTATCTAACATGTCAAAACAGTGAGAGAAATCACTTTGGCAATTACGATTACTAAACCAGTGTTAAAAAATAATGGGCTTTATACAGACCAAGCTGAATCCCGCCTCCGGGTGCGGGATTTTCTCGCTGTGTTGAAGACCCATTGGTGGCCTTCGGCTGTTTTCTGCTTTTTGGTTGGGTTGCTGTCTCTTTGACATATTCCCCATTTCCATTCTCAATGTTATCTTCTTTTTTTATTTGATCCTAGATAAGTCAAGACAAAGACTGAAAATTGGAATAAGCTGCTTCTCAGTTAAGCACCTAACATTTAGGATTAGATTTAGCATCTGTTGAGCTCGAAATCCGTATAATATGTCCAGATTGTCCTGGCGTCCCGTGGACTCTTATCTTCTGAACTAATGCATTTAAGATATGACACATTCTTTTACCATTTGGTTTAACCTGTGTAAGCATATCCTTTTAAAGAAAAACGAATCTGCCTCATAGATTTCAATATGAAGAATTTCTTTTTTGCACATTGAAGTGACTTTCTATGTTTATCTTTTTATTATATTTCGACAATTAACGTATTTAAAATACAATGTCCATTTTACCCTTAATGTTTTGGTTATATATATAATGCAACAACCTTACGTGAATAGATAATTTAATCTTATCACAAACTTAACATTAAACAATTTCAACCTTGGTAATCTTTTTGTTATTGACATGGCTGTTGCTTGTATCTGAATGTTTACGAATATATATTATTCATCATGAAATTATCTTTCAGTTTGTCTGGTTTTCTAAAAAAAAAAAAAACAAATAGGATAACATTTCAAAAAATATGTCT
Source organism: Mytilus coruscus (assembly GCA_017311375.1). Taxonomy (NCBI): domain Eukaryota; kingdom Metazoa; phylum Mollusca; class Bivalvia; order Mytilida; family Mytilidae; genus Mytilus; species Mytilus coruscus. The sequence continues at coordinate 25,331,653 of CM029608.1, read as the reverse complement.
TGCTTTCTAACAGACATCAGACTTGTAAACGTGTGAGAGATGATTCTTTTTCAAATTAAGTTTCTATGAACTATCCAATACATAACTTTGCACTTAAATGTAAGTGTTTTTAAATGATATTCACGTAATGCATGATGAATTCAAATCATGAGACATTGATATCAGGATTACCTCTTTCAAATGATGCCATTCTCTGTGTTACAGAGATACCCAGTATAAGATACCAGGAGTTACAGTTGCTGATTTACAAATTCTTAAGAGCGTCCAGGAAGTAACAGGGTATATAATGATACAATCAAACGACACTAACTTCCGAAACCTATCTTTTCTTTCAAACCTGGAGGTTATTCATGGGAGAGAGGTTGATGCGTAAGTTTTTTATTTTACTTTTCTTGTTTTCAAATACGGCAAACATTGTTAATTCTCTATGTTTATTTCAATATGGTATAGCTTATTCAAGATTTTTATGTAAAATGAATATTGAATACCGTTTTGTGAGATGCAAAAAAAATTATGTGAAAACATTTATTGCAACTAGTCAATTATTAACTAGAATTACATAAAATAGCAAATAGATGTACTTCATTTGATACTGCACTATTTTAGCTTTTATGTAGTATGAATGTTCTTACAAACTTAAATCAAGTACAAATATTTAGATTTATTTGACAATATATCAAATATGAGCACTGAATTTCGCAAACTATGTCACACTTAAGATGTGACATTAACCTTGTTTTCAGAGAAAAAAATTACGACCAATTAGATTCATTGCTGAAATTTTTTTTTTTTCCTTCTTTTTATTTGAGAACACAAAGTTCCTTGAATATTATGTTTACACCACTCAAGAACCTAGACTTAACATCTTTAAGGCAGATAAAAAATGGCCATGTTACTGTAGCATTTAACCATCATTTATGTTACATTTCTGATATCAATTTTACACCTATGTTTGGTCATAAAGATTTACAGATGGTCAGAAAAATGAAAAATAAGAAGGCAGAATTATGTAGTAAGTTGAGCTATAACTTTAAAGTCATTTGTGCTTTAGGGTGATCATGATGTTTATGATTTAAGTATATTCATTTGATACCTATATGTCATTTATTTATAATTAAGTAAACATCATATTAAAAAAAAACACTGGGTTCCATCTTTAACATTGTTATAGTTTTTGATAAATGTTAAGAACTCTTGAGTAGATTATTAATTTTACAGCTATAACATCAGGTTTAATTAGAAAAGAACAGTTGTTTTCCATTTATTTGATGTGTTTGGGGGACTTTCCGTTTTGATTTTCCTGGAGGTTCGGTATTTTTGTTATTTTACCTTTTAGATGTTAGGAAATGTTTTCTGTCTTTAAGCAAAGAAATTATATTCTCAGTAGTATAATGCAGGTAAAACAGGTGTGTGTCCTTATTTATATACTTTATAATAATTTGTAACACTATCATTTAAATTCCAGATTAAAGACCAAACAGCCTATTGTTTATGCGCATTAGCTAATGCAATTTTACTGTGACATGAAAGCTCTATGACGTTGTGTCCAGCTCGACAAAATGAGGCAGATAAGAACGTCACATTTCGCGGATTTCAATATGATGTTCGCGTCAAAATATGTTTTGCCAAGAAAAGTGGGATTTGGTAGCCGAAAATATATAGTAAAAATGAACACAAAAGACTAACTCTTATAATTTTGTGATTTGCACAATCGAGCTTTTAAAAATTTAGGCCGACAAAAATAGTTCTAGTAGTTTCGATCTACTGGCACCAAATTTTTGACTTTAACTGATTCCCGTAAAACAATGTTCGATCTTGTAATGAAGTTCAATTGTTTTTATACTGCTAAATTGACAAAATCTCTAAAAAAAAAAAAAAAAAAAAAAAGATGCATTGTATTTTGCCAATGCCGATAATTCGTATCATTTGAAATTGTCTTACGGGAAAAAATTATAAAGATTTCGCTTGCTCTCGCCAAGTATCAGGCTTACTATATAAATCCTTGCTCTCGCTTATGTTTAAGGCAAACATTTTAATAAATCAATACTTGAATGTGAATTAAAATTAAATTTAAGGTTTGGAAAACTTTTTTTAACTTATTAGACAAAAATCATCCGGATCAAATTTCTATACGTTGTCATTCTTTCTAGTTTCCAACAAATTTGACAAATACTAATGCATAAATGTGATCTCTTGTATTATAAATAACAAAGTAAGATGTATATTGTTGCTGTTATTGAAATGTATGTGTTTGAAACATCCAATTTGCAAAGATCAGTGACATATAGTTTTTTTTTTGGCTTTATTTATTATTTGTGGCGGGAATTGAATAAATCATACCTTTTAAAATCAAAACACCAAGAACCTTTAACTCTAGTATCTTAAATTGATAGATACAAATCTACTGTTTACTGTGAACAAATAATTATGTTCCTAAGTTCGGTATTATTGGATATTTTGAAATTTTAATAACAACCAAATAATGTTCATATTGCGGAAAAACACGAAACTGAGGTTGCTATAATGACGAAACGAAGTCGGTGACCCCCAATTTTTTCATCATATTTTATTCCCAAAATCATGAAATACCCACACTCAAAATTTTAAGAAAGAATCAATGGTAGAAATTAATAGGCTGTTTGGTCTTTAACAAAACAAGGTATTAAATAATACCAAAATATAAATAATATGAATATGTGTAAACAATTTGAGACTTTTCGAGTATTTAAAAAGGTGGGGTAGGGTGGAGGAATTGAAAGGGGGTACGCAAAACAACTGGTTTGCACTGCGAACAAAAGCAATTCAATGTGCTAAAATGAAAATGTCAGTGTCCATATGACCGTCTTATTCGAATGTATATAGGTCATTGCACTTTTCTTAACGGATACATTTTTAACCACTTATAACATTTATATATTTTTAATGGTTTGCCACTTTTTAGATTAGGTAAAATTAAATTTAAGATAACACAGCAACAAACAAGTTTGTACTGGTGCAAAATATCTTGTTCAAACAAATGGAAATTGTCTTTACTAAAGTCAATCACCAATCGTCAGCCTGATTAGGTTTTTTTTTGTGTTACACTGAAATGTACTTTTTACCACAAGCCTGTATTCATGTTTTGATTGTTTGTGCTGATGCGCACTCCAACTGTAAAAATAAGACATTTTAAAACTATTAAATCCAGACAACTCATGGAGAGCTTTCCTTTTATTTGATTAACAATTTTGTTACTCCTACAAAATGCTTTGATACGTTATATCAAGTGATTAAACAGAACGCAATAGCGGATAGCGAATATGGAATTGCCTTTTATCGCTCCCTAAGATATCACTTAATTCTTAAACCTTAAATTTGTAAACCATGAAACTTGACCGCATTTGAATTTTTGAAATTGAAACATGTTTGTCATTACAAAGGATTGAATCGACTGTTTTTAGTACGAACAACACAGACATTAATCAATTAAAAATCTCAGAGGACAATTTTAAACTATAACAACAGCAACATGAACCACTTTAAAACTAAAGAAGGGGTGATTGCATATTCTCTAGAAGGGTAAGAAGGTCCTGCTCCATATGTGCCACTCGTCGTGGTGCTAATGTAAGTACATAACCGGTGATAACTTATATTCGTTAGGTTATTCACGACGAAAAGAGGACAAGATTGCGGTTACGACATGAAACAGATCCGTCGTGTAGATATTTTACAATATTCTTAGTGAATGTTGTATAAAGTCAGTAATAGATTTATGATGAACATCATACGAATACTCCCTCGCATTCTTATTGATTGTTGAATGCAGTCTGTAATGGATTCTAAGTGATTACAACATGAAGAATATACTAGATTCTTCGTGAATGTAAAACGAAGACTATACTATATTTTTAGTTGAAAGGATGTTATATATTTTTAGTCAATTTACACGATGACTGTAATTCATTATAAGTGAATGCTTAACGAACACTGTAGTATATTCTTAATAAATGTTGCATGGAAACTCTATTATATTAAAAGCAAATGTAACATGACAATTGTATTACATATTTTTCGTAATTTTTTCTGAAAAGACTGCAGTTGTTTCTTAGTGAAAGTTTCACGAGGACTGTGTTACATTCTTAGTAAATGTTACATGAAGATTGTAATAAGTTCCTATTGTTTGAAAAAGACAAATTGAAGTTGTGGTATGATTCTTAATGAAACAACGATCTCAAGATGATATAGTCAGTTTTAACATTTTTCAACATGACAAAATATGAAACGATTCAAACAAATAAATAAACGGTCTGATTAATAACAAATAAAAGATCGAAAAACCAACGACTACTACTTAATTGCAAGCTCCTGAATTGGCACCGGCAAATGCAGAATGTTGCGGGAAAAACAGATTTACATGTATGTGAGTCAAGTACTACTATACCTTGGTTCAGTTGTTTTATAGCACATACAACAGAAAACTGCGAAAATCAGTTCATTTCCTAAAAACTAATAAACAAACTGCATTTAAAAGTTGATATTGCTTGTGGTCACATGACTTATATTTCATGGTTCAGTGGCAGTGGACAAAGTGTTAAAGCTTCTATATTGCCTTTAAGTTTTATTTTCTGTTTTCAGTTCTCATATTCATGAAATAAGCAACCAATGTTGATATCATTTTTATGTCAGGATGCTTAGTGGGGTATGACAGCCTACTGTAAAATATAGGTCTTTCTGAGCAAAATTTACACTTTAGTCACATTGATTAAGTTTTAAATTTGATTTCATATCTCGGAAACGGAAAGGCTTATAATTAAATCTCCTAGTATAAACATGTATCTTAAGTTGTCTATATTTCTTACTTCAGATCTTATATAGTAGCCAACCTACAGTTATATGGATGTATTTTGGATAGAAAATTAGCATGTGCAAAACTTTCTCCGCGTTCTTGAAATCATATAACTTCGTTTGGGGGTGCATTACAAGGATTTTCCTCCTGACAAAAGGGGTCACTTTGATTATATTTTATATTTAATTGACTTTGATTTAGGTTCATGTCTGAATGCAGAATTCAGATACTAAACCACATATAGCATTGTGTAAGAATGCATGTTTATGAGAATAGCAGCCTTCAAAAAATATAGGTTGTTCTTCATTGACGTTGATTCAGTTCATCTTGGATACTATCGTTCGATTGTTTTACACTGTGAATGAAGTTATATTTTACTTTCGATAATTGCAGACTAAATTTATAGAGCTAATTTGAGATGAGGCAAACTTTGTACTAGTAGATTACCTATTTGTTGAATATTTGTCTTAAAATTATACATAAAGCCAACAAGCGTCTTTTTGAGAGTGCAATTATTCAAAGTCATTAACAGACACATAGTTTCAGTTAATGCAGTTGTAGATCTGAAAAAGTAAATTGTGTTTTGGTTTTTCATTCACTGTCGCAAGTTTCTGTTATGTAAGTTTCTTGACCCGTCCAAAGGTATTGAACATTTGAAATAATAAATTACGATTATTTCTATATTAGGGGATGAAGGTGAAGTTTGTGACCAGAGCTGTTCAGATGATGGATGTTGGTTCAAAGGACCAGATAAATGTTTACAGTGCAGAAAGTTCAAGATAGACAACAGTAGTAATATTTGTATCAATGATTGTTCACTACTTCCTGGATTGTATGAAGTAGGACATTTGTGTAAATTTTGTGATGAGGAGTGTGAGTCCACATGCTCAGGTCTTGTAAGTAGTGTGATTGTTAATTTTGTAATTGTAGATTGCTTTTGTCTTATTTAGTCTTTCAAGCATACACGTAGCCAGAAAGCTTGCTTTGTTTTAACAGTGTAACAAGTGTATGACATACTATTGTGTATGTATTAAAGTCATCAATAACCTTGATATATCAGATGATGCAATGAATTCATATATCTAATAACCTAATAAAACCATTTTACGTTGCTAAAGTTATAAACAAGGAAGAACACATAAGATTAAGTTGATTTAACTAGACGGGGCAGAAGAAATATAATTGCGTTTGTTTTAGCCCGTGCTCTCTCGAGCTTTCTAGGGATAAATCAGGGTCAAGTTAGAACAAGCTAGCCAACAGTTGTCTGAATGGTGTTTAATATACTATGGATGAAGCAGCTTTAAATTATTTAACAAAAATTACTTGTTAAATAGTTACAGCCTTTCAAAAATTCAGTTAAATAACTGTATTCTCCAACAGTGTCTTCTCTCTGCCCACTTTAGCATGTTGCGTTTATCTTGATTGATAGGAATTACACTTGTACAGATAGAACATAGAGAACAGGGAAACTAGCCCATTGATTTGGGGATCATTAGGTCAAGAGTCAAGGTCACTGGTATAAAAATGAAAACTGGTTTAATGCTAGTTGTTTGAGTTTCGTCTGCTTGATTGTATGAAACTTATACAGATGTAAAAAGTAAAATCACAAAAATACTGAACTCCAAGGAAAATTCTAAAAGGAAAGTCCCTAATCAAATGGCAAAATCAAAAGCTCAAACACATCGAACGAATGGATAACAACTGTCATATTCCTGACTTGGTACAGGCATTTTCTTATGTAGAAAATGGTGGATTGAACCTGGTTTTTGTAAGATACTAGTATAGAAAAAGGAAAAAAGCTTACCAATTGTTACGCAAACAGGTCAAAGGTTATGATTACTGTTACTAAAAAATAGACCTTTTTTAAAATAAGTTTTTGGATGGTATCCTCTATAAAATGTTAGACATGTATAAAGCTGAGACAATACAAATAATAGAACATTTGTAATAACGAAAGCGTCTTTTGTCTCGATAAATATGCCTGTTGGGAACATCAAATGACACGGCAGCTTTTTACTTTTTAAGTATTAGAGTCTTCAAGACGCTTCGTAGCTCTAGTTGACATGTTGCTTTTTAATATACTCAACGATCCTTTAAATATTGTCTGTCATGTTGCAGTTTAACTCAAATTGTATCCTGTTACCTTTAGATTTGAACATTATTTCAAGTGTCTTCACTTTTGAAGCCATACTGCTAGTTTTGTCATCCAATCTTTTTTCAAGACTGTCAAATTATTTTGTTAATGGGGGTTTTGAAAGGAAAAACTGTATTTACACTGGTAATGATCTTCTTCACTTACATGTTGACAATCATGCATAATATGTTTCTTCCTATACACAAAATATGTGTGTTCTGTATTCAATCTCATGCATACACATTGTTTATACACTAATATACGTTTTGCTTTCTTGTCATTACAATTAGCACAGGTTTTTTAGTCGAAAATGCATGCACATATAATGTACATAAATACATTGAAATGCAATTGTTTCACATTAAGCATTTTTTTCTTGCCGTAAACATATGTTTTTTAAAAAATCCCACTTATCTTTAATTTGAAACTGAACATTAACAGTATTTCGTCGGCCTGTCTATCCTGTAAAAGTAATTCTATTTAAATTAACAGCTACTTTTGTTTATAGGGACCGGAGAATTGTCATAAGTGTAAACATTATGTTGTGACTGGAACAAATAAAGATGGTAACATGATAACAAAATGTTTAAAAGAATGTCCAGAAATGTTTTATCCAGACCAAGATATGATATGTCAGAAATGTCACGATTTCTGTGAAGATGGGTAAGGTTAAAGTTAAGTCTTTCATAATTGTTTATTGATTTTTGATCCTACATAATATATATAAAATTACATTGATATCATGAACAGATTTCAAATTATTTCAAATGTAGCGGTACGCATGAATTCCATTTTTGCTACGTGATAATTTATGTTTATCCCATAGCAGATAGTTGTTGGGTGTATCCTTGGAAATTCGAACTTGTTTGAAAAGTTGTTTAAACACAAAATAATAATCAGAAGGAATACCAACAATTAAATACTGTTTGAAAGCATGGAAGATTTAATTACTGTGGATTCATTTATTTTCATGGGTCCCAATTTTCGTGGATTGAGGAAAACTTGCATTTTCGCTGATATTTGATTTCGTGGTTTTGCCAAAGTCTGCATACATTCAAATAGAAAATTTGTAATTCGTTGGACATTGGAATTCGGGGTTACCGGGTAACCACGGAATCCACGAAAATTGGTTTCCAACTATTAATAATGAATCCATAGTACTTGGTGAATCAAATCTAAAACCACTCAATATTGAATAACAGTGTTCAAAAGAAACTTATTATTTTTCTTTCATACATATAAAATATATATTATATAGTTTCGTTTCATATTGTACAGTTGACCATGATCACGATGTATAGTTTATTTAATATACTGGTTCCTCTTGGATTGTGATGTACAAAGGTTATGAATAATTTCAAGTTCTTTTTGGTCAGGGTTTCAAAGCAAAATTGAGCTACCCGGACTTTTTTCAATATTTTTCAATTTTTCATGGTTTTGCTTTTGAACGTTCGTTATCATTCAACATAATTACGGAAACCACATAGGATAATGAGCACAAATACCATGAATTTTGAGACAAAACATGGGATCTGTTAACTGTCTGTAGCTCCTACCTTCATATGGGTTGTGTTATTTTTCTGTAGCTCGAACTTTTTTGTACCGCATTCCAAAATTTTGGCTGTCCTTTTCACGTTCTTTTTTTCAAAGGAAGTAGCCGAGACAAAACATACGATAGCTGACATAAATAATTAATCTATTTGGAAAGCTTTCGAACGGTTATTACGTTGTTTACAGTGAACTACATATTTTCTCCGTATATTATCTTTAAATCTTTAACATTAAGTCACTTTATAAATAGTTTTGACAATTTGAAATTCCTATTGCTAAAACCATTAGTTGCAAATCCCTTTTGCATGAGAAACAATTTCACAATAGGTGTTTCAGATTGTCAAAACTATATTTAGAAACATAATAGATAGAGATATATAGAAATCGAACTAGATAAACACTAGAAAAGATCTACAAATAAGTCAATTGGACTTAATCATGAGTCGACTTCAAATAAGAATCTGTCAAGTATTTTTGGGAAATTCTTTTTAAACGACAGGGCTTATTGGAATATAAATTGACGACAACCATCCCCCGGGTCTATGTGTGTGTTATGATCAGGACTGCCAACACAGATGGTTTCATTTACTATTATAAACATACTGCCTTAGGATGAAGGTGTCAGGGTAGATTAACACACGAGGGAAAAAATTATCACCCAAGATGAAGTCGGGGGTGCTGTTCACCCTAACACCTTCACCCAAGGACAGTATGTTATTTGTTATACTGAATGCCCTATGATTTTAGTGTGTACTATGTTATTAGGAGGACAATTGTAAAAACAATAAAGTCATATATTAAGATAGTTTATTAATAAGTGTAATGACTTTATTTGGGCGTAACGTAACGTTATATTTTAGTGTTCCGTATGTAACGTCACATCTTTGGTAAATTTGTTATGCTTTCTTATATAGATTCTTATATACGTTCCACTGTCATTTTTTGTCGTCTACGTTATTTCAATAACAACAACAAAACGACAGAAATGATGTAAAATAAGAATCGGTAAACATCGGACCTAGCGTGTGTTAATTGGTCCGAATCGTAAAACCTCGGGTTCAAGATTTAGGCATTAACACCCGTTGCTTATATTATCACATGTTGGTATGGGTGGGCGGGGCTTATGAAAGTAGAAATTAACAAATGCTGCGTGTCCAATGAAATGCATGGATGATATAAGAAATTAACAAATAGTAATATTAGGATAAATGCAAGTATTGTGTTCAACCGTATAAACCATTATGGAAAACAGAAACCTGGACAGGGCAGAATAAGTCAGAATTTGAAGAACAACCTTTCTAACTGTTTTACTCAAAACTGTCTACGACTTCTCCGACTCCTCATTATCTTAAAACTTATAATAGCAAAATAAATGGAAAAAATAATTTGCAGGACACAATCAACATTTGGAGTAATTTTGACTAAATCGTTAGTCAATTACTTGTAGGAGTAGTTGCTCTAGAAATATAAATTTGACAAACTCTAGTGCCTTTTTTGGCAGATTATATTACTTGTATTAAATGTAATACAGTTTGGTGGTCTTACAAAGTACTTTAATAGATGGAGTGAAACCGTAGAAAACCAACACGCTACAAATATGTAAACATCACCGTAATCACCAGTTGACTCCTTGAACCAGTTTAAAACATTGAATGATGATTTTTACAATGTTTGCTTTTTTCGTAATATTCTTATCGAAATTGTGTCACTTTTACGGAAAAATTAACTGGTTATATATAAAAGCACCTTGCAGTCTTAACCTTGTTTTTGCAAATCTATACTACTAAAGGAAGAGACCGATTGCGTTTGGCTTCAACTCCTCTGAAACCATACAAAGTCGGAAATATTTGTGAAAAGACGTATGAATGTAGTGAAAGACCCCTTTTTGGCCCCAAAATATAGCAGTTTTACAAAATTCTTAAAATGTAAACGTTTAGTTATTTATTGGAAAGTAGAATACTTCTGTTACATAAATTTGGGCTGTTTTTTGACAATACAATGCACATGTATCGGGTACTAGCATCATTAAGTCATGCTAAATTACTGAAATCTTCACAATTTTAGCATTTGAGTTAAATTTTCGACGTTTTCCGTCTTAAATGGCCGCATTTGTGTTAATTCTTACTATTTAAATGTAAGTTGTATTTGATGATAATACATAACATATATAGAGGTTAAGAGTGAACACGGATGCGGCCACTTTCATTTTTGACAAAAACCACCTGAAAGGTGACATATTATGGCATATTTGATAGATTTTTCATATTTAAGCTTGAATTTGATCGTCTGTAATGACTTCACATAAACTAATTGAATTGACTGAAGTAGACTCTTAAGTGTTTAAAAAGTGTCCAAAATCTTTATCAGATGAACCTGAAGTTTTAGGCCAAAATCGGCCCTTACCGGACCTACTCCTTTGTCCTTGAAACATTTTTTTTTCCACAGAAAACGCCAACATTTGAGAAAATATCTAAATTCGGACACCGTTATTGATCCTTGTCTTAAACGCTTTCACTAGCACTACTGAGAAATGTTTTAATCATCAGTGTACTGGGTTGTATTCTTCTCTGAGTTGTTTCATCCGATCTATGAGCACATGTGTAACACTGAGATAGAAGCTAACTGGACATTCAAACTCCTTTGGAAGAAGAATTGACAAACTAATAATAACTATCAACATTATGCATCAGTGCATACAAACAGTTTGAAAAAAACACGAACCCAAGCTGTGTATCACAATAAGCATTTCAAGTAGTCTTTAAGCCGGGCTCGCGCGGTTTTTTGCTAGTAATCTTGAAAACAATGATACGGTAGACAAAATTGTCATTTCTCTTAAAAAAGTATCGCCCTTGAACTCCATGACGATTTAACCCATATTTTTTCTGCATTTTTGACTAATGGTAGATACCATAGATTAGGAGCAACTGTAGCACAAATTATCAACAAGACAAGATCTTCAATCAGTTCAACATGGTGTAAATCTTTTGAGATTTTGCTCATCAATAATGATTAATACCATTTAAGAATTGTATCATATATCTTGAAAGCTCTTACTAATAACTCACTATCAACTTAAAGATTGACTACAAAAAATGATTAGCAACATCAGATCTTTAAACCACTCATTTCGAATGAGAAATTCAAATGGCTCACATTGCAGAAGATGTTGCCCAAATTTTCATCTCTTGTCTATTTTTTTTTTTTTTTTTGCATTTTAAACACGTATTTTGAAAGATATATTTGGGATACTGAAACTCTGTCCCACAAAAATTATCAGTAGATAGAATTGTATCTCCACATTTGTCATTCTACTTAAATATTAGATACTTATTTATTCTTATTGTGTTGTATCCATTTTGTGCAGATTTTCAAAATTAGCAATGCAGGCTTGCTGTAACCTCTGTTTTAGTTGTACTGATCCCTGTATTACTGAAATGTAGAGTTTTGATTTATATTTTAGTTGTACGGGTCCCTCTTATACTGTAATGAATGGTGGATGTAAAAGTTGTAACATTGGTATCGAAGGAGATAACCATGGAGATACTAATATCACTTGTATGGATCAAAATGAAGAATCCTGTCCAGAAGGGTTCTATCGACATACTGTGTCTCAGTCTCATATAAATAATCCATTAGCTGGGAAAACGGTGAGTTGTCAAAGGTTAAGATATTATAAATGTTACTCTTTTAAATTTAGATAAGAGGTATTAAATGTACACACAACAAATATTTAGTTAAAAATCAAGATTCGTTATCTCACAAATTGTCAACTCTGATGGGGTAATCCCTCAAACAGGAATATCACCACAGCCTTCAATAAAAGGTATGTGTGAACTGTTAGTGAAATCATTGTTCTACAAATAAGATCATATCAGCAAGGCTGACTGGAAACATAATGATTCAACAATATAGGTGTTTGTAAATGAACACAAAGATATAGTGTCCATATAATTTGCAAAGCTTTTTATATATCGCCTAAATTCTATAAAAGTTGAGGATTGTTTAATGGAAACCAATTGAGACAAAAATACATTAAGTTATGGCATGTCATAAATGGTCAGGGGCATCACACATGGGATATGCAAATGTGGTGAGTTTACTACTACTTTATCTATCTCGACCTTCCATAATTTTGATATATATCATTAGATTATAGCATGTCCATAAATTAACTTACAGTAAAAACCAGTCCAGAAAAAGCAAGAAATAAAAATTGTTAAATATGTAATAACACAAAATAAATAACAAGTTATGCCGTATGCCTGTATACTCACAGTTACTGAAAGCAAGAACACAGTACTTAGATAAGTGATTATAAATCATATTATCGTTTCTTAATGCCTGCTACTGAATTTTGTGGAAGATACCATATAAAAAACATCATAGCCAGTACATTCCCATGATATTATGCTGTGCCCCAGCCAATATTTACAAAAAGATCTTGATTGACTAGGGTTGTCAGTTTTCCTATCGAAGTTCGGTGGTTTTTTCCGGACACTCAGGCTTCCTTCATCAATAAAAACTGGGCGCAACGAACGAAATAGCCCGAAAATGGTGCTAAAAGTGGCGTTAAAACACCAACAATCAATCAATCAATCGAGTTTGAATGATAATACCTAAATTTTACAAAGAAAAGAAATAGCCTTAAAAATGGCTGTAAAGTACCTGTTTTTGTTAAATTCCTGCACGTAGAATTAAACTTCTGCCACGTATCTTTATATTGTGACAAGATTTGTTAAACGTTTTGAAAAATATATTATATTTATATATTATCAATATTGACCTTTAGAATCTTGTTTAGTGGAGCTATTGCTATAACTTTGCACCATTGTCTTCAAAATCAAATTTTATAACTTTCCCAAACAACTATTTGCATTTTAATCAATCACCTTCCAGACATTTTTAGAGTTTGGGATTAAATGAAACCGTTTTATTGTCTGAACATGTCTTTAAAATATCTGTCCCAAATGAATATTATTACGCTCATGTTCATCGTATGCTTTCAATATAAAATACAAACATAATCAAAGGAGCAGGTAGGACATTTCAAAATGTGTCCTCTATTGCTTTATTTCAGGTATGCAAAAGATGCAACGAAATGTGTAACGACTGTACAGGCTCTGGGTCAGCCCATTGTATTTCATGTAAATATCTAAAGCAGTTTGACTACTGTGTAGACAATTGTTATC